>JBAIZL010000001.1:280825924-281278424 GCA_036971475.1 Prosapia bicincta
AACAGACTCGAAGTAAACTTAAACTTACAAAAAAAACATTCGATTTTATTTTAGTCTCTAAAAATATAATACATTAAAAAGAATCTATATATAGATTGATCAACTAATGTTCCATATCAGAAATTTAATTAACAGAGCAAAAAAGCAATAAAATATAGGCCATAAACATTTGACAAGCCACTTTGAAATATTCATTTTATTTATTTATTTATATTTCACATATGTTTAAATCGTATTGTAATGGTAAATATTATGTACAAATTTGTTTTTAGAAATTAGGGTGTTTGGCCACCATAATTTCTAAAATATTATATCATGGTTCTATATTCAGTAAACATTCTATATTTAGGTAAGCCCATTGTATCAGCGAGTACAGTACTCACTGCATTCTATGCGCTTATTTATTAAGCACTCTAAGCCTATTGTAAACTTGACTTATATAAACATTGTCTTTAAATAGTATATTAATTTACCTACAAGGGTTTAAAATTATTATATTTTGTTGCAAAATCTCCCATTAAAATATGTTTATGCTGCAAAAAATATTTTAACACTATATTCTTCTGTAGTTATTCTTCAACCACCCCCCTTATGGGGTGGTTGTTAAGCATACAAATGTTAACCTTAATGTGATGTTTTTGTAAATCTTAGATACGATTTAGAAAACTGTTAGTCTAATACTCCTCCGTAGATTCAATCGCGTAATATTTGATTGAATATACCATCGCAATATGTAGGTGAAGTATAACTTTAAACAAGTAATATGAACAAATATTTTTAAATCAATTTTACTTTGGTAAACAAAGAAAAATTTTATTTTAGTTTTTTTTAATAAATAATTACAATTTATAAAAATAAAGTAACATAACCTATGCGTTAAAACAGATGTTCTACCACATAACCTATAACATAAGATTAAATGTTTTATATAATCATATGTTGACACTTATTTTAAGCCAAATGGGACGAATTAACTATATTGCATACCTTGCCCCTTATATTTAATTAAAGAATTGATATTCTAAAGAGGGGCGCAATTAATGCATGCCGCCTCAGGAGGAGCGCAAGAGGATCACGGCACATATAGACAGGTTGTACAGGGAAGAATGGAATGTGATCTTGGGTTGCAACAAATCCAAGGTACTGTGGGGTTACTCGGGAGACTTGTTGGGCAAAGAACTACTCTCTTTAAGTATACCTCAACTCAGAGTTACTGTAGAGCTGGTCACAGGCCATGGAAATCGGAGGGAGTTCCAATACAAAATTGGAAGATTTAGGTCCCCTGTGTGCAAGAGATGCGACGAGGACCAAGAGGAAAACCCAATCCACGTGCTCTGTGAGTGACCTGCTTTAGGAGCTGCAAGGTGAAAGTGGTTTGGCTGTCAGATATGTACACCAGAGGATATCTAAAAATTTAGCATCAGGTGGGTACTTGGTTTCTGCAAAGAGGTAGGAATCCACTAAGCTAGCCCTGTGGTAGGGATGGAAAGAGAGAACAAAGGCTGCAGCTAAGTGCTCTACACCAATAAGGTCCCTCCGAGTTTTAGTAATAATAAATAATACTAATGCGTTAAAACTGTTGTTCTACCACATAACCTAACATAAAATCAACTGTTCTATGAAAACATATGTTGTCACTAATTTTAAGCGAAATGGGATGAAATAACTATATTTCACCCTTGTCCCTTTTGTGAAAATTTCTGTCTAATTTAAAATTAAAAGTAAGTTATTAAATTTATTTATAAATAAATATATTATTATATATATTATAATATATATATAAATATATTAAATATATATTTATTTATTTATTTATTTATTTATTTTATTTGAAAAAACTTAATTAACATCAAGTGTCATCCACTACAAGTTTTAAAAAATGTCTATGAAATTGAGTGGTGAAATAAAAAGTATTTTACAAAAGATTGAAAATTTGAACAAGATATATATAAGGAGAGTGTGAGCTAATAGAAGGAACTGAAAAAACAAATTACAACATGAAAACACTTCACACCTGTAATGTTCACCTTCGTTTCTTAGTATCGTGACCACACAGGAAAACACGGGGGAATTAAACACGCCTTGGGGCGATGACTTGTTGGCCAAGGCAGTTTCGTACAACGGCTTTTGTTTCAGTGTTTTTAGTTAAAAACTTTTATTCAGAGAATGAAAAGGAAAGTTTGGCCAAGTGCGGAAGCTACGTACAATTTAACTTTCCTCCTCCTGCCGGTAATTAAACTTGGCAACTTTTCATAACGCTTTCGCGAACAATAATCCTATTAGGCTTTCGTAGTTTTATTTTGCTTCGGGTAGAATTTTTTATAAGTATTTAAAATCTGAGATTTTGTTGGAGTAAAATTCTTGCTCCAGTAGTTTTTTCTGGAATAAATTATGAGAAATACGTAGAGTAATTATTAGTTTAATATTGGTTTTTGGGCTATTTACGCCGAATACTTATGCAATGGATCTGCAACATTATTAATGTTATCAATGGCAGCCATTATGAACCAAATCTCATGGTCCTGTCAATTGGGTGCGGTCAAAATATATAAATCTATATATATATATATATATATATATATATATATATATATATATATATATATATATTATATATATATATATATATATATATATATATATGCTGATACGTATTCCTTCACGGATGGAAAAATATGATGAATAGTTACTATCTGGAGTACATCCGTTCATTCTGCAGTCCATAAATTCGCAGTTCCATGGCCTGTGGAACTGCGAATTTATGGACTGCAGAATGAACGGATGTACTCCAGATAGTACCTATTCATCATATATATATATATATAGATATATATATATATATATATGAATGTTTGTATATATGTATGTATGTATGAATGTATGTATGAACCTCATACATTACTAAACCACTAATCCGATCGCCATGAAACTTTGGGAATTTGTAAGTACATTCATTGGAAGTTTTCTGGCTTATTAAGTCTTATGGGCGTAGCCAGAGGGGTACAGGGGTACATGAAGCCCTCCACCGCAAACCAATTATTTTAGCAAACAAATATTAACTTATAATACGGCGCTAGGTTTTTAGAAAAATAGCTTCCCGACGAAATAATTTTTCCAACATGTAATTTATAAGAACTAAAATAATATAAAATATGTTTCTCTATCTTATCTTAATACATTTTACTGAATTCACTTTGAATTTTGGTGGCCAAGCAATACTTATAAATTAAAATTTGTTTCCAACACTTTGCAAAGCCATTTCTGTACAATTATGCCTCAAAAAATAACGGATGGACCCGATTTTCTGTACAATGTACAAAACAATATTGTACATCCTAATGTACTAATATAACATTCAATCTAATATAATAATGACTCTTGTATTGAACCTTGGCCATATACCACATTGGGCTCATGGTATTCATAGACACTGTGGTTCATGTTCCCATTATTGATCTAGATTTGAACTTTCGTACTTATTTTTTATTATTATTGATCCATGGGCTAAATAGATTTTTAGCGCTAACGGTTGCAAAACCAAGGATCTTTATGCTAGTAAATATGTTATTCCTAACTGGTTTTTATTTAATAAACACTCACCTACATCATAGGGGATTTTTATTTGCGATTAATAAATATCACATGCATTGCCTGTTAACAGTAGACGAATTAAGATTAGAAAAGTATTTAGTTGCAAACGTTGTGTCCGCGGCAATATAACCTCCATGAATTGTTACCACCATCTCTTACAGACGTAGAACTTAAAGAGCAACGTTGATGATGACGCAGTGTCAAGTACACTGAAATAATTGGAAGTTGTCATGGAAACTGTTAATCTCTGATTAGACGAAGCTTTTATGACCTTGCTGATAAAATAATACTTATACAACTATTCTTTGAGCTTAGTTTGTTAGGTTTAAGCTAACCTCAAAGAATAGTTGTATAAATATGGCACTCAAAACAATAGAGTTTAATTTACTCCATAGTATTGTTAGTAACTGTTGTTTTCACCGGTGTGCGTGGCAACACTTACGGTATAAATATAGAGGTGTAACCTTACTTTCACCTTAGTTGTAAGTTAGAGTTTGTAGTAGCAACACTCACTGATGATGATGACTTGTCAATGATGTCATTGAAACGTATGACTCAATAAATGATTATTTTTTGAGTTTTATGTATGTCTGTTATTTGTTTTAAAATAATACTTGTTTGCGATTTTAATTTTACATTTCTATAACTTATAAAACATAAATGTGTCTATATCATATATATATATATATATATATATATATATATATATGTGTGTGTGTGTGTGTGTGTGTGTGTGTGTGTGTGTATATATATATATATATATATATATATATATATATATATATATATATAGCTCTGTTTTAAATAGAAATTTGTATAACTGACTTAAATAACTTACCTAGTTTAACCTGTAACATTTGGCCAAAATATACATGATATTTAAATGATGTAATAAGACATTATTAATAAAATTGTTTTAACAATAGGTTGTACGATTCGTTTACAGTTGTTTCTTTAGATATATAAAAGTAGTAATATATTACAGTCTTATATTACATAAATATGAATATATTTTGTGGTTTATTATTTTTAAAGGATCCATTGTAACAACATGTTATATTATATAAGTATATTCAATATATTTAAGGGTTTTTTATATGTTGAATAGCTTCAATATTTTTATGAGAACATTTTTTTTACCAACTCGATCATCATATATTTAATATAATATGGATATTTAAAACAGTATTTATTTTATACCACATATCTGACGTCCAATTAACTACTTACGTATGGGCGTCATACAAAATGCAAATTTGACGCAGTATTTCTTCACATCTGAGAAGTTATAACTCAGAAATATAATTAAATATAATACTTCCGTGTTTATAATTACAAGGAATATTGTACAGCGCCTGCAACTCATTAAAATGCAACACGCAACACTTCACTGAAGGACGCCTTCACACTGCTACTCTACAGTTCTGCTTCAACAAAAATGCGAAATGAATTTTGTTCGGTATGCAAGATATGAAATAGAAATACATTGTAAGATATTTTACCTACCTTCAGACTTCTTTCTAATTTGATTGGTTTTGTAATTTTTAATTTATAGTTATCCTTGAATAAAGTAATTAACTACTATGAAATTAAAAGTTTGTTAACTATTTTAAATTAAACAGTAATTTTTTTTAAGTCAACTCCTACTTAAGTCAAAAAAGATAAATTTTATTTTAGTTTTTTCATTTTATAATTACGATTTATATTTACGATATTGTGTGGTAACCATGGCAACAATTTAAGGTTGTACAATTGAGGTATCGACGACAACTTGATGGGAGCAAAGGAAAAATTCATATACCTCTTTGAAAAATACACTCCTAGATATGGGAAAGCTGGCTGAGTGCCAAAGCGGTAGACTTTGAACATAATGTAACTCAGTTCGAATCCGACCTAGACCTCCCAAATTTGTATAACTTAATTATTAATTAAACATTTGAAAGACTGTATTAAAATCAACGGTTTGACGTATTAACGGTTTTAAAAATTTATTTGAAAGTGATTTGATGAATAAAAACGTATGCTATTAACGATTCAAAATGTGTACAATATATATATATATATATCAGGAGGGTGTGAGCTAATAGAAGGAATTTTAAAATAGTTTTTTCTTATTTCCATGCAGTAAAACAATAAAAACAAGAAACGATATTGAAATAAATTTCAAATAACACGCAACTACAATTGTTTTTCTTTTATAATTTATTCTATAATGTATAATACCACAATTAAAACGAGTAATATAAAATAAATTAAGTAAATCCCTACTGAGGTTAACAAAGAACATTTTTAAAATTTAGTTAACCTAGAGCACTATTTATGATATTGTGTGGGAGGCAAGGTAACCATTTAATATTGTACAATGGAGGTTTCGATGAAAATTATAACCAGATGGGGGAGAAAATTCATATACATCTTTCAGAAATATATTTTTAAATATTTAAAAGTTGTCGCAGTCCCAATTCGCACTTGAGTTCTAACATGAAGATTCTCAAGTTAAATCCGCCTGGACCACACAAATTTTATAGTTTAATTATTGAATAAATATTTTTAAAAAAACTGTTTTCACATCAATCGTCATCTACTACAGGTTAAAAAAAAATATATTTGAACTTTATTGGATGAATAAAAATGTATTTTATTAACTATTGAAAATTTGTACAAGATATATATCAGGAGAGTATGAGCTAATAGAAGGGATTTAATAATTCAAGTAATATAAAAATGTACAAACAATAAATCAAAAAGTAAGTACAAACTATCCTCCATCCAAGCCGTTACAATCATTTTCATTACAGATATTCCTCCTCGGCTATTTTCTGCACTAATGAATATTCAGTTCTGTTTCATAGTGTCTATAATTTATTCCAATAAGTTAGTCGGTGACTAAACTTAAAACATTCCATGATTACGTCAACTCAAGTATGAATCACTCGAGAGTTTCCCGGTAAAGCATAACTCACAAGTGGTCAATTTTCTCTCTTTCGTTGTGTATAGTCGTTGCTTAGAGCTTTGTTAATGTATGGATTGTTTTAGAATGAATTGATAATAATATCTTATCTTTATACCATGGCGTTTTTACCTTCTCCGAATTTTATACTAACTGGCCTATTGAAACCACGTATATTCTCCTTTTTGTAGTTTATTCGTTTATTCGCTTGTCATTTTTTATATTTTTCGCTGTCTATTCATTGCATACATAAGCTCATTCCAATATTCACACTTTTGTATGACTATCTTTCCCTTGTCTTTGTCCTCACTATTTTGCATTTATCGTTTTATATACACTTATCAACAACACTTCATCGTCCATAAACAATACTTATCACAAATATTTATTTTTGTATTATCTTCGATATACAACATCTTTATTCTATCTATTCATCTCAATCGAATTAATCCCTCCCTTTCACTAATCCAGTGATCCTACGTCCTCTCTTCTTGCTCCAAGTGTTCCGTTGGTTCTAATCTAGACACTTTTTCACTTACATAAACCCCTAAATATCTCATAATTACTTTGATTGATCTGAATTTCTATTTGTTATTTTTTATTTCATGTGTTCTATAGAGGTGATGTACTTTAAAGACCGAAACTGTATCAAAGTGTTTATGAATTGATGTACATCGTCGCAGAAAATATAATAATGTGTTTTCTTTAAAAATGTAAATTTAATTACTTAACGTTTATATAAAAGTTATATGTAATTACTGCAACATGTAAACTGATGAATTATTTTATCTATTCATAAATTTATTTAACTTTGTTTCTAAATATTCAAGGAATGACTTTTATCGCCTAAGTAAAATAGAAAAAGATTGAGAAAAGAGTGAGAAAAGGTTTAGAGTGAGGTGTATAACCCCCAGTTACAGGACATGTTATGGCGTTACGTGTCCAAGTGCTCATGGAAGCACACCTGCTCTCTACCGCGGCCATAAAGAGGTATCTATTTATTACCCTCTAGTTAGAAACAGGATAAAGAAGACTAAGTAAAACTAAAGAAAGGAAAATCCTTTGGCAGTGGAGATAAAGAAAGGTTCTGGCATTTGCTTGGTAATTAATTAATCCCTCCCTTTCACTAAACTATCGATCCTACGTCCTCTCTTCTTGCCGCAACTGTTCCGTTGGTTCTAATCTAGAACCTGTTTCCCTGACATAAACCACTAAATATCTCAATTACTTTGTTTGATCTGCATTTCTATTTGTTATTTTTTATTTCATGTGTTCTATAGAGGTGATCTACTTTAATGACCGAAACTATATCAACGTGTCTATGAATTGATGTACATCCTCGCAGAAACTATAATAGTGTGTTTTCTTTAAAGAATATAAATTTAAATATTTCACGCTTATATCAAATTTATATTTAATTACTGCAACATGTAAACTGATGAATTATTTTATCTATTCATAAATTTATTCAATTTTGTTTCTAAAGTTTCAAGATATGACTATTATCGCCTACGTAAAATAGAAAAGGATTTAGAAAAAAAGAGTAATAAAACGATAGAAAAGGTTTAGAGTGAGGTGTAAAATCCCAAGTTACAGGGCACAGCGTAGATGTTATGGCATCACGTGTCCAAGGCCCGTACCAGAAGCCCACTTGCTCTCTACCGCGGCCATAAAGAGGTATCTATTTGTTACCCTCTAGTTAGAAACAGGATAAAGAAGACTAAGTAAGACTAAAGAAAGGGAAATCCTTTGGCAGTGGAGATAAAGAAAGGTTCTTGCATCGCTTGGGCAGGGTTGCATAGTTGGAGTAGATAAGAAGTCGCCTCAACCAGAGAGGGGAGAGGTGTTACTTATTTTAAAATCGAGGAGGCGGAAGGAAGTAAGAGTTCTGATGAAACTATATTTAGACTGTTGTAATTCATTATGAATGAACCGTCAATTATGTTTTTCAATACCTTCTGTTAGGTCACACTCTTATATATATATATATATATATATATATATATATATATATATATATATATTCTTCAAATTTTCAATCGTTAATAAAATACTTTTTATTTATCCATTCAAGTTCGAATAAACACTGTTTTTTTTCAAATATTAATTCGTTAATTAAATTCAATAATGAATTACTTTTATTTTTACAGTACATGGAAGAGAAACTATTTACAAAAGGGGCAAAGTATGCAATATAGTTACCTCTTCCCATTTAACTTAAAATAAGGGATAACATATATTTTCATGAAACGGCTGATTTTATGTTATAGGTTTTGTGGTAGAACATCTGTTTTGACGCATAAGTTATTTTACTTTATTTATAATTGTAATTATTTTAAAAAAGTAACTAAAATAAAATTCTTCTTTCTTGACCTAAGTAAGAATATATTTTAAAAGGTTTTGTCTATATAACTTGTTTCATGTGGAAGACAAACGAATGAATAAGATTACTATTATAAAGTCACTTCCATTTCTATATTGGATTTCAACCAAAAACCTCATCACTTAGAATATTTAGAGAAGTAATACAGTAACCAAATTTTAAATTCAATAACATAATTAAAGTTTGGAATGATGCCAGTGAAGAAGGATGTCTGTTCGTGTTGTCGGGAATACGAGATAAACAAGTAGGGAGGAATGGTAGGCTACTAGGGATAGCTGTAACAGGGAAGAATGGTACTCCACTTGGAATAGCTACAATTTGAATGAAGCTGTGACTTCGTTTGAATGATAGAACTTTTAAATACATACTTGTGAATTAAATTAGTACTCGAATATAAAACAATGCAACAACATCATTAGCATCATCTTTGTCTATGTAGGGTGATTCATATTAGCGAGTCTTTGTCTATGTAGGGTGATTCATATTAGCGAGTCTTTGTCTATGTAGGGTGATTCATATTAGCGAGTCTTTGTCTATGTAGGGTGATTCATATTAGCGAGTCTTTGTCTATGTAGGGTGGTTCATATTAGCGAGTCTTTGTCTATGTAGGGTGATTCATATTAGCGAGTCTTTGTCTATGTAGGGTGATTCATATTAGCGAGTCTTTGTATATGTAGGGTGATTCATAATAGCGAGTCTTTGTCTATGTAGGGTGATTCATAATAGCGAGTCTTTGTCTATGTAGGGTGATTCATATTAGCGAGTATTTGTCTATGTATGGTGATTCATAATAGCGAGTCTTTGTCTATGTAGGGTGATTCATATTAGCGAGTCTTTGTCTATGTAGGGTGATTCATATTAGCGAGTCTTTGTCTATGTAGGGTGATTCATATTAGCGAGTCTTTGTCTATGTAGGGTGGTTCATATTAGCGAGTCTTTGTCTATGTAGGGTGATTCATATTAGCGAGTCTTTGTAAACAAGCGTGAATGTTCCAAATTGTGTTAATCTAATTCCTTCTATTAACTTTACTCTCCTGATATATATCTAGTACAAATTTTAAATCGTTAATAAAATACGTGTTTATTCATCAAACCACGTTTAAATAATTTTTTTAACCTGTAGTAGATGACAATTGATGTTAACACAGTGTTTTCAAATATTTATTCACTAATTAAATTATAAACATTTGAAAGATCTAGGTCGGGTTCGAACTGAGTATCTTCATGCTCAATGTCTATCGCTTCGGCACTGAGCCAACTTTCCCATAGCTAGAAATTAGTTTTTCAAAGCTACAACTTATATGAATTTTTCTTTTGCCCTCATCTGGTTGTCGTTGAAACCTTCATTGCACAACATTAATTGTTGCCATGGCTACCACACAATATCATAAATAATGCTGTACTATTAACAATGAATAAAAAGTAATAAAATTAACAAGGAAACTGGATTAGCGGTAACGAGCCTTGCCTATCAAACGGACAATGGGAAAAGAAATTACAACACAGTGCAAGCGACGAAAAAAAAGAAAGCGTATAAATAGTAACAAATAAAAATAAGAGTCCAACACCATACATAGAAAGGAAGATGGATAATTGCAAGGAAATTCGCTTTCTATTTTGTCACTTAATATTGTAATTTTGACATTCGTATAGTAATTGTAATTATAAAACAAAAAAACCCAAATAAAAATTTCTTTGTTGACTTGAATAGGAATTGATTTTTTTATTATTTTATATTGTTTGTTTAACATTAAGAAGCATTTACTAATCTAAAAGCTAAAAAAAACAATAACAATGCAGATGCAAAGTCAAAATGAACTATTAAGTATAGTAACAATTCTTGTCTTTCATGGATCAGTTCTTTTATCCAACTTTAAAGCCTCAAACAGAGATTATGAATACTACCGTCGAAATAAAAATACAAACTAATTTTATACAATAAAAAAATGTCCAAGGAACAGATCATTTTAAAAATTTTAAATTGTTTGTTTAAAATTATTATTTAAACTGAAACTTGTAATTAATCCAAAACTTCAAATTATTAAACCTAATATTTAAAAATTCACACACTCAAAGCATAAATGAAATGGTATTACATTTATTTGGTTGATTTTAATGTTTATAACAATCGGCTAATCCAACTACTTTATAAGAAACGGGATCTTGTCTCAGTTTTTCACAACTTTACTTATATTTTAAACTTTAATTGTTAATTTGATTAATCAAATTATTACGATAAAAATATTAATATCTTTAATAGATTTATAAATACAATATTTTTTTTCCTAAAAGACAGTTTTGATTTTAAAATTAATCACAAGAAATACATAAATGTTTCAGTATTAGTCAATTGTTAACGGACAATAATTCGATCGGTTTAATTTAATCTTTTTGATGCATTTACCATAATGTAGTTTATGACGTTCTCAAGACGTACAAGAAAATTTATTGTTAGAATTATTAAATTAATTACTTTTACAATATTTTTAAGTTTTCAATTTCCTACTTTTATTAGTTATCACTTGTAGTATGTTGAAAGTTTTACTACTGCCAATACTTTTATGTTTTGGCATTACTACTTAAACAATGCAATAAACGACAATTAAAGCTAGTACAAATAAATTATTTTAATTTACATAAAACCAATACTGTAAGTACTTTTAACTAGTTGTTTAGTTTTATTATTCACATCTATTTATATGACGTCGCTCTATTTCCGTCACATAAAATAATTTGTCTCACCAAGCGGTTGGATTTATATAGGTCGTAGCAACACAGACATTACAAAATTAGGTCATCGAACGAATGTCCAGTCGTGTTGTCGGTATATAACATTCCCACCGGTAAATGACATTCCCACTGGCATTTATTGATTGAAATCCCAATCCAAAATCACTTAATATCCTGGCTTTCGATCTGAGATGATTTTGATTTACTTTGAAAAGCATTTATTTAAATATGAAGAAAGAGTAAGTTATAGGGTGTTGTCACTTTGCCAGGAAGTACATTGAGATTGTTACGAGCTTCCTCTGGACGAGAATTACAAACATTTCTTTAAAAACTAAATCCAAAGTCACTGATACAAAAAGAATACATTTTTGTAATTTTTTTACTCGGCGTCATTATAGTGAGATTAATCGACAAAACACTCTCCTTTAACGATCTTAGTTAAACCAAGATTAGCAAATACTGAAATACAAACATAATATTCATAAAACGGTCTTCAAAAGTTTAGTGGTAACAGGTCAAAATTTATTTCTATTATATTATTCACTACATAACAGGCAAAAAAAATTAATTAAAAACATTGAAGCCTTTGTAATATGGACCAATTGACGTGACCACGAACATCGTGGACCTATGCTACCAATGGAGGCGTAATGCGTCGTTTGAATAAGGAAAAACCGTTTGTAATAACGATTAAAATAAGAAAGCTAGAGTACATATACCATGTTAAGAGGCAGAGTAAATGTAGGATACTCTGTTATATAATGCTGTAATAGGAGTACTTATATTTTAGCAGATATTGAAAACATACGATGCTCTTTTATAGGATTATACAATCGGAGGACATTTATTATTTTAGCAGACATTGAAAACATACGATGCTCTTTTATAGGATTATACAGTGGGAGGACATTTATTATTTTAGCAAATATTGAATACATAGGATGCTCTTTTATAGGATTATACAATCGGAGGACATTTATTATTTTAGCAGACATTGAAAACATACGATGCTCTTTTATAGGATTATACAATCGGAGGACATTTATTATTTTAGCAGACATTGAATACATAGGATGCTCTTTTATAGGATGATACAATACGAGTACATTTATTATTTTAGCAAATATTGAATACATAGGATGCTCTTTTATAGGATGATACAATACGAGTACATTTATTATTTTAGCCGACATTGAATACATAGGATGCTCTTTTATAGGATGCTACAATAGGAGGACATTTATTATTTTAGCAGACATTGAATACATAGAATGCTCTTTTATAGGATGCTACAATAGAAGTACATTTATATTTTAGCAGACATTGAATACATAGGAAACTCTTTTATAGGATGATACAATAGGAGGTAATTTATTATTTTATCAGACATTGAATACATAGGATGCTTTTTTATAGGATGATACAATACGAGTACATTTATTATTTTAGCAGACATTGAATACATAGGATGCTCTTTTATAGGATGATACAATACGAGTACATTTATTATTTTAGCAGACATTGAATACATAGGATGCTCTTTTATAGGATGATACAATACGAGTACATTTATTATTTTAGCAGACATTGAATACATAGGATGCTCTTTTATAGGATGATACAATCGGAGGTCATTTATTATTTTAGCAGACATTGAATACATAGGATGCTCTTTTATAGGATGATACAATCGGAGGTCATTTATTATTTTAGCAGACATTGAATACATAGGATGCTCTTTTATAGGATGATACAATACGAGTACACTTATTATTTTAGCAGACATTGAATACATAGGATGCTCTTTTATAGGATGATACAATACGAGTACATTTATTATTTTAGCAGACATTGAATACATAGGATGCTCTTTTATAGGATGATACAATACGAGTACATTTATTATTTTAGCAGACATTGAATACATAGGATGCTCTTTTATAGGATGATACAATCGGAGGTCATTTATTATTTTAGCAGACATTGAATACGTGGAATGCTTTTTTATAGGATGATACAATACGAGTACATTTATTATTTTAGCAGACATTGAATACATAGGATGCTCTTTTATAGGATGATACAATCGGAGGTCATTTATTATTTTAGCAGACATTGAATACGTAGAATGCTTTTTTATAGGATGATACAATACGAGTACATTTATTATTTTAGCAGATATTGAATACATAGGATGCTCTTTTATAGGATGATACAATCGGATTTCATTTATTATTTTAGCAGACATTGAATACATAGGATGCTCTTTTATAGGATGATACAATCGGAGGTAATTTATTATTTTAGCAGACATTGAATACATAGGATGCTTTTTTATAGGATGATACAATCGGAGGTCATTTATTATTTTAGCAGACATTGAATACGTAGAATGCTTTTTTATAGGATGATACAATACGAGTACATTTATTATTTTAGCAGACATTGAATACATAGGATGCTCTTTTATAGGATGATACAATCGGAGGTCATTTATTATTTTAGCAGACATTGAATACGTAGAATGCTTTTTTATAGGATGATACAATACGAGTACATTTATTATTTTAGCAGACATTGAATACGTAGAATGCTTTTTTATAGGATGATACAATACGAGTACATTTATTATTTTAGCAGACATTGAATACATAGGATGCTCTTTTATAGGATGATACAATCGGATTTCATTTATTATTTTAGCAGACATTGAATACATAGGATGCTTTTTTATAGGATGATACAATACGAGTACATTTATTATTTTAGAAGACATTGAATACATAGGATGCTTTTTTATAGGATGCTACAATATGAGGATATTTGTCATGCTAAGACGCACAGTTAATATAGGATGATCTGTTATAAGATGCAATAATACGGGTATACGGGATATGTCATTTTAAGAGACAGAGTCTATACACATGACAAGTCTATTCTAGTATCAGGGAGATTGATATGTTCAACTAATAGAAAATTGACAATAGGACACTGGGTAAGAGAAGGCAAACCTGACTCCTTAACAGCGGCGAAAGCTTGTACCTGCCTAATTATTCATATCGGCGGAATGAGAAACAGGAACAAGTTTGTTAAATACAACACTCACAAAACATTACACACGAAGGAAAGATTATTAACAATAATGAACCTGTAATTATTTCTATTATGAAATATGCAAAATATAAAGGAAAAGATAAAAATTCTCTCCTTCACAAATCTTTATAATTCATAAAATAAGATTTTCTTATTTATATTAAGGAAAAGATTATTAACTATAATAAACTTATAATTATTTATATTTTGAAATATGCAAAATATAAAGGAAAAGATGAATGTTCTCTCCTTTATAAATCTTTATAATTCATAAAATAAGATTTTCTTATTTATATTAAGGAAAAGAATATTAACTATATTAAACTTATAATTATTCATATTTTGAAATATACAAAATATAAAGGACAAGATTAAGATTCTGTCCTTTATAAATCTTTATAATTCTTAAGGTAGGATTTTCGTATTTATATTAAGGAAAAGATTATTAACTATAATAAACTTATAATTATTTATATTTTGAAATATACAAAATATAAGGGACAAGATTAAGATTCTCTCCTTTATAAATCTTTATAATTCTTAAGGTAGGATTTTCGTATTTATATTAAGGAAAAGATTATTAACTATAATAAACTTATAATTATTTATATTTTGAAATTAACAAAATATAAAGGAAAAGATTAAGATTCTCTCCTTTATAAATCTTTATAATTCTTAAGGTAGGATTTTCGTATTTATATTAAGGAAAAGATTATTAACTACATATGTAAACTAAATCCAGAATCAAACTAAACTCATTTTAAAAGTACATCAGATTTCTGTGGCCTCTGACCCGATCCATTATAGTTCTAAGTTATAGCCACTTAGACATAGTAAGTAGTTCTTTGTCTCATCTATTTCCTGAATATCTCCAAAGGGAGTCTGGTTGCATTCTTAGAACCCTTATTAATCCAAATTTCAACATGTCTGTGTTTACTAGAATCCCCCCGCAACTCTTTTAGAATTGTAGCTTTTAAATTTCCTATTACCTATTGCAAGAGGCTGATTTTAACCTGAGATTTTACCAGTTGTTCAATGCATCCCCAAATAGTAAGTAGTTTATATTGCTGCTACACATCTCGTACTCGATTCAACTAGGTAAGAATTCCAGGAGGTATAAATTAACCTCGGTACAATGATGGTGGAATAGATAGGTACATCTGCCGCAAACGCAGTCCGTACTTCGTGCCTATTGTTCCTCTGTACCGCCAGTACGTAACTATAACTTTTTTTGCATTTTCCTCCCGGTGTCTACGCCAGTCAACCTCCTACCCGTAGCCTTTAGGTTCAATCTCTATGTTACCAGTAACTATCCTCTCCATCGACTTAGTACTCATATTATATCGCTTGGGGAAGAGGAGGGCAACAGATTTATACTTTTGGTGCTGCTTTCTCCTTCCACTTTGCTTCCGTTGATTCAGTGAATCATGAAGCCTCTAAGAACCTCTTTAAAGGTCCACTTAATATCCTTTCTATATCCATCTGAGAGGAAGCCACGTACCTATGAGTGTGGTCATTGGTAGGTAGTTATCCCTGACCTGCTATGGCATCTTCCGTATCGTTTCTACAAGCAACTAGGGAAACAAAGATACACCGCATACGGCTGAAAAGTGAGTAACATACTCAAGGGTAATGTTTCTGAGACTCCTCAGAACCATACTTTAAGGGCCACGATTCTACATCAGCACAGATCTCTTAAAACGTTCAGATCAGGGTCTGCATTAGGATCCAGACCGCCAGCCTAGATGAGATAAAACCTGTTGGTTATTCAGAGGACCTGAACCAAGGCTGTAGTCGGTAATAAAGCTGTTCACGGGTTCTTTTAAAAGTACGCATTCATTTACTAGGACAACCCGTTAATAGTGAACCCACACTCATACAGTCCAGCCCCACCAGACTCTCCGCCCCTATTAAGTGCGTGCGTGTGTGTGTGTTTGTGTGTGTGTGTGTGTGTGTGTGTGTGTGTGTGTGTGTGTGTGTGTGTGTGTGTGTGTGTGTTGTGTGTGTGTGTGTGTGTCTGTGTGTCTGTGTGTGTGTGTGTGCGTGTGTGTGTGCGTGCGTGCGTGTGTGTGTGTGTGTGTGTTGTGTGTTGTGTGTGTGTGTGTGTGTGTGTGTGTGTGTGTGTGTGTGTGTGTGTGTGTGTGTGTGTGTGTGTGTGTGTGTGTGTGTGTGTGTGTGTGTGTGTGTGTGTGTGTGTGTGTGTGTGTGTGTGTGTGTGTGTGTGTGTGTGTGTGTGTGTGTGTGTGTGTGTGTGTGTAAGCCTACATGGGCTACCCATCGACGTGAGTTCACGTTTGACACAATATAAAGATGAAACACAGATCAGAAGAGGAACACATACAAAGTGGAATTAAAATTAGAAAGGTATTTAAGACACTGCCGTTTCCTAATTCACATCTTTCGCACTTTGTGAAGCCTGTATAGTAGAGAGAGTGGACAAAATAATATTAAGGCTAGAAACACAATCCAGACCTTTCCTTGAAAATAAAGCAAGATGAAATATTTAAAATATTTCGAATCTACATATTAGGTTAGAATAGATTTTAGATATTAACTTAAACATAACTGCAGTGACTATAAGCTATTCAGTGCATTACGACACGGTTAAACCACTATCGTATTTTGTACGAGAGCTATGACGTCATTTGTCGAGTTTTCACGCCACGTCTTACGGTTGCCTTGGTAGCGGTAAAAACAATGCCAACGATGACAGATGGGCGGGAAGTCAAACAAGTGGTAAATCCTCGCCCGAGATTGGATACCAGTGCAATATAGCTTCGGTCATCAATCTTTATTACTTTCCTCGCCGCGGTCTGGCTCTGTTCAAATTACTTAATAAGTCAGTCGTTGTAAATCAGATTTTTCCAAGGGAAAAACTTTAAGATGAGAAGAAAAACTGTCCTATTTTCCTCAGGCAATTACCTTTGTATTAATTTGCTCAGATTTAAAATCCGTTCGACCCCTTACTTTCCAATTATTTAAGCTGACAATTATTTCTGCTGAATTTGAAATATTTTTTACTACAATCAATCATTGTATTCACCAACATGGAACATGGATAAACCATGTATATTGTAGCAACCAATCAAGTCTGTAGCTATTTACATATTAGAAAAAATAGCTTTATTATATTCTACTAAAAAGCTATATAATGTTAGTTGAAATAATAAAAAAAATTAAATGATAATCAAAATTATGTATTATAAAATGTTTTGTCATAAGATATTACGGTTTGTGCGTTGTGTACTTCACTAGGTTTTAATGGCACATATACAAATTACACCATTCTAAACTTTGGTTCCAACATTCGAGAAACCGTTGATAATTACTAAAATTACCTACATACACTACATATTCTGTTCTATTTAAGGATCATTAATTTTCGTAGGTCCGATAGTGAGGTACAACTTTGCACATTTGTTATATACGCAAGCTCAAGCCAATAGGCCTACTACAACACACCAAAACAAAATCTGTTAGCAGCATTTATACAACACAATACATAATATACGAGAAAGCTCGTCAAATTAAGTTTGTTTTTATTTTAACAGCAATTGAATGATTTTTAGTGTTTCTATGGAAACTTTAGTCTATTAATATTGGAACTTTGTTACAAATGTTCAGGCGGTTTTGTTTTAATTTTAACACAGCTGACACGGCGAACTTCTTACCACCTAAAATTCAACCAATGGAGTATTAACATTGGCTGAACGTAATTTAGTATATTATAACATAATAATAGATGAACTTATAGCAGTCGAAAGAGAAAAGTGTGGCAATAAAAGTTCTTGATTGAATGTTATTTATTTGAGTGCTTTTGGATATACAATATTTTTTGTATATTGTTTGAAATGCGCTGGAAAATAATTTTAGATTGTTGAGTGTTGCCTAGCAACCATAATTTGAATGAATTCAATGAAATGTCTTAAGATATGATAAGATATAAAGTTATCATTTATACTATTTTGCCATTATAAAATTACATGGAAAAAACTATGTTGCATTTTTCAAAGTTTCATGGCAATCGGATCAGTGGTTTAGTAATGCATAAGGCTCATACATACATAAAAACATATTTTTTTTTTTAATTTTATATATATATATATATATATATATATATATATAGAGAGAGAGAGAGAGAGAGAGAGAGAGAGAGAGAGAAACAGATACAGATTATTTGAATCCCTTATAGTGTTTCTATGGAAACGATAGCCTAATCTTCAAAAGATATTTATTACAAAGTTACAGCTAATTTTATTTTTTAAACACAAATTAGATGCTTAGTCTCCAATTAGCTCCACTATTAGTTTTTTGTAGAAATGATAGTCTATTGTTATTAAAGATTGTTTACAAAGATTCACTCAATTTCACAAATATATATATATATATATATATAAAATCTTTAGTTAATTATAGCATTTAGTTTTAGTTTGTATTTAAACAAAAATGGTGTACTTTATAACGTTTGTATTAAAACGATAGCTTATTGTTAAACAAAACTTTTTTACAAGATTTCACTCAACATTAGTTTTTATTTTAACACTGAATCAGTGCTCTATAGTGGTCCTTCGAACACGATAGTCTATCCTTATTGTTACTAAAATTTGTTACTAATATTCAGTTAGTTTTAGCTTCAATAGTTTTAATACTTATTGAACATTTTATAGTGTATTTTGTTTCAAATAGATTTGAAAGTCGAAATTTACCTCAAATCTTACCATCTACAAAACTCTATATTGAATTTTTATACAAAAATTGAACACAGTTACTACAGATAAACCCTCTGAAGATCATTGAAAGAATGTAATTAGACAAAACTTTGTCAATTGTAGCAAAAACTTTCGACCTTTGCTCGTCGAAAGGACGTAACTAGACGAAACTTTGTCAATTGTAGCAAAACTTTCGACCATTGCTCATCGATAGGATGTAATTAGACAAGACTTTGTCAATTATAGTTAAAACTTTCGACCTTTGCTCGTCGAAAGGACGTAACTAGACGAAACTTTGTCAATTATAGCTAAAACTTTCGACCTTTGCTCGTCGAAAGGACGTAACTAGACGAAACTTTGTCAATTGTAGCAAAACTTTCGACCATTGCTCATCGATAGGATGTAATTAGACAAAACTTTGTCAATTGTAGCAAAACTTTCGACCATTGTTCATCAAAAGGATGTAATTAGACAAGACTTTGTCAATTGTAGCAAAACTTTCGACCATTGCTCATCAAAAGGATGTAATTAGACAAGACTTTGTCAATTGTAGCAAAACTTTCGACCATTGCTCATCAAAAGGATGTAATTAGACAAGACTTTGTCAATTATAGCTAAAACTTTCGACCATTGCTCATCGAAAGGATGTAATTAGACAAGACTTTGTCAATTATAGCTAAAACTTTCGACCTTTGCTCATCGGAAGGACGTAGCTGGACAAAACTTTGTCAATTGTAGCAAAACTTTCGACCATTGCTCATCGAAAGGATGTAATTAGACAAAACTTTGTCAATTGTAGCAAAACTTTCGACCTTTGCTCGTCGAAAGGACGTAACTAGACAAAACTTTGTCAATTGTAGCAGAACTTTCGACCATTGCTCATCGAAAGGATGTAATTAGACAAAACTTTGTCAATTGTAGCAGAACTTTCGACCATTGCTCATCGAAAGGATGTAATTAGACAAGACTTTGTCAATTATAGCTAAAACTTTCGACCATTGCTCATCGAAAGGATGTAATTAGACAAGACTTTGTCAATTATAGCTAAAACTTTCTACCTTTGCTCATCGAAAGGACGTAGCTAGACAAAACTTTGTCATCATCTTGTGTGTATAGGTAATAGCATACAACATCTAAACTGTAATTGAATAATATAGTTAGAATGTTCAAACCCATTGATGATGTTTGATGTCATTGAAACTTGTTTAAGAAATAAAATATCAATTGTGAGTAATTGTCCACTACTTAATATGTCATTTATTTAAATATTATAATCATTAATTTAAAACTTGGTTATGTTTGTTCCTTATGAGTTATTGACGAATCAATGAATTAGATTAATAGTATATATTACATTTGTAAATATATTTTATCTTCATAAATATCTCACAAATAATTGATACAGTAAATTTAATCAAATAGGAATTTTACAACTACGTGTAAATATGATTCTTATTCAAACCAGAGAGATACGATCAGAAATTCAAAAACGATAACTTGATTAATACATTGAATTTTAACTTTTTCTTTAAGAAAACGTTCCATCAAAAATGTTTTTACTTGTAACTGAAAAGTTAAATATAATTTGTGTGTTGAACGAAGCTAGTCAATGCATTGCCGATACAACTGGATATGTAGTTTCGGGACTATTTTTTTCAATTCCTTCTACTAGCTCACACTCCCCCATCTTGTACAAATTTTCAATCCTTAATAAAATACGCTTTTATTTACCCAATTGTTCAAATACATTTTTCTTACTTTTAGTAGATGACAATTGATTTGGATACAGTTTTTTCAAACATTTATTCATTAGATAAATTTTTAAAAAGCTGATTCGAAGTGAATAACTATATGCTTCAAATCCATCACTTTTGTACTGGGTTAACTTTCTCATAGCAGAAATATTTTACGTAAAGGTATATTTGAAATTATAAGAGGATGGTTCATTGCAGTAAAGAAGCATTACAAGTGATGGATAGAATAAGAAATTATAGACCACCATCACCTTCCTAATTTAGAAACGAAAAAAGCAACTAGATAGTAACAAACAAAAATAATAGTCCAACACTGTATAGCCTACGGTATAGAGGAAGAGAAAAACACAAGGAAATTCGCTTCCTATTTTGGAATTTTATATTGTGTTTCTGTCTTATGTATACACATTTATAAATAGAAAGTAAAGAGTAACTAAAATAAAACAGTTTTTTTACCTCAGTAGAGATTAACTATAGAACATTTTTTTAAAATACTTCTTTGATTTAATGTAGTGATTAATCCCCAAATTAGGCTAAGTGTTGTGTGCACACTATTCACTTGTATTTCAACCGTATCCAAATGTAATATTTAGTATTAACAAATTACTATAGTATCAACTACTATACAGACTCGAGTTTTGCTATATTACAGCAACAGAAAATCGGATAGTTCAAACTGCACCTTGTAAGTAGCCAGGATGAACATTGATGTCAGGGCAAACCACTATCAATATATTACACGTTTATACAATGCGCCTCATACAAAAGTTCCTAACGTTAATTCAATTGTATAGTTCATTTACTTCACCTAAATAGATACGTAATACTGGGCCCACGTAAATTATAACGTCGCAACTTTGTTATATAGATATTGAGATTTATCTCCATACTGATGTCTTTTTATTTCAGTTTATCACTTTTGAGTTTAATTATAATTTCTATCAAAAATTCGTTTGAAACTTTTTTGAATAATTATCTTTGATTGTGAAAAAAATTATTTTCACTTTTACTTTCTGTCATTTTTTTATAGAACTCTTTGAATGAAGAATTTCTCAATTATTCGTAATTATATTATGAACACATTATTTTAAGAGATCTCTATGAAATAATTTTTTTCATTTTGCGTGCGTTTCTCAAAAGTGAGGAAGTTTTAAATTTATATTTTTTTTTCTTACTCCATCAGTCATTGTGTAACAACCCGTTATGGCCGTGAACATACAGTATTGCTTACAGGCAAAAGCTAACATCAAACATACGTATATATTGTGACCACGATGGGTTGCTTAAGGGACCTCACGCAGCGTTAAGGTATTGTGAATAAGTTAACCTAAAAAATGGAAAGCTCACGCCGTTGTGAATCTGAATGACATAATTAATTACCGCCTCCGAACTCCACAATGCTCACAATACTCAAACAAGAGGACAGGATGGTATTATCCTATTTCATTTAAAAACGACGATTATTCAAATTCGGACCACTAGCTTCAAACAGCATAAAAGATATTAATTATCCAATAAAACTGGAATAATCCCATAGCATGTGTGTGTGTGTGTGTGTGTGTGTGTGTGTGTGTGTGTGTGTGTGTGTGTGTGTGTGTGTGTGTGTGTGTGTGTGTGTGTGTGTGTGTGTGTGTGTGTGTGTGTTTATATGTATGTGTGTGTTTGTGTGTTTGTGTTTGTGTAAGTGTTTGTGAGTTTGCACGTATCTTTGTATGTGTGTGCGAGAGAGAGGATTTTGTGTGTGTGTGTGTTTGTGTATCTGTGAATGCGTGAGTGTTTGTGTATGTGTTTGTTAGTTTGCGCGTATCTTTGTATGTGTTTGCGAGAGAGGTGTTGTGTGTGTGTGTGTGTGTTTGTGGTGTGTGTGTGTTTGTGTGTGTGTGTGTGTGTGTGTGTGTGTGTGTGTGTGTGTGTGTGTGTGTGTGTGTGTGTGTGTGTGTGTGCGTGTGTGTTTGTGGTGTGTGTGTGTGTGTGTGTGTGTGTGTTGTGTATGTGTGTGTGTGTGTGTGTGTGTGTGTGTATGTGTGTGTGTGTGTGTGTGTTTGTGGTGTGTGTGTGTGTGTGTGTGTGTGTGTGTGTGTGTGTGTGTGTGTGTGTGTGTGTGTGTGTGTGTGTGTGTGTGTGTGTGTGTGTGTGTGTGTGTGTGTGTGTGTGTGTGTCTGAGTATAGAAAAGGGGAGAATTGAAACCCCCCTTTTAACTTGTAAATTATCCCTATGTTCATAGAACAATTTAACGAATAGGTATGAATAAACTTGTTGTGTGTTTAATGTGGCACACCGTTAATCTTTGTTAACTTGAGCTAGCAAAGGCTTCCATAGAACGCTGTAATTACTGGGTTATAAGGGATACTTTTCCCTTGAAATACATTTTTATGCAACACGCAATGCATATTAATTGCTCATAACATGCCCTACTTTTTATGCCACATTAACCACTGAAACAATGTTTTATAGAAGAGCATGTCGCGTCGTCTAAATTTGTTTATAATGACAATAATGTCAGATAGACTATTGCGTTTAGACATCCTTGTTGTCCTTACATTAACCTCATTCGTCCTTTTCTTCCTTGTTTCTTCTTGTATTTTTACAAATAAACACCGTGGAAATCAATTTAAATTAAGCTATTAGAGATTATCAATTTTAATATTGGAAGGTTTATTAAAATGCATGTAATGTTTGAAGTAGTGGTAAAAACGGCTACGAAATGGTAGGTAAGTTCAATTTTAACACGGTTTTACTAATAAAAGCCTCTATATATTTACATATAATATTTATAATGAGTATGCTAATAAATAATTAAATAAAACGTCAAATAACTAAACTGTCGTAGAATATTTGATTATTTATATTTGGATTCAGACTATAAACTGATTATTTAGGGGATTATATATTTAAAAAAGTAGGTCAATAGAAATTACTACAATGAAAGCTTCAAAATGAAAGATAACGTCATTAATTCTAGATTATTCAAGATATAAACAGCTGGTGGCGTTTACGTTTTCTCCCCAAATAAAAGATTTAGAGTATTTGTCCCTATCACGACAGACCTTACAATAGTTCTGTTACCAATTCATTGGCCAGTGAGTTGACAACTACATTTATTTCGTTTTTTCAAAATGCCTGACAAATCTCCTCCTAATAAATTCAGAAGACCGCAACATACGTTTTAACGTTTCGTTTAGTATGTAACGTATTTATATAATAAAAATTTAATTAGTTGATTTTTTTTTCATTTGGGACGTCGGCGTCGCTCGTAGTTTGTTTGGTATGAACGATTAGAAGATGTTGCATGCTGGGAGGCTTTTAGTATTTTAGTATTTGTGGAACTGGCTGACTTGCTTTGTATTTACTAAGGGGAAATACATCTAAAAATAAGTAATATAAGCAGAAATGTTTGAAAGTCAATTCCTACTTAGGTCAAAAAATATATTATTTTTGTTACTTTTTGTTAAATAATTTAAAATAATATAAATAAAGTAAAATACCCTATGCGTTATAGCAAGTGTTCTACGAAATAACCTATAACATGAAATCAGCTGTTTATTGAACTCATATGTTATCACGTATTTTAAGCCGAATGGAACGAAAAAACTATATTGCATACCTTGCCCGTTTTTTGAAACGTTTTTCCCCATATGAAACTAAAATTATTCCATTATATTTAATTAATGAATTATTATTTGAAAAAAAAATCTATTAAAGACAAGTGTCATCAACTACAAGTTGAAAAAATGATTATGAACTTGAGTGGATCAATAAAAAGTATTTGATTAACGATTGAAAATTTGAACAAGATATATATAGGGAGAGTGTGAAGTAATAGAGGATTCAAACCATGTGTGTTTAATTACTTTAATCAAATCACAAAATAACCTATCATAGAATACAAAATTGTTCAAGATAAGTTTATAACTCAAAATGTGTGAAGAGCATCAAAACGTAGGAAAATTATGGGGTCTTGTGTGGTTAATATCTTTCACTAATAAGCCCAATGAATAGTAATTCAGAACTTGCACTTTTAAGTTTGAACTAAATTTTAAAAAAATACTTTTAAAACATTAAATAACTTCGAGGGTTTTTTTTAAATTTGGGTATTGAGACTTACTTGATATTTACGATTTTTTGGAAAACCTTAAAATAAATTTAATAACCGAGAAACTTTTGCTGCACATAGGCTTCTTCTCATAAACATTTAAAATTAAATGCAACAATTTATTTCGAACCTAAAACGACGTGTTGCTCTAAATACTTCAAAGACGGCCACAGACACAGTTAGGAATTTCAACTATCGTAATGTACAGAATAGTATGATTGTTTAATGTAAGAAATAACTGTTCATAATTTAAGTGAAAAGCATTTTAAAAGTTTCGAATTTCCAAGTTATTCTTCTACTTCCATAAACTATGATTTAAAATTTAAAATATGCAAACTTCTTAACTTTATTCGATAAAAGGAATTTAATAGACATAAGCCTGTGGAAACAAGATGGAAGGAAAATCCAAAACTTTTTCATTTTAATATTCAATCTCTTAAATTAATCTAGAGAGCCTGAGACTGGTATAACATCAAGTTACCATAATCTGTAATGAAGTTTGTTCCTAAGCAGTTTAGTTTTTTATGTGCTCCAGGTGTTTACAAATTGAAAAAGCGAGATTTAGGAGCATTTTTAGTGATTCGTAGTGTTATTTTTAATGTATTCTAGATTCATGTTACTGTTCGTAGGGGTGCCTTAGGGTAGTGTCCTTGGCCCAGTGCTATATGCAAGAAATATACAGATCAACGGGAACGCCAATATGCCGACCTACGCAGACAACACAGCTATCTCGCCCGTAACAATATCTGGTAGAAGATACAGCTAAATTGCAGAATGCCCTGGACAGAGCCAGTGACTGATCCAAAAACAAACATTGAGCATAAAGCATGTCAGCTCATGTTATATTTACCAATAAGGCAGAGAGCAAAACTGACGTCATAATAAATTAGCAACTCGTCCTTTATAGCACAGAGGTGAAATACTTAGGTCTAACGTTGGACTCTAACACTGAACTGGAGAACTCACGTGAAGAAGAGAAAGATGAACTGGAGTTACGGTACAGAAGGCTAACGTTGCTCAAAAGTCGGTATTCCGAGTTGAGCCTCTACAATCGTCGTATACGTTTACTGTGTGTTTACTTAAAATTTTACTTCTTGTAAAGACTCAACTACCTTTTCCCCAGTTTGTTGTAGTGCAAATTAGAAATTGATTAAAACGGGTTAGAGAAGAAATTGATTGAATGAAGAAATTCAGAAAGGGTTAGGAAAATCGTAAAGTTTGGTTATTCTTAGATTTTCTGATTGCTTAACCCTTTCAAACATTTTAATCAAGTTTAGCAATACTTCGTCATTATTTGGGCGTATTTAATAAGGGAAACCAGAGTCCGTCACTATGTGGTTCTATGATCTTACAGTAAATACATTTATTCAACAGTCTGCTTATTTATACGTTTTCCACTGTAATTATCATTATTAAAAGAAAAGAAAATCATGATATTAATAAACTCAGTTCGAAAATAATTTTAATATATAATTTCGTAAGCCGAATTTTGAGAGAAATATTGTGGGAACTTGGAAGGTCGTGCAGAGCTGGGAGGTAGCTCAAATTAAAGGTATTGACACGAAGGAGCAGGAACAAATATAGGTGTTTCTCAAATTACAACATTAATAGGGTTTTGAGGACTTGAAATTACCAAAAACCATTAATGCAGTGCAGTGAAAAACAGCTGCGTATGATTTGTAACAAACAAATATTTTAACAGTATAAAAGCAGGTTATTTATATACATTACAATGAAAACCCAATGATTATAATTTGTAAACAAACAAATATTTTAACAACACGAAGGAGTGGGGGGAAATATAGGTTTTTCTCAATTTACAACATTTATAGGGTTTTGAGGAATTTAAAGTTACCAAAAATCTCCATAAGAAATACATTTCAACGAAAACTGCTGAGAGTATGGTTTGTAAACAAATATTTTAACAGTATGAAAGCAGGTTGTGTATACATTCCAAAGATTTATAAACAAACAAATATTTTAACAATATGAAGAAGCGGGGGAAAATATAGGTTTTTCTGAATTTACAACATTTATAGCGTTTTAAGGACTTAAAGTTACCAAAAACCAAAAATACATTGCAATGAAAAACAACTGAGTATAATTGTAAACAAACAAATATTTTAACAGTATGAAAGCAGGTTATGTGTATGCATTGCAATGAAAAACAGATGATTATGATTTGTAAACTAACAAATATTTTAACTATTAAAGTTTAAGTTTATAGGTTTTTGCTAATAGCTTTTATAGTTCTTCTGTTTACATTATTTATTTTATTGTTATTGTTTAAAATTTATTTCCATATGAATAGTGGCATTTGCCCCTACAAGCCCATAATAGAAATATTATTTTACAGTAGGCTACCTTCTTAATAAGCTGACTAATTCAATGAATACATTCTAAAAACACATAAAACTAATAAAAGGTTCTATAAACGTTTCATGACACGTAATTAAAAATGATAATTTAGATTAAGTACTGTAGAAAAGTACTGTAGAAATGTACTGACAGAATAGTAAACCTGTTATTAATGCCGCTAATAGATTACAAAATTATTACTTTTATCTGAAAGGATAGTTTCAGGGTATTGGTCAGTATGACTAGCGTCACCTAAGTAGTACTGGAAAAATAGTGAACATATAGCCTACAGGATTATACCTTCTGGTATAGGTGATAGAAGGGTATTAGGGCATCTCGTGTGCAGGGAGGCGTGTCTGAGGTAAACCTAATTTCTCTCGGGGCTATACAATGATGTCTATTAGTTATACCTTGTAAAAAAAAAGGAAGTTTAGAAGCAGTTAACACTCAAGAAAATAGGTAATGATTTTCTGGTTATGTAATTAGGGGAGGACTTTGGCCTCTACTTGGGTTGAGTCTCAAGCGGAGCTCTCAGACTACCAACCGGTGGATGAAAAGAGAAACATATAGATAAGAAAAATTATGAGGTTCCCTACGAGCTACACGAAGACCACTTATACAACAAACATTGTGGGAAATGTAAAAGAGCATGTATATATCCACTGCTGACTCAAACTAACTAAATTCTGAGCAGTGTAGTAGCTTTACTACTACTTACTAAGGCTAGCAGTAACAGGGAAACTATGAACTGTGAACCGGGAAAGAACGTGAACTACAAAAAATAAAGTTAAAAGTTATTCTTTGGAAAATTAGACATAGGACGAATTAAAGTTTTTCCTGTGAATTTGAAAATTTATTTAAAGAATAAAATCATAAAGACAATTGAACAAGAAAACACTTTTCACTGAAAGTTAAAAGTACTTTGTTCATTAATCATGCAATAAAAAAAAACGTATTCTCAGTCAGGGAAAATAAATTTGTGTAGATTAGCTATCCCATCTTTTAAAAGATAGGTTAGAATTAGTAACCACTCAGGAAAGGACGTACCTTATACTCGGTGGAAGAAATGAGAACCAACCTACCTTCTACTCGGTGGAAGAAATGGGAACCAACCTACCTTCTACTTGGTGGAAGAAATGAAAACCAACCTACCTTCTACTCGGTGGAAGAAATGGGAACCAACCTACCTTCTACTCGGTCGAAGAAATGGGAACCAACCTACATTCTACTCGGTGGAAGAAATGGGAACCAACCTACCTTCTACTCAGTGGAAGAAATAGGACCAACCTACCTTCTACTCGGTGTAAAAAATGGGAACCAACCTACATTCTACTCGGTCGAAGAAATGGGAACCAACCAGGCGCGTATCCTGCGACTTGCTTTGAGGGGGCGATCGATGCATTATATATATATATATATATATATATATATATATATATATATATATATATATATATATATTTATATATGTGTGTGTGTGTGTGCGTGTGCGTGTGTGTATGTGTGTGTGTGTGTGTGTGTGTGTGTGTGTGTGTGTGTGTGTGTGTGTGTGTGTGAGTGCGCACGCGTGCGTGTATGTAAAAACATAGAACAGAAAAAGTTCTTTCACCGCTTGCGTTAGAAATCGGTATCGTGATAAAGATTCGTAGCAAATTAGACTTTTTAATAAATAATTATTCCAATTTCGATAACACTTATGGCTAGAGAATATTATTAATTTCATAATAAGCTATTATTATAAAAATGGTTTATTATAATATAAGTCGTTATTCTTCCAACACGAACAATTCCGGAGTCAACTGAGAATATTACGCTTGCAAAATTACGTATTGAAAATCATATGTTCGAGACTAACCTTCACTAGCACTTAAAACGTTTAGACGTTTACGAGGGTATGCCGAGGGAACGCGTCACATTTTCAAATTAAAAATTAAAATTTTATTTACAATAAAAGACGAATTAACTTAAGTAAAAGTCTAATTTAATAGAAAGTCCTAATTTAATAACATATTGTCGATTTTTAACCCAAAGTTCTTGAGGGTTGGGGGGCGATCGCCCCATCGCCCCCCCCCCTTGGATACGCGCGTGGAACCAACCTATCTTCTACTCGGTCGAAGAAATGGGAACCAACCTTCCTTCTACTCGGTGGAAGAAATAGGACCAACCTACCTTCTACTCGTTGTAAGAAATAGGAACCCACCTACATTCTACTAGGTGGAAGAAATGGGAAACAATATAAGAGGGTGTCTATGAACTACACGAAAATCGCTTATACAGCAAACATTATGGTAATCTTAAGCGAACATGGGTATATGTCCTGCAGACTCAACAAACGAAATAGGGCATTGTAGGTTATTTAAAGCTAGTACTAACTATGTAACCATGAACTGTAAACAGGGGAGGAAAGTGAACTAGAGAAGGAAAAAATGTAAAAAGATATTGTATGTGGATTGCTTAGGATGAATAAACGGAAACGAATAAAAGTATTAATATTCGAATTTGGAAATGTATTTAAATAATAAAGTCATAAATAAAAAAAAGTATATGACAATATGAATAAGTAAAGAAAGACAATATGAATAACAAAAAAAGTAAAATACTTTTCACTGAAAGTTAAAAGTACAAGTCCTGCGTAGTTCACTAAAACCAGAAATGGAAGACAAAATGAAAAAAAGATTCAAAATGAGCCATGAAGCTATTACGGATTATATGACAAAGGAAAACAAAAATGCCATTCTTTTAATAAATACATGAATGGACGATGTTGACAACTACCCAACAATGGAAGTATCAAAAAGTCAAAAGTTATTAAAAACGTTCGAGCAAAATTTTAAAACGCCTAACCCTTGCTTTTGCAGAAAAATCGCAGATATGAAATAAGAATTATATTATACTACAAAATAACAATCATCCCTGGAACTCTCAAACCTTGGTACAACCTAAGTATTTAAGGAAAGCCTCAGGTTGTTTGATCCTAATAGCTTTTATTGAAATGTCATAACTCCTAGGATTTCATTTTTTCGTACCACGGCTACGAAGAGGAAAACGCAAGTTAGCTTCATTAAGAACATTTTTCAGTTACCAGCAATAGCGTAAATCAATGATCAGTTTTAGAACGTTCCTATGGTTTTTAGAAAAACAATAACACTCAATCGTATTAGGCTGATTATATATATATATATATATATATATATATATATATATATATATATATATATATATATATATATATATAGAAAGAGAGAGAGAGAGAGAGAACAAAAATTTTAAGAAATAATAAAATGTAGCTAATGAACATTAAAAATGTTTTGTAAATTGGTAAAAAAAAATGCATTTAATAAAATGGGCTGAAGAAAAATTCCTACAGATACACATCACAGTGTTTAAAATTTTAAAATAAATTCCTGGATAAGGCTTGTCGAGTTAAAATTAAAGAATGTAATAAATCTTAAGACACTTACTTTGTTTTACTGATTTCGTGATGACAACGAAATACGCAAATTTTAGTTGAACTCTAACGAATACGTATTGAAAATAATTAGTTTCCATGGAAGTTGTTCAACAATACTTTGTTAGAAACCATTTATCTCAGAAGTTTGCCCTAATAACACGGAGAAGAAGCGTGCTCGGATTCCTCCAGGGCGTTTGAATGAATCTTGCTCGTGAAAATATAATTACATTTATACTTTTATTACTAACAATTAAACCCCAATCGTTACTGTTATGACTAATTGTAATAATTTTTCTTTTAATAATTTTATCTCCGTTCATTTTTTATTGAATTCGCTCAAAGTGGTTGTTAAACTGCATTATCAGCTCGAGGGGTTTTAAAAATAAATTCGTTATCTCTTACACTTTTATTGTAATTTTAAGTATATTTACTGATATCAGCTTTAAAGCAAATTTATAACTCTTAAGTACTATAGTTTAACAAAATCTTTCTTTTAAAAAACTTTGGATATATATTCACGAAATGTACAGAAATACCAATGCTTTAAAATTAATACAAATTTTATTTATAATAATAAAATGAATATCTCTTTAGAGGATTTGGTGTTGTTTTTAGCTGCGGTCTCGGCTATTGGTACGCTTTGTTCTCCATGGATATTCTCCAGACTTTCCTCTCTTGCTCAGAACTGTGGACCTAACAAGCCCGAATTATCCAGTCTACTGGGCCTCTGTCCTTGGCTTTTGGAACGCCCTGTGCCTTAAATTAGTCATAGTTACATAACATATGAGAAAAGCACAGCTGGTTTTTATTCCGTTTCAAAATTTTTAAAATAGTTATACAACCTTCGTTAAAGTTTTATTATATTAATCGACACATTATTGAAAAAATAATTAAAAATCTATTTCAAATCGTATTATATAATACAGGGTGGCGCACATAAAACTTAGCCGAGATTGTATAATGTTTATGTCTAATCAAGGGAAATTCCCTTTTTTTCCTTATCATGTACAACCTGCAAATGTAAAGGCACAATAGCGTAGCAAACACCCCTGATGTAGACTGGTTACTATTCAATGGAACAGAGTGTTTTTATTGTAGAGTGCTATGTCCAAAGCGGTTCAATTAATGAAAGGCGTGAAAAGTTTCGCGAGAAAAACGCAGAGAGGATTCCTGGCAAGAGGATGGTTCAAGTGTGTTGTTACGAAAATGACGTAGTACGAGCATAATTGTAAATACATCCAGAAATTTAGTCGGAATTTGTGTAGTTGTTGCTAACATCGCAGCTCGTATAGAACAAAGTCCGTAAGTATACTCGGCATTCATTATAGCAAGCTGGGGTGTGACGCAGATCATGCCAAAGAGTTCCACACTTTCATTCTTGTATTTATAAATTGTTACAATAATCCAAGATGTGTCGTAGATAAACAGATTTCATTTCAATTATGTTGCATTTTTTATGGGGCTACTTATATGTGCGCCACGTACATATATATGATATATACACGTATATATAATATAGGATATACAGGTATATGAAATACATAAAAATTGTTATAATAGTATACTGCTCGTTTATATACTAAATTACAAAAACATAAATCTTTTGCCTTCTTTAGCGAAATCATTCGTTCTATGGCTTGTCGCATACGTGTCTTCTCCGTCTAATAGAACTACCTATAAGCACAGATACATCTATCGGAATAAATTATTCTGACGCAAGGATATCTTCTAAACTACATGTATGCAGTGATAAGGATATACAATAGATGATATCGCTAGGGAATATTTCTATACTCACCACATGTAGGTAGTAAAGATTTTACAAAATTAATAAACAATGTAACAGTTATAATAACTTTCACGCATTTAAATATTCAACATATTCTAAAAGATAATATTTTTAGGCGTGCCTGATACTTTACGTCCCGAAAACCCCTAATTGTCCTGAAAACTGCGCCTGAAAATTGTCCAAAAGCCAAACAGCGCTAATAATCGATTAACGCTACAAGCTATTTTCGTTTCCTTAATGGTTATTTGAAGGTTATGTTTAAATAATGTTCAAGGACAATTTCCTATACATTCGTAAATATCGTCTAATTCATTAAATAATTGATAACGTACTATTAACTACAAAAAACAGTTTTTATTACTCGTATATTATATACTGTACTATATATTATTCAAATGAAAATTTATTTTCAAGTATTCAATTTGTCACTTATTAAAATTTTAATTGATAACTCACCAAAACTAATTCACACTCTCCCTACATATTTCTTCTTCAAGTTTTCATACTTTTTATTCATCCACTTTAGTTCGAATACTTTTTAAACTTAATAGGTGATTATATTTGAAGTTAATAAAGTCTTTCAAATATAAATTAATTAATTAGGTTTATTGCTTTAGTTCGGATTCGAACTGTATGACATGTTTGAAATCCAGTACTCAACTGATGTATCTGAACTTTAGTGGATGAGTAAAAACATTTTACCACGATATATATATATATATATATATAGTGTACACTAGTAGTAGTAGTTTAATTGCAATTATTTAATAAAGAGGTTAAAATATATTTTTTCTTTAACGATTCAAGTGGTAATTGAGTTTTAATTTTTTTTTTTTTTTTTTTTTTTTACTTGTTTAATCAGTAATTTTATAACATTTGTATGAACTTATAACTGCATTATTTATTCGAGATTTTATTTCTAATGACAATTCCCACGACGAGGTTTTTTCCTGACATTTTATATATTTACCTAAAAAAAACTAAATTTGTCATATATTCTGAAACAAATTTTTAAAGGTTATTTCTTCTGAATCAAATTACTTGAATTAACGATATTAGATTTTTTACATAGCAATATATTGAACCAACGTTCTACTTTAGTTTGAGGATGCTAAGCTTATCGCTTATATTGACTGCTGACGTAATCGTTACGTTTAACCCTAAAGCAACCGGGACTACGGAACCCAATATCTATTTCATTAGCAACTCGTTCTGTGGTCTGGAAACTCGATCACTAATTAAGGAATTGGAATTGAAGCTAATTAAAGTTCGGAACGGGGGATTAAACCATGTTGTAAGTGTCGTCGACAACTTGTGCGGCCTGCCAATAGAACCACAATGCTTTGCCACCCGGCTAAAAAACTTTGGTCACGTGACCGGCTTAATACAAACTTTAAAGTCGGCACTAACCTTTGAGATATGTATGGAATATTAATATTATTTACCAGAAAACTTTTATTACAGTGGCCTCGTACTTTAATTTAATGTTTTAATTTTTTACCTTTTGCCTAATTTTGTCTTTGTTAAATCGAAACCATATTTAGGAAGTTTTTTGTTTATATTGACAACAATCTAAATAAAGGTAGGTCATTATGATAACAGCAAACATTTTTCTTTAAGTAAATGGAGTCAGTTAAAACTATTTATCTAAACAGGCAACATTAAATAAAGGCCTTATTCCTCCTGTACTCTATTAAAAAATAACTCCATGACAAACCCTTAGCATATTTATGAAAACAATTAATATACGCTTTCATTAACTCACAACACATTTGTGGAGTTTATTGCTATAATTTGATTTTAAAATAGAATAGGAATGGGGCTGTGGCAGGGTAGTGATGAGATGTTGTCAGTTCGGACGCATTAACAGTCAACCCGCCACAGCTAGCGACTGAAAATGCAGAACGAAGCAAACTACACCACAAGTAAATCACTCTACCACAGTACGATGGTACTGAGCGACGAACGGAAGTTTAACGTCGAATTGGCAACAAGATTCACCCACGCCGCAAGGTGTGAATTTCTTATTAGCTCAAACGGCTATAATCCCTACTCCCTCTGGTCGATTTCACCTACGCAGAATCCTATTCTGTTTTAAATCAAACTATAGTGCATATGGACAAAGGTGTTGTGAGTTAATGAAAGGGTATATGCTCTGTTTTCATAAATATGCTAAAGTTATGTCACCGAGCTATTTTTTAATAGACTGCCGGAGGAATAGGGCCTTATGACTATACGTACCCGTTATTTAAATGTTCCCTGTTGAAATGAATAATTGTACCTGACTTGCAAATCAACCACATTTATTTGTAAAATAATCTCTGCGAGTGTAAACATGATTAAAAAACTTTTCTGTCATTGGTGATAATTTAAGAAGAGATGGATCTCCCCCATTTTATTTTACGTTACACAGATCATGTACTATTTAAGATACAGTCTTACGTAATATTTTTCACAAGTTGCTAATAGCCTTCTTAACAACCCCTATCACTTCAAAAGTTATTTATGCTAATAGAAATAATAAAAAAAGATTTTGCGGTAGATTTTAAAAATGTATTTCAAGTATCCTAATAATTTTTAATTATCAAAGTTTTGATTAATGATATTGAAACTAGTTAGTTAGAGTGTTCTACATATGTGGTAAAACTTTCAAGGGGTTACGACAAACGGTTCTTGAGAAAACACTGATGTCCGGTAAAAATATAGCCTACTTTCGCAATTTTCGTAATAAGACAAAATAGAACGTTATACATTTACTCACATTTCAAAACATCCCTGCCTCGCATTCATATGGTTCTCGTTTCTCTACATTCCTCTTCTTGAGCAAGCACTTGAGCAATCCCTTTCTAATTTTAATTCTACTATGGTTGATAACCGATTCTTGGTAGGTAACAATCACGGAGTAACTTTAATCAATAAGTATTTGTTATAAAACTTACACTATTTAGAGTTTCGATATAATTCCTAAGAGAAAATTATAAAAATTTAAATAATTCAGAAGTATTATTTTACTCTTAAAAAATGTCAGTTTAATAGTTTACATACCAATGGTAATTTTCAAGCCCTAAACCCCCCTTAAAAAGGAAAAGGGCAAATTTACGGCTTCGTGCTGATACGTTCTTTTCAGGATATCGACACATATTTTGAAAACTACTTTTGATGAAGGGGAAGTACAGAAAAAGATTTAAAAATGTATCTTGTTCAGATTGTGCTACTTAAAATTGTTACATTTTATGGAATTTACACGTTCACAGAGAAAGGAATTTCAGAGGAAAGAAAATATATTATTTAATGGAAAACTCAACTTGAAATCAGAGCTGCAAAGTCAAAGGAACATAATTGAATTTTGATCATTTCTTTAATAAAAAAAATAATCAAATTTCTTGCTTCAATTTAAAACCTTATTGCTTTTAAGATTTCTTTTTAATAACTTTTCTCTCAAACCCTTTTTTACAACGTCAGATTCTTTGTTATAGCATTATACCAACCACTATATTACCACACATTCATCTGCAACATGAGATGGTCCTAATGACAGACATCACAATAACAATACTGAAGTTTAAATAACTATAACCGTTACACTAAAAGTCACATGTATAGACTCCATTTTACCACACAGTGCCAAAAGATGCCATCATGATTGATAACCCAGATTTACTACAAAGCCTTGCAAATCAATAAGGACTGTTCCAAGATCTTTTACCCTGACCTCAAGGTAAATTTTATTTTCTCATAAATACTATAGCAAAAATAAAAAAAGAGATTTAAATTCTGAACTAGAGTCCAGACCTTCGATCGTTCTCGTTGTCGAAATTATTCTTTTCCTTGGGGAAATTACTTGAAAGTGTGTCAGTTAAATGAAGTCGTACTCTCAGTGACAAAATCTTGTAGTGTTTAAATCGAACCTGGTATTCAGTTAAAAATTAAATATAAAAAACAAGAACACTTATTTCTAGTAACTATGTTATAGTAACTATGTTCTAGTAACTGTTCACATAAATATTATAATTATTAAAACAATTAATAATTTATAAATTATCTAATTACTATAATTTAAAACCTAATTAAAGGTATGCTAAGTATTATTTTATTTAATCACTTTAACAATAGTTGACAGGGAAAATAAATGCATCACATTACCATACATAAACAAAACAACAAATAAAATAGCCCGCAAATTTCAAAAAACAGGATAAAAAATAGCATACAAAGCGAATAACAAGTTGCAATACAAAATACAACACGACACCAACAACAAAGATAAACTACAAGCACCAAGCGTATACAAACTAAACTGCGACAAATGTAACAAATTCTATATTGAACAAACAGGTCGCAGTTTTAAACAAAGAGTCGAGGAACACAAACAGAACACCAACTAACATAAAAGAAACAGGACACAAGTACACAGACATTTAGCATAACCTAGATATCCTACACATCAACAAAAAAGGACCACATCTCATCACATTAGAACAATATGAAATTTACAGATATACAAAACACAATGTACGAACATATTAAACGAACAAACACAATACAAATCACACATACTTTTTGATAATATCGAAAAACTGCCTTTAAAACCGTCACCGCTTGACCCGAACACTCCCAACAGAAGACACTGATGAAGATCGCCACATAGCGATCGAAAACGTTATGTCTCAGTAAACTTTCACAAATTTACAAAATTTAAAGTTCGGATGGTCATAAACTATTGTTAAAGTGATTAATTCAGATTCGTCGAACGTAATGACTACAAAATTCAAGAATATTATTTTATGTTTTAAAAGGTTTACTTTAACTGTTTTTAGGCTTCAAGACTTAAGGTTTCTTAACCCTCTCCTGTTAAGAACAGAAAAACACCAATAAGGCTGTAACAAACATCTGTTTTGAGGATTTTTATTCTCAGTATTTATTCGTTTTTGTTGTGTATGAAGGTCAATACGCAGGTTATATGAATTTACTTAAACTTTATTTCATGTATGTTAACAACTATTTAATGTGTTTAAGGTTAACGACAGATCACAGTTTATGAATGTTAAAAACTGTAAGTTATTTTTTAGAATTAGATTAATAAACTTTTGATAATCGCAACGTAGAGTGTATTTGTACCATGAATTAGTCTGTGATCTGTCATGAACCTTAAACATTTTAAATATAAATTTATTTAATATCCATTCTTAATTTTAATTTAATTTAATATAAAAGACAGTTGATTTTTTCTAAAATGCATCGTGAATAATTTATACAAAAACTATTTTAGCTAGCTAAAACTTTACTGTAGTAACATCGAAAATTGTCTCATCTTAGCTACAGAAATAACAATACTGAACACTTTTTTACAGTTTAAACGTTTTTGTAGCTACTTTATAATAATTGCTACTTTTAAATTTCAAAACATTATAAGATTTTACAATCTTTTTTGAAAATTTGTTTAAAGGAACGCATTGCTTATCTCATATATCTTACCACGAGACAAATCAATATGGAATTTATAGTTTCATATAAACGTTAAACTTGGTCATTTTTATTTCGATTATCACAATAGCAATACAATTCATTGAATTATCTACATATCCTCTTTCCCCTTAATCTCTATTACGACTTGGACTTAACCCTTGCAATTTCACTCGTTTCCACCACTTATTCCTGTCCTCCTACTCTTCATCTCATAATCCCCTCTTTTTCATAACGTCACCACTTTATCTCGCCATAACCGCTTCTGTTCTCATCTCCTTCGTTCTTCTATCGGGTTCTATTTTCTAATTCTGTATATCCATGTCCATCTACATCCACTCCTTACAGGACTATATCATGTCGAATACACGAAAGATGCTTACAACAAAATTTACATTCACCAGAAATATTGCGAAAAATGGGTAGAGGATCAAGTTTTGACAGATGACGAGGGTAAGCTATGACGTCAGAACATTGTGACAGGCGAAGAATGCGTACAACTTTTAGGCGAACTTGGATCTTTTAAAATCATTCAGCTACATAAATGAGTTTACCTCTGAGCTAAACATAGACGTTGCTTAGTTCCTCGGGGCTGGAGATCCCTTAAGACTTTGAACTTTATCTAATGAACCTGATTTCCATCACACTTGCGATATCATTTTGGTTTGTTTATAATCAGCTTTGGTAATTTTTTTGTATTTTATATTTTTAATATTTTTATCATTTTGCAGAGTTTTTGTTCATTTTAATCTATATTACAACTTGACCAATTTATTTGATCTTACCATCTAATTTCTTGGGTCTAGTCTAATCCATTTTTTGGATGTAGGAAAGAGATCTTAAACAAGACATTAGTCTCCAGTTTTGTGTACTGATTTTTAATTCTTTCGTCTGACTTAATATACTTTGTTTTTATTCTGTTTTCTTCTAAGTGTAACTCCAGCCTCACGTGCGTATGAATGTATTTCGGCCTCTTTTTATTAGTCTCTTTCGATTATCATCACGACAGTTAAAACCAAAGTGACCACTGAAAAAGTGGAGATCCTTTTTTGATCCATTATTACAAGGAAAATCCAAAACCTTTAAAGATATTAGTAATTACGAGGGTTATTCATAAAATAAGGCTCTCATAACTTTTAAACATAGACAGCTCTATTTTTGTTCTTAATGTAATGCATAATTTTAAAGCTTACAACTTACAATATTTTTCCACAATAACCACCGTTTCTGTCCAAACACTTTTGAAAACGATGCTCCAACTTTTTTATCCCTTTGTTATGTAAATTCTGTCACCAAACTTTTGACGAATCGAATAACCTATTCCTTGACTTCATCAAAGGTACTGAAGCGTAAGCCACCCAATTATTCTTTTTATTTTGGGAATAAATGAAATTCACTTGGGGCTGGTTCCGGACTGTAAGAGGGGACAGAACAGTCCAGCCAAAATCCTTCAGCAGTTCTTGAGTTTGATGTGAGACATGAGGTCGAGCGTTGTCATGGATAAGCCTCACACCACTGGACAATCTTACTCTCCGGCAAATCTGGATCGCAAGTCTCAGTTTTCCTATTGTGTCGCAATATCTGTCGGAGTTAAGTGTTGTTTCTTGAGGCAGAAAGTCGACTAAAAGCAGGCCCTTCCTGTCCAAAAAACAGTTGCTATGACTTTCCCAGGTGACTGTCTTTGTTTAAACTTCGTCGACTTCGGCGAAGTTGAGTGACGCCATTCACGTGATTGCTGCTTGGTTTCGGGGGTAAAGTGAAACGCCCATATTTCATCGCCTATAACAATAGAATGCAAGAATTCTTCTTTGTTGTCTTCACATTGTTGCAAAAACTGCTGGGTACACTCTACACGTTGCTGTTTGTGGTTTACTGAAGCATTTGCGGACCCACCGCGCACATACTTTGTGATAGCATAATTGTTTGGTTAAAGTATTATGAATTGTGGTGTTGATAGTCTCAGGAATACGCAAAGAAATTCCGTTATTCTTGATCCTCTGATATTCAAGCAATAAAGCGATAAAGTTATTCTTTCAACTTTATCAACAATTCCGTCTGAAACTAAAGGCCTTCCGCTCGGGTCTTCATCATGAATTTCCGTGCGGCCTTCACTGTATTCTCTACACTGTTTGCAAACATGTTGAACAGATATACACTTTTCCCCGTAAACTTCGATTAACTGACGATAAATGTCGATAGGTGAAATCCGTTTTGCATTTTAAAAAACGTATCATAGCAACTGGCGGTAACAGCGATGAGAAGTTTCAACTTCGAAGGCTGCTAGCCCGGCACTGAGCAATGTAGCGAGACGGGAGTGGTGGGGACAGAGAGAGGGGGGGAGTTGATAAGTAAGACAGTGTTATCAGATTTTTCCTAGCACGTCGCATTCTTTCTTAGTAGCATATGGAAACTTATTTTATGAATTACCGTAGTAGTTTAGTTTAGGAGTAGATGGCCTGGGTTGACAACTGGAGTCTGGTTTGTACGCTTTTATCGCTTGTCTAATTTTTAACTTACCCTCGTTAATTGCTATTGTTTCCTCGTGTGCGTATATTTCACTGTAAGCATTTCTAGTCCCACCATCATGTAGACCATTTTCCTTCTACATACAACATTATCTTCTATCGTTCCAACTTTTTGCCTCTATATTTGTTGCCTAACTTTACCTGGTAAGATTTGCACTTGTTCATCTCTACAACTGTTTTTTGTTCTTTTTTTTCTTTCATAGCCAGACCTTTGGTCCATATAACATTATGTTACGAACACTTCTACCAAATATTTTCTTATTTGTTGATTCCATCTTCACGTGAGCTACTAGTTCTTGCCTATAGTACCACTTACTTATATTTGTTGAGGACGGCCGTTTCGGGAGATGTGTCAAGTTGGGGTATTAAGGTGGGGTGGGATATTATGGTGGTGTAGGTGTAACTCCTAATACTCACAAAATACACCCACACCACCATAATATCCCAACCCCCACCATAATACCCTAACCTACGAAAAACCTTGAGATCTGTTACGGTCTGAGTTGACAATGGGACACATATCCCGAAACGGCCGTCCTCAACAAATATAAGTAAGTGCTATTATAAGCAAGTTTGTAAAGTATTTACAAGTATTTTAGTGAAATATTATTTTGTTGGGGTTTTGATTATTTAGTTGTTCCTAGAACTTAGCTCAATTGTATGATGCTTGTTTTAGCATAATCTTTACTCGTTTTTATAACCATTCTTATCCATATATATTTAAATTTGTCTCCTGTTGTTGCTATTCTTCCCAGTTGCACTTTAATCTACCTAAATATAACTATCAGGCTAACGGTTTTCTCATGTAACTATAAGAATTATCGAGAGGCAAATATGTTTTGTTATTTTGTTATCTTTCAGTTTATTGTTTGTTGTTAAGAGATTTTGTTTCGTAAAATATAGTAAAAATATTCATTACTACTTTTTGATATCACTATGTAAAGTATCTAAAGCCACTATTAACTGATATTTTTCAGCAGACGCGTTTCGCACTAGGTCAGCATTGTTCAATGCTGTGAGTCACAAAAATAAAAATTTTTAATTATTTTTTTGCCTTAGTTAAATGTAGTAAGACAAGCGTTCGAAAATTAGGATTTAGATTGAGTTTAATGTGAGTTTGAGTCTTATTTAATTATAACACTAATTCCTCTTTTTTCATAATTATTAAAAAGACTAGTACAAAATTTTCATCGTTTCCAATTTTTTAATTTTACTTTTATAGTAAATTCTGTTACAGTAAATTCTGTCCTTTCTAATATTGCATAATTTTGTTTTATTTTGCTTTTTTACTTAAATCTCTAAATCAGCCCATTGTGACCAGTAACCTGTAACTTTAAAATTGCTTTTCCAAGTCTGTATAACAATTATACGTTATTCCAATAAATTATTAATTTCAATTTTTAAGTAGAACACGTATATTACTTCTATCAGTTTTAACATTTAAACCTTTTAATGTATAACATTTTGTACCGGTGTCCATTTAAGATACATATTTAACCTTTAAACCATTTAATATGTAACATTTTTAACCTGTGTCTATTTAAGATACATATCTAACATTGAAACATTTTAATGTGTAACATTTTGTACCTGTGTCTATTTAAGATACATATTTAACAATGAAACCTTTTAATGTGTAACATTTTGTACCTGTGTCTATTTAAGATACATATTTAACATTTAAACCTTTTAATGTGTAACATTTTGTACCTGTGTCTATTTAAGATACATATTTAACCTTTAAACCATTTAATATGTAATATTTTGTACCTCTGTCTATTTAAGATACATATTTAAAATTTAAACCTTCTAATGTGTAACATTTTGTACCTGTGTCTATTTAAGATACATATTTAAAATTTAAACCTTTTAATGTGTAACATTTTGTACCTGTGTCCATTTAAGATACATATTTAACCTTTAAACCATTTAATATGTAACATTTTTAACCTGTGTCTATTTAAGATACATATCTAACATTGAAACATTTTAATGTGTAACATTTTGTACCTTTGTCTATTGAAGATACATACTTAACAATGAAACCTTTTAATGTGTAACATTTTGTACCTTTGTCTATTTAAGATACATATTCAACAATGAAATCTTTTAATGTGTAACATTTTGTACCTGTGTCTATTTAAGATACATATTTAACATTTAAACCTTTTAATGTGTAACATTTTGTACCTGTGTCTATTTAAGATACATATTTAACCTTTAAACCATTTAATATGTAATATTTTGTACCTGTGTCTATTTAAGATACATATTTAAAATTTAAACCTTCTAATGTGTAACATTTTGTACCTGTGTCTATTTAAGATACATATATAAAATTTAAATTTTTTAATGTGTAACATTTTGTACCTGTGTCCATTTAAGATACATATTTAACCTTTAAACCATTTAATATGTAACATTTTTAACCTGTGTCTATTTAAGATACATATCTAACATTGAAACATTTTAATGTGTAACATTTTGTACCTTTGTCTATTTAAGATACATATTTAACAATGAAACCTTTTAATGTGTAATATTTTGTACCTGTGTCTATTTAAGATACATATTTAACAATGAAACCTTTTAATGTGTAACATTTTGTACCTGTGTCTATTTAAGATACATATTTAACATTTAAACCTTTTAATGTGTAACATTTTGTACCTGTGTCTATTTAAGATACATATTTAACATTGAAACATTTTAATGTGTAACATTTTGTACCTGTGACTATTCAATATACATATTTAACAAATAAATGTTCAGCTTTTCTCTAAATTTTTATGTGACTATTTATTTTGTTTAGATTGCTTCCTTTACAAGAAGGATAAAAAAATGTTAACGTATCTAGTTTTATAGTGACCAAAAATATTTGAAACAGAGGTTTTACTGCTTTTTCAAAAATACTTAGTGTAATTCTTAAAATGAAAACCAATTATTCAACAACCTTTATTTAATCTATACAGTTTTATTTTAGGCTGTACTTTTAGATTTATTTTTTTTTTAACGATATCATGGGACTAAATTAAGTTTTCCTCCCAACTGAAATATTAGATCAGCTCCACGGGTGATGGGCTACGTCATGTTTCCTGTGTATTTCCTCCCTCGGGATCCGGGATCGTAACTTTGTTTGTCCCTCTTGGGTACACAGTATTATAACAGACTGGATTTATAGGCCATGCGGGATCACAATCTTCGGTAAATTGTGTTTCGTCATTGATGTTTTGGAAACTTTTATTTTATCAATTTGTAGAAGGGGAGAAAATATTGCTTGCGAAACCTTTGGGTTTGCTTCACTATTTGTTTCAGTTGTTAGAGCAATCTATACAAATTGTTAAATATTACAGTTAATTAAACTTTCTTCAATATAAACTAATTGTGATAGAATATAGACATTTTCTACTTATAAATCCACTTGTGCGTGCATATCTAGGCCGACACAATAATTTTACCTTCTTATTGCTTTCATTTTCGTTTAACTTTTAACTAGGATTATTTTTCTAATGACAAAATGAATTTCACGTCTTGCATGTTATAGTAAATCTGGTCTGTGACACATACTACAAAACAACTATATATTATTATTAATTTATTATTTTTACTGTTATTAATATTATTTATATATATAATAAGTTAATAGTGTATGGAAATAAATTTAATATTATATATTCAATTATTTATATATAGTTATATATTATAATATAAAACTTATAATATTATTCACTCGCATTTTATTTTTGCTTAATTTGTCTCCTACCATATTCTTTTCATGTTATTATTTTTACTGTTATTAATATTATTTATTTACCTGTATATAATAAATTAATAGTGTATGGAAATAAATTTAATATTATATATTCAATTATTTATATATAGTTATATATTATAATATAATACTTATATTATTATTCACTCGCATTTTATTTTTGCTTAATTTGTCTCCTACCATATTCTTTTCATGTTATTATTTTTACTGTTATTAATATTATTTATTTACCTGTATATAATAAATTATTAGTGTATGGAAATAAATTTAATATTATATATTCAATTATTTATATATAGTTACATATAATAATATAACACTTATATTATTATTCACTCGCATTTTATTTTTGCTCAATTTGTCTCATCTTTTCATGTCATTATTTTTGGAAGAAGGTATAAAGTTACATTTTTATTAAATGTCCATTTTAAAGCGTCTTAGAACAGTTTGATTTTGAAGTATTGTTTCCAGCCTGACACTCGTCGTAGTTTTTCATATTTTTTATAACAAACATTTTATTTAAGAAGCAAAATGTTTGCCAGAACATATTTATTTTGCTTCACACAATGTATATTTGAAGGAGAGAGTGTGTGATTCTGTTTTATCTTTGTGTGAAATGTCTTTGAATCATGCTGCCCTATTCATACGTTGCTGGGACATTGAAGCCTCAGTTTATCTCATCAAATAATGAATTTGTATTGATTCGTCTACTTTTTGCGATTTGTTTTATCGCATTGGTTCTTAGAGTTCGTTTTATATGTTTGAATACTATTTTGTTCAGGTCTTTCTCTGTGTGATACGTGGAAAACAAAGTCTGTTTGCGTTATAAGAAAACCGGCCTTATACTTTCTTGGGGAATCAGTCGTAGTTCTGTGAAGTGGATACTCGTCTTCAATTTATATTGTTCTAAGGAAGTAGCTCAAAACAATATAGAAGATTTGGTTCTAAGGTCCGGTATTGCTCTAAATGTGTTGTGCCAGTTCAAGGACCCAAACGCCACAGGCTATATTTCGACTACCTCTTTGCCAGCTCATTTGCTTCCTCATTTGAAATATGTTGGTTTTAGAGCTATTGCTACTCTGAGACCGACCGGCTTTGCAAATGTCCGTTGAAGGATCCAATGATTTGTCCAAACAGCCAAAGAGAACTTTTGACTCAGGAGTTGAAGTTCTGTTCGTGAAGCGGAATGGTAGCAAGTGTGTCACAGTTGGAACAAATTTTGACCATGTTTATCCCATGCGTCATGCATCACGGTGAAGCAGGACATCAACGCAGGTGTTTGTTCCACAAGCACATGCTATAAAATCTTACAAAAAATAGATAAGGTGAGTTAGCAACCATGATTGGCTAGTTGCAAAGTATAACGTGTCTATTCGTGCTAAATAATGGTAAGGGCTACTGGTGTGGTTTACACGAATGCTTGACAAAGCAATTGTAAATGCCAGGATTATATATAGGATGGGGTCTCACTCTACCAAGGATCTCCTTGAATTCAGAAGAAATGTTGTGATTGCAAATTTGAAAAGAAACCCTTCAAAGCGAGAGAGAGCAGCCAATATATCCTCTTTAACATCCTCTTTACAGACGTAAGACACGAAGGAAGAGCTTGTTATATATCAAGGCGAGACAAAGACGATGTCAAAGAGAGAACTGCAACGCGAAGCATTTTACCTTTTGTAAAGAGCGTAATGCTACCTTGTGCAAGGGCTGTTTCATCCCTTATCACATCAAGGAATGATATATTCAATTTTCAAGATTATCATTTAATTTTGACAAAATAATTTTACTGCTTTTTAACCAAACGTGATAAATAATAGTTTTTATAATATTTCGTTTCTGAATATGTAATCATAATTATTTGTATATTAAGCGTCCTATATTTAGGATACCTCAGCATTCGTAACAGGTAAGAGATAATTTTGTAAAATTGTACATATTGCTTCCCTACGTGCATACAAACAATTTAATAACACATTTTCAAAAACGTCAATGGGTTATTAGTATGTATGTATAAATATATATATATATATATATATATATATATATATATATATAATATATATATATATATATATATATATATATATATATATATATATATTATATATATATATATTATATATATATATATATATATATATATATATATATATATATATATATATATATATATATATATATATATATATATATATATATATATATTATATATATATATATATATATAAAATACGTTTTCTTGTTTAATAATTTAAAACAACATAGGTTATTCAAATATTCTTGTATTTGAATAACCTATGTTGTTTTAAATTATTAAACAAGAAAACGTATTTTATATATATATATATATATATATATATATATATATATATGTATATGTATATATATATTAGTCTATTATACGAAAAATAGTTTTATTTATGTTTTATCATGATATAATAGGTTTCGATACATTAGAATTTAAATTCTACCCTTATAACTGTGCGATTTATTAATATCAGATGCAAAATTTGGAAATTAAAAATTGATCCTTTTCAAAATACAGTCACTCTATTTAGAAAGAGAAACCAAAAACAAAACACCGGTAGTTTATAGCTGATACTCCTAACTAGTATAAATTTACTAACTGCACGTATTTTAAGAATCACTTAAGGCTTACTTTGTTGCGACTACATGCGTAAGAAACCAATTTTGGTCTAGCTAGATCTATACTTTTTTTTCAAAAGTACTTGATTTTAATTTGTTATCTTTTAAACAAGAGTTTAATTCGTATTTTTAAAAAGAAGTTTGTCAAAAAAAACTATTTAAAATTTATTGAATGAAAAAAAATTATCTAAATTAACATCTCGGTAAACTATAAACAAATATTTACTGATAATATATCTCGCCATTTTACGCACTATCCACAGATAGGCTACATAAAATAACTGTTTTATGGTCTCTACACCATATTCCATTTTAAATAGTTTATAAAAAGATCACATTCTATAAACGCTATAGTAAAGTGACCAATATTCCTTCTTTTTCTTCTGAAAAAATTGTTTCATTGAAAAATAATATCGTCTTAAATAACCAAAATTAAAATTTAGTTTATCATTACATTAAAAGTTCAAAATTTGCTTTTCAAGACTTGTAAATTAACAATTGCAATCACACAGGATTGCAGATGTACGACCAATTTGAATGGAATTAGCTTTTAAATTGGGAGAATTAATCACTTCCGTAACACATCATGTAACAACAGTAATTATTAGAATAAGCAGAACCCAGTATGTGAACAGCTAGTCGAATGTTAACTGTTTGGTTAGTAATTATTGGATGATGTAATTAGCAAGAATAACAAAAATGTAAATGGTTATTGTGCAGTGTATGTTACACAATGCCTAATAATATTTTGGTTACGTACTACACATTCTGAAAATATTTGCGTATTGAATATTTTGTTTTTAAGCTAGTATTTAGAGATGATTCCTGTAAAATAATCGTTCGGTTATGCATTATCTATTCCGAAAACATTCCAAGTCATTAAAACCTAAATAACAGTGACACTACCATTGCAGATTAAACTTGTAAAATGTTTGCACATTTAAGTATTGACCATTCTGAAAATATATTTATGATTTAAAATATGTAGTGTAACGTTATTTTTGTATTACCGTCTAACTAGTCCCGACAGTAAATAATTCTAATCGTCGCCACGGGCGACCAATAGCAAAACAGCTGTGCGGGCAAAGTTTGATTTTTCCGATATATTTTTAAATTAAATAAGTGGATCGTCGAAAGAGTCTGAGCAGAGCAGTCGAGAGAGAACACGTCTTCCTGGGGGCTAACGGAGTGCATCCCGCGGCAAGCTATCTTCCCGAGGGAACCAGTGAGAAGTAACTCATAAAGTCCTAGTAAAGTCCTCACAACAGGTAAACGACTTATTTAATGTTCTTTTTATATTTGTTAGTAATAAAATTTATTTGAACGCATTGTCTACAGGCCATGGAGGATTTTATGTCAATTATTGTGCTAAAGGATATTTTAAAATTAATATCGATGAATTCCCGTTATATCAAATCCTATGACGGCAGTGATGTTACAGTAGGTAGATATAAATCCTGTAAGAAAATTGTTCAGTTACGCATTATCTATTCCGAAAACATTAACCAACATCATTTAAATTAGGTAACAGTGACCTTACCATTCCAGATTAAGCTTGTAAAAAAGCTTCAATTTGAAAAACTTTTCAACTTTCCCTTCAGACCATAGGCTACTTTTCCCTTTCCTAGTAGTAATAGGCACTAAAACCTATAAAATACTATTACATTAAAAATGTAATTCTCATTATAAACATTATATTTTTTTGATGTGTTGTTCCAATACTAGAGTGGATTTAAATGAGCTCACCGATATATTCGTTGGAAATTACTTTTTTAGTAAAAAATTCAATTATTAGAAAATAAATTTGGCTTTGAGATAATCTTAGTTCATTTCTTCTTCACTCTAATACGGGCTATAACTGTACCATGTGTTAGCAATCATAGATGTAAGATTGGTAATACAAATACTCTCTAGTAGATGAGTTAGGTATTTAATCTTCGGATTCCATGTATCGTGAGTTGTGATAGGTTTAAGATCGATAGAAGGAATTCATTATATTAGAAGGTACTGACCTATTTAGTTTATTTTAATCTCTCGTATAGACTTAGAAGCTCTCTCGTGTTGAATTCAAAACTTTCGTGTTAAATTCGAAGCCTAATCTCTCGTATAGAGTTCGAAGATCTCTCGTGTTGAATTCGAAACTATCGTGTTAAATTCGAAGCTTTATCTCTCGTAGACCTATAGAATTTGAAGCTCTCTCGTGTTGAATTCGAAACTATTGTTATATTCGAAGCCTAATCTCTCGTATAGAGTTCGAAGATCTCTCGTGTTGAACTCGAAACTATCGTGTTAAATTCGAAGCCTAATATCTCGTATAGAGTTCGAAGATCTCTCGTGTTGAATTCGAAACTATCGTGTTAAATTCGAAGCCTAATCTCTCGTATAGAGTTCGAAGATCTCTCGTGTTGAATTCGAAACTATCGTGTTAAATTCTAAGCTTAATCTCTCGTATAGAATTCGAAGATCTCTCGTGTTGAATTCGAAACTTTCGTGTTAAATTCGGAGCCTAATCTCTCGTATAGAGTTCGAAGATCTCTCGTGTTGAATTCGAAACTTTCGTGTTAAATTCGAAGCCTAATCTCTCGTATAGAGTTCGAAGATCTCTCGTGTTGAATTCGAAACTATCGTGTTAAATTCGAAGCTTTATCTCTCGTACAGAAATCGAAGCTGTCTTGTGTTGAATTCAAAACTTTTGTGTTAAATTCGAAGCTTAATCTCTCGAACAGAAATCGTATCTCTCGTGTTAAATTCGAAGCTTAATCTCTCGTACAGAAATCGAAACTCTCGTGTTAAATTCGAAGCTTTATCTCTTGTAGGCCTATAGAATTAGAAGCACTTTCGTGTTGAATTCGAAATTTTCGTATTAAATTCGAAGCCTAATCTCTTGTAGACCTATAGAATTAGAAGCACTTTCGTGTTGAATTCGAAACTTTCGTGTTAAATTCTAAGCTTTATCTCTCGTACAGAAATCGTATCTTTAGTGTTAAATTCGAAGCTTTATCTCTCGTACAGAAATCGAAACTCTCTTGTGTTGAATTCAAAACTTTCGTGTTAAATTCGAAGCCTAATCTCTGGTATAGAGTTCGAATCTCTTTCGTGTTGAGTTCGAAACTTTCGTGTTAAATTCGAGGCTAGACTCTCGTATTGAATTCGAAGGTTTATTTTGTATTTAAGAAAATTAATCAAGAAAAATCTATATAGGCCTACAACTGAGATGATAAAACAGTAAGGTTCGCCAAGAGTTAAATTTCAAAAATTTAAACATTTATAAAATCTAGCCATTGTTTACTTTTTAGTTTGGCAGGTTACTTTAAATTTAAAAGAAAAAAGTATTTTGTTTTACACTTTATATAGTTATAAGTAATTGCTCTTAGTTTCAACGGTTATTTCCGTTTATTCATTTCAATTAAACCAGTAGCTTCTAAAACAATGCTGCTCACAATCACGTTAATTGTTCTCCGCAATCAAACATTTTAGACACAATTATACAGATTTAGAAACAAAAATAATTAACACAGAAATATTGTTCATCCCCCCTCCATTGGGCCCCCGTCCAGCCCTCGTGACACTCATCTTCTGGCGAACTCAATCTTACATGCGCATACTGTTAGTAACCCTAAAGCTCGTGAAGGATTCAGGATAGAATTATGATTGCCCATGTACCAAGCTAATAAGTTCTTTCCATGATAAAACCTACTGAAATAGTGAAATGAATCTGTACGGTAAGTGTCGCTCTATAAGCAGGATCAGTGTCAGATTTAGAAGGGGGATTTGGGTCTCAAGCCACTCCCAAAATATCAAAAATTGAACATTTTTAATCTCTAAAATAACACTATAAATGTAAAATTAAATACCATTTCCGATATTTGCACTCGTCCTTAATTTAAATCTATTTATTAATCAGTAGAATATGTTTACAATCCCATACCAACCCTTATAATAGCCTACCATACTCTAATCATTAATAAATACACCCACCCACAATGTAATAAATAGTTGCTTTATATTGTAAATAATGGGTAAATGAGGCTAATTAATGATTGTATAATCCCATAGAATATGCCTATAACTATTTCCCTCGGATAGAATACCCTATGAATTTACACTATAGACCTAGTTACCATATTTCCTAAATATTTTCCTGGCCGGGGTTTCCTTCTCCTCGCCCCCCACCCACCTGCCCCCTCAAAATATTATCTTAATCCACCACTGAGTGGAATGAAATACCTGGCAAGAAAGAAAGCATGTAAGGTATATCCCGCAATTGATCATGCATGAGCCCTGAAGTATGGGATAACCATCCTTATGCTAATGGATAATTAGAGGTATTACCTTACAAATACCTTGCTAGTGAAGATATGGAGAGCAGTGTCCACTTCTTCTGCAGCATATTTAGAAAAGAAACTTCTTATTGCGCAATCTATAAACGAACTACATAGGAGTCAACTGTAAAACATGACCTAATCATTTAGAAGTTTACATAAAAGAGTGAAACAATCCAAAGATTTCATCCCCAATAAATATTTGTCCCCCAGACAAAATGGCAGTTAATGCTAACAGCTGTTTTCGTCTTCCCTTACAGGTTTTTTAGATGTTAGGTTTAAATCACTTTTAAATGCAATTTCTTATTTATTTAGAAATATTAATTTATTCTGTATGGACGTACATCTTTTTTGTTACTTTTAGGTTATGTAATGAACATGAGCACTAATTCATGACGTATATTTAAGGAATAGTTTATTATTTCCTAAAATTGTAATGGTGAATATAGTTATCTAATAAGCTTGTCAATTACTTAAACTATCTTTATTACGTTGATATACTAGGACTTATTCGATATAATTATAAAATGTATAAATATGGTCAACTAGAAATTTTAATATAAAAAATGTAAGGTTTTAATAGAAAAAAACAAGTTTACGTTAAGTTCTATATAGTAACTTTAATGAGTTTGCTTTGTGATAATAGAATACACGATAAATATCGAAAGAGAAATTAAAATTTTCATAAGGTTTTCATATTATAAATAACATTTTTCTTAAATGTATACTTCTCTCGGCAATCCCACGATTATTAGTGTATTTTTAAATACTTTATAATTCTTTATGAGAGTTTATTGAAAGTTGATAAAAATTTCTTGAAGTCCAAAGGCAACCTGATTGCAATGTCCTTGAAGATCCCATAACTGATCTAGGCTATCATTGTTTGTCTTTTTCGGTGTGTCTATAGCCACCGTCCTATGGAGAATACAAAGTGGATGTCTGCCTACGTGACTGACAGCACGTTCCGACCATTTCCTACATCGCCCACGAGTAAGGTGCCAACGTCCATGGTGGCCTTTCCTAATGGCCGACAGCGGTGTAAAGGCAAGGCTATTTTTGTAATAGGAACACTTTGTCAAATAATTCAAAACATTTTTACATGTACCTAACTGGCGCCCTGTGGGTGTTCTGCGTGACAATTGCGTATACTTCGAAATATTTATTTAAAGTGTCAAATGAATTGTTTTATAAACTGCACACTTGTAGAAACTGTTACTCATAATGTTTTGCATTTTGTAAACTACCGTATTAATTTGTAATAATGATTTAGTACAAAATCAAAATTTGTGACTGAATTATTAATAGTATTTGTATTAAAGAATTATTTTTTGTTTTGTTATAGGCTTAATCTGTGTTTTGGCTAAGATCTAAATCGGTAATTTTCTGAGTGCCTCGCGATGTTAGCTCTTTTTCAGTTAACTTGCTCCGCATGCCGTCCTTCTATCGGAATTATCTATGTGTTGATCTAACTGTTGACAATCTTCATAGACAGAAGTAGTCATCTATTATATATAGTTTCGACGTTTCGCTAGTATCTCATTTAGCATTGATGAGATGAGCCCAACAACAGTTGAAGAACTATCGGGGCAGCGATTTTATGCACTGTAAAATAAACGGATGTACTCCGGATAGTAACTACTCATCATATATTTTCATCTGTGAAGGAATGCGTGTGTGTGTGTTTATATCAAGGTCCAGTTTTCACTATCATTCCAATTTCCAGGTGTCAATTCCTCTCAGAAAAGGACTTATGAATTCCTTTTGACCATCTCCACTATTGTCGTCCTCTTATTAACTGTTTTTTTTTGGATTTTCATAGTAAAAACTGTTTCAGGATTCTTTCATGTATCTTTTTTCGACGCAACTTGACCAGTCTAATAGTTTATCAAATTGTTATCCTTCCTAAAAAAGTCTATTCACCACAACAACTTCTTTGTTCTCCAATTTGAAATCTTTACTCTGCACCTTACACTTTAATTTTTTTTCTAGAGGTTGTTTATATGTTGATATATATTTTCTTCCTTGATGGTTAATCTGGAACTTTGGTAAGCTTTCTTGTCATGTATTTTATATTCTTTATGAAACTTACAATATTAGAGACTTCAGTTAGTGTGTTTTATTTAAAAGGTAATCCTACAAACACTTCTGAGAATAAGAATTTTATAAAGTGTGACTTTCCTCTGTACTGTACTTGCTGACCAGTAGAACCCAATGATAGGAATGACCTAGAGTAGAAATAATTTGTAGGCTGGAGATGAATACCCATGGTTTTGGGTCAAAAAATCTTATATTTTTACACATATTTAGTATCTCTATGTTATTAAAACCCTTTCTTTAGCAAATTATCAGAAATGTAAACAAAAAAATTGATTAGTTTTAACACATGATTAGGTATATAATAGTGATATATATATATATATATATATATATATATATATATATATATATATATATATATATAGATTTTTTGGACTAGGAGACTGACAGACTTACCTTGGTAAGAGTCCACTCTGTAGTCTTGAAATAGAAACACATAAAAGCACTTAAACAATGATATATTTCAACCACACAGTGGTCTTTGTCAATCGAAGAGAAAACACAAAAAGAAATATGAGAGAATGAAAAAAAAAAAAAATATATATATATATATATATATATATATATATATATAAACTATATATAATATAATATAGATAATATTTATTAGTTTACAAAATTACCTGTATAATTTGCCTAATTTATAAATGTTGCTTATAAGAAACAGGGGGTGTTATGGGTAATGAAATCATGCCAACATAATGCTTTTATTTGTTTTAAAATTTATATTTATAACAAGATTTTATATACACTTATTAATATTTGTTGATTCCATCTTCACGTGAGCTACTAGTTATCACTAAACACTTTTAAATGTTTATAAACTTGCCTATAGTAGCACTTACTTATATTTGTTGAGTTACGGTCTGAGTTGACAATGGGACACATCTCCCGAAACGGCCGTCCTCAACAAACATACGTAAGTGCTACTATAGGCAAGTTTATGAACATTTAAAAGTGTTTAATAAACTTATTAATATTCATAAACTTAATTTACATAGCTCATGATTCTACTGAATGTAATCTTTTATATTAAGCAATTATTTTTCATGTAATTTATGAAAACATTTATTATTTACAGTGAGGCATAAGTTAACTTTGCACTTTGTATATACAGTCTGTGTTGTTGAGCTAATACATACTTTGCATTGATCTTTCTTGGCTACCTTGTCTGGTATGTGATTTAAACCATCAAAGCGCACATCAGGAATTGGAAATATAGATACAGGTCTTTTAGCTCATTGTTGCACTGGAAATAGTGGTAACACTTAACGGCTGTCCTCTCTTCTTTTTTGATATTGATTTCCCTGCCAATATTAGGTATGCTGCTGAGTTTGCAGCAAGAACGTTTTTGGAGTAACTTTTTGTTGTCCCAGATGACGTCGGTATAAAAGCCACCCATTTACAACTACTATCGAAAAACACCAGGAAACAATACGCATGTACCATTTTTGTGATCTCAGACTCATTCTATGGAGTTCAAGTAGCATTTTGGCAAGATCAACTCATCCCATGTACTTCACAACAATATCTGGTCTTGGGATATCAGTAAATTGTTTGTCAGCTACAGAGAATCATCAACAATATGCCATGGGTTCAACACCAGCATATGTTGATAGCAAGTTTATGCATTTTCTGTCAATCAATCGAACTAAAGTTATTTTGCTTGTTGTCTCCTCTCGGTAGTCATAGAAGCCACTCCTAATTCTTCCCGAATTGCAGCTATTTCATTTCCTTCATTAGAGGCACTGACATTTTCAAATTGAGAATCTAAAACTCTGGAATCATTATTAATCACTCCTACCTGAAATTGAAACAAAACCAGAGCATTAGTTGAACTTATTGGTTAGCTACAGTTACTCAATATTGTGAATCACGGTGAGCCTAAATTAACAGAATCATTATTGTTTTTTAATTAAATAATTACCTGATCTTTCAGAATTTCATTACGATTATTTTTATTTGTTGATTCCATCTTCATGTGAGCTACTAGTTTTCACTAAAAACTTGTAAATATTTACAAACTTGCTGATAGTAGCACTTACTTATATTTATTACTTACAATACTCACAAAATACACCCACACCACCATAATATCCCACCCCTTTGAGATCAGTTACAGTCTGAGTTGACAATGGTACATATCTCCCGAACAACAAATATAATTAAGTGCTACTATAGGCAAGTTTGTAAATATTTACAAGTTTTTAATGATTATTTTGTTATTCTCTAATTTCTAAAATGCTATTCCACTTCATACCCTCTGCCAAGATAACAAAATTTGTCAAAGATGCTTCATTTTGAAGTTTATAACTTTGATTTATAACTACAGACCCATCAGTATGACTGTCATCATCATCATCATCTGATACATCACCATTCGGAATATCAATATATTTTATAAATTCATCATCAGGTAAATTCAGTAAATTTTCTAAATCGCATTCAGTTAGGTGTCCAAACATAGTGAGAAATCTTGAAATATTACAAAATACCTTAGTTCAAACTGTGAAAAACAGTGTACTCGTACAAATCATGTAGCATACTATCTACTAACACAAGTATTGTGAAAAAAATGTACATTTAGTACCACAGTTTCTTATAAGCAACTCGCAATGTTTTGCATAGTACTACCTGAAAATAGATTCAGATGGTCAATTTATTAAACAAATTGAAAATAGGATGTACACCAATAACTAAAAATTTTGTCATATATGAAACCCTTTAAAATCACTAATTTTCACTTAATTTATTTCATCACATTTCAGCAAACCCTTTCCCGCTTTTTCCTCATGAAGTGCTGCTCCCTGGTGACAAATATATGAAGTAATCTCATGTTTGCAATACAAAACTGTGATAAGTAATGGTTTAAACCGAAAATAAGAGAAATATATGACTAAAAAGTTGATGTTTCTTCTAAGCAATGCTGGTAAAGAAAGTCTTTAAGAAAGTTGTTAAAGGATTTTTAAACATTACCAGTTACATGAATGAAATGAACAATTAAAAGACACCAATGAAACTAGTGTTATAGAAAGCATGCATATACATTTACACCAATTTTCAGACGATTTATGTGATAACTAGTTAACATTAGCCAATTATAAATTTTATTTGGAATTGGTTTATTCAGCACACTGTGCTAATATTCCAAATCAATTACACCAGACTTTGACTGATTTACCTACCCTGGGCTAAGTAACTTTTGTTTCATTATAGATTCTAATACATTTGTTGTGTTAATATGAAGCAAGATTATAAAAATGAATTATTTCACTATGATAAAAAAAAAGGGATATTTTGAACATTTCATGTACACTTCATTCAGATTTTAATGTTTTAAAATAATAATTAAACAATTTAAATGTAATACATAGTTAATAAAAAACACAATTTCTCATCATGGGATTTTATGTCATAACTAATTTCCTTAAAATACAACAAAAAATGTATTAAAAGCACCTAGTTTCTTCTTGTCATTTTCTTATCAATTTGCCTTTAATGGAGAAAATTCTTGAAAATATTAATTAACATCTCCAAATTTCGTCATACTTTTTCTATACTTAGTTTTTTTTATTCTTACATAATAGAGCTACAGATTCAGTCTATTAATCATGTTATTCTTATTCATGTTACATGATAATTAGTAGCCGCTTCCTATTTCAGAACTCATGGTTATAATGGTATCTATAAAAGACCTACCTATGTAAAAAAATTTAAACATATAAAACCTTTATAGTACTGGTTTCAAGATCTTCCAATTAAATTTTGTTACTTGCTTATAATAAGCTGATCTTTGCTTCAGGTTCCTTACTTGGTTACAATAAAAATCTTAACTTTATCGCAATGATTTATATTTATTGTACTATCATTTATAGAATATTGTATAAAAATGTTTCCAAATAGAAAGATTTTCCCCTGAAATTCAAATTCAAAGCAATGAAAATTTGTGCCATAATAAATGCCAACCATGGGCAGAGTTAAGGGGGAGGCAAGGAGGCATTGCCCCCAACATTCTGGGATAGTTCCATTATTTTTTTGTAGTCAAAAGCCTACAATGAACTCATTCAACTACAAAAATAATATTAAAGCTGACAAAAAATACACTTGACAGTATCCGTTGTTATTTTGATCATATGCAAGTTATTTTCTAAAAATGACTAAGTTTAAAGACAAATATGTAATTTATTTAAATCTTATAAGTCATATTGTTCAAAATGAAATTTTAGGATTTGTTTCAGGCGAAGTTTGGCATTCAACATTATGTTTCTCATAGCAAAACAAAATCAGGCTTATTTTGGACTTACAACTTTGCAAAATTTAAACAAATTTTAATTTTTTTATTTTTTGACAGAGATCATTGTGTAGAAATATTTCAATAGTGTGATAAGTTTTTATATGCGTCTATTTATTTATTTTCAAGAGATTCATTCCAAGATTGTCCAATGATTCTCAAAGCATCTAAAACATTGAATTGTTTCCAAAAATCTTCAACAGAGAGCTTGTTCTGTCTCATAGGTTTATGCAGATGCACAAATGATCTTCTTGTGTAATAAGCTTTATGTTTTGATGACGCCTTGATCCATCGGTTGAAGTCAATTATTTGCGTTTGGTGGCAAAAATATCACTTTCACGCGTGTATCGAAATTAGTTATAGTAGGAGGATGGCCGGATGTATTATACACGAGATACAAGATCATTGTATATTCTGAAATGGCTAAAGATATTGACAATGAATATGTCAAGTTCCCTTGAACTTGAAAGTGAAAATAGTGTTTCAATTGAATTTTGCAGAGAACAAGTGAACATACATTGAGTTGTTCTATGGAAGCATTAGCACCAGTTATAGGGATGGACGATATTTTTTGTCACAATGACTTTGTAGCTGGTGGTACCACTGACAAATATGGAAAGTGCCAGTTCCAGTGACAATGGATCTATCAGAAGTTGCCTCTGTTGGGATTGGGCAAAAAGTTGCAGTCACTGGGTGAAGCGGCTGTCATTGGTTGATTTGTCGCTGTCACTGGCTCTGCTCTCATCGTTCGGTTCACAGCGCCGATTATCATGCAGTGTCATTGATTAAAGGGCATAGGGGGGTGTCTCCATTGTGATTGAGCAAAATGTCGCTGTCGCAACTGAAAAGTTACTGACATTTTACCACTGATGTCATTGGTTGGTTTGTCGCTATCACTGGTGCTACTCATTTACGTCGTGTGTAGATGGTCAATTTGTGTCAGGTTTCAAGATAGTGACAATGTGTACAGTAAACGCTATTTCGTACTCAGTAGTTTGTTCTTAATTTCATGGGAGTTAATTTTTAAATAAAATAAGCCTTCCAATAAAGAAAAAACAAGGCGTAGAATCATTCCACCAGTGTGGTATGCCTCCTTGTTATTGGCACATACAGAGCAGTCTCAGTACTCCTTGTCACCAGTAAGTCACTGTTCCAAACCTGGCACTGTCACTAAAATCATCGATCCGTTAAAGTCACTGGATCGACTATCCCTAACCAGTTACACATACCACATTGGAAATGATAATGTTGTTTCAATACGGGTAATTCAAATGCTTCTAAGAAATTAGATCCATAATTTTTGGAACCTATAGAACTTTCCATAATATAAGCAATAGCAGAAAGGAGTGTAATGTCCCTAAAGTGTAACCATATGTGCTACAGTTACATAAAGTTACATGATATATTACACCTATTTGGTGCCAATTAGTAATAACTATGCAAACCTCAACCAAATTACATCTTCTCCCACTTCATGTTTAATGCCCAACATGAAATTTATTCTTAGTTAGGAAACATTTTAAATATTTATCCTATACTTTTAAGCACTGTATAATGAAATAGTTTAAAAGGTTTAAATAACTCTTAGTTCGGATGTTTTAGAACAAAGTTAAACCTTGTTTTGTTTACTTCAGAATTTGCGTTCTCAACCCTTACACTCAGATAAAATCTCTTTTATAACAATGCTCTTGCATATTTCATTAGTAAAGAACTTGTTAATCAGCTTGAACAGTTTTAAATTTAAATTAAAACTCTCTCAGATGAATTTGTCACTGAAATTATACAAGAATAATATTAAATAAATATATTTCAGTTATTTTACTTCTTTGCATTTTTAAGCATTTAATAAAGTTTATCTGAAATAAAACAAAATTCTGTCCTTACGAAATACAAAAATTTGAAACCAGAAAAAAAACAGGTCATTTAAATTCCAGAAAAATTATTTGAATTATGCTATACATTCGTTTATAGGACCATACACCACAGGAAAAGAAAAATACAATTAAGATTTTACATTATGTTAATAAAGGAAGATGTTTATTTTACAAAATTTAGAAATTTACTACGCAAAGTTAAAAAAAAAGAAAATGTAATAAACAAACAAATAGAGTTGACATTATTTTTAAAAGTTTAAAATTATTAATTAGCTAAATGCAAGGAGTCAAGAGTATACCAATAAGAAGCAAGAAGTGATGTAGGTGTGGCTAACATTATATAAAGACAGATTCAAGATCTAGGCGAACAGTACTATTTAAGTTTTGAAAATGAACTAAACGAGTCAACAAAAAAAATATTTTAAATTAAGAAAGGTATAAAAATGTACTCAAATATATACAAGCAGAATATAGAAAAGAAATGAAGATGAGTATATTATGATTTACAATTGTTACTCTCAGTCTTATTTGTTTACTTGGTCTGACATAGTTAATCTACAGTTCATTTTTTAAAAACATCACATTGCAATACTTTGTGACATCTTTCTTCTGTATGTATTTTATTGTGTTGTTACAGATGATTTAACATATCCATAAAATTTGAAAATATTATGAAACAATTATTTTAAAAAATTTCTTTTAATTCAAAAAAGTCCTTCTTATTAAATAAATTCAGTATGATTGAGTGTATCGTGGTGGCATATTATCCATCAAATTTAAGATTAAGGTTTGTATACATGACTTACAAATGTGTGTCCTAAACTTATAACTTAAAACAAAAAATTTCCAAAAAAATCACCCTACTGGTATCAGAGAACAAATAATAAATTATTTCCTACACAGTCAAAGTCTACAGTTGATATTTGCTAAACATTTTCATAATCCATTGTAGGTAAATGTAGACTTACTGGCATGAGCTGAAGAGATCAAGCGGTGCAAGGAGAAAAAAAAGAGGCGAAAGAATAGATTATATTACAATAAAGTAAAGTAATCTCAAAAATTCAGAGTCCCGATTTTTTGAGTTTCTGTTAAATTTGAGCCTATTTATATTTGAGTCTATTTTATCTATTTGAAAGAAAATATAATGCCGGCTTCCAAAAATTGTTTATAGCCATACAGTACGCAAAGGAAATAAGTCAGGCTTCCAAGAAATGTTCATATCAATACGGTATGGAAAATAAATGAGTCGGGCTTCTAATACATGTTCATATCAGTACGATATGCAAAAGAATTGAGTTGTCTTTTCAAGAAATGTTTATACCAATATGGTATGCAGAATAAATGACTCACACTTCCAAGAAATGTTCATATAAGTTTATTTTGTGAATTTTTAATTATATTATTAGGGTTCATTATAACTCCTGTTTTTCTGTGTAATCTGAGTTTTTTGATAATCCGAGAGGTGTCAGTCCCATTTACCTTGAATTATCGAGACTCTACTGTAATTAACAAAGATACCGGTTTATACCTGAGCATCTTAAACAGATAAAACTAGGCATTATCTTCGCCCTTGTTTTCATCACAAAAGCAAGTAAAAAGCCAGAGGCTAGTGTAAATAATAAATAAGTAATAATTATTATTTGGTTAATGTAACAATACCAAGCATTATAATAATTGTTATAACAATTCAAATAAACAAATCTATACAAAGTGATATCATCTCTCTTACTAATCCTCACTTGTTCTACATTTATCATTCTTACATGATAAAATAAAGTTGAAGAAAAGTCAAAATTCACTTCAACAAATGCTTGGCTGACACTTGACTGATCGATGGAAATTCTGTACTAGCCAAGATAAAAAAAATTGTCAGCTGTCATGCAAATTGCATCAATTGCCCTCACGACCCTTGTGGAGGTGCTCCAGTAGATGAAATAAGAAATGCTATAAGTGATATATGTCTACATCCATTAAAAGTATGTTTAACACTGTAAACAATTTTACAAAATTTTTGTAAATAAACTTTGTGTAGTAATGTTCTGCATACCTATTTTCTTAAAAAACAATAACCTTGGCCCAACGTGAGTCAGCAAATGTATTCACAGAACAGTCTTTGCCTAATCAACCCCCTCCCCCACCCATAGTCCAGTTTCAATTTGTCTCAACGGCTTTTGTGTCAACAGCTATACCTTGAAGGTTAAGATTTTATCAAATTTTCAAATTTATATTTCAACACTGAGTTATACTTGAGGTTTTCATGTCAGGAGTGAATATCTTAATACCTGAATTACACTATTAAAAATGAAAAATAAAGAAATTAAAACAAAGTATCCCATATTTTTCCTGTATTTTGAAAAAGTTTTTATTTCTTTTCCTCACTTTTGCCCTAGTTTGAAATGCAATAGGCTTTTTCGGAGGTAAAGCTAGTATAAATGTGACAAAGATATTGTAAATAATAGATGAGCTAAAAGTAGACAAAACTACACATAAAACCACCTGGTATGGGAGACTGAAGAAACTTCTAATGGTAAGTCAAGTGTTCCATCCTTGATAAATATCCCCTAGAAAGGAAAATCAAAAAGAAGTGTTTACATTGAACTTGTGGAAGTTTCTGGGTACTGGAAGTGGGGAAGAATCAGCTTGAGTGGGGAGGGGGGATTTAGGATTTACCAGAAAAACAGTAAAAATAGGAAATTTCCTACCTTTTTTTACCAGCCAAAAAACTTGAGGATTTTTTGTAAAAGCTACCTGATGCCAAGAATTAAGAATGCTGATTGGTTTTCCTTGAATGCAAATGACCATGGTTTCCAAATAATAAATGAAGAAGAAATATTGTGTCTAGTTTAACTTTTAAAAAAACGAAAAAAATAAATAAAAAGTCAGGGGAAAATTATAAAATGCCTACGTCACTTAGGTCTGTCTAGCATTTAATGCAGCAATTAAATGGGCACAGCGAGAAGGCTTCCTCAGTCAAAATATTGCTACTCCAAAGTTTGAGAGACAAAACTACCCATAAAATAATTTTTCCCGTTTTTTAATTGGGAAATTCAAAACATCTAATAATGATCAGCTTCTTTTAAAAAATAATGTAGTAATTACTGATTTTTTTTTATTTGTATTTTATAAATATAATTACTGCACGTACTTACAAATGCCAGTATTATAATGGGGTATCATTTTCTTATTTGTGAGTATCATAATTCCTGCCATTTTATCATAATTCCTGACATTAAGAATATATGTCCCAGCGGAAAAGTATAAAATTATCAAAAGTGTATCATTTTTTTAATTACATACATTATTTATACCCTGTGTTATTATTTTTTCCGCTTCCAGGTTTAGTCTGAATATAATTGTGTTAATTATCCGAATAATTTCAGTATCTGAACTAGGATTAGCATTCATTAGTCTGGATAATCGATATGGTACTTCGAAACATTTTGGTGATTTTTGTTATTTACTTATTTAGAGTATTATAAATACTCTTGCATTGTCATGCTACTCATTGACGCGTTTCGGAGGACCTCCATCAGTTAGAACTTTTTGACTGAACTCCAAAAAGTTGAACTCGTCAACGAGTTAGTGTGACAATGCTGGGAGAAGCAGGTAATTATGATACTTTAAATAAGAATATATATCCTAGCAAAAAAGTACATAATTATCAAAAGTTTTGTTATTTATATAAAAATTTTGTTTGGTGTTCAATAATTAAAATGCAGAACACTTTTTTTGACAATATTATACATATTTCCATAACTGCTATATTAGACTTATAGTATAAAAACCTGATCTAAAAAGTTTTTTAAATAAATATTTTATAATGTCTTTACTCAAATCCAGGTATTAATAAAATTATTATTTTCTATTCGACAACTAAGAACATAAGTACATTCAGACCTACTGTTTCCATTCAAACTTAAAATAACTTGAAGGATAAAACTAAGATATATGCACTAAGCATAATCAATACAAACTTATATATCTACAACAATTAAATAATGATAACAAATACAATTAAATATCAATAACATACAGAAACTCTTTCTGTTTTATTCTATGGCTGTAGCTATTAAATAAAATATCATTACTATAAAAGAATTTGTTCTTTTATTTTGTAAGATTATAAAAAAAATAGCCATCGTAAACTGAAAAAAAACACATAATCGTCAGGGTGTGTACGTCAGGATCGTATATATAGGTATCGCAAGGTAGTGATATCTATCTCTCGAGTTCGAAACTGACTAGGCGGAAGTCACAAAGCAGAATTCGTAAGGGGTCAGATTGTCACTTGCTTGGCTTTAGATAAGCCTCAATTTCCTTACTTTCTGTGTTCTATAGGCAGTAAGAGCTCTGAAATAGCGTTTACCCACTTTTTGTCTTGTTTTCCCCATCTTTGTTTCCTCTATTCTCTTTTACATTACACTGAAACACAATTAATATAGGCATACTTTGTGGTACAAAGAAGTAACGAATAACATGTCTAGTAGTAATCAAAGTTGGCTGTACTTGTTGAGAGGAGGTTCCACCAAATACAGGTTTATCCCTTTGCAGTCATCTGTTACTAGAATTATTTTCTCGTTGGAAATGAACTCAAATACAAAATCCCTTATTTCTTTATCGGTGGTTATTTCTTTAACTGTTTAACTAGACGGCTATGGTATCAATTAGACTTATTTTTGTAAGACAACTTATTTCACTAAATATCAGCATTTTAAACGGATTTTTATGGTTTTATTTATTGGGAACAGTAGCTGCTACAGGTACACCTGGTACAAGGGTGGGAAATATCTGTAATTGTTTTGTAGGAGAATTATTGGCTAGCAAGTAACTCTAAACTTTGGTTTCTACTTCAGCCCCACTGACCTCTTGGGTGCTGAAACTAAACATTTGCCACATACACAAATAGAAGCTAAAAACCCAGAAGTAAAACTATCGGCGGCCACTTGAGACACACCCACAGGCGACTTGATTGCTTCACAAGTCAGCAAGAAATCCTCACCGGCAACTAAATAACTGATCCGTTTTTAGCTCGTGATCCGATTTCTAAGTAATTGTGAGCTGGCTCCCCTCCCTAGTAGAAGATCGTGTGAATCCTTTCTCCGGCTAAGATTTCAGCTGTGCGTTACTTCCTCGACGTCACTTTACGTAACGACAGAACAACGTATGCTTTTGCGACTCCATTCCGCTACATACACTTTCGCTTTGATTCGACCGACAGCTGATTTGTGATGACGTTCGCCTATTCTAATTGGCCGACCAAATGTGCAAATAAAGTACATTTAGAGAAAGTGCATTGGAGTTATTGGACGGCGGGACAATATAGTCTTCCTTTTTGATCGGTTGTTACGTAAGCCGAGCGTAATGTGGAGTTGGGTTGGTTCTGTGACACTGATAAGGTAGTAATGTTGTTTCATCTGTGGCAACAAATCGCACTATAACCAACTGTTACGTACAGCAGAAAAACCCACATAAATATAACTTAAATTTTTTTTAATACATATTTTTTTATAAACATGTTTTTTGAAAAGGAGTTTGTTTTTAATAAAAGCTAGAATATGTACAATGATTAAATTTTAATAGAGACCTAGCCTACAGTGGCGAATGGGGGAGGGGGTTTGGGTCTCAAGCAAGAAGTGAAAACTTTTAACCTGTAAATAATCACTATAAATGTAAACATATATACGACACACATCACATACACATAATCTACCTGTGATATTGAAAGCCCTGATACACAAAGGGCCCGTGATATCGACCTAGTGACTCAATCCAGTACTTGGATAAATAAATGTGACTGATGCACATAGTAAAATTACATCCTGTGATACCTAGAGTTAAAAGATTTCAGACACGTGTAATATAAATACAAAAAAAAACACTAAACATGGATAAACAAACTCCTTCGGATTAAGGTTTTCATTCTCTCTTCATTCCAACATATGACATTTCACAGTTGCTTATCATTCCTTATTTCAAAATCTCTATAATGAAGGAAGAAATTGAATTATCAGTATTTTTAAAGATACTAAACCAACGTTGCTGTCTGAAAGTTTAACATGCCATAAAGAATGTTTTTAACTATAACTTAAATTTTGTTATATTTTTAAAATACTAATAGCAAATTTCAATATACAGAAAATTAAATGTAGTTTTATTTATATTTTAGGCTTGGATATCAAAATTTTAGACATATAAAATAAAATGTTTTTATGGTTTTTATATCAGCAGAGAAGATGAAATAATACATGGAATTTAAAATTTAATATGGAAAATTTCTATAATTTAGGCCTTTACAAGCAAAATATTTAAACAATCATACTTCTGAACCATTGCTTTAAATAAACAAACAAAAATTTACATTTGGTATAAATTGTTTATACTGGATTTTATTGGATATCCAAAAATTAGTCAGTAAACATTGTAGAGCATTTTCTTTCTTAAGTCAGTGTAAAATTAAAAGATAACTACAGAATATTTCATTTAAATTTAATTCTAACGTAAGTAAATTGTATGTACATGAGTTAATCTACATTTTATTACAATAGGTACAAACAAATGAAACAATTAAATATAACCTTCCAAAAATTACAGGCACATTATACGTCTGGAGGTAATGTCGGTTCTTCAGCTTTGCTTTCCAAAGAAAATGGTGGAATACGACAATCGAATGTAAATCCATCTTCTCTCTCCATTCTAAAAGTGCCCCTACAAAATAGCAATTTTATTATAATTGGAGATAAGTAGTGGTTTCTTATTTTCAACAATGAAAGAACTTGTATTTAAGGTTGCTTGTTGTAATCATCTTGAATTCACTGATTAAACTATAATTAATTTAAAACGTAACTCAATAAATGCTCGAGAGCTTACTTGCTTACTAAGCATTTAAGCTCTCAACAATTTACTTAGTTACATATTAATTAATTACATGTATTTAAATATAATTACAAAAGCAATATTTATTATTCTACAAGACTGATTTTATAAATTCTGCACCAATTCATTAATAAATAAAACTAGGTTTTATTACACAAATATTATGAATAAAAATGTAGTTCTTTTTAGTTTTATTTTTTCTGTTTGTGTTATTTCACTTCTTTGTATTATTATATGGACTGAAAACAAATTATTTTTAAGTTCATTGCCAATTTTTTTATCTTTCCTACTTTTTACAGCACTTTATTTTTACTTCCTATTGAATGATACAGCTTAAACTTCATCTATAGAATACAAAAATGATGTTTTGTAACCTTTATACATGTAAAAGTTGTTTTACAACGTGAAAGATTTCTGTTTCACCAAAAGTGTAATTTTTGTACCAAAATTATGTTTATTTATTATTGATTACACTTGGCAAAAAAACCACTACTTATTGATGTTTTTCAGCAGACACATTTTACACTTAGTCTGTACATTGTTCAATATTGTGAGTTATGCACAAGACTGTTGCTCCAGTATTAATTTAATAAGTAAATAATTCAAGATGTATAACACACACAAAAATTATTCTGACTCCTGCCAATAAGACAGAAGAAAGGTGATAGTAAATTACTGATTCTCAGTTATGGTTTTATTAACAAAGGCTCTTGTCTGAAAAATATTTTTCTTTAGTCAGATTTATTTTTATGTAATTGAATGTTACCTATTATTCCTAGTAAGGAAAAGATTAATATTAAGTTTTATATTAAAGTTCTAAATGAATGTAAATGCTTCAGAGAGGGAGGCTTACTCTAATTGGCCGATCATTGCCCTTTACAAGATTTTGCAGTTCTCTACAAGACTCAGTTATAGTCGCAACTCTCTTCCGTTACGTTCTGTGTGATGTAGTTTTCTATCGTAGTTTTCCTTTACTCCCATCGTGTGGCGAAGATATTATTGGACAACCCGATATATTATGTTGTGTAGTTAATGGTATATGATAGTGACTATTTTGATTTATATGTAAACTCTTTTTCTTGTAGTTAGGAAATGTGTAGTGAACGAACTGGGTAGACCCAAAACTCATCGTCATCAATCTACAAGACAATAGAGAATAGGACATTTCATGGTTCAGGTATGTGCACTTTTATATTTTACCATTTATTGTGTTTGTAAACCCTATATGGCATCATTTCTGTTCTTAACGCTACCAGAAATTTAGTATGATTTTATCTCAATGGTCCTACGTAAAATCTAATAGAATCGTACAATATGACAGTGAAAATAATGCTTTTCTTATAATAAGTGTTTTTATAAGTTTCAGATAGTCAAAAAGATTTTTTTTGGCAAATATTCCAATTCTTTGAGTCATATTGTAATCAGAATTTGCTAGATTCATCTCTTTTGATTTTAAGGTTTTGTAGCTCAATCCCTCACCAGTTGTAGCATTACATTTTTAAGTTTCTAAAATATAACTGTCAACAGCTATTACGTGTGTAATAGTTGCCTGTCATAGAACAGTGGATCCTCATCTACGAAATTAACAAATTACTTATGAAATTCAACACATACTACAGGTCAAAAAAGTGTAATAGGATTCTACCTACTTTGTTAAATTAAAATGACCCGGTCAGTTGCTTACTTCTTAAACTGATAGAATTAGTTTGCTTTCCATATGATTGATACACTTTTTTTAGAAGTGGTCTATAAACATTTTGAACATTATTCTAGTCAGTTTAAACAAATTATAGCATGCCTACTAATAAAGTTTTGCCTGGTTTATGGACAATAATAATTTCTTATCATCCAATGTTGAGGAATACAGACTTAAACCAAGCATTTATTACATGTTGAAGCCTAGGCGTTCAGAGCTGTGGGAGTTGATTATAATCTGACCTTCATGCTGAGATTAAACCTAATAATGTATTGGAGCTTCTTCAACATACTTTTATGCTAGTATGTAAAGTTCAGAAGCTTTATATTCCTTTGATTAAGTAAGAGACTTATCTTGGTGATATTTCAGTAAGTTTTCATAATACACACTCGCCATTATATTGTGAAACTAGTAATAATATTTTTTATTATTATTTTTTTTTGAGTAAATTCCTACGGTCAAAAATAATTTTATTTTAGTTACTTTTTATTTTACAATTACAATTAATATAAATACGTGTATAAATATGATAGAATCATAATATTAAGTGGCCAAATAGAAATTGAATTTCCTAGAAATTTTCCATTTCCGTCTCTTTGCAGTATAAAGTGGTGGACTATTATTTTTGTTTGTTACTATTTATTCGCTTTTTTTCGTTTTTAATTTATGAAGCTGATGGTGGTCTATGATTTCTAATTCTATCCATCTCTTGTATGCTTCATTATTGCAAGAATCCTTTCTCTTATAATTTCATATAAATCTTTAAGAAACAGGTAGAAGTACAGAGAGAAGTTGGGTCAATGCCAAAGTGACTACATTTAAACATGTAGTCGTTCAATTTGAATCTGACCGAGACATCAATTTTTTTAAATTTAATTAATGAATAAATATTTGAAAAACTGTATTAACATCAATTGTCATCTCCTACCGCAAGGATGGTCAACTTCTTAATCCTAAAGGGCCATTACAATATTATCAGTGAAGACGAGGACCTCACAACTAATTCCACACATACATCAATTAGCCAAATCTAGGCAATACGTATATCATATAGTATTCATCCTATTTGAACTAATATGAATCAATCACGTTACGTAAAAATTTTCATGTACATTTAATATCAAGCTCAATGTAACAATATAAGTATAATATTAAATTTTAGTTGTTACTTAATCATGTCATTTACATATCTCAGAACACTGTAATAGAAAAAAAATCTAATTTTTTTAAACTTAAAATCATCCATCTACTTTGCTTGATTAGAACACTGTGGGAGGGAGCAATCATTCAAAAGTTCATCAAATCAATCTGAATTGAAGTGGTTGATACCTTTAGCATACCTCGAAGATGGTTGTCTGTAAGTCAGTTGCTGTGAGTTGATTTTTTAATTTCATTGTTCAAAAGGTGGACTCACAAAGGTATGTGCTTTCAAACATTGCAATTATTTTCCTACTAAAGTCACATAGTTTGGGATATTTCTCCTCAGGCATTTGACTCCAAAATGCAGTACCTGTTTCTAACCTTGTATGAATAAATGGGGGCAAGTCACATAGCTCTTACTGGGGTAAAGAGCCGTGTTTGATCTACATCTTATAACCTATATTTTTATGTTTTACATTTATTAATAAATCATTATACTAATGTTTTTAACATTCGTCTGGAGCTGCATAAAACCAAGTCGAGAGCCATAAGCAGCCCCTAAGTTGCTAGTTGGCCATCCCTGCCCTACAGATTAAAAAAAATGTTTTTCATCTTGATCATATGAATAAAAACCTATTTTATTATTGACTGAAAATTTGTGTGTGCGTGCGTGCACGTGCGCGTGTGCGTGTGTGTGTAAGGAAGTGTGAACTAATAGAAGGAATTAAAAAATTTATCAACATTTAAAATATATCGAATTTTGTAGCGTTTCCCCCTTAATTTATATTATGAAAACAGATTAGGTTTCTCCTAATTTAGCATTACCTGACTGATATTTTATAACACTTTTAAAGATATATGAAAACACAAAATCTCTCTCATCAGACAGGCTTAAAATTAGTATTTCTCTAATGTACAGGGCGACTGCTGTAGGGTATACTAATTTAAGTCCAATTGTTTCTTAAGAATTTGTAGTTTTTTTAACAAATGGCATTCAACTTCTTATTTTAAATGAGTTTAAAATTACACATATCTAATAGTATGTTTTATTCCTAATATTTTATAAATTGTAAATGTGTTTTTGTTTAAAACAAAACAAAAAATTGATAATTTTTTTAATGTAGAAATTCATGTGTACAACTTATACTAATATAAAATACATACCACATATGACCACTGGGTGCTTGTAAACTGACATGGCTGCTGTACTGAAAAGCTGGAAGACTTTTGGTCAAAACTGGCTCCTGACCTACTACACCTCGTCCTCTAACTGTCTCCAAAGTTCCAGAAAGACTAAAAATTCTCCAATGACGCTCTCTTAACTGGACTGTCAAATCACCAAGGTTTTCAAGACGGATACAATATCGCCACTAAAAAAGTAGTAATTCTAACGTTAGAATACTAAAACAACACATAAAATAAAAAAATATTAAACCCATCCCAAAAATATTAAAACTTTGAAAATAAAATGTTATTCTAGCTTATATATTTGCAACTATCTGGACAGTAATTACTACACAGAGTACATAGTCACCATTTTTGTGTGCACAAAGTCTATGGGTTTTCCCACGTATTTACATATCGTTTTGAAGTTTGTGCAGTATTTTAGAATGAATAGACGACTTAATAATAAAGAAGTTCTTTTGTGTCAAACTCTATGGTTTTTCCTAAGTGTTTACATATCGTTTTGAAGTATTCCTCAATGAATACGTATTTTACAAAAAAAAAGATACAGATAACTTTTAATAAAGAAATGGTCAGTAAATGTTAGGTAATGTTTGGTTAACATGAGAAAATAAGTAGATGAAAAAAAATATTAACAAATATTACTATAATTTAATAAATTAGAAAAAAATTAAAAATAAGTACACATTTTTAAAAAATATATGTTGCTTTGAGGGGCTATATCCGGGCAGACACATGTTGCTAATCAAAGGGTTAAGTCAATTAGATTTTGATTGAATCTGGTTGCACAAAATCTCTACTATCAATAGTGGAAATGTTGGTTACATTTCATGCAAGGCAAGGTTATGTTTTCAAAACACTGTTAATTAAAGGTTGTTAATTTAAACATAATACTTTCTCCTAAAAATTCCATTTTTTTTAATGTAATTGTTCTATTACTTACTTTATAAAATATAACACATTCAAATCTATCAGATCTTAATGAATTTTTCTTATTATGAGTCCATTTTATGAAAACAGATCAAATTATTACCGCAGTAAGCCTGTCAATCAATCCCTTACAAAATCAATATTTAACCCTTAACTGACACCATACGTCTCAGAGACGGTCACGAATTTAAAGACCCATATATCTTCCGCCTACGAATTTTTTGTGCGTCCCCCACCCGTCTACCTTTCAGTTGCGTGGTATAGTTTGTTTAGTGTTTGTTTTTGTCTGCGTTTGCCTTTTCCAAAGCCATTTTAGTGTAGTGCATCCCATTCTCCTGTCTCTCAGACGTATCGTGTCTGTTAAGTAACATTATTCATTCATTCCAAATTTTGTATATAGTGTTTCTAGTGTAGGTGAGTGCTTTTTTACGTTTCTTTTTTAATAAATATGGATTATCAAAACCCTGATAAACCTGGTCCATCACATGGTTATGAACTTAGTAACTGTGAATAGTGATGGGTTCAATAACGATCTTGAGAATTTGGTGTATGATGTTATGGAAGGACCTATGTGTACAACTGGTATATATATAGTGGAAAAGGAAGTTGTGCAAAGGATTTATCAGATGATGAAAAACATTTACTAATTCCTTCTCAAGCTGTAATAAAACTAGCAAAGCCCATTGAAGGGTCACATCGCAATATTACAGCTGATAATTGGTTCAGATCAATCGAACTGAGTTGTTAAATCGAGGATTGACGTATGTTAGTACCCTAAAAAAGAACAAGCCGGAAATTCCTCTTAATTTTCAACCAAACAAATCAAGTTTAGTGAATTCTAGTTTGTATAGTTTCAATAAAGACATAACTATTCTGTCTCATGTCCCAAAGAAATCCAAAGCTGTCATTTTGGTTTCGTCGATGCATTACACACCTTTTGTTGATGAGTGCTCTGGAAAACCAGAAATAATTGCATTTTACAACATGACAAAAGGGGGTGTTGATGGAGTTGATCAGAAATGTGCCAACTATACAGCCAGCCGAAGAACTAGATGTTGGCCAATGGCTATTTTCTATACTCTTGTTGATGTTGGATGTGGAGTAAATAGTTACATACTTCAACAAAGTTACAGACACCAATAGACTCAGTCGCTTTGAATTTATGAAGTGTTTAGCCAACAGTTTAACTCATCCTCATATGAGACGAAGAATCGAAACCATAAAAAATCTGCCCAGGGATTTAGTTTTTTTCAATCCGGAGAATTTTAAAGATTGATGACAAAGAGACAAACTTTGATATTCCAGAATTTTTTGAAACCAGGAAAACGTGCTCTACCTGTCCCCCAAAATTGAAGAGACGAGCAAAATATCCTTGTCAGCAATGTGGAGTAGCGATTTGTGTAGAATGCTCAAGGAAAGTGTGCAAAAATTGCTTTAGAAAGAAGGACTAAAAAAGAATTGAACATAAGTGAGTTTTTTGTATATTTTACTTTATTAGCACTACTATTATGTTGTATAGCTCTACGACATTGAAATAGCTTTACATTATCACAAATTACGATGTTTAGATTACAAAATAAATATTTTAAAGAAAAAACAATTTTCCGGTAATGAAAATTTTTTTGTTAGTAATATTAAATTATTTTTAATCGATTTTAAGCATCTCTTTGTAAAACGCACTAATATATTAATATTATGTCATTTAAATATGTTTTTAAAAGTTTTTAATGATTACTAATTCCAAAATACATAATTGTGTCTGTCAGACGTATGGTGTTTGTTAAGTAATGTTTTAACATGGTGTTAGTTAAGGGTTAAACAAGCTTGTGTGAGAAATTTTGTATTAAGTTTAAGACTGACAATCCAACATTAGTAATAATCCAATCTATTTTCATAACACACAAAAGAAAAGAAGAATTTGAACTGAAACTAATGCTTGAAATATATTCCAGGTATTACGGGTTGAAAAAAAATTAAGTTTTAGAAGGAACTTACATGAATAAAATTATCTGGAAGAGGGTTGTAGAAATTCTTTAATAACCACAATAAATCAAAGTATATAAGTGTGTATCAGCTCAATTGAATAACAGTTTTCAAAAACTCTGATAAATTGCCAAAAGTAACAAATATCTCTAAAGACTCATTACCAGTAAACCCACTTAATATTTATTTAAAATGTTTTGCACACAAAATTTATAATTTACATAAATCATTTTTACATTACTCAAAAGCTTTATTGTACTTTTACTTTAACACCAGAAACAGTTATGCAAAAATCACCAAAGAAAATTTTAAAAAAAAAGGATACAAGAAATATTGTACAAGAACCAGTCATCCTCTATCTCAATATTTCTTGTGATTCTATTTAGTTATTCTCACTTCTGACAAGTAAAATTGCAAATTATGCCAAAACTGCAGTCAGCTGACAAAACACAATCTATATTTCAGTTTTGAAACAGGTTTTATGAAAATACAATATCAAAGGGACAAAAATGTTTTGAAGAAAATATGCAAATTTTTTCTTCATATTCTTTGGTCAAGCGTCAAACTAATAAGCCCTTTTTTCAACCCGTTGGCCTATCAGTTTATTCAGGCCCTTTACAGAAAGTTCGAATTAACTTTGGGCCAAAATAAAGGTTTTTATTTTAAATTCATGAACTTAATTTGTCTACTTTATGAAAAATAATGAAAAAGTTTGTTAAACATCTTTTGTTACAATAAAACATACATTTTAAGTTATTTTAAATTTATATAAATGTTTTGTTAATTTATGCCATTTTTTTGAGCTGAATTTACTAAACATTTGTTTCACAAACAGATTTTCCTTCATTAATCATTTTGCTACATTTTGAATACATACAACCCCACAGCTAAATTCATTAGTTTATTTTCTGGCTAAAATGCCAGTTTTTTAACATCAGAAACAAGGACTAATCAACTCAATATCACATTCAACTTCATTAAGCAACAGTTACTTTCGTATTCATCCACACTCCTATCACCATTACCTTCAAACTATTCATCATCTTCATTACGCCCTTCAAACTGCCTTTCGCCAAATGGCCAAATGACATTATTATTTTTTGTTCCAATGGCTTCAAAAAAAGAAATGAGTGGCTAGTGACGATACTTAGATGGAATTGTATTTACAGTGCTTTGCAGTAACTGGCGAGACCAAGTAACTCATCCAAGTAGGCCAATAAGTTGAGAGTCATATTGTAGGTATAACTATAGTTATAAAGTTCTTATATAGCAAGATCCAAAACTATTCTTTCTTAGCATATGACACTACTCATAATACTACATACATTTGATACATATACTTTTTTTAATAAATCTAAAGAAGAAAGTATTAAATTTGCATGTTTTTCATACTTAATCTATTACATAAAGATTACAGTAAAACTTCGTTTAACCGTCATTCTTTTAACCGTCAGTTTCTGTTAACCGTCATTGCTGTAATAACAAAATAAAACTGTAATAACAAAGTGCTTTAACACTTTAGCTGCCGTATCGGACCAACTGACCCGACGCCGATAGCCAGTACCCTGAACTGTATACCGTTGGGCCACTAGGGCCAAAATTGTTATTTAGTAACGTTTTATGTTTATTACTACTAATCAGCTGGTGTTGCTACTTTTGGAAAAATAAATGCACTGTATTAAACAACAAGCTTCACACTACTTACAGATATAATTACGATGGTTTTTGTTTGATAGATAAACACCGACGGCATTAAAACATTATATTATTCTAGGAGATTTTTGTCAGGAGTTACGGGCCGACGTACTTATTTGTTAAAATTTTAGTGAAATTGAGTTGATTATTCCAATCGAAAATATGGTTCATTGAAAGAAGTTTACCTTTATATACTTTAATAATAAAATAAATTATATTTAATGACGTGATATATTGATTTTCGTTATTGTTTTCAAAATTTCACAAAACCTAAAACATAAATCGGAAATATTGACTAAATATTTAGTTATAAAATAATCCTTAAAAACATACTTGGTTGAAGTTAAGTACAAACATTGATACACTTAGATAAGCTCATCCTTACTAGGAAGTAAATTCCTTAAGAAGTAAATTATTTGGTTTTAAAACTTTTACTCATTATGATTCTTGGATAGTATTTTTCGGATCTGAAGCATTACTTATCAGAGAGAGCATATGTTTATACTTCCGCTCTAAATAGAAAATATTTATAAACTCACAAATCAATGACATCTGACACGTTTACATGTCTTAGTGATAAGCTCCAGTCAGCTTATTATGTGGGTACCGGAACATGAAATTATGGTTTTGTTGTTTATTGTTTACACACAAAAAATATTAAGACGGTGTTACACAGGTAAGAAAATATAATTAAATCAAAAACAATGTCGGGTCGATTGGTCCGACGTTTACTTACGTATAATTTACGGTAGGAAAAACTATGTTGCTCCAATTGGCCCGACACATGTTTTTATGGATATTATGATAAGAAATGTATTTTCGTACTTTGATATGATAGAGGAACAAAGAATAAGTACACATTATTTAAAAATAAGCCTAGAATATTTTAACAATTCTCTGTGAAAATGCAGATATTGTGGCCAGCAGATAAAGTATTATGGTGCAGTGACGCGTTCGCTTTGTTTATTAAGCTACATGAACTATTTCACCTGTAAGTTTATATTACTGTACATTATTTTGCTATATTTTTATTTACTCTACGGATCTTTTTATCACGTAATAAATAGTTTTATTTGCTATTACAATTGTGTTTACTTTCCTAAATATATTTCATTACTGTGAAACTGATATCTGTCTAAAATATAATTGATTGAGGTTAAGTTTTAGAGGAATAATACAGTGTTTCTGTTATCCATCTATTCGCTCAACCCTCATGACCACAGTCCCGACAATCGGGTTAATCAAGTTTTTACTGTATTATAACTTATTTTTTTCCATTTTACAGTTACACATTATTATTTACAAATAAATAGTAAAATTATAGTAACTTTCAACTAACCCAGTAAACTGAAGAAGACTGGGACTCACGGCACCCCATGTAGAAAGGTATCACAGTGATTCGAACATGTTCTGTAGTTTCTCTATGTACATCTGATAATTCTAACCAAGGATGGTTTTTTTCCTGCCATGCTCTTAAAGTATCTTGAGCAGTAAATGGTGGCTCTAAAATTAAAAATAATCCAGCCTTAGTGACTATAAAAATTAAAAGATTAATTTTGTTTTTTTAAATATAATTACAGTAGTGTCAGTGATCCGGACTTAAAAAATCTGGAGTGTTGCAAATCCGGATCATGGTTTCAGCGTGCACGGCACTCGGTGATACTACAGTACATATCTTAACTTAGTGTTATCTTTAATTATAAATACAAAGAAGATACATCAATTCTGACTAAATTTAAAAAGCAATATACAGTATATTTCATCATGTTTTAAACTTTTTCGATTTGTATGTTCTGCACGCTAACCAATAATACGTTTTGTAACCAATCAGCAAAATAATAAAATTTATAATTAAACTCAATCTTTAGCTAATTTGTCATATAATATGCTTTTAATATTATTTATATGTAGTGGCAACTTTTAAATTTTTTTACTTTTCTTCAAAAAACAATAAAGGACTTTTTCACTCAATAAGTTTATACCAGTATGTTTTTTTTTTTTTACTTTCTGTCTATGTATTAGTATGTACATTATATGTTCTTTCACTAAATTCTTTTGTATTTTTTAAACCCTCTGACGTCTGTTTTTAATAATTCCTGGTTTAATTCAAACTTATAAAAGCATTGAAATATGTTATTGTTAATGAAATATCAATAATACGCAGTAGTTTAAAGGTCGTTTTTAAAATCCAGTTAAATCAGTAGTCAGGATGGGTCCCGGTTTCAATTGATCAGGATTTTTGACGCTTTACTGTACCTTAAAAATACAAAAACAGAAATAAATAAAATTTGTGGGAAATAATATATATATATATATTTTTTTTTTTTTTTTTTTAATGATATCTTTAATCTGTGCATCTGTGACAACTGATTTCTACTCTACACAATCTGTGATTACAATTATTTTATTTCATTCTCTCATATTTCTTTTTGTGTTTTCTCTTCGATTGACAAAGACCACTGTGTGGTTGAAATATATCATTGTTTAAGTGCTTTTATGTGTTTCTATTTCAAGACTACAGAGTGGACTCTTACCAAGGTAAGTCTGTCAGTCTCCTAGTCCAAAAAAGGAGACTGACAGACCTACCTTGGTAAGAGTCCACACTGTAGTCTTGAAATAGAAACACATAAAAGCACTTAAACAATGATATATTTCAACCACACAGTGGTCTTTGTCAATCGAAGAGAAAACACAAAAAGAAATATGAGAGAATGAAATAAAATAAAAATTTTTATTTTTATTTTTTTTATCTTACCACACCTTGGTAAGAGTGTGGACTCTTACCAAGGTAAGTCTGTCAGTCTCCTAGTCCAAAAAATCTAAATAATCTTTACCAACCAAAACTAACCTAAAAAAAAAAAAAATATATATATATATATATATATATATATATATATATATATATATATATATATATATATATGAAGTTAATATATTACTATTGTAAGTAATTTTATCCACCATTAAGTGCAATGATTTTACCTTGTGTGATGAGGCACCTTTCGGTCACTCTGTGATTCGATATATATATATATATATATGTTCAGGTAGAATTCCTATATAGCTTTATACCTGCATACCCTCCTAAGTATAAAATAATTGTATTTTTTTATCACAAGAGCCTTTGACGTAAGGATTGGGGACTACCTACAGCTTGATATTCTTCTAAATCCGACAATATGCACTTTTTTGTTTTCACTTTTGCTAAAATGTCTTGATTAGCGAATTCTCCATACACTTCTACTTGTTTGTCTACATTATCGGACTCTTCAAAGAGGACGTCCAAAGATGCAGGGGGAACACCATCACTTAAAAAAGGTGCATTACTGTAACAACAAACTGAACAGAGCATCAATAGCTTAGTCAATACTGCTTACGCCCCAAAACATCATGTCCTTGAACCTAACGTTAAACATTATTGGAGGACAATCACTAGTGCCCTGGAATTCGAGCCCATATCCAGAAAAATTACTTCGAATCAAAGAAGTTGAACATCGAATTATCCACAATTATTTTACATAGGTAGCATGTAAAGTTCAAGGAACCAACCCAAAATTCGAATTATCGGCAATTTGGAATTAATGATGTTCAAATTATTCACGTTCTACTGTATTTACTAGATTCAAAAAAGTAAGTATTATTATTGATACTATAGTGTCTTCTATTTCAGTTATTGAATTTTTATCATCAGATACTTTGTTTATCATCTATTTATGTTTTTATTCCGATATAACATGTTGTCTTCATGAAAATCTATAAATATTGTAAAAAATAAATTTCTGAAATTTACAGGTCCCATTGTGACTCAAAAATTTTGCAATGCTTTGGCCTTTCGGATTTGCTGCAATGCCAACTTTGTGACAATGAGGAGTAGAGCTTGGAGCATATAATACTTAATTGTTACTACCCAATTCCTGCAGGGATATTCTACAAACCCGAGTATCCACATGGCAGGAAATACTAAAGAATAAACAATACTGGGCTATTGTATTTATCATATACCATGGCGCATGGACATCGAGCTATCGGCTACACCTGAAGCTAGACGTCAGTATGAAGAAGTAAATTTCTGAGATACTTGTATGTAGGAGTTAAAATACCACGTAATAAAATTCATAGTTTTCTTTTTTTAATATTAAAATATGACCATTCACAAAATCCAGCTTTTATATGCAAAATTAAATTAACTTTCAATGATTTGCTTCAATGAATGTTCAGATCTGCCCTTCAGAATGATAAGTTGGCTAGTGTTTATTTTGTTTGGTTTTAACATTTTTTATCAAGTAATTTTGAAGTCATTGAGAACTACTCAATGCAGTTAACACTACAAAATTTGTACAACTGACAGGTTATAACCATAAAAAAGGTAATTCTAATGATTAATTAGTTATATACACAACTTTGACAAGATATCACTATGTCTTCAAAGCATCCCTAAACTTTCAAGAAAGATCAATAAGGCCAGATGACCTCTTCTAGTTTTACAGTTTTAGACTGGCGAAGATTTAGCTGCATTTTCCAAGGATAGGTTTATTGTAAAGTAACAAAGAGACTAGAATAGTAAGGCAAATTTCTAGGCTGGCAATATTAAAATTCAACGAAAATAAAAGGGAAAGAAAGAACATATTTTTACAACTACCTAACGTATAAGTAAAACAAGGACCAGAAACTTTGAAGTTTACTGAAAAAAACTTAGTAAAGATGCCATGGTAATTAAAAAGCCATGCAGCATCTTAATACCAAACACTCTGATGAGTTCCAGAGATTTTCAATACCGAGGCACTCTTCAGTACCCACTGGTAATCCCCTCTCTTTGCCCCAGCTGAGAACATGTTTACTTCATGTAATTAACACATACATGTACTACCCATAATTTTCCCCTAATCCTACCAGAATCAGGTGATATTTGCCCCTTCTTTCGTTTTATTTAATTCCATTTACCCTCTACCTCATCATTTTAATGGGCAGATAACTCTTTATAAACCTAATATAAAGTAGATCTATTTGATGTATACAACTCTGCTCACAGGATCTTTCCTTAATCCTGTACCAGGAAATAAGCTCCTACCTTAATTCTACTTTTATTTACAATTATTCCTATCTTTCAAAAGCAATAATAATGGTACTGCCCAATCATCTTGAAACTACAAATAAACAAAACCCTAAACAATGCTTACACTTGAAACATGTTTTGCAAAGTAATTTTTCAATGTCATAAAATATAGCTTATAGTTGTATTTGGATTAACTCTATACCCGTAGCAGCTCCAGTGGTAGGCCCAACAGTAGTTATTATATTATTTTGTTAAAATCCTTCTTAATTATCAATAATTTATAAAGATAAATGTTATAGACCTAGGATCAAAAGAAATGCTCATAATATAACAGCAAAATTTATAATTCACCCAACAAAAAGTAACAAGCAACAATAAAATACCAAATAATTGTCGTTTTGTTTAGCTTATTAGGACGATTTTCTAGAAAAATTAAACATTTCATCCTAGAATAACTAACAATACCGTGGGAAACAAACATACCCAAATACCTCACAATAAAAATGAGTAAAACTTTAATAAATGAAGTAACCAAAATTTACTATATGGTTAATTTATATGCTGTAGAAGTGGGAGCAAGAGGTATACCAGCAAAATCTCTCTACAAACTACTAAAAGACCTTGGCCTGTCGAGAACTGCAGTAAGTTCTACTTTAGAACGAGTATCTAGAACTGCATTAGCAGGTTCATATGAAATTTGGCTAGCTAGAATAGGTAGCATGAGTAACGAGTAGTAAAAGGTGAGTGGTGACCATAAAAAAGAGGCCTGTTAAGCCTACACCCAGAATCACAAGTCCAGGGGGCTACTTAGGGTTACTCCCCTGCTGCACGATGGACCCGGCACCCGCACGGTGAATCCATGGAATGCTAAAAAGTTTGTCTCCTTATTTGCCCTGAGAGTAAAAATGCCCTCAAATTTAAAATTTAAATTTTAAACAATTTCTGGGCACTAGCCTCTTTCCCTGGTAGTCATGACTCCCCTAAACTGTGCCTACACAAAAAACTATTCTGAAGCCCCCCCTGAACTACACTTTACCACTTATAAAGATACTGAGGCTAAATTTTGTCAGATTATATGCCTAAATCCGACAGGAAAAGTTAATGTCAAACATCCTGTATAATTAGTGTAAATATGTTTTTGAAATTACAATTTTAGTAGATGTTTACAATTTTAAAAACCGCTACAATCAACCCCTAACTGACATTTTATTATTAATCAATTTATTTATCTAACATATTTATTACTTTAAATATTTAATTAATAATTATTTTGTTTTAAATATTGATTAGAAATAAGCAATTAAGTGTATCTTTTAATTTTTACATTACTAAATTAATTCAGTAATAATTACCTAATTTAATTAAGTAATTATTAAATACTGACTAATAATTTTTATGATTTTATAATACATTTACTTATGAAATTATTACAGTTGGTATACAAAACAATACAGTTGCCGTGACCACTAAGTTTAAAATTAATTTGTGCCTGCTAGGTCGCTCGGAACTGCAAATAATTTAATCTACAATGGCCTAACAAATTTTCTTAACCGTACCATAAATGTAAATGATTCCAAGCACACTCCCTATCTTTGAGTACAGAATATTTTATGTCAATATAGTGTTACAATGAAAAATATTGGAAAGAACCCCAAATAAATACCACAAAAATAATCAAAAAGAACAAATAAAACAAGTTACTTAAGATTAAACCCTAATGTACATTTCTATGACCATGTCATCACCATCAGGTCTCATCACTCTAGTTTGTAACTTCTTGTAGGATAGATTGTAATTTTGTAATAACTTTTGTCATCCTCTGATGATGATGACATGGTCATCGAAATGTACATTAGGGTTTAATCTTGAGTAACTTGTTTTATTTGTTATTTTTGATTATTTTTGTCGTATTGGGGTTCTTTTCAATATTTTCATTGTAATATTTTGTACCACTGTGCTCTTGATATTGTATATCAATAAGTGCTTAATCTTACCTTTATCAGGATAATAGAGAAGAAACTTATCAAAAAGTTCATGATGGAGAGGTGGTTTTTCTGAAGTGGCATAAGGCAAGATGTCTTCGTGTGCAACATAGTCTAACCCAGGGATTGCATAGAGGCTACGGCTGCTGTCTTGATTACCTAAGAATGTAACTGCTTCTGTCTGTGCTCTCTGTAAAACATCTTCACATAAATTTGTATTGTCCAACAATACATTTATTTGTATAACAAGCAGAATACAAATTAATATACATAGGGTATAAAAAACATTAGACTTTCACATACTAAAATATAATAAAAAAAACTAGTTACTTAAAATGTTTATTTACACAAAAAAATTTGCAATGGTAATAAAGTAAATACTTTAAGACTTTCTTCATTTAAAGTAAAAGGCACTGATTAGAAACATCAGATATAAGAATACATTTATAGATTTTATTTCTTTGATTCATTCTTACCTATAAAATAACAGAAAAAAGAATGGGACCAAATAATATTTGGTTAGAAACATAATATCTCCTGGTCTGTTATTTAAAGCCTACAATAAAATTCAAGTTTGTATAAGGTCAGAAATGCAAGAACAGGGTTTTTCATAATTAAATCGATTTATCTGTTCACTTTAAATAGAAAGCTAGGAAAGTGTAAATCTTTGGTGGATTAGATCAGAAATATGAACGACAAGACATCGGTTTTCAAGGTCAGACAGTCAGGTTACCGTACTTTAAAAATTAAATAATCTTGTTCCCATTTTTGTTATAATGTACAAATTAAATTTAAGATGGTAGAAGTGGAATTATAATTTTTTTTTTTTTTTTTTATTAGAACGTAAAAAGTAATTGAACAGTGAGAGCAATTCTAACCTGAATTTTAAGAAAGAAAGAAGTAAAATTTATAATATTATTCATCTAGCATTACAGTTAGGATTTAGAATTTATATGTTCAACTGATTTGTTAAAGAAATCTGGAAGAATTTAGAAGATCCCTTATTAGTCACTTTCGTAACTGGGTAAAAAATACTCAAAATTTGAATTTGAAAAGTCATACATTGTCTGTAGATGAGAGAAACGATTATGTAAATTTGGATCAATAAAAAAAACTGAACAATTATTATAATTGCCTTGTGCTATTTATTAAACTCAATTCATGTTTATATTGTATATAGAGATCCCATTGATTAATCAGAATAGTTTTGCCTCAGTTTTGATAAACAATACATAAGCGACTAGTGCCAAATGCTGATATCTCGAATTCCATCCAAACCTTATAACATCAACAATTGCAGTCAGTGCCGAATGAAACTAATTTGAATCATTATTTGGATTACCATGGATAATATTAAATAAATTAAAAAATTTAATTTAACTACTGGGGATATAATGTACCTTATTCACATAGCTCACAACCTGTTAAATTTACTTTTGCTAATGCTTGCCACAACTGGATTTTGTATAGATACATTTTTAGGTGTCTAAGAAAAATTCTTTTAGCTCTACTTGCAAATGATCCAGTGAAGCATGAATGCAAATGTTTTCATCTAAAAGTGCTCGGAGAAATTTAATAGTTCACTGATTTGGAAATTTTTGTTTTAATGCAAATTGGACTACTGCTCTATCTTATCTCTGTCTAGAGTGAATACAGAAATAGAATAGCATACTGATCACATGATGATCAAACCCTTCTACAATGAGTGTGTTATATTTTCCCAACAGTGATAATCAGTATTAGGTATAATGTGGCATATTTAACACTGGTCTAAACCTACCTATTTATTTCTAGTTAGTTAAGTTACAATCTCATGAGTTATGAATATACATGAGTTATATAAATAACCTGGTATTCAAAACAGCATAAAATTCAATTTTTAAAACGTAAATCATTTCTATTTTTACTTACAATGTAAGGACAATCTCGTGAGTCGATCAGAACTTGATAAAATGTTTGAGTACGTCCTTTTACTTCCTTGGCCGCATTTAATGATGCATCTTCTATGTTCCTAAAATATTCAGATTCTTAAAACATTCTAATAAAGTAACAAATTTAATTTATTACAACCCACTATAGTCAATTACAATTTCAAATAACAATTAAAGTATCTATTTATCAATTTACTAGTGATAAAAGATTGGCAGCTGCATTTCCTACTTGATCAGTGCATTGTAGAATGCTCCAACTCAGACAAAATGTCTCCTCAGGTTGTTTTCTTCTTGTGAATTTATTATATGATGTTCTGTGATGTGTTGTTATTAGTTTTTTTTTTATTAGTATTTTAAATGTGTTTGATTGTGAATGTGTTTTATCATTAAGTATGTGTTGTGGTTGGTTTTTGTGATGCTTCATATGCATTTACCATTTGAAATAGCCATTAAAATTATCTATTTATGAATTTAATTGGAAAAAACCCTACTTACTAATATTTATTACTATAATATTAATTACTAATATTAATGAAATGTAGAATTTCTAGGTGAGTGTGTGCGTGCGTGTGTGCGTGTGTGTGTGTGTGTGTGTGTGTGTGTGTGTGTGTGTGTGTGTGTGTGTGTGTGTGTTGCAACGGACCGGTCCATGCCAAAATTATATATTTAAATTAAACCCTTCCAATTTAAAACATTTATACATAACAAAATTAATAACTATTTTCATAAAAAGAAACCTCAAAACAACTAACTACAGGATTAAACTTTATCTCCAACTCATTTACCAAAATCTTTGAATTTAAACTATTTAATCTTTAAACAATTTAACCCTTTACTTTAAATCAAAAACAAATCTTAAAACTTTATTTTAACCCTTCTTCTAACTGGGAAGAAGTTTAACCCTTTACCCTTTTGTACATTCCAACGACTTGTGATTATTAACATTATTTTACCAATTAGTTTCTAACAATCACCTGAAATTATATTATTTTCATAAATTAAAATTTATTAAACTCCACTGAAAATAGAATCCATGTTATAAACTTACAAATGCACCTATTTAACGCTATAAGCTTGTCATCTGAATTAATTAATAACTCATATTTATATTTAACAATGTTGACTCATTTACTGAAAGAAAAACCCATATTTATTTGAAAAATTAAAACCCAAAGTTTCAGCTAATTATATGATTGAATCTGATATAAAACATTTTTATAGTTATTGAAAATCATTTAACACATTTACAAAACCCCTTATTTAACCCTTTTACAAAATGAATCTTTTATCCCTTTCCTTTTGTGAAATAAAATGCATTGACATTTAATTAACTTTTACAACAATGTAAACAACACAATTTCTGAAGGAAAATTGTATTTTCATAAACTTTTAATTAATATTTATCAAACAATAAATTTAGTTAATAAAAACAAAACCATACTATTCAATTTAAACTTGCAATACTTTTTTATATATCTCTTTTTTGAAATACAAAAAAAAAATCTTATTATTTATATATATATATAAATTAATACCCAAAACAAAACAAATTATTCCTTACATGTAAAACATGAACCAAAATACCTATTATTTATATGAACAATCGCTAGACCCACTTAATCCTATGAAAACTCATAGTTGATAGTTATATTTTTCTCTTTACTAAATCTCAACTTTAAAAAATTTAAAATTTAGTTTAAAATTATATTATCTCCATATTTGCTTTATTATTTGTTCCTTACAACCCTTTCTTAATTCAAACCAAAATTTCTTATCTCAAATTAATGTAATTTATTTTTATTTGTTAATAAATTTACCTCATATAATTTAAAAAACAACCATTGATTTCAATCTGTATTATTTATACCCAAAAATTTACAGCCGTAAACACAACCGTCTAGCCTGCCATTGTTTTTGATCGTTGTTATTCACTTAAAACAAAAGTTCATTTCTTCGCGGCTACTACTCACGCGAACTCCCTTGACCAACCTTCTCACGCCGTCTCTCGATGCCAAGTAACGCTTTGCCCCTCTTTAACCGTTGTAGCAATTTTTCCCGCGTTTCGATCAGACCAATCAAAAATCGATATTTCTCCAACTTGCCTACCTAGATGCGCGCGTCTGTCGTCATCACTGCCAGACCGTGAGAAAGGAAATGCCATCCTAAAAGAAATTAATTTACTTGTTCTCATTTCGGGCTGCATAACTCTTTTTCCATGCTTCTAACAAATTTTTCTTATTCTTGTCATTGTTCTTTATTTGTTGTTCTGCATCTATGGAAATGTCGTTTGTGACTTTAGGCCGAAATTGACAATTTTCCCCTTGCAAATGACCCCCTATAAGTTACTTCAAATTTTTAACCCCTTTCTTAATGGCTTGGCTTAATGTCATAACAAAAAAATTTAACCTGGCTTTACTTTTAACTATTTTCCCTCTTGGTGGCAATTGTGGCCGGGTACTGCCCGTCACAGTGTGTGCATGCATGCAAGCTACATGCAAATATTTACCATCAGTTTTAACCACTATTTATTGTTTCTGGAATTTAAAAAATGTTTACTCTTCTTCGGAATCTAGTGCTTAATAATCAAAAATGGTAAGAAAACAGTAAACCCTATTTGCCTTAATTAACTAGAAAGTGGTTTTGCCTTATTATTTATAATGAAAACAATTTACAATCTTTGAAGTTATGATTAGTAAAAATTTAGGTAAATTGTATAAGTATGTCTCTAAAATTTTAAAATAATTTGGTCATGAAGTGTAATTTACATGTTATAGGCAAGCTAAAATGTCATTCAAAATTCAGAGAAATTGTTAAAATGAAAAATAGTATATAATTTTATTCCACAATATTTACTACAGTGGAATCCCGATAGTTTGCAATGATTGGGACTGGACCCATTTCAGATTAAGGAAAATTATTACTAAAATAAAAAAAATTATTAAACACAGTAGTCTCGAAAATCTGAGACCCGATATTTCGAGCTTCCATTAAATTCAACCCTATTTCTATTTCAGACTATTTTATCTATTTGAAAGGAAATTCAAATTAGTTATTGTTAGACAATGCACCATCACATGTCAAAGAAAATTAACTGTGGTCTGATGATATCCGTCCTTTATTTCTACTCGCAAAGGTTACGAGCCTAACTCAGTCGATGGATGAGGGTGTTCTAGAATGTAGGGAAAAAAATACAGATGTTACTTTTTACAATCTCCCTTCAAAGTGACTGAAGGGGAAGGAACATCGTAGGCTTTCAAAAAAAAACTACAGATAAGTTAAATTGTATACTTGATAGCCGAATCATGGAACAAAATAAAAGAAGAAACATCAAGTAAGTCGTGGAATAAAACCCTGAGTGATAATAAAACTGTTGACTGTGTCATTGATCCACAAGAAGAAACATATTTGACATTTCTTATCAGGTTGTGAAAATTCCAATGATACGACGTATGTCAATGGATGAGTAAGGACGAACATAAGTAAGTAACAATAACACATTTCGACTATTGAAATGGTACAAGAAACTACTGAAGGTAATGATGACGAGAATACAGATGAAGGTTCAACCAAGACAGTAAAAGAAGGGAAAATTGGTCATGGTGAAGGAACGGCAGCCTTGGAAAATGTCATGCGCTATATTGAATAACAGACACCACGCCAACAGGATGTGCTTCTACGCAACACTGCAGCTCGAAAACGATCTGATAACCAGACGCAGCAGACACATAACTTTTTCCAAAAAAAATGTAGCTACCGTGATGAGCAATGTATTCCTAGGCAACAATAATTTTTGTAAGTACTGTAACCTATATAATTCAATAAACGTATTTGGTGCATCCTTAATTATTGTATTAGGATTCATTTAAAATTCATATATTTTCTAATATACAGGAACATATTTCCGTGTAATCTAAGTTTTCGTTAATCTGAGGGGGGTCTCGATCCCATCTACCTTGAATTATCGAGACTCGACTATACAATGTACTAAACAGTATGATAAAGTATGATGTACTAAACAGTATGATACACACTAGTAGTAGTGTGTATCCTAAAAAGCTAAAAATAAGGTACAGTATAACTACGATAATTAGCACTTTAAACACGAACGTACTTAAATTCATACTTTATATTGTTGGCAATCAAAAATAGAACAATTTTCTATTTATTCAACAAGTGTACTTAATGCCATCAAACAGTAAAAACATCACCACTGGAGACGCTTGACAGTGCTGTTTGTTTGGTTTTCTCAAAAGAGAGAAAATGGTATACCAATTTAATGGGCCCTTGATTAAAGAAAAAGCTTTACAATTAAGTCAATTAATGTATGGAGACAAGTCTTTTTCTGCCAGCACAGACTGGCTTGATCGTTTTAGGAAGAGTCACTACATACGTCAGATAGCTGTTACTGGGGAACGCCTATCGTCTGATGAGGCTGCTGCAACTAAATTTTTAAATACATTTGCTGAAGTGAATAATCTAGGAAATTAATCACCGCAGGAAATTAATAATGCGGATGAGACTGGCCTTAACTTTAAGGCATTGCCAAAAAATAGTCTAGTTGCTTAAGAAAAAAACAATGCTCCAGATTTGAAAATAAGCAAGAAAATAATAATGGTTTTAGACTGTAATAATGCTGCAGGAAATCATAAACTCCCTCTTATGGTTATTGGTGAAACAGCAAAAGCAAGGGCGTCCAAGAACCTAAATGTAAATGCCTTACCTGTCACCTACAAAAACTCCAACAATGCTTGGATGACCTCACAACAGTTAAGGGATGGTTTATTCTCTAAGTCACTCGATTTTGTAAAGAAAATTGCTTACCAATTCGTGCCTTCCCCTGCATAAACTCTCAAACATGAATAATTTATTGAGGCAAATACTGGAAGATAAAGGTCAAACACTCTTATTGGTTTAAAAGCTTATATTTTAAAAGAATTTTATTTAAAATTAAAGATTTAATTTATTGGCCCGCAGAATCATGAGAATATACAAGTATGCAAATCCTGTAGTAATCCCAAGTATGAAAAAATCCTGGAATAAACTTTGGCCAAGCCTAACTGTCGAAGAAAATTAAAATCAACATGCAGACAGAAACAATGTAGTACAGGTGGAGGAGCTGTTACAAAATATTCCTTGCTGTGAGGACGCAAATGTAAATGATGTGGATGAGTGGTTACAAACTAATGAAACGATCACGAAATTTTAAACGACCAGTAGATCGTTGAAATGATTTTGAAAAAAACCAGACAATATCTCAGACGAGAGTAAAGGTGAAGAAGACGACGCCAGCAAGCAGAGGGTATTCCACTCAGACACTGCGGCTGCCTTTGATGTATCTCTACAATACGCAGATCAACAGTCCACATCGACCTCAGCAGATACGTTGTTCCTGAGGTGTTGGCGTAATTTTGCTTCAAAAGAGAAGTCCTCTTGAACAAAAAAATTTAACAGACTTTGTAAAACCTATATAGTTTAGAACTACATATAACGTTTTGTTTTGTTCATTTCACTGTCTATTTTCAAAGCATGCTGTAATTTTGAGTACATAGCCTAATATACTTATTCCCTGTTCTTTCTTAGTTTTTTTTTATTCCTAAAAATATCCTAATTTTGGTTTTAGATTAGGTGGACTTTTGGATTATTAGGACTCTATTGTATTTTTTAAGAGGTTTTAGCAAAAGGGTGGTTGAACAATTTGAAGAACTAGAGGGTAATTGATTTTAATCCTAGCAAATACTTGATTTTAAATGTTTAAGTTCCATTCTCAATTACATCTCAATATATTTGTTTGTTTGGTTACAGTAATACCTCGACTTGTGCTACCCCGTCTTTCGTGATTCCCAAGTTACACGGTTTTAAATCATGCTGTCTGAGTTATGCAGAAACTCGCTTGTTCTGGAAGAAAATGTATAAAAAAAACTTTTATAGCATATAAAGAGAAAATATTTCCAGGTTTTAAGCCCGCCAAAGACCGATTGACAGTAATGGTTGGCGCAAATACAGCTGGTGACTGTAAGATGCAACTTCTCATAGTTTTATAGCTCAGAAAATCCAAAGGCATTAAAAAATATCTTCTAAATATCATTTCTAAAGCTATCTTGGCCGTGATTTCAAAGGCTTGGGTGACTTCTTCTCATTTTGAGGACTGGTTTGGTCATCATCTCATACCTCAAGTCGAACGTTACTGTCGGTCTAAACAAATTCCTTTTAAAGTAATTCCTATTCATTGACAATGCACCTGGACATCCTCCTACTATTTTAACTAATTTTGACACACACGTGAAAGTGTTATTTTTGCCACCAAACACAACTAGTTAGCTTCAACCGATGGATCAGGGAGTCAACAAAATATTTTTAGAACTTATTACACAAGAAAATCATTTGCGCTTGTGTATAAAGCTATGAGACAGAACAACAAGCTCTCTGTTAAAGATTTTTGGACACAATTCAATGTTTTAGATGCTTTGAGAATCATTGGTTAATCCTGGAATGAAATTTCACAAAAAACTTAAATATCATTTGGAAAAAGATCTGTCTATTTTTCGCCACTGAAACTCAAGCAGAATCAGTACCAGAGTCTGATGAAATTGCTGATCTGATTGAACAAGTTGTCGGTTTTGCCAGACAACTAAATTTAAAAGTGGATAGTGATGACACTCAAGAACTGCTGGATTTTCACAACTAGGAGCTGACACTTAATTGATGAGCTCATAGAAATGTGTGAGCAAGAGCAAGACCTTAAAAACGAATATTCTTTAGACCCAGTTGATATAGAACATGAAATGACGGTTAGAAATTTGACCGAAAGCCTTAGTTTAATTAAGCAAGGTTTATAAATTTTAGAAAACATGGACTCCAACAATGAATGTATTTCTGCCACAAAACAAAAAAATTAGCGAGTTACGAGGAGATTCTGCGTGAGAAGAAAAGATCTTTAATTCATAAAACGAATTTATTACATTTTATGAAGCCTTCTATGTCAAAATAACTTCTTTTTACTTACTTCTTTGCAATATGTATCTATATAATAGATGTTTTTGTTGTATTATGTATTTAAAATTTTATTACATACAAATTTTTTTTCTAAATTAATAATTTATTTAGACTTTGGTCCCAATTGATGTCCCACTGGAACATTCTTTAGCACACTGCGAAAGTTTAAGCTTAAGGATGATCAGTTTTCAGGAAAATTTTTGGCTAAACTGGAGAGTCAAACCCCAGCATTGGAAAGTCTCTGCTTCTACAGAATGAAGATCAACATCTTATCTATTTGGTAAGGAAAGGACCCGTCCCAGCAAATCTTACAAGAAACCCTGGTGCACCTACGAGATCATCTTCTTCAATTGGGAATCATGAAGCTTGCTATCCTGAGGCTATGCTGTGGATTTGATGGACTGGATTAGAAAATCATGAAAGGCATGATGAAAGAGATCTTCAAGGACTCTGGTATTAACATTGTGGTTTGTATCTTGAACCTATAAAACTCCAAGAAGGAACAAAAACCCAAATATATTCCCTACAGTCACAAAATGATGACACCAATTAGGAATGACTGTTTTGGGATGCAATCATCTTAAGAAAGGGGCAGAGTAATGCCCAAGGTCATATCCGTGAATTATGGTTCATAGCTTGACAAGAACAGATATTTCGCGCTTGAGCGAACATAATAGTATGTGGCATCTTGAGAGCTTTCTGAAAGTAAAACTGATGGAAATTACTAAACATTGCTTTAACTGTTATACAGTAGTCTCTATAGCACGGCCGTATGCCAATATGGCACATCAAGTAATCCAGCACTGCTGGGCAACGGTGGGTCAGCAAGTCGGCAATTTGTTTTCATGTTACTGAATGCGTATGTGACCTACTGTGTTGTAATCAGTCGTATGCTGCCTTGCACTGAGACAAGTGCCTGTTGACTTATGTGAGCATGGCATTACATATACAGTAATGACAGTGAACACGTTTAGTGTGATGTTAGAAAAACAAAAACATGGACATTAAACAAATATTCTTTGAGCTTAGCTTGTGAGGTTATGTTAGAAACAAATAAAAACATACACAAAACTCACAAATTAATCATTTATTTACTCATACACGTTTCAATTGTAAGTTAGAGTTTGTAGTAGTAACACTCACTGATGATGATGACTTGGTCATTGAAACGCGTATGAGTAAGTAAATGATTAATTTGTGAGTTTTGTCCATGGACATTAAAGATCAATAATGAGTACATTTTGAAACGTTTAGAAAAAAGTGAAAAGTTATGTCATTTAGCTAAAAAATACAATGTTAGCCATGGAACAATACATGACATCAAAAATAAAATGAATGAATTTGAATTATTCTTCTAAAATGAGAAATCTGCTAGTGTAAGAAAAACTGAAATGAGGTGAATTTCCCAAAGAAGAAGATGTACATATGCATAGTTCATGCAAGCAAGAAGCAAGAATACACATCAGGAATACTATTTCAGGTGATATCCTGGCAATATTGTTGTGTACAACAAATAATGAAAACAGATGACTTTTGTGCAAGTGTAGGTTTTCTAGACAAGCACAAAAGGCATTTTTGGAAATAGACTATTAAATTTAAAGGGTAAAAAACTTTCATGTCAAGTAAAATTTGTTGGCGACGAAAAAGCAGATACGATTTACAAGTGAGCAGCAAAAATGGGCCCGGTTTTCTCACCACAATACTCCCTGAAGAAATACCCAAATGCTGGGAAATCATCAGTCAAAATCAACCATTGGAGAGTAGAAACCTCTATGCCATACAAAAAGAACCAAATGACCTAAAGATGTATCAACGAGTTCCCAGATCCACAACCGCCTTTGCAGCACGAGCAAGGATCAGACATATTGTGACTGAGACCAACCTTTTCAAATTCAATTTAAGTGAATCTTCTTTCTGTCCCAACTGTAGAAAAGAAGTGGAGACCCTGAAGCATATCCCCCTGCAATGTACCTCATCAATACCATCAAGAGCAGCTCTGCAGTATACACTGGAAGGCCAGAATAACGTGAGAACAATATTAACTAATAAACCATTTTGGACCTTGGCTGCAGCAACTTATAAACATCAGAGTCAAATGACCCTGGACGTCCGCAGCAAGAAGTAAGTAGAATTTGTTGAGCTTTTTATAGCTAAATTTTTAAAACTCATTGACAAAATGGAAGTCAACCCAGATCAGGTGCATAAAGCTGATGAAAATTACTTGTTTTGGCACCTTTTGCCAAGAAAGACTTTTGTAATGGAGCGGAAGCTATTACTCTGGGCCGCAAGTTGGCGAAACATAGGATTACATTTATCTTGTTCTCTAATGTTAGTAGCACTCATAAATTACAAGTGCTTGTGATTTCTAAATCGAAAAACTCCTGGTGTTTTAACACATTCAGCATGGCGGCGATATTGGAGTCCTCATCAAACTATTGTCTGTTTTGTCGTTAACTTCCACCTATTACGGCAGTGGAATGCTATGCAGGTTGCATAGCTTGTCATAGCAACTAATTATCGTGCCCGTAGTTTTCATCTCAATAATTTTATTTCTACCATATACAGGTTTATTGGGGACATCAAAACAGTGTATTAGACATTAAAATATTGGTTTATTTATCAAGTTACAATTAAAAAAAAGAAATACAAATAATAAGATACTGTATGACAAATAATAAAACTTAATAAAAAACACAGAGAAAAATAGATAATTTATATAAAAATCTGGAGTACCTACTACTAAAATATACTACATGCTTTAATTAACCACTCAACTTTTAACTCGGAATGTTTGTTTCGGTTTATGTCATGTGTTTCATAAAGTGATATAGATCGATAATATAAACACAGACATAGATAATGCTTATGTCACGTCCAAGACTATTTATAGCAAAAATTAGCTGACATTTGTTTACTACAATCTTATGATGACACATTAGGTTTTCAGGCGTCAAGCACTTTATCAATGACTCTTATTTACAGTAGTCTGTTCCCACCTCGAGTAGGTTCATTCACTCTAAGAGGACAGTTATCGTTTAACCTTGCGTTATTTCAGAAAGCTTAGCTTATTTTTATGATCGTTGTTTTTACCGGATATTTTGCCGCATTAAGTGGTTCAAATTTTTTTTTTTAAATTAAAATATAAAAGTTAAACCAAATTAAATCTGTTAATAAATCCTGAAGCATTGTTTCAGTTGAAACATCAAAAGTTAACTTGAGATGGTCGGATTTAAAAACGACTCAGGCACAATGTTCTCCAAACTCTTCTAAAGCACTGACACAAAAATCAAACCTTTATACAAACACTTATCGACACTACAGAAGTTTTAATTATACTAGGAATGAGCATGCCGGTGCGCTCACCGTCTCTCAGAAGGGAAGTGGGGAGCACACCGATACGGCCTTGTAAGGGAACCGAGAGCAGACCGGTATGCTAGCCGTGCTAAATGTGTTAAGAATGTCAATTTGCCCGTTGCACACACAAACCAAACAAAGGAATATATGACCAAAACGCTTGTAAGTGAATTGTGCAACACATCCAGTAATCTCATGATTTTGATATTCCGACTTCAATTATCTAGATGTAGTCCCAGATAAGCGAGATTGTACTGTTATACAGATGTCTTAAGCATGAAGGGATCAGTGTTTGCATGTAGTAAAGAGAGTAAAAGCTTTAATGACAGAGCGATATATGTTGACAATGTGTTAGATCTAAATAGATTATTAGTGAACTCTGTGGTCATTATTAAAACTAATTAAAACAGTGTTTGGAAGGTGTTATAAATGTTAGGTGTGTAAAAAAAGTACCCATAAGAGTATGTGAATTAATAAATAGTTACTTAGTCTGAAATTGCCTTATAATTTATGGAACCCCTGTTAACGTAACAGTAATATAAAATATCTATCTGTTAATACAAAATAGTGCTCTGTTTTACAAATACATTTACAGTTTATACAGTATCATGTGTTTGCGAATTTAGATTAGGTTTGTATTTTTTTCAAATTTAAACCGATATTTAAGTTTTGTTACTTTTAAAATAACTATTTTTTTTAATGTATTTTTAAGTAGCATATGCAAGAACAATACAAAATTGGAGTTGTTCAGTCTTTGTCAAGTATTACTAAAACTATTGGTTTAAAATCACTATAACTAGTGATATATATTTATTTTTACTAAGAAATGTCATGCTGAAAAGTAATAAAAATTGTGTTACGTTATCAAAATTAATTCAACTTTTGTTATGCTTTCCTATTATACTTACAACTTAAGTAGATTATGTGACTTCGTCACTGACAGTTTAATATATCCTACCTTTCTTTTTTGTTAGAAACATCTCGATCATATACTCGTGCTAACCATGGAAACAAAACTACACCTCTGTATCCAAACACTCTGTGTAAGAATATCTGTCCAGTATCATATTTACCCTGTATTTTTGGTGTTTCTAGTCGTCCAATTTCAGCAAGCCTACAAAAACGTTTATATTAATGTAAATGATAATAAGTATTGCTCCATTATAACACACTGATAGAAGCTGAAGATTTTTAATGCAATAAAGGTTTTGGATATAATAAATTTTTAAAAGGTTGTTATTTCACAATACAAAATAAATAAAAAGGCAGTGCAAATGAATTATTTATTCATAAAAATAAATTAAGTTCAAAACAAGTTATTTGATTTAGGCACAAAACTTCAAATAAGACAGTCTTATACTTGGATTACATTGAACAAGATGTGTATTTATATATTGTGTTAATCCTTTAGAGCAAATAGGTCCTTGACCATTGTGATTGTTTTATTTATTGGTTTTCAAAAAGCTTTTATTTTTCATACTTTTAATTTGCCGTGTATTTCTTTAGTTAAGAACTGTCAAAAGAGCTGTAAGTATTTATAACGTGCGAACACTTTCAATTGCGTTTGTTTAATGTATTGAATGACAAAATTTAAATTTTCTTCCATTTTGCCTTGATTTTATGCCGAGTGGTATTCCCTACTCCTTATTTCGGTAATTATTTCGACGTGCGACTACTTCTATTTTCGTGAAATGTTTTTACTTTTCTTATGTATCTTTACATCCTAGACATGAATCCAACATTATTCTTTGTCGCTGCTGCAGTTATTTTTAAATATACTTAAAAAACATAACCTAAACTAACCTTTATTGACGTACGACTATCGCTATTTTCGTGAATTTTTTTTACTTTCTTATGTATTTTTACGTTTTTACATATGTACGTTCTTACATTTTTATGTCTTTTTGTGAAGGTAACATTATTTCACATTTTAAATGTTAGGTTGTAAAGGCATGAAGGCCTTTAGCGTGAACTGGGCACACAGTAGCTACAGCGCCACTGCACTACGTCTAGATTTGTAATTTTATACATTACTATATACCTACATTAAAATATACTTACAAAGGATCCAGTCAGGATAGATTTGGTAATAATTTTTTTCAGAATTACTATCTATTTTTATTAAAGTATACCTACAAAGTATCCAGGCAGGATAGATTTGGTAATAATTTTATTCAACATTACTATCTACCTTTATTAAAGTATACCTTCGAATTATTCAGTCAGGATAGATGTGGTTGTAATTTTGATAAATATTACACTTATTGCCGATGCAGAAAATTACAAGCAAATCTATCCTGACTGGATACTTCGTAGATATACTTTAATAAAAATAGATAGTAATTCTGAATAAAATTATTATCAAATCTATCCTGACTGGATACTTCGTATGTATATTTTAATGTAGGTATATAGTAATGTTGTATAAAATTACAAATCTAGATATAGTGCAGTGCGCTATCCCGGTTCACGCAATAGGCCTACATGCCATTACAACCTAACATTTAAAATGTGAAATAAAGTAACTTTCACAAAAATACATAAAAACGTAAGAACGTACTGTAATAATTGGTAATTTTACTTTTATAATATATATTAAAATTTAATAAGTTAATAGAAATAACGATTCAATGCTGCTTTTGTTACAATAATTTTTTAATATCTTAATATGACATTCCTTATTTTCTTTTACAAAGTCACTTACTAATTACAAAGTCTTATTTCATCCACAAAGAATTACAAAAATTAAGCTTTATTAGCCTAAGTCTAAAATTGGTTTATGGCAGCAAGAAGTTTAGTTATAAATTTTAATATTAATTGAATTTGATTTAATTACTTTAATTTGAGCTTGAGCTCTCTTTATCTTGGGTTAATAGGTGGGTTTTCTAAATTTTGAATGATAAAATTTGAGTTGGCACTTTCAAAAGAATATCTAAGTTACAATTCTTACAAGCTAAAATTTTTTACAAGTTATTTGGTTTCTAATTAAATAATTTCCTGAATAATGTCTTCTTAATCGATCAGTTCAATGATTTGGCTTAATGTTATTCTGTAATTAGAATTGAATACGATACTGCACTTTCCGCAGCAGTTAAAAAAATTAAAATTTCTACAGCCAATTCTGAACACATCTTCCTCCTTCAATTGCTCTGTTCCAACTAAACTGACGCTCCCCTTTTTAGCAACAAAATGGCCAAGTCGTGAATTTCCGCTATTTTCTCGTTTATTCCTTGTAAGTAACAGCTTTACGGATGTCATGTTCACCGCCTTTGATACACTTCTTCTTCTTAACAACTGCACTTAAATTTCTTTGCAAAACAATTGCATTTAAATCTTATTTCCCAAACTGTTTTAGATTATATCTCTACGAGAAATATTTAAAACGAATATCTTTTGCCGGTCATGCGCACGCAACTACACAAATTCGTTACCCATCTTGTTTACTTCAGCACATTCCACTAGCTTGCCGTGTGAAAGTTTTAAGTGTATTTATCTCGTTCTATTGTTCTATTTAAATTGTTATCTATCAATTACTTCTAATACATTTTCTTATAAATAGTGATTTGTGTGTTTTTTTCTTTTTATATAAAATCTTGTGATTAGATCTAAAATGTGGCCGTGTGCATTTTCTACACAAGTGAAATTAGGTTATGTTTACATTTCGTTCCTGGTATATTTTAGTAATTTTTTACATACTGAATTTATTTATATATATTTATCTTATTTTGTAAGTGCCTTTTATATATATACTACTTCAAAATGTTACATAGTCCCCAAATTTAGATAAAAAAAAAAATTTTGATTCCAAAATTCCTTTTTTTTATCTCAATTTTCACATTTTGGGAGTAAACTCTTACTCTATCCTTCTTGCTTGTCTGCTGCCCTCTAATTACATATGATATACTTAACTCCTAACAATACAATAAATTAACAATTAACATTTAATCAACAATTCTCTTATACTCTTAACATCTAGTACATTAATCATTTTCTGATTCTTAGAATCTATTTTATAAACTTTTTCTTTTTCTTTCTTTATTTTAATTTTAATAGAATGGAATCTTTCCAATCATAAGTCTTTTTATTTATCTATATATCTATCTTCTGACACAGTGTTCTTTTTTTTTTAATTTTAGCCTAACCGAGTCATAGCATGTCTAGGTTGTTTGTAGGTTAGGTCCTTGTTCTTATTCATTCATCCCTTCCTATTTTATTTTTATTTTTCAATATCCAGTTCAATTATTTTCTTATATCATTTCAGTTTATTTTGTATGAAGTTTAACATCTAATATTTTTTAAAGGTTGCAATCCCATATCCTCTATTTGATCATATCTATAGCTCCTATCTTTTGCCGGTCATGCGCACGCAACTACACAAATTCGTTACCCATCTTGTTTACTTCAGCACATTCCACTAGCTTGCCGTGTGAAAGTTTTAAGTGTATTTATCTCGTTCTATTGTTCTATTTAAATTGTTATCTATCAATTACTTCTAATACATTTTCTTATAAATAGTGATTTGTGTGTTTTTTTTCTTTTTATAAAAAATCTTGTGATTAGATCTAAAATGTGGCCGTGTGCATTTTCTACACAAGTGAAATTAGGTTATGTTTACATTTCGTTCCTGGTATATTTTAGTAATTTTTTACATACTGAATTTATTTATATATATTTATCTTATTTTGTAAGTGCCTTTTATATATATACTACTTCAAAATGTTACAGTACATATGTAAATACGGAAAAGTACATAAGAAAAGTAAAAAAAATTTATGAAAATAGCGGTAGTCGTATGTTAATAAAGGTTATGTTTTTTTAAGTATATTTTAAAAAACGGCAACTGCGACAAAAAATAATGTTGGATTCGTGTCTAGGACTTAAAAATACATAAGAAAAGTTAAAAACTTTAACGAAAACAGCGGTAGTCGCATGTCGAAACAATTACCCTTATTTCTAATTGCCCTACAATTATCCTTATTCACTTTCACTGGCAACAATTTCATCTTCATTTACAATTTTTAAGCCAAGATAATATTCATATGTTTTAAGCCAAGATGTACATCTAACAGAACTGATTTTTCTCTAACTTTTTATAAATTATCATAATAGTCTTAAGTCTGACAATAGTTTTCTACTTCTTGAAAGACTCCATTTTCTTGGATTAGCTGTTAGTTAAATCATTAGGTTTGATTAAGTTAGGTTAGGTAAATTATACATCAAACCCCTCCAGTTGATTCTCTGACTTCACCCCTGCTACTAGGTTCAATATAACTCTCTTTCCAAACCATTTCCTCTATGTGATAGTAAATTAATTAAACCTCTAAACAAAATATATGTTTTGTATTTAAATATTTTAATTTTCTGGTAAACTAGTAATAACATTTAATAAATACTTCCGATTGACTATTAAATTATATTTTAATTAGAAATGTTTTTAGGAAGATCAAATTTATTTAATTAAGGTAAAACAAAAAAGGGTTGATTATAGTTTGGAAAAAAGTATCTAGCAATTACAGAAAACTTGAGAAACCAGTGTCACCAAGAAGGTTAAAATGTTGCAAATATTAACTTCACTGTACAAGAATTCCATTATCTGAGATTCAGATATTAAAATGGATTTTTTATTTTGATCATACTCCAAATATTAAGAGAAAAAAGGTTTAAAATATTCTTTCATAAAATTAGATTAATCTATATTATTTTAATAATAAATTTGCTTTCAACTATAGAGAACTTGAATGGCAAGTTGACTATCTGCAATTTAAATTTACAACTAAATGGCAAGTTGACTATCTGCAATTTAAATTTACAACTAAAGTTAAAAATGGGATGAGATTAATTTTTGTTTATGATTTTTTTTTTTTTAGCAATACAACTATACCTTGTGTATGTAGCATTTTGTTGAAATATACACCGGATATAAATACTCAGAACATTTCTACGAAGACATTTTTGAATTATTCCAACCATTGATGTTAAAGCGAATATCGCCCTCCGCTTGAAATAAACTCAAACAATAAAATAAAGCTTTAATAACAGATTTTTAAAAAAACATCACATTTTAAACAAAAGACAATAAAAAAAATATTGTCAGACATAGCCTTCATGTGATTGTATTGTGTATTTTTATTTTATTAGTTGATCGCATTCACAGATTTAGGCTTACTACACTTCTTAAATATTGATAGATGCAATAGTTATATCTGTGACAATATTAAAATCTCAATCAGCTCACCAAAAAATTAATTTTGTTTTTCTGCTATTTATCCTAATAAATAAGAGATTTGAAGCATTACATTTTATACAAATACAAATTTACATATTTGTTTCAACTAAAAACAATTGAACATATGTTAGTATGTTTACACTTGCCTATAGTAGTACTTACTTTTCTTTTATATGGAGGACAGGCGTTTCAGGCGATGCGTCCGATTGTCAAACTGTAACAGTGTTTAGTTGAATTTGACTTAAAAATGGGACACATCTGAAACGGCCATCCTTTAAAATAAAAAAAGTAAGTGCTACTACAAGCAAGGGAAACATATAACGTATGTTTAAGTATATTTAATTTAAATCTAGTAGCTTAAGTGAAGATATAATCAAATCATTTTAATTTTTATATGTGAATTCTGAAAGATTAGGCGTAGAAACTAAATCTATAAGTAAATCAACATTTGGTTTTTCTGTAACTTATTACTAGAGTAAATATATGTTCACTGATGATGCATTGACCCAATTGTTTATCTCGTATTTTTATTGATGAGAAAGAAAGAACAAAACTGAATAAAAATGCACAGTTTACAAGATATAATCATTTGTACAAATATACTTGTGGAAAAAATATTTAACTGAGAGAATTATTATCAGTATAAATAGAGTAACACAAGCAATTCTGACATTGCAAATGAACAGTCATCTACTGAAATATATTGAACCCATCTTCGTTAGTAGTTTTCAGTAAAGTTGTTCAAATTAGTACAATAAAAAATTTCCCTTTTTTAATCTTTAGATGGACTCAGCTAAAATTACTAATATTTGTCTTAGTTTATTTTGACAAATATTGAAATTAGTTTCTACCAATCTTTCTATGTAATAATATATATATGATGAATATGATTCTAGCGAAACGTCGAAACTGCAAATTTATGGACTACAGAATGAACGAATGTACTCCAGATAGTAACTATTCATCATATTTTTCCATCCGTGAAGGAATACGTATCAGTAATATATATATATATATATATATATATATATATATATATATATATATATATATATATATGTGTGTGTGTGTGTGTGTAGAAAAAATATGTAATCTAAAAGGCGGAAAAGTTTAGTGTAACGGTTTTGATAATCAAGTAATCATTTGTTTATTCAGAATGTAAATTATTTTGTCCCGTCATACTCGTTTTAGTTGCAGTCAATTCGATCGATAATTATCTGTGATTTTGTGTTAGTGTTTTGGAAATTGAGGGAGTTGAATTTACAGTAAATTAGGAAATTAATTAATGTACGATTATGGGTGTCGATAAATGGTATTTGACATTTGTCGTATTTTATCTAGCTTGTTCTGTAAATTCTGCAATATTTAATTCAAAGCCGAAAACATTGTATGGATACAATAGTGAGAAAAGTAATACCTACATTTTCGATGCAGCAACACATTTTGATGAAGAAAGATTAGAAGAATTTGGTTCTCATTCAATAATTAAAAGGGAAACTCCAGAAAAAAGCAATATTACTTCAAAGGTAACTTTTTGAAATTACTCTCATTTTCTAATTACGTTTGTTTGCTTTATTCTTAATAACAAGAATACATTCTAGAGGTTTTGCTTCGACAATTATATTGATTTTATAATCAAATTTAGTTCATTGGTTTGATTATTTCCTAATTGTATAAATTTCATTCCATGATTTTCAAATACATTAAAAGTGTTCATTTGTTATAAAATTCTTTACTTTCATCTAAATTAGGTTTTTGTTCATAGATCTCTGTTCACCAGTCACTGTTACTAATTGCTGGCAATCTTAGTTACATATTTTTAATGTAGTACTTCTTTAGTTAATTACAATTTTGTCATTAATAAACTGATTTTACATTGGAGCAGTTATTAGGATTTTTAAAATATGTCTGAAAGTTTTTTTTTCTAATTTTTCATACCTTATTATGTTTCACTTTTAAGCCTATTCCCTTTATACGTGCCTGTTTCTATCTGCTTGGAATATAAAACTGACTTATAGTAAATACCATATTTTCAATGAATTATACATTTTTGTAAAGGAAATGACACAAGCTTTCAAGAAATATATACATATGAATCGATTACTTACATATAGCGTTATGTTCCTTTGAAAAATGTTTAATAAATTCAACAAATAATATAGCAACAATGTAAATCACTGGACTTCACTACATATAGTTTACATTGGAATTAAAATAAATATTACATGTTATACATAATTTTAAAGTATTTATTTCCCGTTCCCATGTAATCAATTTAAGCAAAAAAAGATTGCTTTTTCAATTTGAAAAAAGATTTCAGGCGATGTAGAAAGTCATCAGGAATACGAGAAAAATTATGAAAACCTCCGCTCATGCACCAAAAATTAAAATTCTGAAAAATAGAAATTCCCCCACCCTACAGCACAAGTAAAACGTTACTAATTTAGCATGTTGGCTTTATTTTTTTGACAAGATAACTTGCAAAATGCTTCGAAATTTAGTCAAATTTGCTATTGACTCTCAAAAAAATCAATTAAAAAAACAAAGCACTATTAGCATCACGTTTCACATGCCACACAAACGTTATAGAATTATAAAACACATAGACACACATCTTATTTTTTTGGGATAAGTATCAAAATTACTTTAAAGGATGTAACAAACGCTTACAGACCTAATTCCACGGACAAAACAGAAAATATTGCATTGAACATTTATAAACCTCTAATTTCTATCGTCTAAAAACAATAGGACTATCAGTTAATTATATATCTAGTTAATTATATAAAATGTATGTTCTTAAAATCAATGCTAGGAACCGAATGACACAATAACTTTAGTCGATTAAAAGCGAGGGATATCCCGCACGCAGCATTGCTGTTCTCGTCTGCGAGCTTTATGAAACAAAAACATTTCTTGAAGATATTATATTGATAACTATAAATTTTGTTATTGCCAGGGAATGGGAATTTTGGTAATCGTTTACTGTAGCGGCCCCATACGATATTTTGGATTATTGTTCAAAAGCACAAAAAGGTACGATATCCACAAAAAATTTTTTTTTTTCTTTAGGAAAGTTACTTTTTTTACTTTTAAGTAGGGGAAATTTTTTTTGGCGGAAGCATAAGTTGTGAATAGGCGCAGAGTGATACAAACGTTTCGTTTTGTTAAGACTGCTGTGACGTCACGCTAACTCTACATTAATACCTATCTTGTGGCTCCGAGAAGAAAACATTTTGCACTAGGCCTAATTTATATGCTTTCACTAATTATTTCGTGTGGATATCTTCTTTTTTGGTGGTTTTTAACAATATTCCAAAATATTGTAGGTAGCCGAAATAACAATTACCTTTTATTCAATATTGCTATCTACCTATATTAAAATATACCAACAAAGTATCCAGTCAGGATAGATTTGGTAATAATTTTATCTAACATTACTGTCTACCTGTATTAAAGTATACCTACGAAGTATTAAGTCAGGATAGATTTGGTTGTATTTTGGTAAATATAGCCGATGCAGAAAATTATAACCAAATCTATCCTGACTTGACACTTCATAGGTATATTTTAATGTAGGTATATAGTCATGTTGTATAAAATTATAACCAAAAGTTAAATTTTGAGATTTTAAGTTTTGAAAATAGTCTCTGTAAGTGAATGTTTGGTCCTGGTAAGTAGTTTTGCGGCAAAGAGTTCGCGTGATGTCACAGCAGTCTGACAACAGGAAACGTTTGTATCAATCCGTGCCTATTCACAACTTATCCCTCCGCCAAAAGAAATTTCTCCTATTTTAAACTTAAAAAAGTAACTTTCCTAAAAAAAAATTTTTTTATTGTGGATATCGTACCTTTTCGTGCTTTTGAACAATAATCCTAAATATCGTATGGGGCCGCTACAGTAAACGATTACCGGGATTTTATATATCTACACAAGTAAGGCATACGTGACATCACTGTCCTACTCCGCGGCCGATGCACAACTTTAAGCTCCACACTGTGACATCACGAATCATTCGTATTACTCCGCGCCCATTCACATTCTATGCCTCCACACTGAATTTTTTTACCCTACTTTAAATTGAAAAAAAGTAACTTTCCTCAGTCTAAAAAAAATCTTGTGGATATCGTCTTGTCTGGTGGTTTTGAACAATTTTCCAAAATATCGTAGCTGGCCGCTCTTATAAACAACTACCACTCCAAGATTCTGAATAAAACCGCTATATATTCAACTAAATCACTATATTGTAATACGGTTACGAGGTATCCTGTCAGGATAGATTTGGTAATATGGAATTTAAAATTCACTAACTTCAACTTTTAGTAGACTTTTTGCTGTAAGTGTTGTATGTGGTAAAACTTTTATATTCAAAATTTTGTGACCATTATTTCATATGATTGTATAGTAAGTAAAAGCTATCTAGCACATGATAAATAGGTCAAATTTTGTAATGTTTCAGACAATTATATTCTTAAAGTATTGTGTAAGTAAACACTTTAAAAGTAATATATATCTTTCATATATATACTTTCAAAATGATTATCTTGAGAAAGACTTATTTAACAAAATTGACAATTTATTATTTTGTAGAACCAAACCCATCCTAACTAGATATTTTGTAGCAATATTTTATTGTAGGTGTAGGTCTATAGTAAGTACTATTATATAATTTGTTTTATTAAGAAACTAAGCTTGTACAAAATTACACATAACTACATTGTGTGTTTACCAATTTTAGTTCAATTGTCTAATACTTTTACTTGTTCTAAGTTGACTTTTAAAAAAATTATTTTCCATTCCCACATAACTGAATTTAGCAACAAAAATTATACTGGATGATGTGAAAATGTTCAATGCAATTATTTCTGTTTTGTGTGTGGAATAATGTCTGTAAGTGTTTGTTTCGTCCTTATGAGTAATTTTTTGACTTGCAATCGCAAAAAAGGACGTATATGCAAGTTTTATAATTCTATGAAACGTGGTGCTTTTTCAAAGTCTATAGTATTTTTTCAAAATTTGTAATTTGTTGGGAGTCAACAACAAGTTTATTTACATTTAAGCCATTTTGCGAGTTAATGGGTCAACAAAATTAAGCCAAAACGTTTAATTAGTAATGTTTTAGGTGTGCTGTGGAAAGGGGATTTTTTGTTGCTAAAATCGATTACATGGGAATGATAAATAAATACCTTTTTTAACCAGCTTCAAAAAATGAGAAAGTTCTGTATTTGATCCGTATGGTTTTTTTTTTTAATGTTTGTTCCACAATATTTTCGAAACTATTTAACCGATCAAAGGTAAAAAAACGAAAGAGGAGATGCATTCAAATGAAGGAGGAAACTATCCTGTTGGTACATTATAGTTACGGTAATTATTCCGACGTGCGACTACCGCTATTTTTGTGAAATTTTTTACTTTTCTTATGTGTTTTTACGTCCTAGACACGAATCCAACATTATTTTTTGTCGCTGACGCTGTTTTTAAAAAATATACTTAAAAAACAACCTAAACTGACCTTTATTGATGTACGACTAACGCTAATTTCGTGAATTTGTTTTTACTTTTCTTATGTATTTTCACGTTTTTACATATGTACGTTCCTTACATTTTTAAGTATTTTTGTGAAAATAACTTTATTTCACATTTTAAATGTTAAATTGTAATGACATGTAGGCCTATAGCGTGAACCGAGCGCGCAGTAGCTACAGCGCACTGCACTACGTATAGATCTGTAATTTTATACATTACTATATACCTACATTAAATATACCTACAAAGTATCCAGTCAGGATAGATTTGGTAATAATTTTATTCAGAATTACTATCTATTTTTATTAAATTATAACCAAACCTATCCTGACTTGATACTTCATAGGTATATTTTAATGTAGGTATATAGTAATGTATAAAATTATAACCAAATCTATCCTGACTGATTACTTCGTAGGTATATTTTAATGTAGGTAAATATATAGTAATGTTATATAAAATTATAACCAAATCTATACGTATTATAATAAATTAATAATGGCAATACGACGTAGACAACAAAAAATGATGTGGGATTCGTGTGAATGTACGTCAATAAAGGTTAGTTTAGGTTATGCAAAAAAACGGAGTCAGCAACAATAATTAATGATAGATTCGTATCTAGGACGTGAAAATACATAAGAAAAGTAAAAAAAATTCACGGAAATAGAGGTAGTCGCACGTCGGAACATAAGTCAATAAAGGTTATGTTTTTTTAAGTATATTTTAAAATAACGGCGTCAGCGACAAAAAATAATGTTGGATTTGTGTCTAGGACGTAAAAATACAGAAGAAAATTTAAAAAATTTCACAAAAATAGTGGTAGTCGCACATCGGAACAGCGGTAGTCGCACATCGGAACGTACGTCAATAAAGTTTGTTTTTTAAAATATATTTAAAAAAACCCTCAGAGACAAAAAATAATGTTAGATTTGTGTCTAGGACGTAAAAATACATAAGAAAAGTAAGAAAATTTCATGAAAATAGCGGTAGTCGCATGTCGGAATAATTACCATAGTTACATCCCAATCAGTTTGATTTGGAGATAATAATGCACTATTTTAAATTTTTTTAAACTTTTTTTTGGAGTGAGTTTTAAAAAAAAATTAGGATTATGAATTATAGGGTAACAAATAAGCAAAATAAACAACCACAGCATTTATTTTATGTAGTATTGTAGCATATATAAAAATAACATTGAAAACAAATAAGTATAAAACGAATACATTTTTTTTATTTCTTGCTTAAGATAACCACTTAAAACGAGCATCATTAGGTCCTAATTAGCGAATTTTTCTCATGAAATCGGCTTTTTTGATGGTCCACCCATATTGATATATAACTTGGTATAACTCTAGATAAGCCAAAATAAATAAACTGAAAATACGATTTAGTTCATTTACCATAATCAAGATATTCAATAATCCTCAGGTGAAAACTTCATTACTTCAGTAAATATCAAGAGATAAATTTATTAAAATATACATTACTATCAATTTTCACTTTATTTATTTATTCATTATTTTATGTGTACAAATAATGCTTTTTTCCTAATAATGATTAAATACAGCATTATTGTATATTTGCCTGAGATTTTGTATTACATAATTATTTAACAGGTTTTTAAACAGAAATAAAAAAAAGAATAATTCCAAGATAAGAAAGGACAAGTTTTTAAGGGCATTTCAAACATAAATCACTCGATCTATTTATCCAACAAACTGAAATATTTGAACAATGATCAAGCAACATAATTGGAGGGATATACGCAACGGAAATTTGTTTGGATAAATAGTTTCAATTTTGCCAACATAATCAATGGCATGAAATGAAATTCGATTATAATGTAAATAGAAATTAAAGATCATACCTCTAAAATGAAGAAATAAAAATTTATTTTAAAAAAACAGAACCGACTATAAAAAAAAGAACCAGAATATATAATTTTTACTTACTAAAAACTAAAACAATTTTCCAATAACAAAAACATAATTTATCATAAGCTTATTACCCACAAAATTTTGAAGTCTGTGCCGCAGTCATGCCTAGTATTTGCTAATACATCAGAAAAAACCTAAACAATCAACATTTTGACTGCTTGACTACCCATGGTCAATTATAGCAAACCATTGAAGTCTTCTCAAGAAACAAATTTCATTTGTTCGATATTATGACGGTATGTAGGACGATAATTGATCTTTGTTCTTTGCAAAAACCGTATAATATCAGATTTTTTTCCAATAAAAAATGGTGTTATGAATATGGTTACAATGGTTTCATTAGATTAATGTAAACCAATGTGTGTTCATCAGTTTTATTACAGCAAACCAGACCGGATTGTTACATTTAGTAAATTTTAGTTTAGGTAATTTTTAAGTTTTTTTGAATTTTAAGCATTATGTTTTTTAATTATTTGTTTCATGTGAACAATGTATTTTTAAAGTAACATACATGCTTTGAGAAAACAAAACAAAATCAGAGAGGACCCGCATTTTGTTAAGAATTATAATAACCTCAATACAAAATTGGAAGATTTTGTAAAAATACATTGATTTATACACTGCTTTTATAAATCTGTTTATAAATTTATAACATACTATCACTCTGATTCTCATAAGTAAACATACTCATACAAAATTATTTATTGGCTAAGGTATATTATGTCATCATAATCTTATTTATAGACCACACCTTTTATGCCTTATAGTGACAGCAGAAATAGGAAATTAAATTTGATGCAAATGAAGGTCAAACATTTAAGAGGTAAGAGCCAGATCTGTGTTACTGCCTGGCGCTTTAATGAGAACAAAGATTTTAGTGTCTATCATCATATTCATGGACAGCACCTTTATGGCGTATAGTGACAACAGAAATAGGAAATTAAATTTAATGCAAATGAAGGCCAAAAAGATAAAAGATATTAACTTTGCTAATTTTATACTGGCAAATTGTCTTTACCTAGTAGGCCTTTACCTTGGTGGTATCTGGAATAGGCCAATGTTCAATCTTCTTACATGATCAGGCAGAGCTGTAAGACAGAGAAGAGGGAAGACAACTATGAGATGCTAAATCAGTAGGGTTATCTAATCTAGAGACATGTTATCATTATTCAGGTTTGGTGATGGATAAAATTTCCACAATGTGGTTAACCACAAATGACCTGCCTTTAAAACTGGTCATGCCCAGCTCAACAATGCATTCTTATGGCTAACCTAGGAACTAATGATGATTGTGTAGTACAAAAAATTGATTTCAGTTTGTTTTTTATTTAAAAAAAAATACATTCAGTATTAATTCCTGCAAGCTTTGATGTTACAAAGTTGCAACTTAAGGAAAAATGAAATTGTGGAATTTTCTCTCTTACTCCTAAACCAAAACTTCAAAAATTTATTATATTATAACATGACCACTTATTTATAGAAACATAGTTATAGAAGATGAATTTATGGATATGTCAGCTAAATACTTTTGAAGAGCATAAATTTTTTTCTAGAAATATGTACCTATTTCTTGTCGAAACTAACTTATGTCGATCTATCCTTCAAAAAGCCCTGGAAGGGATAGTAAATAATAGATAATTAAAATTTTAACTTTAAAGGCAATAATTTTTTACTTCCTGTTGAATTATTATTAAAATATAAATGCTAAATTATCACAAAGAAATGCTAAATTATGACAAAGAATTTCTAAATATATTTTTTAAAATTTGATGAAAGGCACAAACTAATAAAAATAAATTAACAAATATATTCTTGCTTTGAGTTTCTCATTAATAATTAAACTACACCGAGGTTTTTTATTTAGGAAATATCTAGGACTTGTTTTTTGGCCACAAATGTGGTTTCAATGATTCATAAAGTTTTTCACTTCCCATATTTGTTATCATTCCTTTGTTTCCTTAGGCCTATACAAAACATGTTTTGCTAACAATTGCATGATATGGAGTGATTTATGTTTGTTGTGCTTAATTATAGAGATTAACTGACTTGAGTAATTTGTGGTATAAGCCTAAAATAATTTCATTTGTAAAAGGTCTATGACTTGTTCCTTGGCCACATGTGTTGATTCAATGAATCATAGTTGTTCACTGTACATATTTGTTATCTATAAGTCCTATTTAGTTAGACTTATTCAACTTGTTTTGAACAACAGTCACATGATAGGCAGCAATTTATGCCTGGTGTAATTAACAGAGAGTTTAACTGACATAAAACTAAAAAAATGTCTAACATAAAACATTATTTGATTCAGAGAGCCAAGTGGAATAGGAATTAAAGAAGGGGGATATTTTAGGAGATGTGGAATATGAAACAATATTAAATAGCTTTGGAAATATTTTCAGCTTTGTAAATAGAAACCTACTACCCCACATACAGGATGTAAATCATTTATAATGTTTTGCAGATCAGAGATTTCTAAAGCCCAAATTTCTTTCTTCTATCTTTAATTTTGGAAAATGATAAATTTATTATAATCAGATTTAAGAATAATACAATGCTTTTTACAGTTACCAAAACATTTGTCAAATATCTGTCAAATATCTGTCAAATAGCAACCCATGTAATATAATTACATGATCATCCTTGATTATCGAATAAAAACATAAATCTTAATTTTGAGACATAAAAGTAAATCATCCAGTACCACCTTCTTTATTTTACAACTAAGAAGTATTCACATGAGAAGGCCTTGAAATTTTGCTAGATTTTATTATCACAACACTACTCGCAATAAAAGTATATTCTCTTGTCTTCATAAGTTGTTTGTTTTTTTTATCTCTTATTTGTTTGGTTTTGTTTGAATGTTAATAAAGTAAACAATATTTTCTTGTACTTCCTTTTTAAAAATAATTCCCACACTCCTATCGAAAAGTTTAATTTTTTTCCACTTAATTTTTACACCTGCGTTTCGGTTTATATAGTTATGATAACTTACCCTTAGAGTCTGATTAGGATAGAATTTTTTTGTCATATTAAGTTCAACAATTTTTTATTTTGGCAAACCACCTTTAGCCATATAAATGACTCATATCATAACAGTATATCATCAACATCATATTGAACATTCACTGTTATAACCACTTCTTCATTGTCACTTTTTCATGAAAAAAGCTACTCAGACTGTCATTATGTTTGGCTTTGTTTCATATACTTATCATAATTTGGGTCTTCAAAAACTTTTAATAAACTTTTAAAAAAATACCATAAATAAGAGCAAACACTAATGAAAACACTAGCACATGTTCGAGACAACACAAAACGAATAGCATTGTAAATTCTTTACAACTAAAGGTGGAGGCAACAAGGCCAAAGGATTCTCATTGCATTTAGCAAAACAACCATTGTATTTGCCATAAAAATCAATATTCTTCTGTGACTTCTGGCACTGAGATACTCTTAGGCTAAAAACAGTCCTCTCTAGTAAAATTGGTTAAAGGAGAACTATGACTTTCATGGGCAGGGTCACTTTACCGAACAGTAAAGAGTTGGTCTATATAGCTTCATAGATAGATCTGGCCTCCTTCCTCTAGTTCAGGGGCTCCCAAACGTTTTGGTAACACGCCCCCTCCTCTTGAAATGAAATTCCCCCACACCCTCTCCACTTTACACTATAAATAAATAATATGAGAGAGAGAGAAAACAATTTATTTATTTATACATACTTTCACAAGAAACATGTTATAACATTTCAAGTTTCAATTCACAAGGAAAATCTGTTAATGAGACGGATAAGCTTGATTTTATTTGAGTAGCATACCTGTCTGATGTATTTTAGTAAAGGCACAACACAGTCATTAGCAACATCAAGTTTGTTCCTATATTTTGTTTTCATTGCAACGAGTGCTGACATTTTTTTGTGTGTTGAAATAGGTGCTTGTAAAAGGCAAGTATAATCGAAGCGCAGTGTTTTATCCAAAATGAAGATTTGCCCTTTGTGAGGCTGTTGCCACATTGAACGGCAAACATTCGCTTTGCGACACTTTTGTACTATTATTCTTTTCAAGCTGTCATGTTGATTTTATTTCAAGTTTACAAAATTTGTACAATCTTTATTTATATTTCTTTTATAAATGCATACATTTCATTAAAATTTTCGGAACATCATGGTCAGTAAAATTACCTATGTAAAAAAAAAATCTGAGAAGGAAATTAGTTTTAAATTTTGATAAATTGTGTACTTAAATTTTAATTAAATGACAATTTATCTTACTATTTTCCAACTGCCTTCACACTCCCAGTTTAAGAACCCATGCTGTAGTCAGTGCGGATATAGCATCATTTTGATCTGGTACAAAAATTATTGCACAGAGGCTGCACCTTAAGGTGGGATTAAAGAGGTGAAATTCCCGGGAATTAATACTTAAGGGAAAATTTCCAGGGAATATTGCCAGGAATATTCCTAAAATTCATAAATTCCCGGGAATTTATGGGAACTTATGATTTTCTCTTAAACGCATAGGTCAGTGGACACCCCAATATTTTTGTTTAAATCCCTTAGAACTAATCTATTAATATGAACATATAAATCAATTTATAAAGAGTTATATTCAAAAATAAAAATTATTTAAGTCTTAAGTCCTTCACATAAATTTTAAAATGTTGATACTTGTTTATTTTAACAGTAAACTGGCTGTGTTCATCTTTAAATGTTTTTGAATACCACATGATTGGTTGGTGGATCCCTATCATGTTTTCTAGTATCAATGAAAATGATCAAATTTTTATACTTTTTACAATTTCTTGTATATTTGTTATAAAATAGTGCAAAATACTCCCAAATTACTAATAGGTCATTTCAACTTATTAAATTAAACCTTAAATCCAAAATATTTACATTTTTAATAATTTTGATTTTTTAAATTAGATTTGATATCTTCACTTTTTACTCAGACCAGGTCTTCTAAGAAAAACAAATATGTCTGTTAAGACTTTATTTGCTATAAATTATTGAATTGTGCACAATAAATGAGTGTAGTTGTTAATAATTAGCTTTCATCATCTTCCATCGCATCATCAAGTCAAAATTCATACTCATTTTCTTTCTCATTCATTCCTAACCTGAACCTCTGCTTCTGCATCTTTTCTTCATTCTGGCCTTTTATAGTATCCACATCAGTGTTTTATTCTGTGGAGCTTCCCAAAGCTTTAGATCTACTTTTAGGCGTTCTTGGCCGCATGAGCTTCTAGTTGTGTGCTAGATAAGTCAGTTTAGCAGCTTTTTCTGAAGTAAGCCTGTTCCCTTTCTTACTATGGATCCAAGAGAAGGTACTGAATGTTCTTTCTGTGGCTGCAGAGGTGACTAGAGCGCCTAAGATTTGTATGGCTACATCTGCCAGCTCACAGGTTCCCCGGAGAGTCTTCCACCATAGCAATGGACTTATTTCGGTATTGGTGGGTGTCATCATTCCATCGAACCCTTCCCATAAGACTCTCTGGCACATAATCCTTCTTTGTCCCTATAGTCGGCCAAATTTTCTCATACTCTAGGGACATTGAATTTTTTTTTGTTCTGCAGTGTCACAAACAACACTTGATTGCATTCAAAAGCGGGTCAGTTTTCAAACTTCTGCCCTGAACTTTGGGGTCAAGCAGCCATGCGGATTGATCCAATGGCAAAGTCTTTCCTTTCTGTGAATTTTGTCAGCACTTTATTTTTTTCAGCTTTGGAAAGGGGAGACAATGGTAGCTTTTCTATTAGAACCATGAGCTCAGGTAATCATATTGTGAAGTAAAATGGAAAGTAGAAATGAAGATGGAAATTGTAATAATACATGGAACATTTTCTAATACACTTGAAGAAACAATAAACACTAAAGTGTAATAGTAACTAAAGTGTGAAACAATAAACACACTTAAAGTACTAGTTCATAAGTTGATTTAGTAAAGTAATGTAATGTATGCCGTTTCAGGATCTATTATTGGATTCATAAGTTTAACTAAAATTTATGTGAGTTTAAACCAGTTTTTATTATGGTTCAAATTTATAGTGATAGATATTTTTTGAAACAGCTTTCCTCGTACATCATCAAACTAAGTATTATTTTAAGAAAGTATGCATTTTTTATAAGTGTGTAAATTTATAGCTCAAATTCAAGATGAAAACAAAGAATTTAAACATTTTCTGTGGAAATATGTGAAGTAAATACTAATAGTGTTCTTTGAATGGAGAAAATTAGAAAATTATGACTAATTAAAAAGAAACAACTAACTGTAAAATGCTCTGAAACAAGTTTTAAGAATATACTGAAAAAAATCAATGGATGAAACATAAGTTCAGACAGAAAAGTATATTAAATGATAGGTAGCATTAAATTAATTTTCTTATGCAGAGAAAAAGTGAAAATCAACTAAACTTTTGTTCAAAAGTCTAAGGAAACAAAAGTGTGTAGAAAACGTTGGTTTTGCAATGATGCCTAGATCTTTAGGTATAAAACTATAGATTTTTACTTACATGATGCTCTTTATTTGTGCCTTTACACTAGAAAGAAGAGAATTTTTAAAAAAATTGTAGAATGAATTTTTAAATTACTGGTGTATTAATATATTAGGTAAATTGATTTGTATTGTTTTGAAAAAGTATTGTTATGGATTCAACTATTTTTGTAGATTTTTATGTTGGCAATAATTTTTATTCTTTCTTTTTCTCTTTTACGAAAGATAAAATTTCATTCTTACTTTTATTTGATTATTCTGATTTCGCTAGCATTTGTGATCATTTAGTACTACCCAGGTGACAGGTACAGCTTAAAGTATGCTGCGGACGCGAACAACTTTGTCAGCCAACTCTACAGGGAATGAGGCCACAGATAACCTGCAAAAAAGGGACTAAAATTGTTCAAAAACCATCAAAAATTTTATCACTGGAAACAAGAATAAAATGTATTAAAACATCATACCAACAAGGTTTTAGGAATATGATGGAGGAAAGATTGAAGGATAAGTCACATAATGTGTTTGAGCTGTTTGAGGCGAATAGAACACTCCCGAGAAAAACATCTGTTGCTAACTTCAGACTGGCCACAGGACATGACGGTTTCGTCAGACAACTCAGTAGAACAAATATTAGAAACAGTTGAATTTATAGTCAAAGGCTATATAAATTACAATAATTTATCTGTTACGAGTATTAGAAATTATATGTTACAATGTTGCAAGTATTATAAAAAATAGTTTAGGGAATACTTTGAAATAATTTTTTTGTAAAAAATAAATTTTTTAAATGAGGTATAAAAAGTAAGTATGTTCCAGTAAATTGCCTATGTCAATGTTTTATTATTGAACAGTCTCTATATACAAACTAGAAAGGTATGATCAGAGCAAATCTTACATCCCCACATGTTGCAGCACTTCAGTTCATACATGAAATGCTTTGTTGTCTACCACAAGGAGTACTCGTTAGGGATCTTCTATTCCAAGTAGTATTTATAAAGTCTATATTAGTGTTAGTGCTAGTACAATAATAGTCTACTTATACTTTTATACTCAGTAAATTGAAACATTTAAGTTGTTTTTGCATTTATGGCCTCATTTTTTGGTCCAGGTTAATGTAGAAGAATGTTTCACTTCCTTTTTTATACATTTGGTTGATCAAGTAAATTGTTGTTCTGTTTTATTAGATTTTAAAACTTATCCTTAATAAAGTATATATTTGCCAAAGCCTCATTATCAAAACTATCTTCATCGATGGCCATCCGATCATTTGTGGATGTTATGATTTTCATCCTCTTCTGAGATATTACTTACTCACTAGCCAATGCCCACCCTTGGCAGTTGAGCCATTTGGTGACACGCTGACCAGTAGAGATCCTTTCTGATGTTCTCCATGCATCCTTGAAGATGGGACTGTTGTAATCTTGGGTCTGGACCAGGGTTGTGCAATCATTAAGGTGTTTGGCATTCCTAAATTCACTACACAGCAGACACTCTGGGGTCGGCACATAGATGAGGTTGAGGTAATCATGACAAGTTTTCAATCTGAAAGCTGCAATGCTAACAACTTGGGGCAAGTTATGGTCAATTGGTCTCCCTGTCACAAGACTTTCACACAGTTTTCCTGCTGAGAGTTCCCTCAATGGAAGGTGATATCATTTTTTGGTGAACATTTTTATTCGGGACCTGGAGGACTGTAATGAACTCGGATGCTCGGGCTGTGAGAGGCTTGTTCCCGGCTTGGCTAGTTGATCAGCCTTTTCATTGCCAGTGATGTTTACATGGCTCGGAATCCACTGGAAATTAAGTATCCACCCAGCATTTATGAGAGCATTTAGTTTTCCTCTACAGTCAGTCTGTGAGTTCCCAGAGAGGTTCAAGATGAAGGTCTTAGAGTCAACATGGAAAACAGGGGCAGTCTTCTGAGACATCTGTATCAAATAAAATATTTTGTTAAATATTGTTTTCGACAACAGGATCACTCTCCGCTTCAATCACTATCATTTCCAATAAGTCTTTTTTTGTGGGAAGAGTCATTCTGTACAAGTTTATCCAAACCATCAACAATTATCAACTTTGAACAGTTCACACAAAAGGTTCATGGACTACAGCTGTAGCCCAAACATTTTGATTGTAAGCAGTAAAGACATGCATGGTATTTCAGTGACAAAAACCAACTGAGTATGCAAAATAGATTAAAACAACAATTAATGAAGTGGTCCCATAGCCAGAAACACTGGGCTACAGGTGTAGCCTGAATGCCCACAAGAGGAGTAAAGTATTGCTTAAGCTATGTTATTATGATTCAAGCAAGATAAAATAATTATCTGCTATCCAGTAACCATTGATGAGGCTTCAGAATTTTTTCTAGATAGGTTACATCTTTATATTGCAAAATAAAATCAGACCCTTTTGACTTGCTTGGAGTATTCCCCCCTCTAATAGAAAAATATCACAGAGGCAAAAATTTTAAAATAGATTTACTCCATTTGAATTAGACAAAGAATACTAGGACAGGTTTTTCAAACTTGAAAATAATGTTTAATAATGTAAATTTTGCTGTAGTTGATAAATATTTCATTAAATTCTTGTTTTTAATTGTATAATTTTTGTTGTTAATGACAACATACATAATCACTGGGCACCACTAACTTCCCTAGGGGTATCCACTATGTTTTTGCTCTGGAATAAACTCTTAAATCAAATGTATTCATGGGTCCTGTATCAATAAAAAAAAATTGAAAATAAAATTCTTTCAGGTAAAATGTATACATAGTTTATTTCATTTATGATTTTAATTTTGTGTGGTGGAAAGGTAGCTAATACAATTCTAGTGTTCAAATTTATTTTCTTGTGCAGATTAGATATGAAGGGTTAGTAGAGAATATATGCATGAACATATAGGCATAAATATTTATGCTAAACATAGGCATGGTATGTTACTACTATGGACATGTTGCTTCTTATAGACAGGTGTCTTCCATTCAGAAAAAAATGTATTAAAATTAAAATAAATTATCAATTTAGTACAACTGGTTATATTATTCAGTGATTTACCTATTACACTTTTGCTATTACTTGCGACCAAACTTTTTGTTAACTAAAGATTGTTAAATTAATTACACTTGGAGGAAACGTTTTTGTCTTACGGCTTCTTCAGCCTCGTCAGAAGTCATAAGACAGAAACGTTACCTCCAAATGTAAGTTAACAATTTAACAACCTTTAGTTGACAAAAAGTCTGGTCGCAAGTAATATTAAAGTGTAATGAGTAATTAACAACCCGCTTGTCAAGAACAGAAACAAGAAATCGTTATTAAGTGATTTCAAGTTATTAAGTTGATTTAATGTAATTTTTGAGGCTCTTGTAGGGAGATAGCTATTTATCAACAATTATTTTAATAATTTATTCTGTGATTTAATTTGGTTAATTTATATTTATACAAAACTGAAAATATTTTTGTATTTGTATCTTGAGATGAGAACATTGACAGAAGAATACTCTGACTCAGACTGTATACCCTAGGCAAAATACTTGACACTTGAGTTTAGTTTAAAATAGGTCTTAGTCATCATTAGGCCTGAGTAAAATTATAGCAATCCGTCCAATGTGTTGCTAGAAAAATAATAAATTATCACAAGTAAAAAGGGACTGAATGATTTCTATTGTTTCAAACTTTGACTAACACCAAATTCATAGTTTCCTTTGTGCTCTGAGTCAATGATTCATACTTCCTAGAACTGTATACAAGCTAGGCTTTCAGAAATAACCCCTGATAAGAGTGTCTGGCACTGGAAACTTCCTTCTATAGTGAGTTATCAGGATGACTCAAACAATAGAGATTTTTTAATTTATCAGAGTCTAGTATTTATTTCATTCTATGACCATAATAAGATATTTACTTTGGAACTGTAGTAGAAAATCATTACCTTTTAATATGGGTATTTTAAAATTTAAGTTTCCCTTTGTAAACTTGATGGGAGTATTTACTGACTGTAAAACTGATTTAAATATATAATTGAATGATTTTATAATATTTTAGCTACCATATTGTAATTTAATGTTTTTGGAGGGTGGGGGGGGGGGGTTAGAGGTGATAATTCTCAATTGAATTCCATTTGAAAAGTTTGTAGTAGAAACAAACTTTATTCACATAAGTAGGAAGCTATTGGCTAGATACAGTTTTTTATTTTTATAATAAAACTTAAAGTAATATGTTTGTTTTTGTTGTAATAAATGTAGTGCCAATTTTTTATTATAAATTTAAATTACATCAATTTTATTTTGTAAATACTAGGTAACATTGTTAATTACTAATTTTATGTAACCAAGTACACAGGTGATTTGTAATTGGAATATTTCAAATTAAAAGTCACCTGTGTACTTGGTTACATAAAATTAGTAATTAACGATGATAATTAATAATTATAAAATAAAAATGACATAATTTAAATATACATATATATTTAAATTTATATATATATATTAAATATGGTGATATGTTTTCTTGTAATATAGTTAATAAATTACAAATATTTCAAAAACAAGAATACTTTTAATGAATATATTTATACAAAGCTTTTCGCCGATAAAATAGTGCCAGCATCTTCAGAAAAATAATTATCTAATCCGATAATCCGATTAGATAATTATTTTTCTGAAGATGCTGGTACTATTTTATCGGCGAAAAGCTTTGTATAAATATATTCATTAAAAATATTTTTGTTTTTGAAATATTTTAAATTTATTATATATATACAGTGAAACCTCTGTTAAACGGACACATACGGTTCTTGATATTTAGATATCATGATATATTTTGATATCTTGATATATATATACAGTAACCTCCCGATTATCCGTGGGAGGATTAACCGGTTTGCGGATTATCCGGGGTCTGCCATTGTTTTACAAATATCCAATTTTTATTCCAATCAGATTCATGTATTTAAATTTCCAAACGGTCAATTACGATGTAAATACATATAAGGCTAATAGAAGTTAAGATGAAGGGAATAGATATGTAAATATGTAAGTACTAATTTTTACATTGAAAGGGAAGCGAAATAAAAGGGGCGTGCAGATCACTGTATATAAGAGACAATGACAAAATGCTTGGACGCCCGAAAACCTAATGTGTAAACCATAAGATTGTAAAAAAATGTCAGCTAATCTCGGCTATAAATAGTCTAGGACGTGACATATGCATTATCCATGTCTGTCATATACATTATCGATCTTTATGACTTTGTGACACAAGTAGACACTGTGTGACAAAATGGTTCTCAAGAAACTTAGATCGCACATTAAAGCTAAATCAATGCTCACAAAAAAAACAGACGAAAGTGACAGATTTTTTTGTTAAAAAGTGAAAGTATTATGTGTAAAGGAAACTACACACACACGTATTGTAAATAGTTAGACATATAAATGTACATGTTATAATCCGTCAAATACATCGACATTTTAAATTATTTTCTGTATTTATTTTGTCCTCTGAAGATTATTTGTGAATTGCATTAACCGGGGTCATTATTTGTGTAACTTATGGCATAATAATCGATTATCGATCGTTTTGCGTATTCTTTGTTCACAGCGGATTATCCGGGGAATTCGTTATCCGACGTTACCGGGCCACCCTATTCCACGGATAATCGGGAGTTTACTGTATATATATATATATATATATATATATATATATATATATATATATATATATATGTGTGTGTGTGTGTGTGTGTGTGTGTGTGATGGGTCGATTCCAAAATTTTACCGATACCGATACTAACATATCTATTCCCAATTTGTTGGTTGATACCACAATCACCAACTAGGCGCGTATCGAAGGGGGGGGGCGATGGGGCGAAAGAACTTTGGGTTAAAAATCGACAATATATTATTAAATTAGGACTTTCTATTAAATTAGACTTTTACTTGAGTTAATTCGTCTTTTATTGTAAATAAAAAATAAAATTTTAATTTGAAAATGTGACTCGTTCCCTCGGCATACCCTCGTAAACGTCTAAACGTTTTAACAACAGATAGCGCTAGTGAAGCTTAGTTTCGAACATATGATTTTCAATACGTAATTTTGCAAGCGTAATATTCGCAGTTGACTCCGGAATTGTTCGTGTTGGAAGAATAACTACTTATATTAATTAATAAACCATTTTTATAATAATAGCTTATTATGAAATTAATAATATTCCCTAGCCATAAGTGTTATCGAAACTGGAATAATTATTTATTAAAAAGTCTTAATTTGCTACGAATCTTTATCACGTTACCGATTTCTATCCCAAGCGTAGAAAGAACTTTTTCTGTTCTATGTTTTTACATACACGTACGTGCGCGCGCGCGCGCGCGCACACACACACACATAATATATATATATATAATGCGTCGATCGCCCCCCCCCCCAAAGCAAGTCGCTGGATACGCGCCTGCCAACCCAATTAAAATAAATAAATATTTCACACACATACACTCTTAAAAATTTCTTGTGTATTTTTATAAATATACAAACAAACTAATGAGAATAGTTTGAACAAATTTACAACAATTTTGACCAATTAACTTAGTGTCAAACTCTTCTGGTCATAATTCGAAATGGAGAAATAAATACATTATAACCTAAGTTATTTAAAATAAGTTTTTCCTTTAGGTTATATTTAATTAACTTACCTTCTATGGTCACGCCTTCAGGTTTCAAAATAATTAACAATCATATAAAATTTTACATCACTTGCATTTATTCCTGATATTTAATTATTCCACATTATACCAAATTACCTTAATACTATTTAGTGACTAGATTGATTGCTTAACTAATATTACAATTACTAAAATTAGATTTTAATACAATAAAGTTTAATAATTGCAGTGTTATTTGCTCTTTCTCTTGGGCCATTATTATAAATCTTTTATAAATTATAAAGTTGTGAAAAAAACTAGATTAATATTTTATACCAATGAATTTAAAATTGTTCTTAATTTATTAAGTTTATAAGCTCTTTTGGCTATTTTTAATATAAGAAGAAAGTACTTATTGTTTGTTGAGTTCCTAGAATCTTGATCGTTAATAGCTGCTTCGCTACACTTTTCACATAACCAACTTACTTTTCTAATTCTTTACTAAATGATTTACATCGCTTTTTTAAATTAAACACATAAAAAACTTACAATTCTCTTAATTCTATTAACACAATTTACCCCTTTAACATTGCTGACACTTGCCCCCCCCCCCAATACGTCTGCCCTCTTCTGAAGTTCCTCCAAGACCCTTCTTCCGATTACTTACTTTTCCCACCTAGCATAATCTGTGTATTTTACCTTACCTATTTAAGTTAAATCTGGTGATTTCCACACCTTTTACAAATAGCTTTTTCTAAAGATACAGTGTTATTATATCCCAGGTATTTTGGTTCTTGGAAACTCCCATCTTAACAAACTTGGACCCTTCTTTTGTTAAAGGTTCCCACAGCCCCTTTATGACTACACTTGAAATAGAACAATGGATAAGTATTTTGTCCATATTTTAATAATTATTCTTGTCCCTTTTGCTTAATATTTCTACAGACTATTGTTCTTTTTGGATATCAACTAACTTTATTCTCTAGCCTCATACATTTATGTTATAACATACATATTAATTATTTTTTTAAAATCAGATTGAATGGGATAGAGACGTCATTAGAACTCAGGTGTAGTACATAGTAGGGTTCAAAATTATCTTATGAACTTTGCCATTCACAAAGGGTTTTAAAATAAATTAATTAATTAGTTTAATATTTCTCAAGTTAAGGTTTTCAAATTTAGATCCTAACTAATCAACTAAAATACTTATTACTGTCTAAAATCGAAAGTTATTTGAAATGAAATTTATACAGAATTTGATTTAGGAAAATCAGATTTATTTAAAACAATTTACAAATATAGAGGGCATTGTATTTATATAATAAATAGGTTCATTAAGTAGGTGATAATAATTATGCTTAATATATTTTATGTATTGCATTTAGAATTAAAATAAACTATTTTATTTCAGGTGACTAAATTAAATGATACACATCAACAATTGATGGTCCATTGGGCAGGAGAAGGTTCTGATGTAGTCATCTGTTTGGCACGTGATCCAACTCCACATGTATTTGCAGGAAAACCAAAACCCTCATCTGTTTACATCTCCTATAATTATGGCGATAGTTTTGAAGACAAGACAAATTTCTTCAATATAACTGATGATGGTTCACAAAAAGCGTCTGTTGATAAGTTCTTCAATCATCCAAAGTTTAATTCACATGTGAGTATAAAAATTGTTTTATTATTAATTGGTAAAATTTATTTCCTTATAAATGGTTTAACAACTTTTATTTAGTTGCACTTTGAATTTATATATATTTTTATATTGTCATAGATTTGTATAACCCTTTTTTTCTGTTATTTTTGGAGTTAATTATATTAAAATACGTGTAACATTTCACAAAAATAGATATTCAAGAACTTAGCATTCTGTTTATTTTCCCAAATAAGTGTGATAAAGCATAATATTTTTACTCTGTTAGTTGTCTACTTAAAAAGTATTTTTATTCTAACATATGTAATAGTTTAAATAAATAAATTATTATTAACTCTCAGAAATGAACAAATTGTAATTCTATACTCACCTTACATTAAATTTTAAAACTTGCAGTTTTTATGTTGTACATCTTGAGGTTTTTTTATATAAATGACTACTTACGGTATCACTTGGCCAAAAACCACCACTTTCCTATATTTTTCGTCAGACGCATTTTACACTAAGTCAGTGCATTGTTCAATGGTGTGAGTCACGGACAAGTCACATAGTATTGGATTTATAGTATTTGAATTATTTTGAATTTGTATTTCGTTTGTTTTCCTATTTTTAAATATCTTTCTTTATGACAATTTTACTTAAAACTTATAATGTTCCTATCAAGACAATCTCTGGAAAGAGATGCAATAAAATTTTATACCTTAATTTCCGTATCTAATTTTATTTTAAAATTTCTTTATATTAAAACAAACTCTTACCACAAATTCAACAATTTTTATTTCAACCTTATGTACATTTCGATTACAAAGTAATCATGTATATAAGGTTACAAAAAAATGTACATAAGTTTAAAATAAAAATTGTTGAATTTGTGGTAAGAGGTTGTTTTAATTAATATAAACATTTACCCCACAGTTGCTTCAAGTTGTTGAAATTTCTTACTCATTTATATCATTAAAATAAGTATTCTATTTTAACATGCTTTAAAAAAAATTAGCATCACCCCAATTCTGTCTCTAATAGATTGTTTCCTATTTGGTTTTAAATACAGATGTGTTCCCTATTTGGTTTTAGTTACATGTCTGTTTTCATTGGTCTCTATTCACAGCAGGAAAACTGATTTATAATGATATGAAATAATTTTCATCCTACTCCCCTTAACTCTATTTATTGCACATGCATAGAGCAATTGTTCACTGTCAGATCCCCAATTTCATTTCCCCATTGCTCTAAATTATACCAACTGGTTGCTTCAATCGGGTGTTGACAAACATTTACTTCCTCTGTCCATAGTATTAGTGTTTTACCTATTTGCTATTTGTGTTATTAGGAGTTTTTATGATCTCAGTTTCTGCTTCATATGCTTTTATTGGCCATTGATAATCTGTTTTTCAAAATGAATTTCGCTTTGTTGAAATCAATTATTTCAAATTACTTTGTGATGAATGTTCTGTGTATTTAACTGCACAAACATTCCATGAATATTGAGCATTGCCACACATCTATCTCAAATACTGTTTCTTTCTGTTACAGTCAATTTTATTCTTATTTTTTCACTACTGGAAGGTCATAAGTTTTAGGTTTCACAAATCTTAGACATAGGCCTTTTTTTAGTTATGTTTTTAACACTGCAGTGGTTGTGCAGAATACTATTGTAATCCAGGGGTAAATTTTTGTGTGCTTTTTTAGGTCGGTAGGACTTATGACCTTGAGCCACACACTGCAGTGGTTGCGTAGATTACTATTGTTATCCAGGGGTACATTTTTGTGTGCTATTTTGGGTCGGTAGGACTTATGACCTTGAGCGGCCGTCTACCTTATTTTTTAAAAAAATATCCGGAATACAATAGTAATCCTCGCTGCCACATATATTTTTTCTATACATGAAGTATTTTATTTAATATTTTGTATTTTAAATAGACATTTTGTTTTTTTTGTGTGAAAACAATATTCAAGTAAGTAACACATTTATCTGTAAACCATGTCTGAGCCAGAGCTTGAACAAATACGATGCTCCTTACCGAAACCGAAAGTGACAATGAAAGTGTGTTAGGTTGACCTAACTTAGATTTATGTTGTATATTATTTTTGTGCTCCAATTAAAAATATTTTTCACTATAATTGTTTTCTATATTACCCCTTAAACAACCTAAAATTCTTAAAAGATATTTTTAAAAAATAATTATTTTAAAAGCTATTTCAAAGTGGATTACAATAGTAATCCGCGCATCCACTTATGTTACTTATTTATGGCCACTGCAGTGTTAATCTTGGTTATATTGTTATGTATTATTATTGTTTTTTATATATTTATTGTTACGTTTTTGTTTTAGATTATATTGTTGTTTGTTTTAATATATTTCTTAGTCAATATGTTTCTTAATTGTTGTTATTAATTAATTTTTTATTAATTAATTTTTTATTCATTAATTTTTTATTAATTAAATTTAAACATTTGTTGATTCCATCTTCGCGTGAGCTACTAGTAATCACTTACACTTTGAAAAAATGTTTTAACTTGCCTATAGTAGCACTTACTTTGCTTGTTGAGGACGGCCGTTTCGGGAGATGTGTCCCTTTGTCAACTCAGACCGTAACTGATCTCAAGGTTTACGTGGGGGTGGGTTATTTTGGTGATGTGGGTGTATTTTGTGTGTATTAGGAGTTATGATGTCAAAAAGTGCGTGTGAGTTGTAATGTAATCATCATTATTATTGCTAAACACTTTTAAATGTTTTAAACTTGCCTATAGTAGCACTTACTTTGCTTGTTGAGGACGGCCGTTTCGGGAGATGTGTTCCTTTGTCAACTCAGACCGTAATCAGTAATCACTTACACTTTGAAAAAATGTTTTAACTTGCCTATAGTAGCACTTACTTTGCTTGTTGAGGACGGCCGTTTCGGGAGATGTGTCCCTTTGTCAACTCAGACCGTAACTGATCTCAAGGTTTACGTGGGGGTGGGTTATTTTGGTGATGTGGGTGTATTTTGTGTGTATTAGGAGTTATGATGTCAAAAAGTGCGTGTGAGTTGTAATGTAATCATCATTATTATGGCTAAACACTTTTAAATGTTTTAAACTTGCCTATAGTAGCACTTACTTTGCTTGTTGAGGACGGCCGTTTCGGGAGATGTGTCCCTTTGTCAACTCAGACCGTAACTGATTACGGTCTGAGTTGACAAAAGGAACACATCTCCCGAAACGGCCGTCCTCAACAAGCAAAGTAAGTGCTACTATAGGCAAGTTAAAACATTTTTTTAAAGTGTAAGTAATTAAATTTAGTTATTACTTCTATATTTTGTTTGGTGATAATTACCAACATTGGGTTTTCGCCAGGAAAAAAAGTTTTCCTAATGTGTAACATTCAGTGGGATTATCATGCTTTGATAATATTGAGCAAATTTTCTATCTGTGTTCCCTTTATATTATGTAGCTCAATAATTTATGTGCAAGTGGAAGTAATTTACTTATAAAGTTTGGTGTACAATAAAATTGTTCATCAACAAACACTTTAGATTCGTCTCCTCTTGATTGAGAAAGTTATAAAAAAACAAGTTATCAGTTACAGATAAATTGTTCATGTAATTATCAGTCACTAATCCTAAATAAATGTGCTGTTTCTCTAATTCTCTGTTAGCAAAGTATAGTTCTTTATTATCTTTTATTCGCAACCAAATTTTTTGCTTTATTTAGAATTTGATAGAAACATGACGTTCTTCCCCTTGGTACTCTCAGTGCATATAATTTCGTATGTAATCAAGATTTTGACAAATAACACAAGACGATAACTAGATGATTAATTGAAATAATAATTTCCTCTAATATTCCTGGATATATGAAGTTAAATAAATAAACATAAAGTTATACATTCTCTTATGATATTTGTCCAATGATATATGTACAAGGAGACAGATTATTTCTTGTCTAAATACAAGAAGACAGATTAATTTTGTTTTTATAATTTGTATAATTTCTTTTTTGGGAATAAACTTTCCTATACAAGGTAAGGGAGAAAGTAATAAGACTGATTTTTTTTCTAACCAAAGTGTTCATTTTTAAATTCCTTCTATTAGCTTATACTCTCCTGATATATATCTGGTACAAATTTTCAATCGTTAATAAAATATGTTTTTATTCATCCAATCAAGTTCAAATACATTTTGATAAACCTATAGTGGATGAAAATTGATGTTAATAAAGTTTTTGCAATTATTTGTTCCAAAATTAAATTGTACAAATTTGGGGGCCAAGTCCGATTTGAACTGAGTATCTTCATATTTAAAGTCAGGAGCTCTTGGTACTGAGCCAACTTTCTCAAAGCTAGACTGTTTCTCAAAAAAGTATAGTAATTTTTTTTGCTCCCATCTGGTTCTCATTGAAACCTACATTGTAGAACCTTAAATTGTTTCCATGGCTACCACACAATATCATAAATACTATAGAATTAAGAGCGAATGAAAATAAACAAACAAACTGGTTAATGGTATCGAACCTAGCTTCACAAACGGACAATGCAAAAGGAAAACAAAAAGAAACTATAACGCAATGCATGTGATAGAAAAAAGGAAAACGAATAAATAGTAACAAACAAAAATAATAGTTCATCCCCATACATAGAAAAGAAATTGGAAAATTGCAAGGAAAATTTTCTTTCCATTTTGCCATGTAATATTGTTATTCTGACATATGTATGTATATACATATTTATATTACAATGCAAATATTGGAAAGAACCCCAATACCACAAAAATAATCAAACATAACAAATAAAACAAGTTACTTTAAGATTAAACCCTTATGTACATTTCGATGACCATGTCATTACAAGAGCATTAGAGTGATCAATTACTCTAGTTTGTAACTTCTTGTTTGCTAGATTGTAATTTTGTAATAAGCCCCTTTGATGATGATGACATGGTCATCGAAATGTACGTAAGGGTTTAATCTTAAGTACCTTGTTTTATTTGTTATTTTTGATTATTTTTGTGGTATTTGGGTTCTTTCCAATATTTTCATTGTAATATATTGTACCACAGTGCTCTTGATATTCTATATTTATATTAGTTGTAATTATAAAATAAAAAGAAACTGACATAAAATTTTTTTTGTTAACTAAGGTAGGAATTGATTTAAGATTTTAAAAAATAAGAAAAAGAAAGGCAAAACCAAGAAATGATGATAAAGAACAAAGTGGTATATAAAACAGTTTAATTGATGGAATGTTAAGTTTTCTTTTAATATCATGGATAGAAATTATTAGTGTGAGATAAAAGTTAAAACACTTAAAAATAATGAATGTTGATCCATTAAGTGGTTTCCTAACCCTTCATTGTTTATCACTTACTTGTATAGGAAATAATTCAGTACATATTGCAAAGTGGTTATGTAAGGTAGATATCAAATTACTAATCGTATCTGTCATTATTTAGGCCTAAGAGAATAAAAATAAACTTAATATTTTTGTTGCATAACAAATGTCAGATAGCATCGAGCTTTTAACATTAATCATGTGTTTATAAAAAATCTAATCTCTTTATAATGAACAGATTTTATATAAAAATATAATTTAATATTATATATATATATATATATATATATATATATATATATATATATATATATATATATTCTTGATATTTTACGTTATCCATTGTTTTTCCGTTGCACTGACTTTATGAAGTTAATATATTACTATTGTAAGTAATTTTTGATAATAAAATAAGATTTGAAGAACATTATAGAGCATTCAAAAACAAAAATTCAAAAGTATCAAATGTTGCAGCACACCTAATATCACATAAACATGAAATAACAAATTACGAAAATAACCTAACCATACTTGAAATAAATAATAACCCAATAGAACTAAACTCACTAGAAAAATACCACATTTATAAAAACATACACAACAATTTAATGAATCTACAAACAACATATACAGAAGACATACTATATAAAAACATCATACACACAGATCAAGAGAAAGTGCGTGTAACGTCAACTAATACCAATATCACAAACCGAACATCTACACCAGAAAAATATCAGTGATTCGACAATGGTCAAGTGACCGAAAGGTGCCTCATCACTCAAGATAAAATTATTGCACTTAATGGTGGAAAAATTACTTACAATAGTAATATATTAACTTCATATATATATATATATATATATATATATATATATATATATATATAGAATATCAAATGTGTTTTCCTGTTAGAATATTTTTAAGATCAAATAATACACACAAATACAGGAATATTTAATTTATTGAACAATAAACTCAAAGCTTTTCGTTGGCTTACATTACCAACATCTTCAGGAGTTACAATATTAAGAATGATAAAACAAACTGTCTAACAAACAGTTGTTTGTTAGACAGTTTGTTTTATCATTCTTAATATTGTAACTCCTGAAGATGTTGGTAATGTAAGCCAACGAAAAGCTTTGAGTTTATTGTTCAATAAATTAAATATTCCTGTATTTGTGTGTATTATTTGATCTTATAAATATATATATATATATATATATATATATATATATATATATATATAACTATATATATATAACTATATATATATATAAAGTTATTATTGTTAATTGTAATTAACAATAATAAATTTATAAAGTCAGTGCCTCAATGATAATTATATATTTTGATTATTTCATTTCATATTTAATTTTCTTGAATAATGAAACTGTATATTTTTTTGTTTGAGTAATATGAACATAATCGCATTAACTAAATTGTACATTCAATGTGATTGGACGAGTGTTAGGTAAAAATTGTTATTGAATTTTCAAAACAAAGCTTTGCTATCTAAGTTATTGGTTATGCAAATCTTAGTAAAACAAACAAGATATGTCCGACCTAAAATTTATGCGTTTTCTTGGCTAGTTTTGAGATGAATTCTTTTTTTGGTTATATTGGACACCCGTGACTAACTCTAGTTATATTGTAGCCCTGATATTATTCAGAATTTCATAGGCGACATTTTCAGATGAATTTTGGGAGATAGAACATCATGATTTCTGTGGACATAGGTCATTTATTTCTTTTGTTCAGAAATATGTCTCCTGAAGTCATATTTTTAGTATTTATATTTGTTTTAAAATTATTGAGGGGAGATTGATTGATTTGCCTAGACCTACATGTTATCTACATAATAAAGTTGATACTGTGATACGAAACCCACGAGTAATTCCAAATATTTTTGATAATAACAGATATTAAAGGTTATTAATTTTAAAACTTAATCCTACAACTTTATTACTTTGTGATTAAGTTTTTATTCAAAATTTATCTGTGAGTAGTTTATGAAAATATGACTATGTAAAAACCATGTCAGATTTTGTATTCAATTAAATGTGTTGAACCCTGCTTTCTCAGTTTAATGTTTGGAATAATTATTATTTTTCAAATAATTTTTCATTTCTTAAAAATAAACTAATTTCCTATTGATCTTGGCATGAAAGGGTATCAGGACATTTACTGTTTAGCTTCATTTTTGATTTATTTATTTTATATATTTAGGACTGAAGGTATCACAAAAATAACTATGAAAATAAAATAAATAATTTGTGGATGTTGTTAAAAAAATAATAAATAATACTTATTGGTAGGAGATGACGGTTATTGTGCGCAATAGGCAATTGATGTAATGGTGTATGAAGAGTAAATTACTTTTTGTAGGCATTGCATACTATGTAATAATAAAGATAGTGATGAGCAAGTTAGGTTAATTACAAGAAGAATCCTCTAAGAGTTTCCAAGGATATTATTCTTAGGTTATGAAACACTCCTATCTCTACAGCACTAATAGTTTTGTGAGCTACCTAACTTTTATTTTGCTGTTGTTAACACTGGAATGCTTGTGTGGTCTACTATTGTAGTTCGGGGTGTTCGGTTTTTAAATTTTAGTGGGTTGACTACATTGCACGACTTTGAGGCTTTATTTACTTTTTCCTCCCATCACTAGATCACTCTCAGTGGAATGGTATTAATTATCATGAGCGTATTGATTACTTATGAATTTTTATATTAACGTGGCCTACTATTGTCCACGTGAGTACTCGTGGGACAACTAATGTCCTTATGCTTTTGGTTCTATATATAAATTTCAAAATCATTGTAATGATTTTTCTCATCTGTTTTATGTTTTTTATAATATAAAATGAAAGATTTATAAATGAGAGATTTATGTTAAATCTCATAACAGAGATTTGTAATTTTATTTCAAAACGTGCACATAACTACCAACAAGTATTCGTTTTTGAAGTAAAAATGTTAGTACGATTTCTTTATAAAATAAAATGTAATTTTGTATGTAAACGTGCTTTATACTTCTTTAAGAACCATAAACCATAATATAAAGTTATTAGCTAGCCATCATCCGTAGAAAAATAAAACACAAAATGGACTACAATAGTAGTCCATGTGAGTACTCGTGTTCCAAAAATTCCATGCGAGCACTCCAGTGTTAAAACTAATATGTTAAATGCTAGTTATTTAATATATTTAGTTTTTTTAACCTTTTAAACTTTATTTAAAGAGTATAATAAATTAAACATTTTTTGAAGAAGTAGTTCATAAAATTTTATTTTTTGGCAATTTTTTATTAAAATAGTAGTGCTAAGTTTTAAGAGTAAAATTAATATTTCCCTGTGCTTATCTAAACTAGCTTTTTACTTCTGTATTCACTACACAAAATTCTAAGTGCAGTAGAAAAAAACATTTTTTGTGCTAACTTGGTAATTTCAGAAATATTAGTTTTGAATCAAAAATTTTTAACTTACACTCAACTTATTAACTTAATTTATTTTACTGCATATTTGAATTGCCAGCATAGGATTCATAATTAACCAACATATAATCACTATACACTTTTCATCCAAAACTTTCACAACTATTTTAGATTTTTCACAAAACCTTTCTTAGAACAACCTTAGGTCTTTGTTATTCTTTAAAAAAAACTTTTTAAATGCTTTAAATTTTGGTTTTATTTAAAATAATAAATAAGCCTATCAATTCCCAGGATACAGTTTCAAAAAAATTTCATCTCTATCTCAACCTTTATGGTCCTCAGTAAACAATCATACAGTAAACTCCCGATTATCCGTGGAATAGGGTGGCCCGGTAACGCCGGATAACGAATTCCCCGGATAATCCGCTGTGAACAAAGAATACGCAAAACGATCGATAATCGATTATTATGCCATAAGTTACACAAATAATGACCCCGGTTAATGCAATTCACAAATAATCTTCAGAGGACAAAATAAATACAGAAAATAATTTAAAATGTCGATGTATTTGACGGATTATAACATGTACATTTATATGTCTAACTATTTACAATACATACATAAGTATATGTCAAAAGTAAGTATGTATGTACATATGTAATTTCCTTTACACATAATACTTTCACTTTTTAACAAAAAAATCTGTCACTTTCGTCTGTTTTTTGTGAGCATTGATTTAGCTTTAATGTGCGGTCTAAGTGTCTTAAGAACCATTTTGTCGCACAATGTCTACTTGTGTCACAAAGCCATAAAGATCGATAATGTAAACGACATACATTTCACGTCCTAAACTATTTATAGCGGAGATTAGCTGACATTTGCTTACAATCTTATGATACAAATTAGGATTTCGGGCGTCCAAGCATTTTGTCATTTTCTCTTATATACAGTAATCTGCTCGCCCCTTTTATTTCGCTGGCCCGCGTCGGGATGCTTCCCTTTCAATGTAAAAATTAGTACGTACATATTTACATATCTATTCCCTTCATCTTAACTTCTATTAAGCCTTATATGTATTTATGTCGTAATTTACCATTTGGTAATCTGATTGGAATAAAAATTGGATATTTGTAAAACAATGGCAGACCCGGGATAATCTGCAAACCGGTTAATCCGTCCATGGATAATCGGGAGTTTACTGTATTTAAATTCAGTTTGTCTTGGTAATATTGGTGTGTACTGAAACTAAACAAAAAATAAACATAATAGAAATAGTAGGCTGTTTTATTATTAAATTTATATTACAGTGTATGTACAGTGAAGAAATTAATAAAAAAAATCAGAATTATTAAAACAAATTCAAGAACATTTATATAATGAAGAAATTAATGAAAAAAACAGAATTATTAAAACAAATTCAGGAACATTTTGATTGAAACTCTTACTGCAATAAGTGGGAGAAACATGGCTTGTGTACCAGGTTTATTTCCAGTAAACATAATTTCTACACTGTTACATAGGAAGAGTTTAGCTACAAATTGTACAGTAGTTATGGGGAAGGACTTGGAAATTAAGGATTTAGAATTAGTAGGAACATAAACTAATACAAATTACAGTACTAGCAAATTTTTGTTTAAATCAGTTTCCACTAGGGTTATAGAGAGGCATGTACTTCCTTGCTACACCCTAAAATAAGTCTTAAAATAACATGAACAGAAAATATATAACGACATTGGAGTGTAACATTTTTTTATAACTGAAAAAAGAAGCATTAGAATTATTCAATTCCTTCTATCAGCTCACACTGTCCTGATATATATCTTGTACAAATTTTCAATCTTTAATAAAAATACGTTTTTATTCATCCAATAAAGTTCAAATACATTTTGTTTAACCTATAGTGGATGACAATTGATGTGCATACAGTTTATTTTCAAATATTTAATCAATAATTAAATTATACAAATTTGGGGGTTGGTTATATTCGAACTAACAATCTTCATGTCAGAAGTCTATCGCTTTAGCAGTGTACCAAGTTTCCCATATTTAGAAATATATTCTCAAAGATGTTTACAAATTTTTCTGCGATGAAAAAACTGCAACACAATGCAATAAAAAAAGAATGTAACAAAAAAAGAACATGTAAATAGTAACAAACAAAAATAAATAGTCCAACATTTTACATAGAAAGGAAAGTGGAAAATAACACGGAAATTCGCCTTCTATTTTGTCACCTAATATTGTTATTCTGACATATGTATATGCATATTTATATTAATTGCTATTATAAAATGAAAAAACTTAAATAAAATGTTTCATTGTTGATTTAAGTAGGAAAAAAGTAGTAAAAAAAATACTACTTGTTTTTCAGTTCAGGATATGTTTATAATGAAGTACTAGATACATCTTACTAAATAAATGCTTATATGGCAAAACTATATTTATTTAATTTTAAACATCTAATTCCTGCTTTCTATTGTTTATTTTAAATTACAATGATTTTAATTCGTACAAGAATAAATCTAGTTCATAAAAGGTTTCTTCTTTGGAGTAGTAACCAGCCAGTTAATCTTTACATAGTCAGTTTTACAACGGAAAACCTTCTAAAGAAGCCTTTTCAATGGAGGAGACAATTCTTTGTCTAGTTTTTAAAACATACAATTTTTATTTAACAACTACCTGATAAGGTTTTTATATGATGAAACGTTTAATTTTCTATACAAAACGTTAAATTCATGTACAACGTTATTTATATTTGAAGAAAATTGTTTAGAATTACTATTGTGGTTGAGAATGGTTATAGTTTAGTAGTATATTATTTACTCATTTTATAATTTTAAAATTGTCTAAATTAGTAACGATTTTTTTAATCGTGTGGAAAGAAAGTTATATTTCTATTGTATATTTAGTCAAAATTCGGTATTTTCTTCCAAGTTAGTTTGCTAACTTGAGTTAAATGTTTGCTTCCATAAAAACACTGATATGCAAGGAATACACAATAGTATTAAATTTTTCTCACAACATAAATTTTATTAATCATAACATGTTTTTGGCATCCATGTTACCTTCATCAGTGATAAAAGCTACTATGGTTGCCACAAACACGTTATGAATAATATGAGTAAAAATGTATACTAGTGTCACTTTCTTATAAATTTAATCTCACCAGCTGAGCTTTAACCTATAATATAAAAACTGATAAAAAAAAACTACCACTATACAGTAACAAATTGTAAATTAATTGTGAAAATAAGCTTTCTGTATATAATAAACTTCTTGAAAATAATTTAGTGTGTAGAATAACCACAATAAGTTTAATACCAAATTTTACAAGAATTTGTTGTTTCTCATCTTTGAATTTGCAACTCTTTTATTTGTGAAACAAATATCACACTTTTTTAAAAACATGTTTTAAGATTTAAAAAAATTATGTTTTGACTCAGAAATGTAATGACTTAATTATGAATGTCATTTTATTAAAAATTTACAAAGACAAAAAAATTTCAATTTACATCAGTATCTAAGTGGCCTCTATGAAGCATTGGTGAGCTAGGCAACAACAGTTTTAAAGTTGTGTGTTTAATAATATGACCAAAAAGTGTATGAATTAGTACTGGGATTGTTATTTTAATTTTTTTTTATTTCGTGTTATTAGGTGTTATTGTCCAAAAGTGTGACTTTCCAACGCAGACAAAGTCTATTGAATCTAGTTATCTTAATTAATCGTTTATACAAGATGTATATAATGAAGAACAAATGACAAAAATACTTTCCCAGTTTTGCTCTGTCGTTAAATTGACCTGTTAAATGAGAATTCCAACATTATACAAAGACACCATAGGTACATAATAATACAAAATAAAAACATTTTTAGAAGTAGATTTATACTTTACAATAAATGTTATCATTTATTACCACAAAACAATAATTACTATATTGACAGTAAAATATGACTGAAATTCAAATTGAACATAGAGGGAGAACATCTTTCTAAACTTAACTACGTGTAACAGCTACTATACTGTACAAGTTACAATCAAGTCAATGACATAAAATAGACTTACCATATACATTAATACACATTATTGAAAATACATTACACTCATTACTGCCCTGAAAACGTTATTGTTTTGGAAAGATGTTTAATTTTTTTTAATGCGACTTTGAATTAAAATCTGTACAATAATAATGTAACCTCACATTAAAATACTATATACATATAAACTATAACGAAAATATTTAATTTGGGTGTTGACCTCAAGGAAATTTAGGTAAGTTTTCCTTATTGTTACACCTTATTGCTCCACAATAACTCTACGGAATATATATATTTATAGGGCAACAGTCTAGTAACTTAGTCATTATATTTTTAAGCATGAATCACAGCTTAAAAAGCTTGTATTAAAAGCAAAAGCTATTTGACGCTCACCACTAAGGTGACTCATATCACTTAAGGCCGCCATCTTGGTGGTGGGCAACCACAAAAGCTGGCTTCAGCCTTTTAGCTACGATGTCCTCTCTAGTTGTTACTTTGATCGCTGAGTCAACTTGCCTCTCGCACATTTTTAGTTTATAAGCCTAATATTAATAAATATGGTGACCTTGGAGTAATGAAAATAAAAAGGTGGTTGTTTCAACAAGAAAAGAATTATTATTTAATAGAACGTCTTTTAATACAACTAATGTGTAGCCCTTTTAAAGTTATTGTTAATATTCATATGAAATACTGTATTAATAGCGTCTTTGTCGATGCTCTTTCTTAGGCTATAAGTTTAGTACTTAAAAAGGACAAGTTAGTTGTAGAAACGTTATAAATAACGTGACTCTTGACTCGTTTAAACAACAGTTTTTCTTTGTTACAAACAATTTCATTCGTGTGTCGAAACTAGGAGAATACTCGTATTGTTTGGTAAATTCACTCAACTGTCGACTGATAACTGAAATGTTATTCATTTGTCAACAGATAATTGCCTGCCACACACAACGCATTGACAGTTCTTGGCATTCTTTGTAGTCATTTGATTTGCTTCAAAGAGTGCGTTTTATTTTCGTAGTTTATTTATCGTAAAGAATATTATTATTATTTTTATCAGTATTTTCGATGTGGAAATTTAGTATGTTTGCATCAATCACACAACCGAGACAGGTCTATTATCTGGTAAACTGTTCACGCATTTCTATATTCGATACGAAAATTTACAATATTCATTCGTAAATTTGTGATCTTTAAAATATGCTACACTTGTTCAGGTCCATCAAGAGAAATTTGGGGCCCATGGGCAAACATAAGTACGGGCACCTTCATTACTTCTAACTTAGGCATATACAACCCTGTATTTGGCATGATACGAGTATTATAAATAATTATTGTTACATTATTATATAATACTAATAAAACCACATTTGTTGTGAAGTACTGAAATGTAACATAAAACTAATTTTGTTAAAAAAATTACTTTTCTAACTTTTTTGTTTGCAAAGTCTTCAATAACATTACTAAAATCGACATGTCGGGCGAGGTCAGCTCCATCGCAAGAGTTGCTATTCCAGATCTCAGTTGTGTTTATCTCTTTTATGGATCTGGCCACACGAGTAATTATTTTCCGCAGTAAAAAACACCAACCCGGTCGGGCCCCTCCCGAAGCCCTCTCTGGGCGGGCCTGCACTTATTAGAGGTCTTAACTTATCGAGTGACATCCCTTATCGAGAAGATTTCAGTTGTAGGCTAAACGTACCATCATCAAACCCAAAGCGAGTCATTTATATGATCGGTGTGAATTCACAGTGGCAAATTCTGATTATTTTTGTATTTTTATTAGGTGTAACTCACAATTAAAGTGTGGGCTATTAATTGTAACCGATAAACCTTACCAAATTAAATTTTGTTCATTTTTTCATATATTGCAGTATTAAAAAATACATTTTAAATAAGAAGAAAGTGATTTTTAAATGTCGAAAACCTAAATTTGAAAAAAAATGCACATAACCTCAATGTACAAACGCATCAAAATATGTAAAGTGACTGTTTCTTTATAAAACAAAGTATTATTTTAAACTGCGTTAAATTATTACATACCTATTTTACAGTCTAACGACAAAGATTCCGGTCAGAATAAAAAAATATCCAGTTAGTTTGGTTATAAACGAAATAAGATCATAACCGGATACTGGGTTGATATTTGTAAAACGTATTTCCCGGTAACAGCATAATTCACAAAAGAAAAACATCCATAACTAATTTCCATTCATGGACTGGCAACTTTGACATGGCAGTCGTGGACTTGACATTTGTTTGATAAAACGGGCCATTTTTTTAACGTTAATCTATTTGATAGACAAATATAAGTAAATAGCTTATTAACCTGAAACCGGACGATGATAAATTGAATAAAAATATAGCACAGAAATCTTTATAATACAAAATGGTCCCGACAGACTCATCAACTAGAGCATAAACTCTAATAAATACTTGACATTTTAATTATAACTTCAATCCTTAATTAAGTTTCCGCCAAGAAAGGATTTAGCAATAATTTTTTTATTAAGATGCAAAAATCCTGGTTTAATCTGATTAAAAAATTCATGTAAAACGTTCTTATAAGAAACTTTTAATTTTGCCAGTCTGTACACTAGATACTTAGCATTGCCGTGGTGTGAAATAAAGTATAATATATTACCTTATAGTTATAAGGTTATAGCTATAAGGTTACCTTATAGTTATAAATTATATTTTATACTGAGAAAAGTTAAGTAGGTTATCAAAGAAAATGTAAATGTATGTTAATAGCACTAGGTTATGTATGTTTTCTGATACATATGGCTTTGTATGAGGGAGGTCAACTCACGCCAGTATATTTGAGGCTACTATACTCCTGGCTCCTGGAACCCGGTTAGAGTTTATTGCGGACACGTAACCATGCACTTGGCCATGTACTACCACTTCTGAAAACATGTTTCATATTCAGAATGTCCTAAACGTCAACGGCTTCTGCATCTGATATGTCTACACATATTTCAAGATTGTTATATCATACCGAAGCTAATTTATCATCGTATTTATCTAATACCGCCAGTTTCATGCAAATCAGTGTTTTTGACAGTACTTATCATGTTTGTAGAAAACTGTTTATACTGACCCTCTTTCTCCCGTCTCTACTACTGCGATCTCTCAAGCCCAAGTGCATGGTTACGCGGTCAGTACTATAAATGAAAACTTTTAAGTTCTTAGAAGGAACTCTGTATTAAAGCAGCCACAATTTGTTGAAATTAATAATACGTAAAATTATGAATGTTTGGATTAACATAACGTGGACAAAAACAGTGCGGACCACGTAACCGTGCATTTGGCCTTGAGAGATCGCAGTAGGCGAGACGGGAGGTAGATGGCTAGTTTAAACACTTTCCTACAACACATGATAAGGCTTGTCAAAAACGCTGATTTGAGACTGTCGATTAGATAAATTCGATGATGTTAATTCCGTATAAAGTAACAAACAATCTTGAAGTATGTGTAGACATTTCGGTTGCAAAAGTTGTTGATTTCTCAAATTGTAACATGTTTTCAGAAGTGTTAGTACACGCAAGGCCAAGCGTACGTTTACGTGGTCCGCACTATATATGTTGAAAAAAACTAAAGAAGAAAAAAAACACGATTGTTCTCCATGCTACAAACAAGGAGTAGGTATTAAATAATTCCCCAAAACCCTATACTATCTGAAAGCATAATATATTTTCCCATTTTCACTATTGCTTATGCAAGACTTGGTAGACATAACTCATACACTTCTATCATGGAATGCTGATTGTGTGTAGCGCAGTATATTACTTTGCCATAAGCCTCTTTCCAGGCAGCTGCAATAGGAAAAAGAAATTGACTATCCAGTGCTCTAATAGATTCTGATTACCCACACATAATTTTCTTTGGTTTGGAAGTTTCCATGACTCATCAGGAAATGCAGGCACATGAGTAATGCCTAAGTAGGCGATATTATTGCTACCAACATGCAGAAGTAAAACTGCAAGGAATGCAGAAACAACGATCTGATGTCAACGGCCATTTCACAATCTAGAACAGTGGTGATCAAGCTAAATGTATAGAAAAGTAAAAAAAATAGTTATAAAAAACCATATAAATGTAAAATAAAATGCCATTTCCGATGTTTGCGTCCGCCCTAACTTAAATTGACTTATATTCCTACTATTGTTCGCACTCATTTTATATATCTTGTACAAATTTCCAGTCACTAATGAAATACGTTTTCATTCATCCAATCATATTCAAATAAATTTCTTAAAAACCTGTAGTGGATGACAATTGACGTATACAGTTTTTCCAAATATTTATTCATTAATTAAATTTTTTTAAATGTCTTGGTCGAATCGAACTGAGCAACAACAGGTTTGAAATCCAGCATTTTGGCGCTGACCCAATTCTCCCATAACTAGAAATCAATTACTTAAATATGTATATGAAATTATAAGAGAAAGATTCTTTGAAATAATGAAGAATGGATAGAATGAGAAATTATAGACCACCATCAGCTTCATAAATTAGAAACTAAAAAAAAAGAAAGCGAATGAATAGTAACAAACAAAAAAGATAGTCCAACACCATTACTGTATAGAGAGGAAATGGAAAATTGCAGCGATATTCGCTATCATTTTGCCAATTAATATTGTGATTTTGTTATAGGCCTACGTATATTTATATTATTTGTAATTATAACACAAAAAGTAACTAAAATTAAATTTTTCTTTGTTGACCTTAGTAGGAATTGATTTGAAAAATGTTTGCTTGCAATACTTCTTAATTAGTAGAATATGTTTACAAACTCACATTAATCACTGCAATGCAGTGCTTATCTTATGCAAAGCATATAATCAAGCAAATACGCACACCCACAATTTAATAGGTGTTTTGTGTTTTGATGTATGGTAAATGAGGCTAATTAAGGATTGTGTAATGTTACAGGTAGGCCTATATTTATTTCCCTCAGATAGAAGACTTATAGAGTTTACATTATAGCTACCATATTTCCTAAATATTTTCGGAGAGGGGGAACTCCTCCATTTTTTTTGTTTTTGTTTTTGATCCCACTGATCTAGAATATCTCATTATTTGAACACACAAATACATATTTAGCTTTCCTTTATAAAGATTAAATGTTGAATGTGGTTAAGCTAGACCTAGTATTCAGTTTAGATTAAGGTAATAGTTAACAACGATCGGATCAATTTTAATTTTTTCGTTTTCGCAGTTACTCTAAAAATACATTCTGAACAAAAATAAAGTGAATTTATGTGTTGTAAAACTATAAATAGTGGCTAAAACTATGTTAATCATACTACTACGTAGCGCTACAGCCCGGGGTGGGCCTTGGCTTCCTTAACAATGTCCCGCCATGTACTTCTATCCTTAGCCTTCTGTTTCCATGCTGTAATGCCGAGTACTCTTAAATCTTCCTCAAGGTCCTGTAGCCATCGTTTTCTTGGTCGGCCAACTCTTCTTTTGCTAGTCATAGTGCCATGTAAAAGTTTGTTCGGCATTCTATTGGTGGGCATTCTTATGATGTGGCCCAACGATTCTAGACGTCGCGTTTTAATAAAATAGACTACATTTGCGTCTTTGTATAAGGAATACAACTCGGCATTAGATCGAAGCTTCCACACATTTGTCTGTACATCGTGGACCGGACCATAAATTTTTGTTAAAACCTTACGCTCAAACAATGTCAACTGATTTTTCATCGCGGCGGTTAAAGTCCACGTCTCCGCTCCATACGTTAGGACTGGCCGAATTAAGGTTTTATAGGGTAGTACCTTAGTGGTTTGAGACAATAGCCTACTTTTAAAAAGCTTTATATTTGCGAAGTATGCTCTATTAGCTGTCATTATTCTTTCCTGGACTTCATTTATTGTTTTATTTTCATCATTTACTTCCAAGCCCAAATATGTGAAACTTTTTACTTTTTCAAATGAATATCCATCGATATCTATAGTCGTACTGCTACGCCCTCTGCTTGTACTCATATATTTAGTTTTTCCCTCATTTATGCAGAGACCTATCTTTTTGCTTTCATTATTGATTATATTAAAAGTCTGTTAATCATAGTCATAGAAATCTAACCTTATTTTAGAAACACGTTTTTATTAAGAAACCATCTAAGAATTATCGCAGTCCTATACCAAATTACTATAATATGTATATTTATACTGTGTTATATGTGGTAGAGAATAATACATGAAATAAATTAAAATATTAAACAATTCCAATAGAAATTAAAAACAAATTTTTAATATTGTATTATTGTCTCCAAATCAGACGGATTGGGATGTAATTATAATGGGACTACATGGAAGGTTTCCTCTTTCATTTGCAAGCAAAATCACTCCGATCGGTTAAATAGTTCCAAATTTATCGTGGAACAAGCATAAAAAAACATACGCATCGAATACAGAACCCCTTTTTTTAAGTCGGTTAAAAATATAGCAAAATATAACATCTGGTAGGTTTGGTTATAAATAAAAAATTAAGTTTCTTGACATAAAATAATGTATATATTTCCGAAGCAGTTGATCCTGTCCAGTGCTGCATCTATAAATTTGTGTGCCCTGAGCTAAGCTTTTGCTTAACGGTTTTTATTATTTTTTAAAGCTTTTCAAGTAGTGATTGGGCTTATCAGTTTGTTCAAATGAAAAGTATTGTTTTGCGTTACAAATACGTCTTGCCAAAAATGTTACCGGTTCACCGTCTGTTTATTTGTTTAGTACCTTGGCTGCCTCGTGCGGTAATCTTGGCATTGAGTTCAACTCAATTTGGACTCCAACTGAGATTCTGTTATGACGAACTACCACTAGACCGAGTAAACATTGTGCAATGAAAATACGTGTACTACTACTACACCGAGTCAACATTGCGGCCTGAGAAGGCAATAGTAGCAGCACAATGTTTGCGCAGTCGGGTAGTAAATGTCGGCTAGGCTGGTCATAAAAGTCCTACACAATAATAATAATAATAATAGGAAAGCCGACATACAATTATTGTGAATTTCCATTTAATATAGCAAAGATTTGTTCGGATTGAAAATAAAACTCTTGTTTTTGTGGCTTTTTAATGCTCTGGTTGCTAATAGCTGGAGGTCACAATAATGCCCATGATATTGAATTTCTCAGAGATCGATGATAACTGAGAAAACCGTAGAACCGAAGATAATTCATCTTGTCCTATTAATTAATGTACCAAAAATCAGAATAACTACTGGCAGTTATATCCGTAATGGCCTCGTCCTACGGAGTGGTATAGTACCCTAAGCATGAACTCTGTGCGTTTAATCATTGCAACAATAGTTAATGACTATCCGAACATTAAATTTTGTAAATTTGTTAAAACTTACTGAGACAGAGAGTTTTCGATCGCTATGTGGCGATCTTCATCAGTGTCTTTTGCTTGGAGATGTCGGGTCAAGCGGTGACGGTTTTAAGGGCAGGTTTTCGATAGTATCAAAGAGTATGTGTGATTTGTATTTGTGTTTGTTCTTTTAATATGTTTGTATTTAGTGTTTTTGTGTATAAAGTACAAACATATTAAACGAACAAATACAAATCACACATATTCTTTGATACTATCGAAAACCTGCCTTTAAAACAGTCACCGCTTAACCTAACATCTCCAAGCAGAAGACACTGATGAAGGTCGCCACATAGAGATCGAAAACGTTCTGTCTCAGTAAGTTTTAACAAATTTACAAAATTTAAAGTTCGGATAGTCATTAACTATTGTTTAAGTGATTAATTAACCCTGCGGTACTCGCGTGGGCTAAAGTTGTAGCTCAGCCATTTTGTTTGTTGTTTGGTTTGGTGAGGGGTGGCGGGTGATGGCTATGTCTCTCAGTACCTTCTAGTCTGCTACCGTCCCACCCAACTAGTTGCTCTCAGGCGTCTAGAGGAAGTGATAGTGTACTTCGTTGTCGTTCAAAGTTGAGTGGCCTACAACTGTAGCCCACGCGAGTGTTTGTGTCATGGCTGTAGCAAAGCGTGCGCGGATGTGTGACGATGCTATTCTGGAATATTTTGAGCATCCTTACAGTGACGATGAAGAGGACTTTGTAGAAGGTGTTAGTGATGATGGAGAGGACGATCACGTTGAAGAAGAGATACATTTGAAAGATAAAGAAGAGCAGAAGATAACCAACTACCACTATCACCACATGACTCCGACCAACAATATGAGTCTGATGACAGTGATCATATGCCTATAGGTAACTTGTATTACGCAAAAAATAAACTTAACAATGTAATGAAGTGGAGAAAATTGCCCCCAAATCCTCCAAACGTCCGTACTAGGAAAAATAATATTGTCTTACCATTGCCTGGTCCTACAGGTGAAGCCAGGAATGCTATCACTGAGCATGATTGTTTTGCGCTTTTCGGTGATGACCAAGTAATTAGACTTATAGTGAGTGGCACTAATACTTGCATTGACACTATCAAGCTAGGAAGCTTCTTAGTATTGAAGAGCCTCGTCGCCAACCTGTCCCTGGGAACAACAACGTGTGACGTTGCTACATGTGCGGGAGAGCACGCCACTGGTCTATCCAGTTAGTCCAACATTGTACTTCAGCATAAGCATTGCTCTTAAAGTTAGAACGCTCAGTTGAGATTTATTTTCAGTCCATATATTGTTCATGTTAGTAAACACTCGTTCAATTGGAGCATTAGTTCCTGGCAGACACAGAAGCAACTCAGAGATGTAACGTAAGCTTTCGTAAGGAATGTTTTTTTGTTCAAAATGGAGGAATACTTCTACCCATCTTTGGTCGATCGAAGTTTTCAGCTCACACTATTTTGACATTTTTTCATTTGTGGCATATTTTTTATCTTTATCCTGCCAAAGCGGGACGTAATAGCGTCCCCCGAGTAAATCTGGGGACAGCGGGACACTAATCTAAGAAGCGAGACTGTCCCACCGAAAGTGGGACGGATGGTCACCTTAATCTAACAAAAAAATGTGTATTTTTAAAGTGAGTGAATTGTAAAAATTCTATAGTGTTTTTGAGACATTGTAGTCTGTTTTATTTAGACTGTCTTGTGGAGCGGCCGGCCTTTCCGTCTGTTTCCTTAACCGAATAAAACCCGGACGTCATTTATTTTTGGAGGAATTTGATAAATCCTCCTCCAACCGTAGACCAGTAACGGATCAATCTGTAAAATTCACTACGGCCCGATATTATAAAAATATTTAAAAAATACCAAATTAAAAAACTTCGCATTCAAACACAAATACGCAGCAAAACTGAAGTGCTGCAAAGGCCAGTCACGTGTTTTTGTGTATAACACGGTCGATAACAAAACGTGAGGTAATAGAAAGCTGACTTCCAAAGGTAAATAATGAGGGAAGAAATGTGTTTGTATATATTCCGTTGACATGTATTGACAGATTTACGAGCAATTAGAAAGCAAATTAATGGTGCCTCCTACGGGGCTCTTGACATGTCAAGGGCGATAAACATGTCGCTCTGAGCAACTTGTATTATTTAGAGGGTTTTATAATGAGTCACGTACTAGCGTGTACAAATTGGAGGGTTTTATACTAGTCACGTACAAGCATATAAAGAAATTTTTAAAAAACTTCCTACTATTATCACAATTTCCAAATGTTGTTTAAATGTTCGGAACGAAGAATATTAGAAGAAAAGATATCAACACACGACATAATTTGGTTATAGAACAATGAATATGGGCGTGGCCTGTTTATGTAATTACTCCCACAAGTAACAACACACAAGTTTTTCCTTGTGACACCCGTTAATTTGAAAGCGCTATGATACTGTTAGCTACCTTGATACTAATACACTAAACAGTATTTAAATACGATTTTGATACTAATACGCTATATTTAAATAAGATGTTGTTACCAATATGCTATATTTAAAATTGTGTTAAAAACAAACAATATAAGCGTGACTTGTTTATGTAATTACTCCAACACACAAGTTTTCCTTGTGACACTCGTTACTTTGAAAACACTGATACTTCTTGAGTTTTATAGTCCATTACGTTCGGTTGAATCTTGTTAAACACTTAAACAACAGTTTATAACTATCCGAACTTTTTTTCCGCGAGATTTAGGTGGAGTTGGTATAACTGAACCAAAGTTCGAATAGTCATAAACTATTGTATAAGTGGTTAAGGAATTTCTGACAATGAAAATAGTGATAGCCACAGTTACATTGTACTTAGTTATAGTGATTCTGTTATTAGTGACTGGTCTACCCCTTGAACTTCGACGTATCAGTCCAAATTCGGTTCCTTTTCTAAGCCCCGAACCAGAACTAAATATTGACAATGAGTTTACTGAAAGGTCTCAGTATCAAAAAACGGGCCTCCTAAAAACTCTAGGCACATAGAATATTTCTGTTTTTTACTAATTTCATTTGGTTATTGATTCTAAGACAACCAAATTGTGTCCAAAGATTTTTAAAATTTAAAAAAAGTTCAGGCGAAATTTCACAATTTTCTAGGTTAACTAAAATAGACTGCTGTTGTTAATATTTCTGAAATGAAAAAGTAAATTGCCCTGATTTTTAACATGAGTTTATTGAGTGGGAAGCATTATACCCATTATTGATGCAGGAGGACGAATACGTACCCCTTTTCCCCAACACTATGGCCCTAAATCGTTTTCAGGGTATTACTTCAATGTGTCATATCTAGTGTTATCCAAAACCCAACCTGATATTGACACATGGTACAAGGTTCGTAATTTGTATGGTTATATCATCAATAAACCAAAGGCACTCCATGTAGCTGGCCAAAACCTATCAGTTGAGTCCCTAATACGAATGAAATATCGATGTGTGTTTATCCAATATATGTCTAACAAAATACATGCCGGGTTTGGCATAAAAAATGTTAACTGTGCGATAGTAAGAATAATTATGTATGTATGTAACCATATACAATGGTAGGGGTTTTCTAGTTTCAGGATCGGATCCTACCCAGGGTAGTCGTGCATCAATGGTCTACCTGTAATCTGATATATAAAGGTTACAATGTTGTTACTGACAATTTTTATACCAATTTACCATTGATGGGTAGGTACACTGCTTGCAAAAAAACGTTTATATGACAGGCAAAATAAATAAAAACAGTAAATGCATTTGTAAAAATGGTACTGAAAAAAAACTAGCTGTTAAGGCATAGGCAGAGTTAAGGGTAGGAGGCAAGGATGGGCATTGCTCCCCAACTTTCTTGACAGGTGTATTATTTTTTTATAATCAAAAGCTGACAATGATTTTATTAAAATACTACAACAAATTATACTGACAAGAAATATACTTGGCAGTATCAGTTGTAATTTTGATCACATGCGAATTATTCTTTAAACATGACTTTTAGTTTAAAAAAAATATAAACCTTATTTTAATCTTACAAGTCATTATATTCAAATTGAAATTTGAGAAATTGTTTCAGACGAAGTTTGGTAGTCAACATTATGTTTCTCATAGAAACATTCAGGCTTATTTTTGGACTCGTAACTTTGCAAATTAAAAAAAAATAAAGAATTTTAAATTTTGCATAGTTATAATAGTCCCCGATTTGCGTTCTATGAGAAACAGATTGTTGAATACTAACACATGTACAGTACCTTATAACTTTTTGGGTCAATGTCGACAATCTTTAAAATTTTTTTGGGGGGGATTGTACTCCCGGACCGCATTTGATACCCCCAGAACAAAACTTGTGGGCCCCAGAACAAAACTTGTAACTTCACCCATGTATTCAGGAAAGTATTTATTGCAGGGTAGGTAAAAATTTACTAGTGGTGTACAATCAAAAAAAACCTAGAAACCTGTTTACTTGATAACAACAGGTTGTCATGTGGAAGACAAAACAATAAAAAGCAAAAGGGGCTCTAAGCTAAAACACTAGTCAATATAAATAATTATAATTTACAAAGGGAGGAAGTAGACAAGAAGAAATTAAATATAATAAATAATTTTTCATATAGTAGGTGCACTAAACTATATTGGAATAATTTTTTTTTACAATTTGCTTGATATATGGGTTTGATGCCTATGTCCCATATTGCCAGAATACAACAGCCCAAAGAGTAGGGAGGATTTTTTTGTATATTCTGATTGAATTGGCAGACAACAATACTCCAAACCTGGACCAAATTGGACAAGACACAATAGAACACTTACAGCTGTAAACAAAGGCTTTGTGTAGTTTGTGCTAAAAACCCCGAGGTAAAAACAAAGAGAAGCTATTTCTGGTGTTCAGGTTGCAATCTTGGGATTCATCCTTTTATGTTATCCCAATCTAGAACATTTTTTTAAGTCCTAAACAAGGTCATAGAAGAAGTCCAACTAAAAACAAAGCCTGCAGCAGTCCTGTATATACTTTTGTATTTGCCCATAACTCTAATGTTTTTGGTTTATCATGTACATGTAAGTTACATCATTTCTTGTGATAGATTGTTTTTTAAAAACACTCAATTTATTTCTGAAGTAAAAGACAACATGATTAATATAATTATGGTTAACATATTTACAAATAGAAGATTTAGTTCAACTGTTCACAAAGGTGATGAGTTTTTTTAACCAGCCTTATGTATACAGCATCTCTGAAGCTATGTAATTAGAGATGCTGACAACTTATTCTAGGGATTATGCACACCTGTTTACTTCGCTGATGTTAGACTCTCACACTAGCATTGTCTAACTTAAGGCTAAACTAGGTTACATAATTTGTATATATATATATATATATATATATATATATATATATATATATATATATATAATTTTTGTGCCAGTGAATCAGTGAACATTTAATAATTTGTTCCTAAGTTTAGGACCTTTAAACAATTTATGTGAAGAATTAATATTTTATTAATTTTTTTGTGCAAATGAAAAACAAGCTCTTTGATTTAAGTTTTGAGCCAAATATTTTTTTATTATATTATTCTCTAGTTTATAATATATATATATATATATATATATATATATATATATATATATATATATATATATATATATAATATATATATATATATATATATATATATATATATATAAAGTTAATATATTACTATTGTAAGTAATTTTATCCACCATTAAGTGCAATGATTTTTAAAATCATTGCACTTAATGGTGGATAAAATTACTTACAATAGTAATATATTAACTTCATAAAGTCAGTGCAACGGGAAAACAATAGATAACGTAAAATTATATATATATGTGTGTGTGTGATGAATAGTTACTATCTGAAGTACATCCGTTCATTCTACAATCTATAAATTCGCAGTACCGATGTTTCGCTAGTATCCCATCCAGCATTGACGAGGTGAACCCAACAACAGTAGAAGAACGACATAAACATCGGTACTGCGAATTTATGGACTGCAGAATGAACAGATTTACTCCAGATAGTAACTATTCATCATATTTTTCCATCCGTGAAGGAATACGTATCAGCATATATATATATATATATATATATATATATATATATATATATATATATATATATATATATATATATGTATGTATGTATATGTATATATATATATATATATATATATATATATATATATTTATATTAATATATTAAATATGGTGATATGTTTTCTTGTAATATAGTTAATAAATTTAAAACATTTCAAAAACAAGGATACTTTTAATGCATATATTATTCAGTATAAACAGTACCAGCATCTTCAGGAAAAATAATTATCTAACAAAATATTTTTACAAAAATTAAATCATATGTACTACAAATGACCATATGTTTATAAGATCAAGGCACCAAACTATGTATAAAGTCATTGATGTTATAGAAAAAATTACATAAAGTGCAATATTTATAAACATATGGTCATTCATAGTACATATGATTTAATTTTTGTAAAAATATTTTGTTAGATAATTATTTTTCCTGAAGATGCTGGTACTGTTTTATTCGGCGAAAAGCTTTGAATAAATATATTCATTAAAAGTATTCTCGTTTTTGAAATGTTTTAAATTTATTAATTATACATATATATAGACACACACACATGTAATAAATTATTTTTAATGCTTAGGGACTTGTTCATAGTTACAGATTTCTCCTATAATTTTTAAAAAAATATTCCGTTATATTTGTGTATATGTATTTAATACTTTTTTTTAAAATCCCAGTGACCATGTCATATTTTTAACATTTCTACATGTCTTATGGTTTAGGAGCTATGCACAATTAAAATGAGAAAAACAAATTTCCTTTTTATGGTTCAAATGAATCAAAAAGAATTTGTACGAAGATATGTTTAACATTTTATTTCATTGTATTATTCTACAGTTTATGAAAAAAGATATTACAATATATGTTATATGCCTATATTATACTTTTTTATGATTTTAAAACCATTTTTTTGACGGTTAACATTCACCTTTACTACTCAGCTTACCCCTCTACCTAGCCAAATTTCATAGGGGCCTACTAATGAAGGTTTAGATACTCATTCTAAAGTAGAACATTCTGCAGTTCTCAACAGGCCAAGGTCTTTTAGTAAATGTAGAGAGATTTTGCAGATATACCTCTCACTCTGACTTCTACCTCATATAAATTAACCATATATTCATGTTTAGTTAATTCATTTATTAGGTCATAATACTTATTCATTTTTTATTGTGTGGTCTTTGGTTATGTTTGTTTCCCACGGTACATTTAGTTCGACCAGGATGATACTTTTTTTCGAGAAAAAGGCATATATCCGGTCCAAATGAAGAAATACAAACATCCTCTGGGATTTTGTAGGCTTTTCATACGTATCCATTAGAATAGTTCAATCAGGTGCAGGACCTTAGGATTGAGTAGGGCTTGCTCTTAGAGTTTGTAGTTGAGCCTGCTTTTATAAAGCAGATATTTCTTCTGCTTGTGGTTATTCCTTCTTGAGCTCTAGCTACCGAGAGACTTACAACTTCACATATGATTTGAAGTATTCTATCATAGTAACATGAGTAATGACCCCTATCAAGAAGCACCTTACATCCCACCAATAAGTGTCTGGCTGTACCTATTGCCTCACCATAAGTATAGCAAGATTTTTCAGACGCTTTCCCTCATCTTACCAAATTACTCTGATCTGGGAGAGTCATCTGGAAGGCATTGAGGTACACGTTCAATAGGGCGGTTGACTAGTCATATATTAAGGCACGCCACTTTAAAGCTAACGGAATGCAACCCCCCCCCATAAAAGAATCAAGAAGCCGTTATCATTTAAAATACCTGATTTTTATAAATTATGAGATTAATTACAATTGTAAAAATAAACAAAGGACATGAATTAAAATTTATGACACAGAATCAAAACAGGAATATTATAAAAGCTTGTTGAATTATCTAATTAAAAGTTTTTACTTGATGTTCTTAACTAAATTAAGACAACTTGAAAATTCAATGACAAATTTAACACAAAAAGGAAATGAAACATAAATGAATGTAAAATGAGTTACATTTTGTGATTATATTTATTTTTAAGGAATACAACATTATTTAATTATTTAAAAAAATCTTTGCCTTTAAATAATTGCAGTGGCGATATAAAAGTTGCTATAATTTTTTCTAAAATTATCTCTCTGATGTTACTTTAGTTTGGTGCAGTTCTTAATACTTTCCTCATATAAATTCTGAATACTAATCTTCGATGCTATTAAAAACAGTTATTTTTAATAATACATTTTATTTTACATTAAATATAAATAATACACTACTTATTTTAATAAAATAACTTTTTCTTCAAAAACCAGCTGAAGTAAAACCATAATACCCAATGTACTTTACTACATAGTAATTGAAATACTACCCACATGTTACTGGAGATGCCCTCATCTTTCTTTTGTGTTTCACCCTCTTTTAAACTAGAAAGCCAATGAAAGGACTATTGTATAATTTAGATTAATAATATAGAAATCCCTCCTGGGAAGGGGGTATTATCATTTCTGGAGAACTAAGGCAGTAATTTGTAGCCTGAAGACAAAATTTTGAAAATTAAATACCACTTTATGTCGTTCTATTGCTTAAAATTCAACACAAGTGGTCAAAATGAGTGAATTAAATTTTTACTTATTTTAATATTACAAATTTAATGAGAACTCAAAGGATATTTGCCTAAAATTGAAGAATATGTCTGGGGTGATTAAAGGATTGCAAGAAATAACATGGTCTTTAAAACAAATTTGAATTTTTATTTTTGCAAACTACAATTTATCAAAAAAATACTGAGTCTAGCAGGCTTTTAAAATTCATTAAAAATTTGGTCATCTGTTATAGCTATTTACTCATGGATGTAACCCGTAGCTAGTCCATTTACGTATATTGTGTAAACACTTATTTATTATTTAACTATTCTTTGAGCTTAGCTCTTGAGGTTATGTTAATACACATAAAAGACGAACACAAAACTCTCAAATTAATCATTTACTAACTCGAACATGTTTCAATGGCAAAGTCATCAGTGAGTGTTGCTATTACAAACGGGAGTCGTAAGTTAGAGTTTGCAATAGCAATACTCACTGACGGTAATAACTTTGTCATTGAAACACGTTTGAGTTAATAAATGATTAATTTGTGAATTTTGTGTACGTCTTTTGTTTGTACTTATTTATTAATTTAACTTGTCAAAATTGACTACTTACTCAGCAGATTTGTTTCACACTTGGTCAGTGCATTGTTCAACACTACTAGTCACAGGCAAGACGGCCTGCTCAGTCTTGCCAGTGTGTTGTTATTTTGAATTTGAGTTCTTTTAATGTTCTATGATGTGTTGTTGTGTAGTTTTTTTTTTATTATGCATTCAAATTTAATGTTTGTTTATGTGTGTTTTATTGTTGAGAATATGTTTTATGGAAATTTTCTGTATTAAGTTTACAGCTTCTTTGATAAAGTGTAGAATTTTTAGGTTTGTATTGGTGTTGATATATGAGTATAGTGTTTCTAGTATGAGTATGCAATGTTTTGTTTAGGGTGTGTGTCTTTAATGTCTTTTATGTGTTCCTTGCATCTTGTAGTGAAATTTCTTCCTGATTTTCTTATGTAATAATGATTTTATACACTCCTCCTCTGTTGTGTTTGTTCTGAAATGTTTTTGTGTAATTTTGGTTTTTTTGGTTCAGTTCAATGTTTTAAAGGTAACTCTGTATCTGAGTTTTTTAATGGATGAAGCTAATTTTTTTTATACGTTGCAAGGGTCAGACTTCATTGCTTTATATGTTTTCATTCCAGATCTTCTTGTATTAAAAATTGTTACTCTCCCAACCATTGTTAACCTTCAATCACACGCGCCAACTACTCGGACATAAACACACGCGCAGGGTATTTTCCACCCCATTTCTTATCTTAAAAAAAAGTTAATTATCACTAAATTTTCATCTTTATAAAATTGTGCATGTGAATGTTGTTGTTTATAAAACGTTTTATAGTATTTTTATGGGTTTATCACTTGTAGATTTTTTGTGTGGTAATTTAGTCTAAATGCACTTAAATTGACTTTATAAATTGTAACGTTTTTTTCAAATTAAAATTAAACATTTATTCATACATTTTAGTAAGTTGTAATGGCTAGATTCTTTAGAGGACTTTTCAAAAAGTTAAACAACATAAATACAACAATATGTTTATTTGAAAAAAAATTATGTAAATTCAGCTTGAAAATCGTCAAAATTTGCCACACTCAAAATTTAAAATTATTCGTCATAATGAAAAATAATTCTTATTACTATGCAATTTACTTCATATTTAGACAAGTAAACATTAGTAAATAACTTTTTACATTGGAATAAAATATTTCAAAAAATATACACATTTTATTAGGTGAAAAAAAATTAGCTAAATTCATAACTGTGTACAGAAGTATTGGTTTAGAAGTAAACATTAGTTCAGTCCGAATTAAAAAGTCAAAAAAATTTAAAAAGTAAAGATTTTTTTAAATTAATATTTTCAAAATGTATTTTTTATTCAGGTGCACATTCATCACAGTATATAAAGGAATGTCCCTACTGTGTTGCAGTAATTTGTTGCAGTTGCAGCATAAAGTGGTTGTCTTCCGATCTTTTTGCAGCGGGCAAACTTCGCATCGTCCAGAACTTCTTTTATTTTTATTTCTCGAGTTTCCTCAACACCACTTATGTGCTTCACACCTGCAAAGGTGTGCTTTATATGCAATGGTAGTCCTGGCAGTAAGGCTCTTGATACAATATGGGGATTTGAAAGTTCTTGACCCAGAATTTTAATTTTTTTTAATGACAAAAAGACAAAATTACAACAAAAAAGATGAATAAATATGTTAAACACCAATAAAAGACTCACACTAAAAAAATATTCTAAGTAAAAAACAATAACTTATAAATGTACCAACAAAAATTTTTGGACGAGAACACACACGCGGGGTCAAATTCACCCTGCACTTAAAACAACGATGTAAACACAATGACTGGTACGCCACAACGGGTTGACCTTGAGTGACAGTGTGGAGGAAGAAGTGATAAACAACTACCTAGGAGGGGAGCGAGAACAAAAATTTTTTGGAGTCGCCTCAGAGAGAAATGAATGATGTGGGGTGCTTTACACCCCGGCGCGTGTGTTTGAAGGTTAAAAGTTGATTCTAGAAGCTGTTGAAATTTGGTGAATTCATATAAAATAAATATTCAATTGACTATGATAACTATTACTATTGGAGAAATAAAAAGAAATTTTAGTAACAGTAAGGAGGGAATATACCGATGAACAAAATTTGAAAGAAACTTGTAAAAATAATATAATAACGTCAAAAATACTTTTAAAAACCATATTTGACATTTGGTTTTTTATTTAGTTTTAAGTTTTAGTGTTTTTTAACAACATTTAGTTTTTTAATGTGATATATTTTGTTATTTTAGTTTTAAATCTGCCAATGTTGTTGTATGATCAGTCTTGATAACAAAAGTTAATATTATTTGTAGCTGGTGTTTTAATGAAATGCCTTTATGTTACAGTGTGTATTCTTGGATAAAGTAAATAAATTGATATTCACAACTTCAGACTATGGGAAAAACATTAAAAAGTTTAGCCTACCTTGTACACCAGTTGATATATCATTCCATTCTGATAACCCACTGGTGTTTCTCATTCATGACGATAAGGATATGGTAAGTAATTATATTTTACTTCTATATAGTTTTTGTTGAGTACTTATTTTTCTATAGTGGTTTTTTTGCTTGTTATTCTACTAGAAATTTAAAAAATTGGTATTGTGAGGTAAACAATGTGTGTCTGCACTCGCTCGCATATATGCATGTATGAATATTATGTATATCAGTTGCTCTTTAACTGTTGTTTTTTCAGGTGACAATTTCCAGGAAATCAATTTTTAAAGACATATTGAAGCCTATTTTTGATACGATTTAATTAAATTAGTCACCAGATCTTGATAATTTTCAGCCATGATGTTCCTAAATAATGTTCAGCTAAATTTGTTTAGCTCGTTTTTTTCCGTTGAACTCAATTACTATTGAAATTCCGAATCCTTTAGCACTTCCCTTAATGAGACTCAATTAAAATTCTTTCTTTGAACTTTGTCTCACTGATTTTTGGAAATTTTTGTTTCAATTAAGTAGAATTAGTTGAATGGCTTTGTGAAAGTTTCATTTTCTAGGCATGATAAAAGCTAACTCATTTAACAACGATTATAATGCAACAGCTTAGGATTAAGCTGCAATTTCCTGCGAGCAACAAAATTCTCAAACCTTCTTCCAAGAAAAAATAAACTCCTTTTCACGCTTAAAGTTACAAAGGTATTGATGTAAAGTGACTGCTGATTCAGCAGTTTTGTTGTTGTTTTGGCTATATAGGAAGGTAAGGCATTATAGAATGATATCACCTTCTAGGAAAATGCAATTTCAACATGTTGTAACAGAAAGTTTTGTTTTTGTCTCCTCATGATATCACAATAAATAAATAAAATAAATGTCATTAGTCATAGAAAAAAAACATACATTCGACTGTCCTGAGAAAACTAGGTGGGATAAAAAAAAATCTAATCACAGATCCGGAATCACCATGAAAAATACCTGGTAAAGAACAGTTAATTATTCTAGAGGCATCAACCCTTCAAACGTTTTGTTAAATAGAAATATTCATAAAAAAGACGTTTGTAACATTTAGTTTGTTACATTTTGGGATATACATTATTGTATATTTTAAAATAATGTTTATTAATGTACATTTTAGAAAATGTATTTAATTTTTTTTAACCAAAGGTTTTACAACAGGTTACTTTGTAGTTATATTGTTACAAAGTAAAACCTAGTGCTGTGTCAAAGTTATAATAACTCTAGAACATAGCTATGTTAAGGTATAGTTACAAAGTAACTTATTAGGATAGATTTGTTTAAAAAAATAATAATATTTACTAATTGAATGTGTTAGCAAACTATTTTTTCTATAACTAAATACTTTGTAGCTATATTGTAATGTAGTAAAATATAATGGTTTGTATTATATATATTGATCGAAGTTTGGAAAATTATGGACCTTTATTACAATGTCCATGAAGAGTTTGGAATTTTAAAAAGTGGTAAATATGGTAATTATTCCATATTCTATCATATTTAAAATGTTTATTAAACACCAGAAATTGTACATAATTACCAATTTATCACATTTACTGCAAAATATTTTCTCAATAATCCAGCTATGGCAAATTGGTTCAAGAGTGTATTTTAAAAAAAACCCCACCACATTCACTCCTTTGTGGCTTTTTAAGGAAAAAATAAGTAAGGTAGATTTAAAATAACAGATCCATTATCATTTGCCCTAACCACTAATTGGTTGTTTCAAATATTATATTTGTGTCAACTATCAACATGGAAATCTGTATTAATCCCCTATAGCCTAAATTTTTGTTCAACGAAGAGGCCTAAAGAGAAAAACTACAACTACAAGTTTACAGGCTAGATTCTGTATTTAAAATACAAAACTATGATCAAAGTAATTATCTAGTGCAATTTCTTTACTACAATAATTACCTTAGGCTTACTTACATTGGCAAAATTACCTAGTTTCTTTTGACATATGTAAGAAAATTGTTTTAATGATGCAATGCTCTGCTACTGCTTTATAAACATTAGGAATCAAACTAGATTCTATTTGAACAAACTTTTGTTTTTAATGAAACAAAACTATAAGAATACAGATTTTTAAAAATAAATATGTTTTTATTATTTTGTCACATTTGTTAGATAATTTGTCATAATCATAACAATAATAGTAATTAAAAAAAAAATAATCTGTCACAATCTATGAGGGTGGTCCACAAAGTAACCTCCGGTTTAAAAAAATAAACCAGTTGAGATACAAAAATTTTATGTTAAAACTACAGCTTTTCTCTACTTTTCTACATATTCACCAAAAAAATTCAAGCATTTATCATACCTTTTAATAGTTTTTGGAATTCCGTATTTAAAAAAATCTGCCGCCTGAGAAGGTAGCCGGCCTGTCACAGCGTTTTGAAGCTCTTCATCTCTCGCAAACCTCTGAGATGCAAGCCACCGCTTCATGTACGTCCCAATAACGTCCCATTTGAACTTTTCGAAAAGTTCAGTTGTTTTTTGAGCTGTGTTAAGGCGGGCATTGTCATGGACAAACACAATGCCAGATGTCAGAAGACCACGACGCTTGTTTTGAATCGCTCGTTGTAGCCGTTTTAAGGTTTCACAATAAGCTGCAGCTGTAATGGTCGTACCACGCTCCATAAATTCAACGAGCAAGATGCCCTTAGCATCCCAAAAAACTGTAGCCATCAATTTTCTTGCTGAAAAGGGTTGGCGAGCTTTCTTTGGCTTGCTTGGCGAAGCGGTATGACCCCATTGCATTGACTGTTGTTTTGTTTCGGCATTCACATAGGCTACCCAAGTCTCATCTCCTGTAACGATCCTGTTCAAAAATGTTTCTTCTTCAACGTTATACTGAGAAAGAAACGTCAATGACAGAACTCATTCTCTTCATTTTGTGATCATCGGTGAACACTTTTAGAATCCAACGAGCACAAAACTTGTGATAGCCTAGTTTTTCTGTCACTATCTCATGCACAAGACTGAGAAATTTCAGGAAAATGATCTGAAAGTTCCAAGATTGTGAAGCGACGGTTCTCGCGAATTTTCTCATTCATTTTGTTCACCAACTCATCACTGACGAGAGATGGCCTACCACTCCGGTCTTCACCGTGAACGTTCGTTCTTCCATTTTTAAAAAAACGAACCCATTGACAGACTACACCTTCGCTCATAATGTTTGGGCCATACACCGCACTCAATTCACGATGAATTTCAGCTGCTGTGTAACTTTTCGACCACAGGAATCTTATTACACCTCGCACTTCACACTTGGCAGGATTTTCTATCGCGGCGCTCATGTTTTTATGTTATAACAAAAGAACGCGCGATCTCACGATACTCTCCCTTGCACAGCTAGAAGCGTACTGAACGGCTGCGCACACCGGTGTGAGAAATGGCGGTGCTACCCCCACTACTTATCGCGCCATGCCCAAACGGCAGTTTCTTTGTGGACCACCCTCTTATAATACTTTCGTAGATTGTATGTAATCTGTTCAACCCTTAGCATATATTTCACACCATTGGCTAACGATTATGACGAGATAAGTACAACTTTTGACACCTGTATTCTATTTCTAATACAATGCAAGATTTTTAAAATTTGTATACACCAATTCGATGCTAGCAGCAAGTAGTGTTTTAAATGTTTCATTCAAGGGATATAAATTAAGAAAAACACTCAACATAACTATTCAGTCTTAAACTTTGAAACTCAACATATAAGGAAGATAATTAGTTAATACTAAAGAAGGGAGAATTTGTGGATTTTACAAGGAATAAAGAACGTAAAATATATTAAAATTAAGTTTAAACGGGTAAATTCAATACATTTTTTAGATTTACAAAATTAAAGTTCGTATAGTCATAAAATGTAAAAGTGATTAATTAAGTTTCTCCGAATGTAAAGGAGTACAAAATTCATGAATTTTTTAGAGTTATTAGGATTTTACATTATTAAGTTAACAGATGATTTTCATATCTGAAAATCAGAAAACAACATTATTTTACAGTGAGTGAATATTTTGTTTAAAAACTAGTAGCTCACGTGAAGATTTAATAGAAAATATTTCTAAAAATGGTCAGAATTAAATATTGCTTCTTAATTCTTCAATAAAACACTTAAAAAACTAGACTGAAAAACATTTCACTAGAAATAAGACAAACTTCAAATTAACATTATCTTAGCATAGGAATCATTATAATTCCAATCACAGATCAGAATGTGTTACTTCATTATCTATTTTGCTACTATTAACTGTCTCATGTCTCAAAATGGAATATTTAGGTACAATAAACTCTATAATCTGGCCTTCTCCTATCCAGGCCCTCCAGTAAAGCTTTTCTTCAAACACGGATGATGTAATCTTAATCAAATGTAAACATAACTCTTATATTTTTCATTGCATGTCAATGTCAGTGACTAAGTGATTTATCACGCCGCTCAGTTCTGTTTGTGTAGCTCGCTACATGCAAACGATTTCAAGCCGTATGTTGTTGCAGTAGTTATGTACAGAGGCTGTTACCGAAGTGGAAGAGAACAATGTCTTTGCCGTGTAAACAGACACATTTAAATTTTTGTTATTACCGCTAAATATTATATAACCCTTTATTGTAAAGTACAGACCAGTGCATTCATACTCGTTTTATATTTCAAGTATATTACAGGTGTTATTTCTATAAACTTTTGACACTGCCGCTACAGGCGGAACACTCGTCATATTTATATTTATGTTACAGTTGTTATTTCTATAAACTTTTGACACTGCCGCTACAGGCGGAACACTCGTCATATTTATATTTATGTTACAGTTGTTATTTCTATAAACTTTTGACACTGCCGCTACAGGCGGAACACTCGTCATATTTATATAATTATGCTGGTAATAAAACTTATTTCATATTTAAACACTATTTATTACTTCACATCTTTCTTAAAACAAAACTCTAAACAAAGAACTGAGAAAAAACTAAAACAATTACAAATCATCTGTTCATTTATATAATGTTCTTTTTCTTTTTTTTTTTTCATAGAGGATTGTCATAGAGTATTATATTATTGCATTCACAACATACTCCCACCTTTTGAGTTATGGTTTAACTCAAAACATTAAAAAATAGTACATTGTTAAAAGATTAATCAACAAATTTTTGTGGAAGCTTAATTTGTCTGCCACTTCTTGAATATGTCACAATTTTATTTTCTTTTGTCACATTATCTTCTTCCAGGTGTAGTTCATGTTCATTGGTTTTTGTCACTTTTGGTTTAATCTTTTCTTTTAATTGTTCTTGGATGGTTTCTTCTTGCATTTCAAGAGGATATAGTCTTTGTATTGGTCTCAATAAACTTCCAAAAGCAGTCTTCAATTGCACTAATCTACACACTCCATCTCTACTAATGATAGTCTTTTCTATCAGTCCTATTGGCCAATCAATTCTTTTTTTATTTTCAACTTCAATCAGTACTAATTCTCCAACTTTCAACTGTCTGCCGTTTTTCTTACTTTTTAAAGCTAATTGTCCTAAATACTCAATCCTAAATCTTTTTCGCAATGCTTCTCTCAGGTGTTGTCGATAACGTACTCTCTTGTTAAGACTTTTTGTATTTACATGGTCACAATCTGGAACTCCAATTTCTTTTAAGTCATGTAAAAACATATTTGGAGTAATAGCAGTTAGGTCTGAAGAAGTTTCAGATAAATATGTCAAAGGTCTAGAATTCATGATACTTTCACAATCACATAAGATTGTCTCCATTTCCTCATAATCCAATGACGTTTTGCCCAAGGTTTTGCGTAGCAACTGTTTCATGAGTCGGATGAGTCGCTCCCACCATCCGCCCCACCATGCAGCAGAGGGAGGGTTAAACCTCCAGTCAATTTGTTGGCATGAGCTATATTTTAAGATAGCATTCCAATCTAGAATTTTAAATGCCTTTTCTGTACCTGTGAAATTGGTACCATTGTCACTATATATTATTGATGGTCTTCCTCGCCTTGCAATAAATCTTCTAAGTGTATCTATAAATGCTTCGACAGAAAGAAACTTTACTAACTCCAAATGAACAGCACGGTATACTGCACAAGTGAATATGCAGATCCAAACTTTACTGCCATCTCGTAGAAACAAAGGTCCCGCAAAATCAATTCCAACCACTTCAAATACTGCGGCATCTCGTACTCTACTTTCAGGTAAGGGTGGAGTGATTGTTTCTACATTTTTTGAATTATGTCTCTGACAAGGAATACATTTTTTCAAAGTATTACTTATTGTTTTTCTTCCTCTCAATATCCAATAGTTTTCTCTTAATAAACTTAAGAGACCTTGAACTCCCACATGACATGATCTCTTATGTATTGTAAGAATAAGAATATCTACAATGTCATGTTTTGATGGTAGAACAACAGGAAATTTAAAATTTTCCAAATCCTTTCTTTCTGTTAATTTTGTCTTTAGCCTTATAATACCATCAGCAGCCATAAATGGTGACAATGAAGCCAATTTAGGGTCCCTTATTCCTTCAAATGATTGCTGTTGAACAATTCTAATTATAAAATTGTTAGCTTCAATAATCTCCTTACATGACAAAACTTTACTCACACACTTTTCCTTCTTTGAGGGGTTACAATTATGAATAAATCTCAGCAACCATGCAAAAACACACACAATCTTATCAAAATCATTTGAAAAGTAATAAAACCAATCTTTTGGGTAATTATTACTTAAAAGTGAAGGTGTAGGTCCTTTCTTTTTTTCTAAAGAAATTAATTCTTCGTCAGGTTCAGGTTCATTTGATGGCCAGGTATCTTCAGGCAACTTCAACCATGACGGGCCCTCCCACCATCTGGAACTAATCAACCTGGAAACTGAACATCCTCTACTGGGCAAGTCTGCTGGATTCATAGTGCCGGGAATGTGCCGCCAAGATGTTCTGGAAGTGAGGCTGCAGATTTCTTCAACTCTATTTCTAACAAATACTCCCCAGTTTTCTTCTCTTTTAATCCAAGCTAATACTGTAGAAGAGTCACTCCAATAAAAAAATTTAATATTACATTCAAATTTGTTTTCATCTCTTAATTCTTGCACTACTGAAGAACCTAATCTAGCACCTATAGTAGCAGCCATTAGTTCAAGTCTGGGTATTGTCATCTTCTTTACAGGTGCTACACGTGACTTTGCCTGGATTAGCTGTAATTGAATACATGTACTAAGTTCAAAACGCATAAATACTGCTGTTGAGTACGCAAATTTGCTGGCATCACAAAATATGTGAACTGATACAGAAATGATTACGTCATCCACACCTTGTAGCCATCGTGGAATCTTCATCTCTTTTAATTGATCGAGTTCCTGAAACCATATATTGAATCGTTGTTTGATTTCTTCTGGTACTTCTTTGTCCCACCCACAATTATCTTTCCAGCATTCCTGCAATAATAACTTAGGGCATATGGAAATAGGACAAGTGAATCCAATAGGATCGAACAATCTGTGTGCAGTGGACAATATAACACGTTGTGTTACCAAGTTCTCTTCTAAATTTACTATTTTATGAAAACTCACAGAAATTGTGTCTTCTTTCTTGTCCCAGGTGAGACCTAGGACTGAAGCCTCTGTCTTGTCTTCCAGACCAGGTTCAGTATATTCCCATCCTCGCAGCTCAAACTTTCCCAAAGAAAATATTTGTATTGCTTCTGAAATGAACTGTTTCAAATCCCTTTCATTATTTACACCTGTAACACAGTTATCAACATAGAAACTTTTAAACAACTTTTCTATTGTACATTTAGAAAATTGATTGTCTTCAGCACACGGTACTAAATACTTCTGCAGGTGGTAGTTGATGACGGCATTGAGCAAAAATGGACTACTTGAGACTCCAAAAACAACTCTTCTATGTCGGAAAATCTTGAGTGATCCATCTGTGTTTTGCCACAGAAATCTTAGGAAATCTCTGTCCTCTTCATACAAACTTATTTGCAAAAACGCCTTTTTTATGTCAGCGATAACTCCTATTTTATAAAGTCGAAAACGTAAAAGCAAAGCTGGTATTATTTCAATTAAGTTAATACCTATTTCCAAACACTGATTAAGGGAATAGTAACCCTTTTCTTTAGACGAGGCATCAAAAACCGGTCTTACTGCAGTGGTGCTGTTTTCTTTTATCACTGGTCTATGAGGTAAATAGTGACCTTCATCCCATTTGCTTATTGGGATTTCCTCAATAACACCATCTTCCAGCCAATCTGAAAACACATTGTTATATACATTATATAAACTTTCATTTGTTAGCTTTTTCACTGAGTTTTCAAGCCTTTTTTTTGCAAGATTGAAATTTCTTGGAACTTCTGGGTGGTCTTCGGACCAAGGTAATTTGACTTCATAGCGTCCTTCTTCATTTACTCTCACAGTTTCCAAAAATTGTGTTTGAACAGAATGTTCAATTTCTTGTTTGCTTCTGGTCTGTAGTGGGTCTTTTATACCTAAAACATCCATTTCCCACAGCTTGCATATTGAATTACTTTGTACAAACATAGAAAGTGCTGTCATAGAACTAAATTCTTTACTTTCTTGAAATTTTCCTGTCAAAACCCATCCTAAATGAGTTTCAAGGGCTATAATACCACAATCTAGAACCTCTTTTCTTCCAGTTAGAAGTTTCCCATATATGTCAGCCCCAATTAATATCTCAATTGGACTGTCTGCATCCTGAAACAATTTAATACCTCTTTCCATCAGTTCATCAGTCCATCTTCCTGGTTTCAAGGCAGGAACATAAGTACAAATATTTATTTCACTAAGTGCCTTGAAATTACAAGAATATGTTTTATCTATACTTTGTAGTCTGACTTTGTAGCATGCATGATTGCGAGGCTTAGTGACCTCTCCTCCAAACAGGCCATGTAATAATGTTTCTTCACCACAAGTGTCATATTTCATTTTTTCAACAGTCGATTTCCTTATGTATGACCTCTGGGATCCACTGTCAAAAAGTAAACGCACATTGAGTTCTTTTGTGTCACTAACAGCCTTGACAACAAGAGTTTGCATGTAAACCTGATTGCCATTCACATTGGACAAGGAATTCTCAAAATTGGGCTCAGCTTCTTTTTCCTCGCATTTAGGTTTAATGTTAGACCTATTAAAATTATTCTGCAACTTTGAACACATAAGTGGTACATGTTTTCCATTACAAATAATACATTTAACAATAGCTCTGCAATGTTTACTTAAATGTCCTACTTTTGTACAAGAAAAGCAACACCTTTTGCTAGTAAGAATATTCTGCCTTTCTTCTAAAGACATGTCCCTAGCTTTAAAACAGTTTTCACTTAAATGACCACCGTCACAAAACACACACATCGATAACTTCGTCTTATCTGTGCTTACTGTAGACGTATTTGATTTTACATTTACAAGGCCAGCTGCTGTAACATTGCTGGTAGGCCTTCTTGTATTTTTAATATGCTTATCTTTACTTGCAAAGTCTCTTTTATATGAACTCGTAGTATTATCACCTGTTGATACTTTTGTTTTTTGTAAACCAAATCCCTGTTTAGCTAAGTTTATTCTTTCTTCTCCCTCCACTTCAATTTTCAAAAAATTCATTAGGCTATCTAGCCTACTTTTACTTTCTGACGCGGTCTCGTCCTGTTGAGAGTTAGGCCTACTTCTCTGCCAAGCTATTAATAAATCCTCCCTGAGACAAGATTCTACTAATGGGAAGAGCATAGCAGCGTACTTCTCCTTTGTTACACCTAAAGTTTCTAAACACCTTAGTTTTGACTCAATTTGATCATAAAGTGAGGAAATAGTAATTTTACTTTCACTGCTATTTAATGTTATTACAATTTTCAAGATTTCTCTTATGTAAAACTCTACTAACAGGTCATCTTTGGCAAAGCGAGATTTTAAATGTTCAATAGCCTGTTCATAACTACGTCCACATGGGGGAAAACTCTCGACAATTTCCCTAGCCTTAGTATTAGGGATAGTCGCTTGCAGGAGATACTGATACTTGTCATCAGAATCAATACAGGGGTCTTCATGGATTTTCTTAAATTGGCCCCAAAACGGCAACCAATCACTAATATCACCACCAAACTTTTTAAACTCAAGTGTGGGTAACTTAAATTTACGTTTTTCTACATTCACACTAGTATCTGTCTTAGGCCTAGCCTTGTCAATAGCCTGTTCAACTAAATACTCAACTATTTTAAACTTGCCTGAGTATTCATCGGCAGATTCTACCTCATTTTCTAAAACTTCAGTAGATGCATTTTCATTTAGTAAAACTTCAATAATTTCTCGGTCTAAGACCTCCAATTGATTATGTTTTTCACGTAATAGCTCTAAATTAGCTTTTAACAAAATCACATCATCTTCATTTTTTATGGATTCTAATAATGTATTGTGTAAACGTGAAAATCCAGTTCTAAACAATTTTCTTTTCTTTTTCAGAGCATCCATTATAAAATACTTACTAATGGATCATAGATTTTAACTGTAACCAAATTATTATCCTGTCACGGTCGCCATATGTTATTTCTATAAACTTTTGACACTGCCGCTACAGGCGGAACACTCGTCATATTTATATTTATGTTACAGTTGTTATTTCTATAAACTTTTGACACTGCCGCTACAGGCGGAACACTCGTCATATTTATATTTATGTTACAGTTGTTATTTCTATAAACTTTTGACACTGCCGCTACAGGCGGAACACTCGTCATATTTATATAATTATGCTGGTAATAAAACTTATTTCATATTTAAACACTATTTATTACTTCACATCTTTCTTAAAACAAAACTCTAAACAAAGAACTGAGAAAAAACTAAAACAATTACAAATCATCTGTTCATTTATATAATGTTCTTTTTCTTTTTTTTTTTCATAGAGGATTGTCATAGAGTATTATATTATTGCATTCACAACAACAGGAATATTTTCCTATGTTTTCTTAATTTTTGGGCATTACACATACAAAATATTGTTCAATGTACATTGTGTTTTTTTAATGGACCCTCCAGTAATCCGGCAGTAGCCCAGTCCTTTATCTGCTAGATTAGTGAGAGTTTACTGCATATCGGGAACTTTAAACAGTAGCCTAATGAAAAAAAACATAAGTGTAGTAATAAACACATAATATGCCGAAATCTTGTTCATGACGAGCTGGTTGTGTCACTGTTTACACTTTGAAATTACTTGCGACCAGACATTCTGTTAACTGTAAGTCGTTAAATTGTTAACATTCACTTGGAGCAAACAATTTCGTCTTACAAACTTCTTTAGCCTCATCATAATATGTGTTGGCAACGCTTGTACATGTTAATATACTCAAAAAGATTTTTGACTAATTAAGTTGATAGTGCTGAAAGGATCGGAGAATCAGAAAGGAGCTCTGATCTAGAAAGCTGCTGTGAGCATGCTCTGGTGAAGATATAGATATAGTTTCTAGTGTGTCAACTACTTTACCCCTCGCTAATTGATCCTCTGTTTTGCATAACGTGTGTCATCCTATGCACAGTATTATAGTATGAGTGCCTATCCAACAGTATATAATTGTAATTATTCTAAAAGTTTTGTCCGTAATGTGAGATACATACAAACATTATTAATTTAAATGTCAAAATTGGTTGGAGGAAAAGAGAATGTTCGGTTTCACCAGATAATTCAATAGTTAAAGAAGATGCTAAGAATATACATTCCTATCATGAAAGTTTGTAGCGAGTTGATGATCTAGCTATTAACTCTAGATTAAAGTCAATAGCGGTTATGGATTTACTCTACCTTTTCTCATAACATTCTTTGTTGCGGGGGGCTTTTCTTTCACAGCTATATTTTCATTTCTCCGAGGTGAAGAATAACCAGTTTCTTGAATGTTTTTACAGATAACATTTACTACAATGCCACTAGAGGATATTGTCATTGTCTCATACTAGTATGCTAAGGAAGAGAAACAAATTCTAAATGTTTTCTTGGAGTTATATCCATTGTTACAATATATTACATAAACCAACACTAATGAAAAGAGGATTTTGTTACGAAAAATTGAATGTTCTTTTATAATATACACTAATTTATGTCTTAAAAACGCTACAGAGATAGTTTTCCTTCTAGTATATATAGCTCCTAATAATAATTAAGACAGAACGTATTCGATCGCTATGTGCCGATCTTTATCAGTCTGCTTGGAAATGTCGGGTCAAGCGGTGATTGTTTTTTAAAGGCAGGTTTTCAATAGTATCAAAGAGTATGTGCGATTTGTATTGGGTTTGTCGTTTAATATGCTTGTACTTTGTGTGTCTGTAAATTTCATATTGTTCTAGTGTTAATAAATACACAAAAACCTCTTAACCACAAATTTTCTTTATTCTACCCTTATGTACATTTCAGTTACCAAGTAACCATCCTCAGAGGGATAACATACAAAGACTGTACTTTGTCAGACATACATAACATGTCAGTCTTTGTATGTTATCTTTCTGAGGATGGTTACTTGGTAACTGAAATGTACATAAGGGTAAAATGAAGACAGTTTGTGGTGAAGAGGTTTTTGTGTATTTATTAATAAATTCAACCACAGTATATTCCTAATAAGTAGTGTTCTAGTGTGTTGAGATGTGGTCCTTTCTTGTTGATATGTAAGACTTCTAGGTTAAGGTGAATGTCTGTGTATTTGTGTCCTGTTTCTTTTATATGATTGTAAAATGCTGAGTTGATGTTCTGTTTGTGTTCCTCGACTCTTTGTTTAAAGCTGCGACTTGTTTGCCCAATGTAGAATTTGTTACTGTATTTGTATAAGTCTGGTGCTGGTAGTTTATCTGTGTTGTTCGTGTCGTGTTGTATTTTGTATTGTAAATTGCTATGACTTTTGTATGCTATTTTGTATCTTGTTTTTTGAAATTTGTGGGCTATTTTATTTGATGTTTTTTTATGTATGACATTGTGATGTATTAGTTTTCCCTCTCTGTAGTGTTAATTTTAGTGTTTTTTTGTATATTATGCCATGACACAAAACACTAAAATTAACACTACGGAGAGGGAAAACAAATACATCACAATACCATACATGACCAAAACTTAAAAAAATAAAAAATAGCCCACAAAATTGAAAAAAAACAGCAGTCAAGGAACAAAAACAGAACACCAACTCAGCATTTTACAATCACATAAAAGAAACAGGACACAAATACAAGGACATTTACCATAACCTAGAAATCTTACACATCAACAAGAAAGGACCATATCTCAACACAGTATGAATTTACAGACACACAAAAACACAAAGTACAAACATATTAAACGAACAAACCCATTACAAATCACACATACTCATAGATACTATCGAAAACCTGCCTTTAAAACCGTCACCGCTTAACCCAACAACTCCAAGCAGAAGACACTGATGAAGATCGCTAGATAACTATTGAAAACGCTTTGTCTCAGTAAGTTTTTACAAAATTTAAAGTTCAAAAGTCATACAATAATGTTAAAGTGATTAATCAAAATTCACTGAACGTAATGGACTACAAAATTCAAGAATAATTAAGAATTGGATGGTCTTTGATCCTTGATTTTAGTTTGTCAAAGTAATTCATTACCATTTTAAAATAATTTATTATAAATAAAAGTATTTTTGCGCTATATAAGGAAATAAAACAATAAATAAATTGAAATGTATTCAATTTAGATAAAAGATTATTGCGAATTTTAAGTCTGATTGATATGGTTTATCTTATCTTTTAAAATAATTTAACCTGTTGAGAAGTATGCTACATATATTATGGTTTACCAAATTAGTATTTTTCTTTGTTACTAGGGATGGGTCGATTCCGATTCTCGATTCCAGGAATCGTCGATTCTAGGTGGTATCGAGGAATCGTCGATACTCGATTCTTCATCATAAAAGTGTCGATTCCGATTCCACACGATTCCGAATATTTATAAAAATACGTGTCGGACCAACTGGCCCAACATAGTTTTTTCCTACCGTAAATGAAACGTAAATAAACTCCGTCGGACCAATTTACCCGACATGGTTTTTTATTTAATTAAATTTTATTATCTGTGCAACACTGTTTTGATATTTTTTTGTGTTTTGTGTTAGCAAGAAACAACAAAACCATAATTTCATGTCCCGGCTACCCAAATAATAAACAGACTGGTGATAAAAGTGTTTTGGCGCCTATCACTAAGACACGTAAACGTGTCACATGTGATTGATTTGTGAGTTTATAAATATTTTGAATACAGAACTAAAGTGTAATATATTCTCTTTCTGATAAGTAATGCTACAGGTCCAGTAAATACTATCCAAGATTCATATAAAGTAAAAGTTTTAACACCAAATAATTTACTTGTTAAGGAATTTACGTTATAATTTACTTCCTAGTAAGGATGAGTTTATCTAAGTGTATCAATGTTTGTACTTAACTTTCACAAAGTCCGTTTTTAAGGATTATTTTACAACTAAATATTTAGTCAATATTTCCGACTTACTTTTAAGGTTTTGTGAAATTTTGAAAACAGTAGTGAAAATCATTACAATACGTTATAACAAATATGTGTGTCGGCCCGTAACTACGGGCAAAAAGCTCTTAGAATAACATCATATTTTTAATCCCGTCGGCGTTTATCTATCAAACAAAAACCATCGTAAATACATCTGTAAGTAGTGTGAAGCTTGTTGTTAAATACTGTGCCTTAATTTTTCCAAAAGTAGCAACACCAGCTGAGTAGTACTAATAAACATAAAGCGTTAAGAGGCCTGGCGGTATTCGGTTCAGGGTACTGGCCGTCGCGTCAATTCGATGACGGTTAACAGAAACTGACGGAGGAAAACCACATAATATATCAAATATGAAAAAGCACTTAAACAACATTCATTTTGCCCAAATTTATCAACAAAAAAGATCTATACTTGAAGAAACTTTATCCTCAGACACAGGACCTACAAGTGATAGTCGGTTAAAAATCAACTGGGATTGAGTAATAAATACAAAATAGGCCTGAATCAGTTGCACTTGTTCCAGACACCTGCAGAAAAAAAGGTCCCACCAGATGTGGAGAAGGTATGCCCCACTAATCCAGAATGTTGGGGAAGAAGGTATCCCAGGGGAATTGACAGTAGAAGAAGAGGTAAACAATTATCTGGGGGAACCATTAGCCAGTCCAGATTGTGATGTTGGGAAGTATTTGGCAGTACAAAGTGCCAAATACCCTCATTTAAATGCAATGGCAATAAAATACCTGTCTGCCCACTCGCGACAGTGTTTTCTGAAAAACCTTTCTCAACTTCAGGAGCTATATGTGACTAGCGATGAAACTAGCTTGACCCACATCGTGTTCAAATGCTTGTGTTTTTGAACAGAAATGTACATTACCTGCCAGACTTTTAAATATTAAAAACTATCCTATTTGTAATTATTTTTTACTTTTTATGTTGTTCGTTTGTTTTTAATTTTTGTTTTGTTTGGGAGACAATGTAAATAGGCTTAGGAATTTTTTCAAACATCATAAAATAAGTAAAGTTCACATTTTTAACTTTAAAATAAGTCATTACTTTATTCTGATATGTTTTTATGTTTAAAAAAATTCCTATTGATAAATCAAGGTTGAAGGTTTTGTTCTATTACATTAAAACAGAACTTTTAAAAGGTTTTGCCATATGACCAAGATGTTAACTAAATTAATTATTAGAGAACTAGAATGTAAGCTAATATAACTTGAAAGAATCGAGAATCGAGAATCGACTAAAGAATCGAGAATCGAACGGAAAATTTTAGAATCGGAATCGGAATCGGAATCGAAAATTTTAGGAATCGGCCCATCCCTATTTGTTACAATTATTAATATTAAATACATAATCTGGTACAATCTCTTAAACATCTAATCATAATCAAATGCTCAATCAAAAATTAATACTTATTTAAAATACAGACATTATTTTTGAATTCTGAAAAAAACAACTCCCCTACCAAAAATCACAATATATCAGTATATAAAATCAAGTTTACAATACCAACATTGGTATGAGTGAAAGCATTCAATAAATGATAATTAAAACAAAAAAATACTAGTGACAAGTAAAATAACAGTGATATGTGTATGTATGTAACCTTAGTTAATAAAAATAGTTCTTTTCATGAGTTTATGACTGTTAATCGATATGCCTAGAGTATTATTTTTTAAATACTTATCAAATGTTAATAATTTTACTGTTTCTTTAAGAATCAAATAGATCTTTCTGATTTTGGGTATTGTTTTGTTTGTGTTTGCATGCATATGTGCAGCAAGCATTTTTGTACAAATATGTGCAAGTGTATTTATCTTTCTATGTTGATTAGATGTGTTACATTTATGTTTGAATATTTCTGACTTTTCAAATTTTCATTTCTACTCATTTCATAAATTTGTTGGTAGATGTTTTTGATGCCAGGTAGACCAAACTGTTTTATTATGTGTGGACAATTTGAATATATAATTGTGGGATTAACTATGATTTTTATTGCATTAAAGTATCTTTAAAGATTTTTTGTATGTTTCTAGAACATATTTTTTACAATCACAATGGAGTGTTTATAAATTATATTTTTGTTGATGAGATTAATTTTTTTTTTCAAACCCACATCTCTGGACTGTTTTTATATTGCCTTTCTCCCAAATGTTTATACAAATCTTCTTTGTCTACTTTATTGTTTTCTCCCTTATTTTTCATTAGAATGTTGATTATTTTATTTTCCTAATCCAGTTTTTGTATTATTTATTTTCCAGATAAATCTCTTATTGAACTTTCATTTAATATTTTTCTGAATTTAGGGAAGGATAAGAGAGAGAGGAAGGGAGGGAGAAAAGAGGAAAGAGAGGGAGAGGGAGGGAGGGGCAGAGAGATGGCTGACACATTTTAAAAACAGACTTAAAAGTTACATTTAATTGTACAAGAGAGATTTTTTATTTAAAGATTGAATTAATGCCTACATTGAGAGATGTATTGGTATCTTAAGAAGTTAAAATGATTATTGTACTGAGTTTCTGTATTACATAATAGGTACGCCAGAGTTTCATTCAAAACTTTTAAATAATCATCAAGAATAATAAAAATTTGATGTTTATTGTTAATAATAAATATCTTAAACTTATAATGTTAGTTTATGCTTTAAGAGCTATTAATTACAATTATTCTATTAATTCTTTTCAGTTATGGATTACTACGGACTTTGGCATGTCCTGGGCACGTTTGCAAGAGCTGGTCAAAACCTTCTACTGGATAGAAGGCAGTGATGGTCAACAGACATTATTGTTTCAACGTGAAGAACCTACAGCATCATCTGTTCTTGCATTATCCAATTTTACTGAATATGAGCGTAAAAATAAGTTGACAGTTCTTGCAACTGATGTTATTGATTTTTGGGTTAAAGGCGACTTCATGTTTGTGACAAAGAAAGTGGTAAAGGTACCTTTTTAATAAAAATACGTTTCAATTTTATTGTTAAGAAAATTATCTCTTAAGAGAAACTGTATTCTTAAACCAAAACATGAGTTTTTATGTAGATTTGAACAATGTTACATATTTTAGCTTTTCCTGACATTGTCATCTGTGCATGAAAAAAATCTAATATTTTACTTATGTTTATTAAATGCAATAAAACCCATAAAAAGCTGAAATGTCAAACTTCAGTTTTTCCATAGATCAACTCCTAGAACTTTTTCACACTGCAAAAATATCCTGAAAAATATTGATGTTCACTAAGTTTCATGAAGTTGCTTGTTACAGCAGCTGTGAGACATTTTTCATATTTCTTAATACATATTTTTGGTATAAAAGTATATATTTTTTTAATCTAGATAAATTGTCTACAAATATATCATGGAATTTTTGTTGAGTATTTTTTTTTAGAAAAAATACTTGATATTAAATATTGCTAATATTTCAGTTGTCTAAGCCTAGAAATAAAAATTCTAATTTCTGTGTAATTTTTCATATTATTTTTTCTTATATGTTAAACATTGTATGTTTTCTTGTATAATAATAAAAAAAACAACTTAGGTGATTCAAATACGAGAATTATTTATTAATATTTATTCAAAGCTTTTCGTTGGTAAACAGTACTATCATCAGGAATGAATCAACAAAAAGCTGATGATGTTGGTATTGTTTATCAACGAAAAGCTTTAAATAAATGTTGATAAACAATTCTTGTATTTGAATAACCTAGAAATAATTCTACCCTGATAAAAAAATTGTGTTATTAAAAAAAAATAAATAATTACAAGCAATTTACTTTAAAATTTATTTACGCTTATTTACTATTAATTTTAGAAATATATGTACATTCAGATCTCTTTATAGTAAAGTCGCTGGAACCATCAAAAACATTTAGTTGAACTGAAATTTGTTTACAATGAAACGTAAGGTAATTGTTACAATACAGTGCTAAAATGCATTAAATAATGCCATTCTTACATTTTTTAATTTATAGAAGTCAATATCGTTGAAGTAGAATGGTTGAGAATAAACTGAATATAACAATATTCTATAACAACACTTTTTAGTTTAGTTTTGTGTAGAAATAAAATTTATGATATGCTAGAAATTATTTTGTAGCAAAGTATAGAATAATGAAAAAATGAATTTTTATTATTTAAAATATGAACTGAACCTTAACATAACTAAAATTTATTTTAAAAAAATTAATTGTTCAACAGAATCAAAATTTTGAAAAGTAGTAACTAGAATATCATGTTGAGTAGTTAGGTACAAGTAAATGGTTTCTTAAGCTTTTATTTTTTTTTTGTAAACACCTTTTCAAAAGTTTCTTTATATCCACTTTCACTGGTATCTGAATTGCTGACGATTGACTTAGAAGTTGGTGCTGTTCCCTCTACATTTTCCACGAGTTTGTTGTAACTTGGATCATATCTTTCCAGCAAAACTTTATCCGCATTAACATGGTTGTCAAATGTTCCCAAATTCGTACTACTATTTGATGAAGGAACTACAGGATTCTACAAATCTCTCCCTTCATTTTCCCCCACACATTTTTTAATTTCAAGTTCTTGTAATAACTTGTTTGCCATATTTGTTTTTCCTTAAATATAAAATGTTGCACTGTGGGTAAAAACTGTTTCTTTAAACATTCTTAATATTCATCATGGGTATTACATTATTATTTTTTAAACATATCCTAAAACAATAAAATACTTACATATCTTTAAACACTATTATTTTTGCAGGATGACAACAATCTTGATTTGTATGTCTCATATAAACAAGGAGGATTTGTCAAGGCTATTTTCCAGACAGAATTAGATCGGCGAGCATTCCATATAGTTGATGCAGATTCAAATCGTGTATTTGTTGCCATTTCTCACACTGAATATCTAGCCAACTTGTATGTGTCTGAAATAAGTGCATCTCAAGTGTCCAGGTTTGGACTTTCTTTGGAACGTGTATTTTGCTACTTTGTTGACAAAATGTGGAAGGATTCTTGGCTCAGGTAAAAGTTCCTATAAAATATAAAATTAAAATATTTTAAATGAGAAAATAGTAGGCATTTTATATTCTTTGATTTATTCTAACTTAAAATTCAAGTTTAGTTTAAAAAAAACAATTTTTGTGCAAAAGGTATTTTAATATTAATGTTGTACACCCTTTGCTGATAATTTAACAAGTAATACAGTAATTAAAAAAAACCACTAAGAGAAAAATTTTAGAAATAACAGATACCACAAGAAATATCTAGTGAATTATTAATACTTTCAAGCCTATGCCCAGGTATAGATACCGTCATTTAGTTAGAGCTAGTTGCCTACACCAGTGTATAGCTCGGGCTTCCGTATTTATTTGCATAGCAACATCATTCCTCTATATTCTCAGTTTTGTCAATATCATTCTTTATATTGGTTATTCTACTTAACATGTGTCTTTAGCTTTAGGGTAATCAGAGTTGCGTTTATGAATAAAAACTTATTTTGGTTAAGTGTGGCAACTGAGAGCTCTTTGACATTTGTTTGACAGATTTGGTTAGGTTAGATAATGAGTCTTTTATTAGTGGAGCTGTTTACTTTCGAGTTTGTTGTTGTTTGCTCAAAATATTCTCTATCAGTTATTTGTTTTTTTTTAAATTTGTATATAGTTTGTGTAATTTTTGTTTAGGTTTCAAGTTTGTTGTTTTTCGCTGTAAATTTATCATTCAGTTATTTAGTTTATTTAATTTTTATTGTTAGAGATATTACGTCATAGATATAATGACTGAAGACATTTTAGGTAGCAATTTAATGCGAGATATGTTGCTTTTAGACAGACACAGTGACAGTGAAACCGATCTAGGTCGAGATACAGTGGAATGCATTATGTACTGCGTCACTATTTTATTTCTTTGAGTATGGGGCTAGGATTCAGTGTTAAGACCAATGAAATTGGGTTATATATATGACAACTATTTGATGTTTGACCATTATCACACAGATCCTTTTTCTTTTTTCCGGACTAACAAAGGATACAGTAGATCTAAAACAAATTACATATTTTATTGTGTTTATTAGATATTCTATTACGTTTATTAGATATTGTATTGTGTTTATGTAGTTCTCATTCATGAAGATAGATCGGTTTATCCAATATAAAGTTCTCAGTCTCCTATTAGAAAAAAATTCAAATAAGCTCAGAACGTTTTATCAAAACTATTAACAACAGCTGAAATTATGTAGTACCTATTATACAAAATCTATTTTCTTGTTTAACTGGGGCGCTGTAAGTTCTGCTCTGGCCTTGAGCGGCAAGTGATGGCACGCTGGGGTGAGAGGGGCATGAACCAATGCAGTTCTACAAACATTGGTTTTCTGTTGCTCTGCAAAAACATGGTTATTCATTCTGTGTTGAAATCACATACATACAGACCAATGCATAATTAAGCGGAATTTCAAAATATGCAACTGTACATGTTTTACTAATGTTGGGCGTAGAGTCAAACAGCATGGTTTGAAGGCCCAGTGGGAAGAAGGGGAGAGTTGTAGTATGCGGACTGACTAGTAGCGGCTGTACCAGAGTGGAACTTATAGTCCACGAGTAAACACAAATAATGTTTTTCTTGAAAGGGAAAGAAATACAACTTTATTAGTGAATCTACTCAATCAGTGCACTTATATCTCATACCTCTTTCATTTTCAAATTGACATTTGGATTAAAAAAAGATCATCCAGAAACTATATATGCTAATGAGAAACAGTTTAAAATATGAGTTGCATATTAGACATGTGAAATATTCCAGATAGTATATCTGGAATATTTATATTCCATATAAAATATCCCTGGTAGTATAGAATTTTCTAGGTATTGTATCTCAGATTCATATTAATACATATTATTGGGATATCAGAAAGTCACTATGACTTTCTTGTAGGTGGATGCTTAGAAAAATTCCTAAAATCTTGTTTAAGTTATAACAAAAATATACTGCTGAACTTTCTGATATATTTTAAGCAATTGAATTGTATATTTATGATATAAAAAATCTGTAATATTCATAGCGAAAGATTAAAGACACGCGACTAAAGGAAGAACGCTAAAGTTGAAATAATTTCAACATAGTCCTCACTAAGTTCTTTGACATGTGAGCATTTTTAATTTGTTTGAGAGGTCAGGTTATGGATATAGTACTATCTAGAAGTGTTATTTAAAACAATGTGATCCAATGAAATATATATGGTTTGATATAGAAAAATCCCAGTATAGTCATATATTTAGGTATTCATTATATCTTTTTCAATCAATTCAATTAGATTTTAATAAACACATACTATACAACTTCGTCTTCATCCAAACAGTCCTTAAAAATTTTCTATGTCTGATGGTTTTGTATATTAAGAAGATAAATTATTCAAGGCCACAGGGTTCTAAACCAGAGGTATAAATTTAAGAAGTTTAAGATAGGGAGGAGGATTGGCTGGAAAAAATAAGCTTTTTTCAATTTGTCCAGATTGTAAAAAGTTGGATATTATTTATCGAAGGTATGTTTAGAGATAAATAAATAAAGAGTGGTTATTATAGTTATTAAATTAAGACTTATTGATGGTTTCTAAACTCAAATGGTTATGAACTTTCTAAGAATCCTAGAGTAAATTTCAGATTAAATAATTAGAACTTTGTAGAATAGCACAAGACACCAATTGAAAATATTTAGCTAATATAATATTAATCATATTTGTTGATTCCATCTTCACTACTAGTTTTCTCTAAACACTTGTAAATATTTACAAACTTGCCTATAGTAGCACTTACTTATATTTGTTGAGGACGGCCGTTTCGGGACATGTGTCCCAACCTACAAAAACCTTGAGATTAGTTAAGTCTGAGTTGACAGTGGGACACATCTCCCGAAACGGCTGTCCTCAACAAATATAAGTAAATCCTACTATAGGCGAGTTTGTAAATATTTACAAGTGTTTAGTGATAATATTAATGTTTTAACATTTTTTTGATTATGGCCAATTATTTTTCTACTAGTCTAACTTATGAGCATTATCAATACTAAAACATTACTGTTTGAAAAATTAAATATTGATTGATATTATTTATTTTTAGAATATCAAATGTGTTTTCCTGTTAGAATATTTTAAAGATCAAACAATATTTATTTTTAATATTATTTTTTGGTAATAGTAGTATGATTTATTCTTAACAATTCTCAAGTTAGACTGTAACTTTACATGCTGACTGAAGTAATCAAAATTATTTATTCATTTGGCTTGTGTTATTCCTCAGAATCTGGATTATTTATTGTCACATGCAGGTGACAGATTCAAATTATTATTACAAATTTCAGACGGTTTCCTTACAAAGGAAATCTCACTGAATTTTTCATACAAACATTTTTTTTTAATACTTCAGGAAAATATCTTTTAACAATAGACAGTAATTTTTAATAGTATACAGTGTCCAGGGCGCTATTTCAAATTGTTATAAGATTACTATTTCCAGTTAATAAATTTATATGAAATAGCTCAAATACTGTATTATATACTGCCTGTATATCATTTTGTGACTATACTTTTATAATGAACATCATCAAATTAGCATTATTAAACTGACATAACCAAATTGTTAAAATGCCTAATTTTTGTCATTAAAGTGGCTTGTTGTAATATCTTCAATTCACTGATTAAACTATAACTAAATGAATACTTGAGGGCTTACTTGCTGATCTGTTTCAAAACAATGAGTAGAGGCTTTGGTTTGTAAAGGAACAATTGTTTTGAAACGCGTCAGCAAGTAAGCCCTTTAGTATTCACTTAGTTGAGTATTATTTTATTATACTTTTGGTAAATGATAAGCTGGTTAAATATCGAGTCAATATAGTTTTATTTATTTATTGCAATGTTTCGCAAACTTATTTTTTGTCCTTATTAAGCCTTTAGTGCTATAAAAATGAAGTCCTTACATTTAGAGTTCAAGTGGGTAACGTGAGGAGGCAAAACATCAAACCCCTACACTTTACCAACACTTTCCTTTGGATTTTATTAGAAAAGTGTAGGGGTTTGATGTTTTACCTCCTTACATTACCCATTTGAACTCTAAATGTAAGAACTTTTTTTATAGCACTACAGGCTTTATAAGAGCAAAAAATCAGTTGCTGAAAGGTTGCAATAATAAATAAAACTCTTTTTACTCGATATTCAACGGGCTTATCATTTATTTAATTGTTATTTCGAGTAAAATAAACAGGAATAGTAATTTTTGTCATTAGTTGTGATAGTGAAACTTCTAAAAGGACTGGGTGAGTATTATATAGCTAGATTACATTTTAAAGTGTTATTGCAGTGATGTGGCTGACAAGACATTTGCAGATGTTCACAAAGTAGAAGGCCTTCAAGGAATCTACATAGCCTCACAAGTACTTCAGACTGCAACTACCAACATTGGGCCAGAACATCTTATAACGGTTATTACTTTCGATTGGGGTGGAGAATGGAAACCAATTAAACCTCCTCGTGTAGATAGCAATCATCGAAAAATTAATTGTGAACTGGTAAGAGAATTTTAGTTGTGTTATGAAAAAGTTGTAGTGTCAAAAGAAAAAAAATTATATTGGATAGTATAAATACTTTAAATTAATCTAAAAGAATTTGTTTTTTCATACAAGATGTTATCCTTTTCTACTTCTGTTTTTTTTTAATGATTTAAATGTTTTTTAAAGAGCCCTACATCTTAACGTTATGAATCAACATTTAAACGGATTTAGTAATGTTGTTTCCAATGATTGATTTTCATTATTTAAAAATTAACACTTTTTATAAGCGGTTGGGCTATAATATACAGTTAAGGATGTGTTTTATTAAAAAAATTTGATCTCAAGAATATTATTAACTACTCCAAGCATTTCGCTGGCATTAATTCCATCATGAACTAGTGAAACTGTAAAACTGGGGAATATTGTCAGTGACAAAGCCTTTTCCTGTAATGAAATATTTGTAATAATAATTATGGATTGCAAATGTGCACATGGCTAAATACTCATTCACAAAAAAAAACAAACTGGATTAATTCAAAACAGTGTGATATAAAATAGATCCAAAGTATATGGTTAGTGTAGAATTAAGATCTTGGTGAAAATGATTGCAAAAATTCTAAGTGCTCTGAAGTTTTAACTTCATTGGCTGTATTATTCCCTCTATGTTTGTGATTATTAGAGTAAATTCAAAACAATGTTACAGGTTTTTATATTCAAGATGTATATCAGTCATATACAGTAAACTCCCGATTATCCGTGGAATACGGTGGCCCGGCAACACCGGACAACGAATTCCCCGGATAATCCGCTATAAACAAAGAATACGCAAAACGATCGATAATCGATTATTATATCATAAGTTACAAATATAATGACCCCGGTTAATGCAATTCACAAATAATCTTCAGAGGACAAAATAAATATGGAAAATAATTTAAAATGTTGATGTATTTGACAGATTATAACATGTACATTTATATGTCTAACTATTTACAATATGTACATAAGTATATGTCAAAAGTAAGTATGTATGTACATATGTAATTTCCTTTACACATAATACTTTCACTTTTTAACAAAAAAATCTGTCACTTTCGTCTGTTTATTGTGAGCATTGATTTAGCTTTAATGTGCGACCTAAGTTTCTTGAGAACCATTTTGTCGCACAGTGTCTACTTGTGTCACGTGTGTCACAAAGCCATAAAGATCGATAATGTATATGACAGACATGGATAATCCATATGTCACGTCCTAGACTATTTATAGCCGAGATTAGCTGACATTTGTTTACAATCTTATGATACATATTAGGTGTTCGGGCGTCATTGTCTCTTATATACAGTAGTCTGCTCGCCCCTTTTATTTCGCTGGCCCGGGTCGGGATGCTTCCATTTCAATGTAAAAATTAGTACGTACATATTTACATATCTATTCCCTTCATCTTAACTTCTATTAGGCCTTATATGTATTTACGTCGTATTTACCGTTTGGAAATTTAAACACATGAATCTGATTGGAATAAAAATTGTATATTTGTGAAACAATGGCAGACCCCGGATAATCCGCAAACCAGTTAATCCGCCCACGGATAATCGGGAGTTTACTGTAATTGGTAGCTATTGCAAATCTGTACAATTTGATCATCTGGAATAGTTGATCCCAAACAATCCACATTATCGGAGCTTACTGTATTCTTTACAAGTTCAGGTCAATTTGCTTGTCACATCTCCAAAACAACTCGACATATTCTATGTTTTCAACATATTCTTTAGTTTTGTATAAACTAAATAAAAGTTTTCATCCGCCCTGAATATGCTAAGATTTATGATATACACATTATTCTATTATTCTCAAATTAATGAGTAGATTTGCAATCTGAATAAAATTTTTATAGCATTCGGCAGTATCTTTAGTAATTTTATAAAAATCCTGCTCTCTGCAGTAAAACTTGTAAACAATATCATTTACATTTTAATGTACTCAAACAAGAATTTTTCTTGGTATATATGCAAGTTGACTTGCAAGTACTATTAATTACGTGTTCTTATTTTTTAGTGCATTCTGTTACTAATATAATGCCAAAATAATTATAAAAAACCAAACTAGTTCTCCACAAAAAACTGCTAAACAAGAAGAAAATTTACAGATCGGAAACTAAATAAAAATTCTATACACAAAGAAAGACAGTTTAACTAATATAATTTTCAAACCCCACTTAGAAGTAGCTAACATACTTAAACCAAATCAAGAGAGATTATAAATAATATATCAAAATTCCAGCAAAATGCAAAATATTTACTTAAATAAAACACAAGTTGAGTTTAAACTCAACAAACTCATAGAAAAACAAAAAACATATACAATAGCACAAAGAACCATAAATTCCACCCCAGCTTTATAAACCTTACAAAAACCAATTTCACCAAAGAAGAAATAAAACTACTTGAAAATAGCACCAAAACAAACATCAAACCAAAAATATAAAAGAACTGAAAACCCCATAGTTGAGACGGAACTGACTATTGACCTTATAAATAATGAAAACCATGATAACAAGAAACACAGCATCATACGAAATCAACCAAATTATCAACAAGAAAAACACAAAAGAAAATCACAACAAAAAAATGAAATAATAGCAACAAATCAGACAAAACCAACCCTACAGTGATAATAATTAGAAACAAAATATAATAAGAAAACAGAAAAAACTAATAAATTCCAACAATTGCATAGAATTAAACAAAGACCCCCACTAACAAATACCAAACCGAAGTATTATAAATAGCAAAAAACAATAGCTATTTATTTAACAAAAAAAACCCTTACCAATACACAACATTCAATCCAAATCCCCCTAAAGTGAACCCCCTGATAAAAATACATAAAATCAACAAACTCATAATACTTCAAATAAATATAAAAAATACACCCACCTATAAAATATCACAAGCAATTGCCAACAGCATAAAAGACGAGCTTAAACTTGAAAACAGATACACTATTTAAAACTAAATTAATTTAACCAACTAACCAAACTAAAAACTATAGCAAAAAAACCTAAATTTATATAATTTGATATTACATATATGTATTCTAATATACCAATAAATGAAAACATCCAAATAAAATACATAAATAAATAACCTTATAACCGAGCCTAAATACACAAACCAAATAACAAAATACTTAAAGTACTTAAAAACCATACTAAACCAAAACTATTTTACTTTTAATAAAAATATATAGAAACAAATAGATTGCTTAACAATGTGACCGCCTCTCTTAAGTATTGGATCAAATATTTACCTCCAAAACCTTGAAAAAATAATCACACACACCATAAAAAGATAAGACCCCAACAGCCATTGGATATGATATGTGGATGATGGATTATACATCTCCCATAATTAAGTTATAAATAATAATAATATCATCACAATGAAAATATTGGAAAGAACCCCAATACCACAAAATATTCTAAAATAACAAATAAGACAAGTTACTTAAGATTAAACCATTATGTACATTTCGATGATCATGTTATCATCATCATAGGGTCTTATTAGAGAACTACAATCTAGCAAACAAAAAATTATTCTATTCATTAATATCATCCATTAGTAACAAAATAAGCTCCAAAATGATAACACGTGATTAATATTTATGGAAAATCTACTTTCATATATTTTCACCAAGTAAGATTTTTGTTCAAGTACATTGAAGTGTAAGTAATAAGTGAATACAAGAAAAGAGTGTTGAAAAGTTAAAAACATGTATATTTGCATATTTATACATTATACTTGTTTTTTTTCCAGGCGGACAATTGTTCATTACATCTATCCCAGAAGTTTGCTCAGCTATACCCAGTAACAAGGTCTGCACCAATATTAAGTTCAAAGTCAGCTACTGGTATTATCATGGCTACTGGAACTTTGGGACATTATCTTAAGGGACATCCTGGCGTTTACCTAAGTCGAGATGCAGGCCTGTCTTGGCACCAAGTAAGTAGTTTAAAAACCTGTGAAAATATAAATATATCATATTGTTTACCCAAAATGTATCTGTTAAACAACTTAAAATAGATGGTAGCAGTATACTAATGGAGGTAAATACAGTACACTCCACTGATGGATTTTCTGCTGTTTTTTATACCTTTTTTTATTATAGCTCAAGATCAGTTAGATGTTAAGAGAAAAATACGAACGAAAAAATTATGGCCTGTATTATTTACTTGAGACTACCAGCCACACAATACTTGGAAACTGCACGAGTCACAACTCTCAGAACAAAATGTTTGTTTAATACAGTGTTGCAGAGATTATAATACTAAAAAACTGAATGCGCCACAACTCTCAAAACTTCACACCCATCTTACATTTTTACTCCCACTATTTCATTTTCTCACCAATGTCAGTTTTGTCAATTTGGCCATAGCTGTTACCTCGTGTATTTTGTGAATCGTGAGTTTAGGTTCGGCCAAGTTTGTGATCTGCAGTTTGCTTTTTTGTGATCTTTTATTTTATTTTACGATGACTGAGAAAAAGAAAAAAGTGGTTTTATAAATTAAAAGAAACTATAATTATTAAAACAAATAATTTAAAATGATGCTTTGATAAGTCAAATTAGCTTGCAGAAAAGGAGAAAGCGTGGCTGACAGATTTTTGTGTAAAACATACAGATAATTTTTACAACATTTACTTTATAAACTACACACACACACACTATATATATATATATATATATATATATATATATATTTTAGGTTAGTTTTGGTTGGTAAAGATTATTTAGATTTTTTGGACTAGGAGACTGACAGACTTACCTTGGTAAGAGTCCACACTGTAGTCTTGAAATAGAAACACATAAAAGCACTTAAACAATGATATATTTCAACCACACAGTGGTCTTTTAGTTCTTAAAAGAGCTTTTAGTTCTAAAATGGTCTTAAAGACCACTGTGTGGTTGAAATATATCATTGTTTAAGTGCTTTTATGTGTTTCTATTTCAAGACTACAGTGTGGACTCTTACCAAGGTAAGTCTGTCAGTCTCCTAGTCCAAAAAATCTATATATATATATATATATATATATATATATATATATATATATATATATATATTCTTGATATTTAACGTTATCCATTGTTTTTCCGTTGCACTGACTTTATGAAGTTAATATATTACTATTGTAAGTAATTTTAACCACCATGAGAGTGATTCGACAATGGTCAATTGACCGAAAGGTGCCTCATCACTCAAGGTAAAATTATTGCACTTAATGGTGGAAAAATTACTTACAATAGTAATATATTAACTTCATATATATATATATATATATATATATATATATATATATATTGTAACATTTATAGAATGGGCTATATAATGTTCTTTAAGAATTGGAAGAATAGATTAGAAATAACTCACACAAAATTTAAAAAGAAATTCATTAAGATATTGGTTAGATTAAATTGAAACTAATTTTAGGTAAAAGCCTAGAAAAGGTTGTAACATGTAAACAAGATATTTGAACTGTTGCATTAGGAAATTTGTTATATCAAATAACCTAACAAATAAGATTAAAACAAGATAATCTAATAATAATAATTATATGTAAACAAAATTGTAAACTTTAGTAACATAGGGCATAAATAATTTCTGGAGAGATGGAAGGTTGAAACGCGATTATAAACAAGGAAATGAAAGGTTATGTTCTATAAATCCAGCCAAAACACATACATTTCGGAATTATTACAAAAGTAAAAAGTTAAGACACTTCACACACAAATAATAGTAATTAAATAAACACTGGAAGGTTTGTTAAGGATCGGAAAGTTGAAACAGTAAGTTTAACCAAATTAAAACGGGTGAAAATAGTTGTTGGCGCATTAACAGCTGTAAACCCAAAGAAAGTAGGTCAGTGTACAGTCGACTCTAGTGGAAAAATGGAACTAAATTACATGGAAGATGAGGTATGGAAAAGGAATGGCAGCCATATTTTAAACATTTTTAAAAGTAAAACTAAGGACGCGTTAGTTTAGTAGAGCGTGGGGATGCCAAGGTATTGGACCTTCTCTGAGAAGTCAAAATTCCATTTGAAGAATTTCGTCAAAATTTTACAGATTTGTGAAGAAAATTGGCCAAATTAAAACAAGGATAAGTGAATTTAAAGCTATAATACAGTGTTAATATAATTTGAAGTAACTAAAAAGAATTTTAGTGTGTTAAATATAAAATTTAAAGAGAACTGAATCCTACGTGTGAACAAACAGCCGATCTCCGAGAATTTATAAGTTAAGTAAATAGCGCTATACAAATAAACTTTAGTGAACTTTTAAAATTATAAGGAAATTTAAAATTGTACATTATTAGAATATTTTGAAATTAATTAATAGTTAGTAGTAAGAAACATAATCCAGTTCAAATAGTTTAGGGACCTTTTTGCTTATTCCAAATTTAAGTTTTTTCATCAGGAAGCTATTTATTAAAACTATTTTCTAAATTTAATCTTGTTTATCAAAATTTATTTAATTAACCAAAGAGTTAAAAGATATAGCCCATGCATATAAACCCCGAGATATTAAGAGATCTTAGAAATAGCCTAGGGTATAAAATTTTGTAACTAAAATCAAAGGAATTGAGTTTAGCATATTGTGTTAAAACTTGTTAAGTTGTATATTTTTTTGTTCTGTTTATTGTTTAAATGTTGAAATAAAATTGTTATAATAAAGAATTTTAAAATATTCCTGAGTAAGTTTTTGGTTTTAATAAAGAAATATATATATCTTCATTTAAATAGAGAACTTAATTATTCAATCAATAAATAAACCCCGTGGTGTTCAAAATTTAATTATAATATATATATATATATATATATATATATATATATATATATATATAGTTCACACATAGATAAATGTATGTTAAATAAACTTTTTGCGTTGATTAAAATTGTTTTGTTGACTTGGAAATTTTTTGGGTTATCAATGGAACTTTCTTTTTTAGAGTTGTCATTTTGTATAGTTTATCTTTAATTTTTTTATATTATGACTAAGAAATGGTTAGTTGTAATTAATCTTCCCAAGGTTCAAATTACATTTTGTAAGCGCTTTATGTATCCTAATACTTGAAAATGCTACTAAAAATTACTTGTTTCTTCACCAGTTCTAGATAATGTATTTCCTATTTTAGTTAGTCAGTAGCATAAAATGTAATTTTTTTCTCCATGGCTAGACAGTCAAAGGTAAATTTCTTCACATCCTGTTTGCATAGTTAACAAGATAATGTCTATTAATAGGATTAGTTTTCATTGAAACCATTAAGAAGCGATTTGTAATCTATTGTATCAAACACTCCAAAACATAGATCGATGTAAAGCAGAGAATTGCAAATCTCTGATATTGTTAATTTATGACATAACTGTTATAACTTTTCTTTGTTTTTGTAAAATTTTATATTAAATTTGTCGTCAAATAAATGTTGAATGTTTAATAAACATTTTTAAACAATGTTCAAACATTGCTGAAAATAAACTCAACAAAAGTAGGAAAAATTTAATTACACAGTAAATGCTTTTTAAAAAAATTCCAGTAATTGCTTGGAAAACATTAATATTGTTTTGTATTTCCATTTTATAGATATTACAAGACTACTATCTGTTTAATTTCGGAGACCATGGAGGTGTTTTGGTAGCCGTCAAATTTTTTAAATCCAATGGAGAGACTGGAGAAATTCTATACTCAACTGATGATGGAGAGAACTGGAAAAGTCATAAGTTTTCTGATGATTTCCTAAGAATTTATGGTTTGATGACAGAGCCTGGAGAAAACACTACAATATTTACAATGTTTGGCTCAGCGAAGTCACATCACCAGTGGTTGATTATAAAACTAGATTTGAAAAATGCATTCGGTAGGTTTATATTATTTTGTTTATTGTTCTTCTAGCTTTATGTTATAATTTTAGTTTTTATTTTTAATAAACTGAATATACAATAGTTTTTGCCCATGGTAACTCCAAATTACTACCATGTCTAAAACACATACATGCTTAGAAATAAAAATACTTTTTACAGAACATTTTCATTCTATTTCATGCAAACATTTTCAAGACCTTAGCCAGGCCTAGTAAAAGGCCTAGAACAAATTTGAATCTTGAACTAAGATTTTGACACATTCCAATAAAATTCACATTAATTCAAGAATAAATACTGTGACTTGCAACTGATTAAATGGTAATGGTTAATTCTGACACGATTATTTGTTTCCCCTTGCCAATAAAATTATTTGTGATTTGTTTCTAAATTGTTTATCTAATGCCTTTGTAATTATGTTATTGTTCAATCTAATTAATATATGTAGCTCACATTTGTGTTGAATTATTGAAATGTTTCTTAAACATTAATCTTTTAGTTTTCTGTCCTGCAATGCAAGTCAGTGTTTTCTTCAACATGTATATTTTTTGTGCCGAGTAGTTACCCTCTTTATTCAGTTATCCTGTTTTTTTTTTTTTAACTTGGGAGCGGGTTTAAACTGCCCGAAGCACTGCTACCTTAAGGTATATTGTACTTACCTCCCTGATCTAGTCAAATAACCCCTTCCCTCTTACCAGGTTTAGGAGTTTCCTGACTAGTGTTTTATCTTCAGCATCCACCAGAGCCATTCAATCACCAAAGAGGTTGAAGCGCCTCTCAGCAAGTACTTCACATCTGTAAATAATGTGTGTGGCAGTCTCCAGTTCCTGCCCGCATAATCTGCACACTGGTTCATCTTTGTAGATACCCATTTTATGCAAATGTTTCCTTAGTCCACAGTGTCCCGTGAGTAGACCTGTGGCTATCCTCAATTCCTGCCTAGACAGATAGATAAGACTTTTCTGCAGCCCCAAGGAAGGTTTCCTAAGAGTTAGCTTACTGTGTCTCATCCCTTCAGCCCTGATCCAGTGCTCACAGTGTCTTTCAGCCATCCACCTTCGCACTGTCATCTTGACCATGGATTTGGAAATACCTACCGCAGGCTCCGGTCCAATCAGGGGAGTCGAAGACCCCTCCCTGGTCAGCGCATCTGCGGCTTCATTTCCAAGTATTCCCCTATGCCCTGGCACCCAACCTATCTTGATTTGATTGTGCCTTGCCAGGCTTGTAGGTTATTTAGGCACTCCCTGACTATGGCCGAGGTGACCACATGTCCGTTTAGTGCCTTAATTGCTGCCTGACTGTCGGAGAAAATAGCAATCCGGGTCCAGTGTGTTTCCCTTCTCGCTATCTCTCCCAGACAGGCATTTATAGCATATACTTCGGCCTGAAAGACAGAGGTATGCCTCCCCAAGGAAAAAACTAGTTTTACCCTTGGGTTTTTACAATACACCCCCGCTCCAGTGCCGAAGTCCATCTTGGAGCCATCTGTGTACCAGATCTGAGCTCCCGATGTTAATGTCCCTGACCATTCCATCATAGTTTGGTGGACCTGGTCAGGTGCAAACATTCGAGTAATGTGTTCGCTGCCCATTTCCAAGACAGGTTCTTTGACCACGCACTCGATACTCATATGTCCCGAAACATCTGGGAGGTTAGCCCAGTTGCTCGAGTTGCGCAATCTCCATGCTGCCAGCCTCGCCTCTCCCCTAAGGACAAGCTCAAGGGGAGGGAGGTTAAGCATTACTTCCATTGCTGCACCTGGTGTAGTTGACATCGCTCCCAGTGTGCACAGACAGGCCAATCTCTGGATAGAGCTCAGTTTAGCTCTTGTCTGTGCCTGGTTGGCCTTTGTCCACCACACCAGAGCTCCATAGGTAATCATAGGTCTTATCACCCTCAGATACATCCAGTGCATCATTGATGGCTTCAGTCCCCATTTCTTACCCACCATTCTTCTTACAGTCATCAGTGCCCTTTTGGCCCTGTTAACTGTCCTCTCAAGATGTGAGTTCCAGGTGAGTTTCCTGTCCAGAGTAACTCCCAGGTACTTAACCTCCCCCACAAACTCAAGGTATTCACCAAACAAGCGGGGCATCCTGGTCGTCAGATCTTTTCGCTGTCTGGTGAAGTTAATGAGAGCAGTCTTTTTTGGATTTACCCTAAGGTTCTCCTTTTTACACCACTCTTCAATCAGTCGTAGAGGATTTCTGATTACCTTAAGGACTGTATCAGGGAATCTGCCCAGGATCAGAACAACTATGTCGTCCGCATATCCTAGACAGAAGTACCCCTGTTCATTCAGGAGTTCAATAAGGTTGTCAACCACTAGGCACCACAACAGAGGAGAGAGAACCCCCCCCCTGTGCACAGCCCAGACTTGTCTCCGCACTACTGACCTCCCCTGCCACCTCTACAGAAATGCTTCTGTTTGTTAACATGGAACTTATCCAACGACAAGTGGTCGCATCCACTCCATGACGTCTTGCACCACTTACCATCGTCTCCACTGAGGGGTTATTGAAAGCCCCTTCAATGTCGAGGAAGGCACCTATGGCACAACCTTTCTTAGCGATCGTTTGCTCAATCCTACCAACCACTTGATGGAGAGCTCCCTCGCAGGATTTCCCCGGTTGATAAGCATACTGGTTCCAATGCAGTGGTTTTATGGCCAAAGCACCCCCCCCCCCTAATATGCCTATCAACCAGTTTTTCAAGTCCCTTAAGAACAAAGGACATGAGTGTAATAGGTCTGTATCCTTTCCCTTCCGATTGGTTACCGGTGGGCTTAGGTATAAAGACCACCTTACTAGATTTCCAGGCTGCCGGCACATGCCCTAGAGCAATGCTTAGCCTGTATAATTTAGTAAGTACCACCACCAGCAAATCCATTCCCTGCTGCAGCAGCACAGGATAGATCCCATCTGGACCTGGAGATTTGTAGGGTTTAAATGTGCCAATAGCCCATCTTACCCTTTGTGGAGTTACTATCCTCCTTGCCACTTCCCAGTCCTCCCTCTTACCACGTCTTGTGGAGAGTTTGGCAACTGGTTCAGTGTCTGCTCCCCCAAGTTTCCTCAGAGTACTGGAAGGGAAATGTGTTCTGATTAATTCTTCCACAGTTTCCCCTGCAGTTTTTGTTATATTTCCCAGTGGGGTTCTTAGCATCCCCACCCGGTTAACTGGGTCCTTAGAGAGCACTTTATGCAGTCGTGCCCCTTCCCGAGTTTTATCAATCTCTTGACAAAACTCCTTCCAGGACTTCCTGCGTGCTTCTCTAATTGCCCTGTTGTATTCGGTTAGTGTTTTCCTATACTGGTCCTACTCCCCGTTCTTTTTTGCTCTATTAAAGAGTCTCCTGGTGGTCTTCAGAAGTTTGGCTAGCTTCATGTTCCACCATGACGGATCCCCTACTTTTCTCCCCTCACTGAGAGGGCAGTTATCAGTAAAGGATTCTACTATAGCCTCGCCAACCAATGTGGCAGAGTCTTCTAGCTCTCTCTTCACACCATACTCCAATCCAGCCTCCTCAATCCGAACACCCAGGTCCCTCCTGTAGGAGTCCCAGTCTGTTCTTCTTGGATCCCTGGTTGGCCGAAGCATGGCTGGATTTAGAGAGATATCATACCTAATATGTATGTGGTCAGAAGAAGATGGTTCATCCGACACATGCCAGTTTAGTACATACCTAGGCGTCTGGTTCGATGCCACCGTAATGTCCAGGACCTCCTGTCTGGCCCTAGTGACAAACGTCGGCTCTTCCCCCTGAATTAAGACTAGTAAATTCTTAGAGCTAAGATAGGCTAAAAGTTCCTCACCTCTAGTGTTGTTACCTGTACTTCCCCACGAAGTGTGATGGGAGTTAGCATCCATCCCCACCAGCAGCTCCTCATCCACAGCCCCGCAGTGCTCGACCAGCCTCCTCAGCTCTTGTGTTGGTAGAGCCCCCGCGTACTCAACCCCCTCCTAACCAGGATACACGTCCTGGGGACCACCGGAGTCCTTTTCGTACAACAACTTACCTCCAGATGTCGCCAGCCCGCATATTCGTCCTCCAGAAATCCATGGCTCCTGGATGAGAACCAAGTCCACCTCTCCCCTGTCCAGCATCCTACACACGACAGCGCTAGCCGCCCTGCTATGCTGTAGGTTCACTTGGAGGATCTTGATCATTGTTCTGCTTAATTTGCAGTTGCCTGGGTCCGCAGAGCAGCCCCAGGACTAGGCAGCGTGCTCAACTCTACAGCCACTTCACCGGTTTCTGCAGTCGGCAGCTTAACAGCCGCCCACGCTCCCCCAGTGATGGTTGCCATTGACACATCTGCTACAGACTCACGGTTTGCCGTCTCATTGGCTCCCGCTGTCTGTGCAGTCTCGAAATCAATTCTTTTACTTACTTGGTCCATTAACGTCCCATGAGTATGGGGGAAATAACGGTCGACCAGAGCAGAGCCCCCACTGCCCTGGCAAGACAACATACAATGAGGTTTTGTCTGGTTCCTCAAGGGGATCGTGTGCAACTGCATCTTATACCCTGCAGCCATTCATCCTTTGGCACGATGCCTTCCACCTTGGATTGGGTATTCAGTCACTGACCTTGAAGCACACCCCAAATTCAGGACATTATTAACTGTTGCTCATGGAGCGAACAGCCTGCTTTACTCTCTTTTTTACAACTGTGTTGTTAGGGTAGTTTCCCGCCCATACTTCACTGTCGCATTGCCCTTGGTTCACCTGGGAGGTGAGAGTAGCATTGTGAGGACTTAATTCCCAACTACCCCAGTCTCCCCGGTCAGAGCAGTTATTTCTACCACACCCAACCGGTTGACTGACGAGGAGGGATAATTCCTCACCTTTGAACCATAGCCTTGGTCCAGGCCTGCATATTCAGAAACCTTCCAGAATCCTTATTCACAGGTAACCTACATTTCTGTAGGCCGTCCCACTATCCGCCACCTGTGGACCCGTCCGGTTGCTCAGGCCAGCTTGCCGGGCAGTTATCCTGTAGTCTGGCCACTGTTTTCTACATAAGTATGATGAATTGGCTATGCAGTACTTCTGTGTAAGCAAAGTAAAGGTTTTTTAAAAGTGCACCATTAATATTTAAAATTAATCAAATGCTTACATTTTTTATTTAGCTTACAATTGTACTTCTGAAGATTACAAAATGTGGTCACCAAGTAGTGAAATAGGACCTAAAATGGCGTGTGTGATGGGTCGTAAAGAGACATACCAAAGGCGAGTTCCACATTCAAATTGTTACAATGGGGCTAATTATGATCGACCTATAAAGCTAGAGGCATGTTATTGTGATGCAGAGGATTTTGAATGGTTAGTAGTTTTCCTTTAGTTTGGTAAATATATTGTTTCGTATGTTATTTAGAAATTTCCAGCTCTGTATTTTTATCTTTAATATTAGTAATCAACACTAATACTTGGTTAGACGTTGCTAAAAACAAATTTAGGTCATTAAAATAGTAATGAAAGCATTAAGGAATACCAGTTTGTTTTTTATATATAGGAATTTTTGGACTAGATAGGAGACTAACAGACTTACCTAATGGCAAGAGTCCAAAACTGCAATCTCTTGGAAATAAATAAATAGACACTTACAAAAACTTATCACACTATTGCAATATTTCGATCTAAAATGATCTTTGTCAATCAAAAAAGAGAAAACGAAAAGATTCCTTTTTTTACTGACAAAGATCATATTTGATCGAAATATTTCAATAGTGTGATAAGTTTTTGTATGTGTCTATTATTTATTTCCAAGAGATTACAGTTTTGGACTATTGCTATTAGGTAAGTCTGTCAGTCTCCTATCTAGTCCAAAAATTTCTAAATAAGCTTTAAGCTCTACTAGAACTAACCTATAAATATAAATATATATAAATAAATATAGAATTATATAAAGAATAAATATATTAGAATTATTTGGTATAATTTTGTTTGTTAAAGTTGGTTTACGGTATATTATAAATTCTAATTTTTCATATATTCTTATTATTGTTAATAATAAGAATTATTGAAATATATATATATATATATATATATATATATATATATATATATATATATATATATATAAATATAAAATACGTTTTCTTGTTTTATAATTTAAAACAACATAGGTTATTCAAATACAAGAATATTTATTAATTTATATCCAAAGCTTTTCGTTGGTAAACAGTACCAACATCATCAGGAATGAAAATTACAATAATGTAAGCTATAGGCCTAAAACATATGTTTAATTAGAAATAGAATTGTTATTTCTACAATTAAACATTGATACAATTCTATTTCTAATTAAACATATGTTTTAGGCCTATAGCTTACATTATTGTAATTTTCATTCCTGATGATGTTGGTACTGTTTACCAACGAAAAGCTTTGGATATAAATTAATAAATATTCTTGTATTTGAATAACCTATGTTGTTTTAAATTATTAAACAAGAAAACGTGTTATATATATATATATATATATATATATATATATATATATATATATATATATATATATATAGAGAGAGAGAGAGAGAGAGAGAGAGAGAGAGAGAGAGAGATTTTTTGGACTAGGAAATTGACAGACTTACCTTGGTAAGAGTCCACTCTGTAGTTTTGAAATAGAAACACATAAAAGCACTTAACCAATGATATATTTCAACCACACAGTGGCCTTTGTCAATCAAAGAGAAAACACAAAAAGAATTTTTTTTTGTGAAGATTTCTTTTTGTGTTTTCTCTTTGATTGACAAAGACCGCTGTGTGGTTGAAATATATCATTGGTTAAGTGCTTTTATGTGTTTATATTTCAAGACTACAGAGTGGACTCTTACCAAGGTTTGTCTGTCAGTCTCCTAGTCCAAAAAATCTAAATAATCTTTACCAACCAAAACTAACCTAAAATATATATATATATTCCAATTCTCGATTCCAGAAATCATCAATTTAAGGTATATTTATTTTTGTTTTTTTAAAGTTCTGTAAAATAATTTAATATAACACAGTGATACTTGGTGATTTTTTAGTGACCAGTTCTAGTGTTAAGCATGTAACATAAATTAAGTATTATTACATACATTTTTTCATTATAAATTAAAGAATAATCTAATGAAATATAAAGCAAACATATATTTGGTCAAATTCTTTTTTTTTAACAAGAAAAAGAATATATATTTGAATGAATATATAACTCATTTGAAATATTTATAATTCTTAAACCAAAAACTTATGCACAAATGAAATGTATGAAATATTCACTGATTTACTTTGAAAAAAATTTATATACAGCTTACATGTAGATGGTAAAATGAAATGCAAAAAAAGTTGAATGAAAAAAACTGCAACAATGTACATACAAGTCTTATGTATTATATGCAACAATGTATTATTTCTCCTTATGAATGCTATTGTAATTACAAATTATATTGTTATTTTACATAATAACCTATTTCCGACATAATGCTTATAAATTGTAAGGCAAACAGTAACAGTCGAAATGGGACATTAATAATAATTTGGAATTTTTTAAAAATAATCTCTAACAACAAAAACAGAAACCAAGGATGTACATTCAGATTTAAAGGAACATTTAACATGATTAAAGCATCCACAATAATATTTAAGATATATTATTAAATAATATTAAAATGTACTTTAATTGATGCAAATAATTTGTAGAACAAAACCCTTATTTATTATATAGCTTATATTTTATTAAAATTTTCAGTGACTTTGGTTTTATGCGGCATGTCCAACTAAACAATGCTGTAGTGCCTCAGTGTATCCGTAACAAGACTCACAACTATGATCCTTATGCTATACCAAAAACATGTAAACCTGGTCAGTTCTATAATAGGACCAAAGGTTATAGGAAGATTGAGGGTGATGCTTGTGAAAAGGGAGATGAAGAAATGTACCTCCCTGATGTTCTTCCATGTCCTTATGAGTAAGTAAAAATATTTATATTTAAATATATATTATTACTAGAATTTTTATTTTTTTTTTTGCAAATAAAAACATGAAAATGTTTTTAATTTTTCAGTCAGCGTAAAGAGTTCTTACTGCTAGCACAAAGAGACCGTATAGTCAGATTTGATTTGAAGAATCCTGTTCCAGAAATATTGCCAATTAAAGGATTAGAAAATGTTATAGCTGTTGATTTCGATATCCGTAATAATTGTGTCTACTGGGCAGATATTATTACTGATTCAATTAGCGTGAGTATTTTAAATTGCTCATTAAATACTAGATTTATTTATAAAATTGAATTGTATTTTTCATAAGGTTTTTTTAAATAAAAGCTGTTGGTAAATAACATGTTGTGTAAACTTTTGCTATGGGTAGGTATTCAGAAGTGACTTTAAAAGTCTGGTTTTCAATGTTGTGTTAAGAAGCTCATGTATTTTGTATTGAGTTTGTTTATTTAATTTTTTTTGTAATCTGGTGTGTTTGTTAATTTGTAAACTTAATATTCTCTTGTGTTGATACAGCCCATTTTGATAAATATAGATAATTTTAAGGTTGTGGTTGTTTTTTGTGTAACTGTGACCTTCATAATACTAAAAATTTTATAAATTTCTCTAGTAAACAAAAATTTTTCTTCATATAAAATTTGAAGATGTTATTTTATTTAATGTTTTTTTAATAAAAGGGACATGATTTTGAATGTTCTTTCTTTATTTTATTGGAAATAAAATGTTTTTTTGTAGCTATAACATCATGCAGTTCCTAATAATTCATTTGATAGCCATTTTTCTTTCCATATATTTTAATTGTATTGTTTTTGTTTTTTAGGATATTTCCTTTTTAAGCTACATCTCTGTTTTATAAACCCCTTTTTTCACATATGAATACATTCGATATGACATTATTTATTTTGAAACCCGTTGTGAGGCTATTATTTGTTCTATCTTTACTCCCTAGTGAGCTAGGCTATCTATTCGACCTCTATTTACAAATCAAGGTTATTTTCCCAAGTTTCAATATTCTAAACAATTATATATAATTCATTAAATTTAAATTTAGCACATTCTAATTTTGTTACTTTGTTTCTAATCTGGTTTTGTCTAGTTTGTTTAATTTGTGATAATATTAAATCAATCATTCCTAAATTACCTGTTCTAATACTATTATTTTTTTTTTGCAATGGTCAATTTGGCTGTTGCAAAATGAAACTTATTTTATGATTAAGAAGTAAATAATGTGATATTTAAAAAAATTCTTTTAACTTAATTGAAATTAAAAAATGGATTCCTACTACTGGAATTGATTTTTTACTGTATAACTTTTCATCAACGTGTTAAGTACATACTATTTGAATGCTGTATGCACTTGTTTGTCCTCATTGAGTACCTATATCTACTAGTTTGCCAGTCATAAAAAGTATTAATTTTATATTTAATTGTCTTTTGAAAATTTAAAATGCATTTATTTATTAAAAATGTCATCTGTTATGAATTTCGGATTGTAATGAATTTTTAAAAAAACAATAGTGTCAAATTTTTATTGTTTTTATTCCTGTTTTAGAGGCAATGTCTGTCTGACGGAAGCAGTGGACCTCAGGTACTTGCAGAAAAAAATCTCTCTTCTATTGAGGGAATGGCTTTAGACTGGGTATCAAGTATGTTGTACTTTGTTGATGGAATTCGTGCAAAGATTGAAGTTATCAGGACAGATATTAATTATGCTGGTCATATGAGAAAGACAGTACTTGGTCCTGACGTTCTCAAAAAACCTAGAGGAATTGCGATACATCCTTTGAGGGGGTAAGGTACATTCTTATTTAACAATGTAACAAAGGGTAAACTTACATGATTCTATTTCAAGTATATTTATGGTATTTAAAAATGTATAGGCCTAATTGATCTAATACTGAATTACAAATCACAGCAAATAAATTTAATAATATAATATTTTTACTATTATCCATTTTCTCACTAATTTAAATTTTTTTTTCTGTCCTTGATCCATTTTCAAAACAAATTTTATACTGATTACTTCCTGTGAATAGAATCTAAAGTTTGAAGACTTCGAGCAGGAAAGAGAAAGTTTAATGACGCACTAGTGTAGATAGTGCATCTAAAACATGTCCACTTTATAAATCCTTTATCTGTAAAAATCTTTTAAATTAGAACAATTTGTTTGAATTTGTAAAAAGGTTACTATAGATATTTATGAGGCTAAAGAAAAAAAGTATGTTATTTCGCCTATTGTGTGTGTGTGTGAGAGAGAGAGAGAGAGATTCATTGTATAAAAAGTGTCTATTAGCTATGATTTTCATGTGTCTTATGGCCCCTTCAGACCATTACCTCTGTTAATTGAATTTCTTTTATGTTTGTTTGTGTGTATAGATTATTGTATTAATAAATTGTTATACATATTATATTGTAGTAGATCTATTATTTTAAATAGGAGACGGACAGATTATGGTTTGGTAATAATCTAGTCTTTTTATAATTACACACAAACACTAAAAGATATTTAGTTTGTTTCTCTTTTCTTATGTCTTTGTGTTTATTTATTTTGTTCTGTGTGCAAACCGACTAGATTATTGCCAATTTAGTTTGACAGAGACCTTATGCAAGATATTTCAAATAAACTTTAAACTTTAACATAAATTAACCTAAAAAAGTAGATAAAGTAGGTATGCTACATATGGACTTGTATGAGGCAAACTATTTCCAGTAAATAAATACAAATGAATTTGTAAGATATAAACTTGGGAAATTGTTTTGTTATTTTTATTACGACTTTTAGATACATGTATTGGACTGATTGGGCTGTTGGAGATCCAAGTGTTAGTAGAGCTGACTTGGATGGAAGAAATATTAAAAAGTTGTTTACAAAGCCCGATGTAGAATGGCCCAATGGTATTACTATTGATTATATAGCTGAGAGAATTTACTGGGTCGATGCAAGAGAAGACTATATCGCCTCTGCTGATCTTCATGGTAGAAACTTCCGTAAAATTATCCAGAATGAGGTGAGATTTTTGTAACTACAGAGTTTTGTATAAGTTAGATATAAATTATTTATAACTGGGTTATAATTTAATACAATTTTATGAAATAGTCGAAAGTAAACAGTAATATGTTGAAATTGCTAATCTTCAAGTTGACTACAAACTCAGCACCTCTCCCTTTCTGCTTCAGTTTAACAGTTGACTCTTTCTCAAAACAAAAAATTGTTCAAGTTGATTGTTGTAATCATCTTGAATTCACTGATTAAACTATAATTAAATGTTACTTAACTAAGTGAATACATAGGGCATACTTGCTGGCGCGTTTCAAAACAATTGTTTCTTTTACGAAGCAAAGCCTCTACACCAGTGGCGGTTTGTCCAAAAGGGCTGTGAGGCGCAGCCCTCCCAATTACAAAAATTAATTTTTAATTAATATTCATTTATCTTAAATTAGGTTAAGAAGAGCTTAGAATTATTTAAGTAATGTTAAAACCATAAAATATTTAGCAGTTGATGCACGAAATTAGCCGCAAGCTCCGCGCGGGGCTCACAGCAGAGAGCCCCAGACTAGTGCATTGAGTGTGCATGGAATAAGCTGAAACAGCCAAAACCGTGCGGTGACGTCACTCACTTTGTAATGTTCTCACAAATAAATGTTGGTGCGTTTGACTCAAAGTAAACAAATCAAATTTTATATTTAATAATAATATGCGTTTATGAAACTACTATTTTAAACTCATTTTAAAGATTAATATTTATGTACTAGATAAGTATTGTTTCCATTTATAGATCCTTTGATGCGCATACACAGTGGCCTAATATACTCTTAAAAGTAAAACATGATTCACACTACTCGTTGAGTACTCGACGCTTTAGCAACCAATAGGTGATCACTTAACTACCCAACCTTACAACATTTCGTAAATCACACCGTAATACGTCTGTTAGTTATAGCAATGTTAATATATTAATCAATAAGTATAACTTAATAAAAGTTGTAGGTGCTTAGAATATAAAACGAGTTAAATGGGTATCAAATTTCAAAATTGTCTCCGCACCTCGTAAATCTGGGGAGACCCCTTGTCATGAGCCCCACCAATGTAATTGGGCAGAATCCGCCACTGCTCTACACATGGCGTCTACAAATGTTACATCATGTAATATCATATCGTCAACCTTTGTACCTAGCGGACCATTAGAGGCATGGCTTCGTAAAAGAAACCATTGTTTCGTAACATGTCAGCAATTAAGCCCTTATGTATTCACTTAGTTGAGTATCATTTAATTATAGATAATATGATTCTTGAAAGAGATAATTTAGGCCTACAGAAGACACTATAGTTATTATATAATAGTTTATGTTTGTTAAAAATTACAAATTTTTACAAAAAACTAGAAAAAATTGTTACAAAATGTATACAATATTTGAAAATTAACAAAAAAATAATTTATAGATGAATATAATAAATTTTTCAATAAAATATATCAGTTCTATACCAACCTGTCCCCCTCTCTCTCTTCTCTCAGATAAACAAAGGAGATAAGATTTTTTTCAATGTTTACGATGGCAATTCTCTTCATATATTCCTATTTTTTAAGCTACGCTATTACCAACATTTCTGTGATATGACAAGAAAGATTTGATCCTTGCAAATCCAATATAATATTTTACACTATTGTATTTCCGATAGTGTCAATTTATGCTAAACCTCTTTTTTTATGAAAAGCGGAATTGAAGTCCATATAGATAGCTAGCATATGTGAACTTCTATAGATTCTTTTTTTTTTAATGTGTGAAAGATGTATTACATGATGAATTGTTTTCCTATTTATTGTAAAAAAAATATTGCATTCTATATTTCTTAAAATATTACTCGATATATTGAATATTTTGTTTGTGGAATTTATTCAAGGCTTGATCGGATTATATATTTTGTATTATTTTATTGGTTTACTAATTTTTTATAAAGAATCTTGAGTTACTAGTTGTGAATGTGAATTTGTTTTGAAAGACATAATTTTTGTAATGATCTTATTTTTTACACATTTTAGTAAAGTGTAACAAATTTTTTTTATCCACAACACATTATAAAGGACGAAACATTGATAATCGAACACTATATTTAAACACATAATTAATAATTACTCTATGAACAATAACACACCTGAGCAACAGTCTTGTCCATGACTTACAGCATTGAATAATATGCTAACTTAGTACTTACTAAAAAATTCAGTAAGTAGTGGTTTTTTTGAAAAGTTAAACCATACAAAAACCTCAAGATGCACAACATAAAAACTGCAAGTTTTGTTTTTTTTTGTTTCTCAACAATTTTGTTAAAGGTTATTTTTTTATGTGACCTTGTCCATGATTTTTGTAATTGGTAATTTAATTTTAAAATTTATATTTTACTAATGTAACTGTACGTTGGTTAGACATATTTTAAACACAGCATGCATTGAAAAATAACTCGCATCTCTGTATTCTGAGTATCTCATTGATAAGTTGTGTCACATTTTAATAAATACCTTAGTAAGTAACCTCACATTCTTTCTCTTAATGTGATGATTTCTCAGATATTTTCTATAATTAATTTTCTAGGATCGGGTGTCACATCCATTTGCTGTAGCTGTATTTAAGGACATTATGTACTGGGATGATTGGAAGCAGAATTCAATATATTTAGCTGATAAAGATCATGGCATAGGCATTGAAACTGTTGCTACAAATCTTCCTGGACTCATGGATTTAAAGGTAAAAGTTTTTTTTTTTAATATTAGTATAGTAACACTTGACTATATATAATGCAAAGAGTAGTCTTTATTATAACATCTGACTAAAAAATTTAATAAAAAATGTCATACAAAACCAAACCTCAAGCTTTTGAATATTCTAAAAGCATTAGAAAAATACAAAGGTAAAAATTAGAAAAATGTTTTTTTATTTACAGAGATAAATGTATTGAAAAGTATAAGTGTTCGTAAGAAAAATATCCAACTTAAGACACATTATAGAAAGAAATAGATCCAGATGGGTATCTTGGTGGTATTATATGTGTATATTACAAGTACTTGCTCCTGTATTTGAAGAGTTCATGGAAAAAATAACTAATATTATATGATTTTGTTTTCACTTATGAAAAATAGAAAACATATTTTATTTTTAGAATATAATTGCGGTAACAGATATATCTACAGCCTTAGTTTCAATTATATTAGACATTTGTTGCATACCATTGAAATAACTATTGATTGGAGTTTTACTTGGTTTACCACATATTATTTTATTTCTCACAGAAAGTTTTCTAGTGAATAATTCTTTTTATCTGCAGGAAAATAAAAATAAACGGTTTAGCATAACAATAGCAGTCCTGTAAAGTTGAATTTGTTACATTTCTGGTTCACCCCTTGAAAGTAAATTTATTGTTATATATCAGATTGTATTATACTAAAAATACAGATTATCTTATAATTTAAAAGGATTTAATTAATAATTGAATTGTTATTGTACAGGGTGGGGCAAAATGAACTCCCTGATTTGACGAGTGTATTATAAAAAAACTAACCAGTATAACTAAAAAAGGTTTTTATTTCAGAAAACTACATACAATCCCAATTTTTTATCATTGGCTTTTGAAAATTATATCATCCAGGTGGCAACCTTGGCGAACGATGCACATATTGAGTTGTTAAAAAAATTTCCATAAACTCTTTTCAGCATATCTTGCATTATTCTAGCGATTACATTTGTAATTGCCTCCTTAAGAGCCTCCAAAGTCCTAGGTCAAACTTTATAAACCTCAGCTTTGAGATATCCCCAAAGAAAAAAGTCGCACAGGCTCAAATCAGGGGAGCGAGGGGGTATGGAACATCCACTTTCAAAGAAATCAGGTGGCCGGGAAACTTTTCTTGGAGGATTTGGCAGAAAATTGTGTCCTTATACTTCTAGGTCGCCCAGATGGTTTTCTAGGAAGTGCAGATCCTGCCAACCGTACATTAGTAATCCATTTCTTAATGGTTTTATCATCAGGAACCCTCTCATGACAAGTCATACCAAACTGCCTACGAAAAACCCTCTGCGTCGCCACCACACTGTCATTGCTTTTAAAGAACGTTTCACTAACAAAAGTCTCGATGCTCACCATACCCATGATGACTATTACTACTAAACTTGGCATAGTTTCCCCCAGCTTACACCACTCTGCTAGCTCACCTGCACGCTCTTCAGTGATTGTTTGAAATTAGGGAGTCCATTCTGCCCCACCCCACTCGTTACAGGGCGACTGAAACTCCTTGTGAACTTCACGATAGACCTCTTCATGTCCCCAAAGTGACTGTTTGGTGTGCTGCATCCTCCATAGGCATTATTGGGCCTTACTTATTTTAATTTCAAGGTTCAACTGTTACTGTGAACTCTGTACGCTATTGTGAGATGCTGGAGACATTTCTACTCCCATTTTTTTCTGTGGATATCTCAAAGCTGAGGTTTATAAAGTTCGGCCTAGGATTTTGGAGGCTCTTAAGGAGGCATTTACATATGTCATCGCTGGAATAACGCAAGATATGTTGAAAAGAGTTTATAGAAATTTTTTTTAATGACTTAATATGTGCATCGCTTGCCAAGGTCATCACCTGGGTGATAAAATTTTCAAAACCCAATGAAAATAAAATTGCATTGTATGTAGTTTTCAGAAATTAAAACCTTTTTAAAAAGGATTAAGTTATATTTTTATTGTTTACATTAAAACAAACCACAAAATTAAAAGTTGAATGTTTTTATTTATATTTTTTGGGGTGTGGTCAAACATTTCTAAAAGTAAATAATAAATAAAAGAGTAACTTTAAAACAAATTCAACATTATTAAGCTTGAAAAATTCTAATTAGACAATTAAATAATGTATTCAGCAAACAAACACCTGAAGCTTATTATTTGTGTATGAAAACAAAGATACGCAGGACGTGTTGTATTAATAGCTTTTACCAGATACACCAAACTAGGAGGAAAAGAAAATTGTACAAAGTTACTTCAAACCCCACAGAATATTGCGCTATAATCTAAAAATGCCAAACTATAACTGGTTTAGGAGTGGAACACCAGAAAAATAAAGCCGGATTGTACTAGGCTTCTGAGTGGATGCGAGAAAAACATTGCCGGGTATTGCCTGGCATCAGAGTACAGCGCCAAGGGTGTTGGTCTAATGGTTCAAGCTGAAATGCATATTGTCATTGCTAATTTATACCTAGCAGTGGAGTGCAGAGGGTTAATTTTTTACATTATTATATTTTGAAATTATAAATTAATTTGAGTTATTTATAAATATGTTTAAATTGGCTTTTAGGTCTATGCTCACAGTCTTCAAGAAGGAACCAACCATTGCAATGATTCAACACTATCATGTCCACACTTGTGTTTTTATCTCCCTAATCATGGAGTAAGCTGTGATTGTCCTGACCAAATGGACATGGTTAATGGAGAATGCCTTTGTGCAGGACATGTTAAACCATATCCCAATGATACTTGTCCCGAAGGTGAGTTAAATATTCCTTGAATGTTTTTAAAATCAAATTGTTTGTACTTTGGCTTGTGAAAACTTATAACACATTTTGATTCAATGAGGTTGAAATTTTATATATATGTCATAAAAGCATTTAGGTTTGAAAGGACACAGTTGTCTTTGTTTTGGTATGCTCAAATTTAACTGATAACAAAAGTACATAATATAAGCATAAAAACAATTAGGTATAGAAAATTTGTTGAGATACAAATCTTCACACCTATACACACACTCACATTTATAATGCAATTGTCAACTTTTATTCCCACACTTCACCAAAAACATCACTCCTCATCTAAAACCATTTGGGATGACCATATCAAATGACTGAAACCTCACAGGCTACAGTGCAAATTATTATTCCATCATACACACCTTGAAAAAGCTCCTGTGTAATGTCCAGTGTTCCTTGTTTGTAAACAATTTTGGTGTATGTATGGGTGCTCAAAGTATGACAGCTGAAAAATCCTTTCAAATTGTTATTAATATATTACAAGAACGGTCAAAATCTACGGGTTTCAAGTTTTCCTCTTCAAAGGCCTAGTGCATAGTATTTAGTCACCGTAGGCAACACCTCATACCCACCCTTTGATGGTATGCTGCTTCAAAACACAGATAGTTTGAGATTTTTGGGATTTTTGATAAAAATGCTTTCATGGATCCCACATGTGCGTGATTTGAAGATCAATGGAACAATGGTTGCAATGGCAACAAGATATTGGATATAGAGTCCTTAGTGGGGGGGGGGGGGTACTTAATAGGGTAGCAGATAGATCTGTATGCTTTATTCTTATTGTACCATCGTAAGATAGTGTATAGGTTACGGTAATACAGTAGAGTATCGATAATTCAAGGTAAATGGGACCGAGACCTCCTCGAATTACTGAAAACTCTGATTACACGGAAATATATTTCTGTACATTACAAAAAATAGGAGTTTTAATGAACCCTGATTCTACCGGTAATTAAAAATGCATTAAATAAATTTATAGAATTTTGTACAAACATTTCTTGGAAGCCTGACTCATTTCCTTTGTACACCATATGACTATAATCAAATCTTTGAAGCCCGACTCTTCTTTCAAATAGATAAAATAGGCTTAAATTTAACGGTATTTCGAATTATTGGGACTCGGAAATTCGAAACTACTGTATATCCTGTTCATCTGCTCGACCTACAGTTTCATAAAACTTTTGATTTAGTAATATCATCCTGGACTTTAGATCAAACCCAATCTCTAGTCTTCTCATAAAAGGTGGAGAAATTGCTCCTTCTTGGCAACATTAGATGCTTCATATTATATTTATCTCTATATCTCTAAAGCAAATCAAACCACCAGTTATTTAAAATATTTTTTAATAACTTCCTTGAGGATTGTTACTATGTGCATCAATATTCGAATGCTACCTTTGGGATAAGAACATTGCACATTCTTGATAACCTAAGTATACAACTATTACCTATATTTGAAAGGACACTGTTAGATTTATCAAATAGACAATAAAAGAGGCAAATTTATATTTTTCATTGTCCAGGTATCCTGATGTTATTTATCAATAGGAGTTTTTGCAGATTCATGGAACTAACCAACATAGTATGACTATTCACAGATAGGGTGGAAATGGACAATGGGATAAGATGTGTCAGGACACACCTATACCTACAGATTGCCCTCAACCTGTATTGTTTTTACAGCAGAGCTTTTTGCCATTTACCAAGTTTTAATAAATATTCCATTTGCGGTATTGCATTATCTTGTGTGCTCCAATTCTAAAAGGCCTCTACTGGTGATTCAGGACTGTACTCTAAGGACCCTTTAGTTGGAAACATTTTGTGTTCAATACACAGGCTCCAATTACAGGCTGTTAAGGTTTTGTTTTGCTGGGTATCTGGTCACTGTGGAATACTTGGAAACAAAAAAATAGATGAAAGGCCAAAATTGGCTACAAGTATGGTGTCGTCGATGCAGTGTATCATCACATCTGACTTCATTTTCAAAGTAAACTATGAACTATTCCTTGCTTGGAATGAAAAATGGCAAACTGTAAATGAAAAGAAGCTGAGGAAAATCAAGAATACCTCCTCTCAAGGAGGTCTTCAGTTCGTTTGAATCATAAAGAGGAAAAGGGGTTACTCGTCTTCACATTGGCCACTCTTTGTTAACACATGTATGGTTGATGCAATAAGAGGATCCCTCACTGTCAGTTTTGTGGAGGTACTATCACAGTTTAGCATATTCAACTTAACCGGTATTTGATAGAATTTAGTAACAATTTTTTCTGTGAAACAAGAAAACAATTTATGATAAAAAAATATGTTTATAGTAACTATTCATTTTCTGGTCTAGAAGGAAGAACAGTTTCCCCGCCTTTGATAATCCTATGTTTCTGTTAGATTTTCAATTTTGTTTTTATTTCAGTGGCTAAGAAATGCTCCTCAGAACAATTCAAGTGCGCAAATGAGCTGTGTATTCCTAATGAGTGGCATTGTGACAACGACAACGACTGTGGCGATAATTCAGATGAGGTAATATATAATTTTTACCATGGACTTAACAAAAAGTGAAATAACTTAAATTGTGTACATAACTTTCAACTAAGGTTACACAATATTTAAACTTCAAAGTTTGACTACAGATAATAAAATCACCCTATATATATAACCTTTGTATATTTACTCCTTTGTCAGGCATGTTGTAGAATTTGCATCTTCACAATCTGTTTACATATTAATACATTAGAGAAAATAATAATGCATTATTATATCTGTACCATTATTCAGTATATTAAAGGAAATCTCAAACTTTATAACAGTACCAAATTTCAGTAATTAGTTTATTCAATTAATAATATATAAAATAAGTTTTAAAAAAATGTAAACATAAATCTAATCAAAATGCACTAAAAGTTATATTTCTCATCCATACACCAAAACATCATGGCTTCTATGGTTATTTTTAACATAGCACCACAATACTGTTATGGATTTTAGTGAATTGGACTTGATCATCAGTTGCTACTGATAACTGTCAAAATAATTATCTTTGTATTAGATTGTTTTCTTGTTCAGGGACAGTGATTTATTTTTTTATAATATAAAAATTAAGAGGTGGGTTGATTTCTTCCCACTATTCTGTAACCAAGTAAAAGGATAGTCTTTATGGTAACTTTTTTAAGATCTATTTTAGTTAACTGACGGGTTTCTGCTTCTTGTAGCTGTAAAAGAAACATGATAAATTTCATTGCTTCAATTAAACCTTAATTCTTGAGATGCTTCAAAGCAGTTTGGTGGTAGAAATTTTATAAAAATTTCATGATCTCATAATTCCTCTTCATTCAGATAACAAATGCATTATCAATAAATAACCCAGCTTTTGCAGAGAGTTTTTTGGCTTAAAAAAAAAATTTTTGTTATAGGAACAAATTGTTCAAAAAAACTTATCGTTAAAAAATATTCCATCCATCCATGCCGATTGTGGAGGGGTACTGGGATGGAGGAGCATTTTTATTAATATTTTTAAGGGCTCTAAGCTTATCCAATTTTCCTACCAACAAACATTGTTTTTAAAGCATTACTACAAAAAAGCAATGTCTATCTTTTTTTCTACCTTCTAAACTTTGACTACTTTGAAGTTCGGTTTTTAGTTATTTGAGTGTTGATTTTGATTTTTTAATTATGAGTGACAAACCAGGACACTTTCAGGCTCAGTGAAATGCCGTATCGCCCAAAAAAACATTTTTTCAAATTACAGAGGTGGAAGAGGTATTACTAGATTCTGACCCACATACAACACAGAAGACACAACGAGGAGACCAAGTCCAGCACAAGCTAACTAATATTGAAAAAACTAAACCGCAATGTCTCAGCACTGGCAAAATAGTAAATGCAACTTCTAGAAAAGATTGCAGAAATTACTATAAAAATAAAAAGAGGATAAACACCACAGCTGAGTGTAAAAACTGTCCAGGTGCTTCACCATTATGTTTTGACTGTTTTTTTAATTGCATGATTGCAATGTTTTATATTTTAAAACCATTTTGTAAATTTTGAATGTATAAGTGAATTACAATCTAGAGTGAGTTTTTCAAATTTTTCCTGATTATAAATGTCAGCTAATTAAAAGTCGTTACAATTAATAATGGCTTATATTTGTAAACTACGAGGTGTGTTAAAAAAATACCCGGAATTTTTAAATTTCGCGCGTTTGGCAAAATTTTATTTTTATTGTGTTGGTATATATGCCCCTGAAGTATGACACAATTTTCAGCTGTATTCATTGTTTACTTTATCTGTGGCAGCTGCTAAGGTTAGACGTCTTTTCATGAGCTCGGCGACTTTCGATTGGAAAAACAATGGATCAAAAATTTGTATTAAGTTTTGTGTAAAAAATTAAATAAAGTGTAAGAAAGTATGCGAAATGTTAATAAAGGCCTATGGTGAGTCTGCTATGAAAAAAACAAGTATTTACGAGTGGTATAAGCGTTTCCAAGATGGCCGTGAGGATGTTGACGATGACGGACGCCCCAGCACATCAACAACCGGTGAAAACGTGGAAAAAGTGGAAGCAATGGTTATGAATGATCGTCGAATCACAATCAGATAAGTCGCTGATGATGTTGCCATATCGATTGGCTCATGTCATGACATTTTTGCAAGTATTTGGGTATGAAACGCGTGGCAGCAAAATTTGTCCCAAAATTGTTGAATTTTGAACAAAAACAGCGGCGAATGGAAGTTGCTCAGGAATCATTAAATAAAGTCAGCGACGATGCAGAATTAGTGAAACATATTATAACAGGCGACGAAACATGGGTTTACGGATATGATGTCGAAACGAAGGCTCAATCGTCCCAGTGGAAGCATTCTGGCTCTCCAAGACCGAAAAAGGCTCGGCAAATGCGGTCGATCGTCAAGGTTATGCTTACTGTGTTCTTTGATTTTAATGGCATACTGCATCATGAATTCTTGCCACAAGGTCAAACGATCAATAAAGTGTACTATCTACAAGTTCAACGCCATTTGAAGCAGTGCGGAAAAAACGTCTGGGTTTGTGGCAAAACAATTCATCGCTTTTGCATCACGATAATGCACCGGCTCACACATCGTTGCTTGTTCGTGATTTTTTGGCGAAAAATAACACTGTAATAAAGCCCCAACCTCCATATTCGCCAGACATGGCTCTTTGTGACTTTTTCCTTTTTCCAAATATTAAAAAAAACCTTAAAGGGTCGTTGTTTCACACGCATAGATGACATTAAAAGTGCATCGCTGAAAGAGCTCAAAGCTATCCCAAAGATAGAGTTCCAGAAGTGTTGGAATTGGAAAAAGCGCTGGCATAAGTGCATAATATCTAGTGGGGACTACTTTGACGGGGACAATATCGATGTAGTTGAATAAATAAATATTTTTTTCAAAAAACGAAAATCCCGGGTATTTTTTGAACACACCTCATATGTACTCTTTTTGGCTGAATTATATATCGTGCGATATCGTGTTTTTTGGCCATATGGGCAAAAATCGCATTATGTATGGCCAATTGCTATATCGCGTCATGGATATTAGAGACCATAATTCCTAAGTATATAATAATAAAATTTTGTAAATATTTACTTATTTTTAGTACTATATAACTAAATAAAACAATAAAAAAAATTTGGAGATCAAACAAAATTCCAATTTTCAGCTTGACAATAAACGTGCTAATCTCCATTTCACACAAAAATTTCAATTTCTCCCAAATTATTTTTCCAGTCAGAAACAGTTTATTTTTGAACTCTTAAATCATGCACGATTCTATTCGTAAATTAGTGAGTAAGTTGTAAATTATTGATTTTTAACAGCTCATTGAAGTTAATAGAATGTTAGGGATTGGTTGTGAGCATGCTGCCATTAACTTCTAGTTCAGGCTGCTAGTCACCTGGTTGGCCAGGATAGGTTATTGGAAAGTGCGACTGTCACGCCACTAGCTACGGTTTACTATACTATTATTCTTTATTCAGTTATAACATTTTGTTGGTGCTAACTGTGTTTGAAAAATGTGTGTATCGTTCTCTTTTCTTATAATTAAAAAAAAATATATTTATATTTTAACCCATATAGTACTCTATATTTATTGTGCATATATTTTAATAATGCATTTATTGTTTTTATCTTTAGACTAACTGCACACGCACCACATGTCAAGCTGTACAATTTGAGTGTAAAGATGGCACCAAGTGTATTCCTCAAGAATGGAAATGTGACTTAGATAGAGATTGTAGTGATGGGAGTGATGAAGAAAATTGCCGTAAGTATTATGTGCAAGATTGTTTGAATTTCCAGGAGTAATGTTTTTAGTTTAATTATACTTGATTGTCATATATAGGAAATATATTTTGCAGATGAAAATGACTCAAAAGTATGAGAAATTTACCTCAGTATTTTTCACAATCTGTTAATATAATTGCATTTCATTTTTTCTGGTCATAACATTGCTTACCAATCTCTGTATAACTCTAACATATCGAGCAACACTTTAATGACCATCCTCTCATATAGAGGGTGGTACCATGACTTAAATTTTTATCAATGTATTTTTTCTCAGCAGTAACAACAGTTGACTATGTAATGTAGAAAATAATAGAATTAACTTTGCTGAGTTTAAATTATACATGGAAAACTACCAGAAATTTAAAAACAAATTTCAGTTGAAATTATTGAAATAATTTTTGTTTATGCTTTATTTTTTTAGATATACTTTTGCTCAACCTTTCTACTTCATCAGTGTTGTAAATCACATACTGCAGCTTTTTAGGTTAATTTATTAGTTTTAACATTGTTATGCCTAATATTGCATTTGCCTATGATATGTGTGAAAGCACAAGCAGCATAAAGTGGTCAAAATAACCTAAAATCACTAAAAGGCGTTATTAAAGAGTTACATTAACAGATTGGTGAAAACTATTTGACTTTTGCAGTTAAATAAAACTTTATCAAGTACAGTATCAGTGAAAACTGAAACATGGTACTAGGAGGATGGGACCAAGACAACTGAAAACTTGGATTACACGGAAATTCATTCCTGTAGATTAGAAAAAACAGAAGTTCAAATGAACCCTAATATAATCAGGGAAACCCTTTATAATTACCATGAACCCTGCACATTAGGAAAAATTGGGGTTCTAATTTACCCCAACAGTTAAGAATGCACAAAATAATTTTATAGAATTGTATTGATTACTGTACTTTTATAAATTTAATGTTGCTTTGGAATACATTGTTTATTATGGTTGCTACTTTTTTTTGGAAAACGTTATAAAGTATCTTCCGCTTATCAGATAGTTTTTGTTATACGGTGTCGTGTAGACATCTTAGTAAAAGCACACCTATTGGCGTGGTGTTTGTTATTTAATATATCACACTGCAGTTCCTTCATTGTGACTAATTTTCTCTTCTTGTACTGTCTCAGTCGAACCTTCATCTTTATTCTCGTCATCACTACCTTCAGTAGTTTCTTGTACCATTTCAATAGTCGTAAAATGTGTTATTGTTACTTACGTACTTTTGTCCTTGCTCATCCATTAACGTACATCCATATATTCGAAATTTTTATAATCTGGAAGTTTCTTGATAAGCAAGATCAAATGTTTTTTCTTTTGAATCAGTGACACAGTCAGCAGTTTTATTATGACTCAGGACTTTACTCCATGACTTACTTGATGTTTCTTCTTTTATTTTGTTTCATGATTCGGATACCTTGTACACAACTTCCTTAGCTGTATTTTTTTAGAAAGCCTACAATCCTTTCTTCCTCTTCAGTCGTTTCCAAGAGAGATTGACAAATTCAACGCCTGTATAAATTCTTTTCATACATTCCACAATACCCTGATCCATCAGCGTAATTAGGCTCAACATTTGTGTGTAGAAAGCACGGATATCATAAGAGCGCAGTTGATTTTCATCGGGATGCTACGGTGCTTTGTCTAGCAGTAAATAATTTGAATTTTTCTTTTCAAATAGATAAAATTGTCTGAAATATAAATTGGCTCGAATTTAACGGAAGCTTGAAAAATCAGGAAGTGGATTTTCGAGACTGCTGTATTTCCAAGTACAGGTAGAACAAAAATAATTTCAAAAGGAACTTGAAAGGCAGGCAACAGCAAACAATACAAAAAAATTGTTTTACAAAAAAAACCCATGTTTGTAACCAAAACTATACAAAATAAAAACTGCCGTTTAGTGGTTTTTTGACTTGGAAATAACCACAAAACTTTCACATATGTAAAGAACATATGTCTGTTGTTACATTTTTTCTTTTGACCATTGTCTTTAAAAAAGTACACTAAGTGACAGAATATAAATCTGAAGGATTTAACACCTGTTCGTCTTTAAATCTATTTTCTAAGGATAAAAACATCTTTATAAGGATTTATTCAATTCAGTGTTGTCTCCAGAACATTTTTATGAAAAAATTTGATTTAGAAAGGAATAAATTTCTAAGGAACGTTAGGGTTTTGTTGAAACCATGTTCTCATCTGTGTTACTGAAAAATCAGCCCATGTGGTAAAAGCTGTGAGGGAGAGTTTGTGCCTACTTCAAAGAAGTACCTAAGCATTGATTGCATCTGGTTTAAATCATACCGTTCTAGGCGGGTTACTTTTGCCCAATTATTTTTGTCACAAAGCAAACCCCCATGTCCTGGTATTACCACTATTACATACACAGAAATTGTATATGTTATTAATTTAGTTCAGTTTGATCTCGGCTTTGACACAATGAAATCCATTTCTAAGAATTGTTGTCTAAGGCTACAATAAGCATCTTAGAAAGAGATCTTGAGATATATCCTACACCACTCTTTTGTCAGTAATTTAAAATTTTATATTTGTATAATTTCATCCTGAAACTAAAGTTTGTATTTACGAGTTATTTTTATACTCAAAACTTCTAAAAGAAGTAACAAATAAAAAAAGGTAGACTAGCAAGGGAGAAAATGTATGTCAAACTTGAGGTTTCACTAGAAGGGATGATATAACGCAACCTCTCCCTTTGTTTCAATGCTAATGTTGGTAGGGAAGACATTAGAAGGATAAAAGGAATATGCAACAACCTGTGATCATCTGTCCTGTGATAGATACTCTTAATGATGACATGCTTTTGTCACCCAGTCAACATTGTAACCCCCTATAGCCAGATCTCAAGTATTGGGCCACTCTCTTCCATTCGTGGAGCCGATCATCAGAGGATATGCCACTATTCTGGCATTTTAATCTTGAGCTCCACTAAACCAATTTTTAATTATATAGACCTTTCTCCATAAGTTATTTTCAGAACAAGAATGAACAGATTTTATACTTTTTTTCTTGTGTTATTCCCCTATAGAGAATATTTGTAAATTGTAGGGATGGTCGATATTTTCTATCACAGTGACTTATCACTGATATTAGTTTGTCGCTGGTGGTACCAGTGACAAAGTATGGAAAATGCCAGTTCCAGAGACTATGGATCAATCGGAAGTTGCCTTTGTTGTGATTGGGCAAAACATCGCTGTCACTGGATGAAACACCTGTTGTTGGTTGATTTGTCACTGTCACTTAATGAAACTGCTGTCATTAGTTGATTTGTTGCTATCATGGGCTCTGCTCTCACTGCTCGGCTCACGGGGCTGATTATTGTGCAGTGTCATTGACTGAAAGGGAGAGGGGGGTTGTGTCTTGTGATTGGACAAAATGTTGCTATCACAACTAAAAAGTTACTGATATTTTACCACGGCTATCATTGGTTGATTTGTCGCTGTCACTGGTTTTACTCATTTACGTCGTGTATGGATGGTAGATTTGTGTCGGGTTTCAAAATAGTGACATTTTTGTGTACAGTAGACGCTATTTGGCACTCCTTAGTTTGTTCTTAATTTCGTAGTTTATTTTTAAATAAAATAAGCCTTCCAAAAAAGAAAAAAAGCAAGGTGTGAAATCATTTCACCAGTGTGATATGCTTGTCTGTAATTGCCACATACAGAGCTGTCTCAGTATCCCTTGTCACCGGTACAAGTCACTGGATTGATCATCCCTAGTAAATTGTAGTAATGTGAATTTTTCATTCCTATATTATACAATGTTTATAAGTTATTTGTTTAACAAGTTTACTTGAGAACTTTCATTTTATTTGATTGTTTAGACTATGCAACTTGTGAAAAGGGTCAGTTCACATGTAAAAATGGGCGTTGTGTCTCAGCACGTTGGAGGTGTGATATGGAAGATGATTGCAAAGATGGGTCAGATGAAGAAAATTGTACTACCCCTTCTTTCCCATCTCAGACTTCAACTTGTTCAGGTAAATTTATACATTTATAAGTTTGTAGGAGTGACAGCGAGTTTAACCTAAAGCAAGTAAATACTATGTTGGTCATTTCTGAACAATTCTTTTCTTTTTGCTATGGGCGAACCAGTATTTGTTCTTAACTCTTTCACTCTTTTATTTACAACATAATATTGATTTCAGTATATAGATCCTCTCATGTACTGAAATATTTACATCTTTAAGAATACAATATAGCGTCAGAAATTCGGATCAATTGGGACTGGGACAAATCAGGACTACTAAATCATCAAAATTTTCGAACAATCTTTAAACTATTTCGTATTATTGATATTTCATTAGCTTTAATGCTTAGAATATTGTGTAATTTTGAATTTAACCAGAAGTTATTATTGTACAGAAAGCCAAAAAACATATCGGTACAAACTTATTGAGCAAAAAAGTCTTTTATTGTTTTTTGAACAAAAGTAAGAAATTTAAAAAAATTTCACTACGTATAAATAATAATAATAAAACAATATTTCATGAAAAATTAGCTAAAGATTGAGTTTAATAATAAATTTTATTATTTTGGTGATTGTTTACAATTTGCGTTTTGGTTAGAGTGCAGAGCATACAAATCTAAAAATATTTAAATCATAATTAAATACACTGTATATTACGATTTAAATTTAGTTATGATGGATTTTTCTGAAATGATGTATTTTCTTTACAATTGTAATAAAAAATAACACTTAGTTTAGGTATGTATTGTAGTAAATGTATTTCATAAATAGTTCTAAACACATTTTTTATATCTATAAACAGTATTTGAGCTGGTTAGTGAGTTAAGGTTATAAACACAAGAAATATACACAACTCACTATTGTAAAACTTTAATATCATACTGGTTTCAATGACTTATGTCATCATCATCATCAGTGATGCTATCACAAACATGTAACTTTAATTAAATAAATGGAACATAACCTAACATATTTTTACAGGATATAAATTGATATTAAGGTGTAATATGATAGGTTATGTTTCATTTATTTAATTAAAGTTTTATGTTTGAGGTAGCATAACTGATTTTAAGGACATAAGTCATTGACATGCATATGACATTAAAGTTTTATAATTGTGAGTTGTGTATATTTTTTGAGTTTATTTTGTTTTATCTGTTATAACAATTATTGTTTATACCAGTTAAATGAAAAAAAAATCGATTGTGACTATAAGTATTATCTCACACATAAACATGTGTGACATGATTTATAAATTATAAGCTTTGTTTCAAGTTTATATTTTAAGATTTTGAAGTACACAAATCTTGAAAAATTGAATTTTTGGAGGGGAGATAAAATGATAAAATGAAACTGCATAATTACACAACTAATGTTTACAGTATCTTGAAAATCGTTTATTTCATTATTACTATTTTTAGCTGGCTATTTCACATGCGTTTCTCCCCACTCTTGTATTCCCATATCATGGAGGTGTGATGGGGAAAAAGATTGTTCAAGTGGAATTGATGAGGCCAATTGCAACAACAACACCTGTGAAGAATATCAGTTTTTGGTAAGATATAATGATATTCTATTAATACTGGAGGTATACAAGTGTAGGATTTTTTTAATTAAAACGTCTATTTCACAAATATCAAGTGTAAATATCATATATTTTTTAATTCATAATACTAAAATATTTAGAGTTATGAAACATTTACCTAATTTAATAGATTTACAGGAGTTTGGTAGTTTTTGTTTAGGAGTAAACGATTAATTTACAAGTCCATCTAATTTACGTCCCTTTTTATTAAAGACTTTTTTCAACACCTTTGATTTAAATTGTATTTTACTTCAATTAGTGACTTCTAATTACTGTTTTTCAGAATTTTACAACAATGACAAATTTGAAACTTTTGGGTTTAAACTCCATTTACAAAATTACAAAATATTTTTTAGGGCCCTTATAGAAATCACACTTATTTTGCTAAGTAGTTTATTTTTAGCCAATGTTTTTGCCATTTATTTTATGACAAAAATTCATCTAATTTAGTATCAGTTCATTTATGATGAAAAACTATTACTAGATTGCCTGGACTGTTAATTTTAAAAAAATCTTTGTATGCATTTCATAACCTTGAAAATTTTGAGAAAAAATCTTTCAACATAGACATAAAAAATTGTTGTTATGTTACAAATTGTTTTCATAAAAATATTATTTTTTTCCTGATAAGTATTTCTTTTTTAAATGTATCGACTGTTTAATTTTTGTAAGTCAAGACAGCTTTTTGTAAAAAAAAGTCAAGTTTCTGTAATAAACATTAATAAAAATGTAGGTAATGTTTTTCATCAATTTATTCCTGAGTTGTATTTAATTGAATAAAAAACCCAAAATCCTTCCAGAAGTGAAATGTAAAATTAAAAGATATTAAATATAGGAAGTAAGGTTTTTTAGCTCAAAATTAAATGGACCCGACAATGATATTGGGTCCGAATTAATTGAAGTCAAAAGGATTAATAATGTTTTATTTTTATCCAGTGTAAAAAATCCAAACGTTGTATATTTAATTCTTGGGTGTGTGATGGTGACAATGATTGTGGTGAAGGAGATACAAGTGATGAAGAATCCTGTACCACAACATCTACTACAAAAACAACTCCAAATCCTTCAAAACCTAGTGATGCTGTAAGTAACTATAATATTTAGGATGTCTGTAACTCATATTCTAATAACTGCAAAATTCCTCATTAAATGATACATACTAAGTAATATTAAAAAATTTTCAAAACTATTTTGTTTCAAGATAAAACTCTATGTAGTATATATATATATATATATATATATATATATATATATATATATATATATATATATATATATATATATATATATATATTCCTGATATTTAATATTGTCCATTGTTTTTCCGTTGCACTGACTTTATGAAGTTTCATATATATATATATATATATATATATATATATGTATGTATGTATGTATGTATGTATTGTAACATTTATAGAATGGGCTATATAATGTTGTTTAAGAATTTGAAGAATAGATTAGAAATAACTCACACAAAATGTGAAATCAGAGAAATTCATTAAGAGATTGGTTAGATTAAATTAAAACTAATTTTAGGTGAAAGCCTAGAAAAGGTTTTAACATATAAAAAAGAGTTTGAACTGGCAAGAATGCATTAGGAAATTTGTTGGATCAAATAACCTAACAAATAAAATTAGAACAAGATAATCTAATAATAATAAAGTAAAAGAAAAAAATTGTAAACTTTATTAACATAGGGCATAAGAAATTACTTGAAAGAGAAGGTAAAACACGATTGTAAACAATGAAGCGAGATAGAGGTTATGTTTGTATTAATCCATGCCAAACACACACATTTCGGAATTATTACAAAAGTAAAAGCAAAGACACTGCACACACAAATAATAGTAATTAAATAAACACTGGAAGGTTTGTTAAGGATAGGAAAGGTGAAGCAGTATGTTAACCAAATTAAAACGGTTGAAAACAATTTCGTTAGTTAATCAAAAGTAATGCCAAGAAAGTAGGTCAGTGTTACAGTCGACTCTAGTGGGAAAAAAACGAACTTCACTACATGAAAGCAAAGGTTTATGGGTAATTAATATGGAGTTTGGAGAAGGAATCGGCGCCATGTTTTAAACATTAAAAAAAAAAAATAACGCGTTAATCTAGCGTGGGCAGCCGAACGAAGCGAAGCCATTCTGATTTGTCAGTCAGTGTGTCTTTCATTTCCATCTGACACATTGTGTCTTTGATTTTGTGTGTGTTTTGTCGTATACCATGGTGCCTAAAAGAGAACAAGTTGTCTTATCGTTACCAGATAAACTAATTATGAACAGATAAAGATGTACGGTATTGGACAATCAACCATTTTAGACATTAAAAGAGCAGGTCTATATATTACTTTAAATTATATATAAGTACTTAATATTGCGCCACAGTTGCTTCACGTTATCGGTGCTTTTAAATGTTGTCATTACTTGAAAATGTAGATGAAAGTTTTTAAGGATAATCATTGAAAACAGCAAAAAACAAAGAGTTATGATGCCATTTTCAAGAAGCTTTTTCAAGAATGTTTTATGGGAATCCAATTTCGGGTCTGATTCTTTGTGAAAATGTTAAGATCTTAGCCCAGAAGCTTGGAAAAAAATAGAACTATAAAAAATATAGTTTGTTTTCTCCTATTTGCAACATACACACTAATTATTGTTTCAACCCTTTAGAAATAAAAGTAATAAAATTATCCAAATAGGGTCCAGTCTAAGTGATTCGGATAATTGGAGTTTTACTGTAAATTTAATAAACAGAACTACCACAATTCAAATGTAGTAGCTTATGTACAGTAGAGTCTTGATAGTATGAGGTAGATAAGACCGAGATCCCTTTGGATTACCGAAAACTCGGATTATACGGAAGTACGTTCCTGTGCATTAGAAAAAAAGTAGGAGTTCTAATGAATTCTAACGCCATATTATTAAAAATGCACTAAATGAGTTTATAGAACTTTATATGAAAATTTCTTGGAAGCCCGACTTATTTCCTATGCATACTGTATTGATATAAACGTTTTTTGGAAGCCTGATTTATTTCCTTTGCATATTGTATTTATATGATCATTTCTTTGTAGCCTGACTCATTTCCTTTGCATGCTGTATTGATGTAAACATATCTTGGTAGCCCGACTCATTTCCTTTGCATACCGTATTTATATGGCTATTTTCTGTACTGTATGGCTAAAAACATTTCATGGAAGCCCGACTCATCATTTTCTTTCAAATAGATAAAATAGCCTCAAATAGAAATAGGCTCAAATTCAACAGAAGTCAAAGCTCGAAAATTAATTACAATCAAAGATTTGAGTTAGCTTTTCACTCATAAGCTGGCACACGATCGATCAATAGAAAAATAAAAAGCTAGCCCTATTCAAAAACATTGGTTTTATTAGTGCGTGTTGCCTCAAAGGTCATGGCTAAGAAATTGCAGGTGTTGCGGTCGTTTAGAAAACAGATATAAGTATATTTGTTCAAAACTTTATGTAAATGATGTTAATATGAGAAATTAAATAAAATAACATTTATATCAGCCTTTTGGTCTTGTCAAATCTACATTATTGTAATATCAATATTATCTCTGTGGAACAATCTTTTGGTTCCTCACTCTTCCTCTCTGCCTATGCTTGCCCTTCGAGGCTGTGTGCCAGTTTACCTATGACCAGCTATACAACTCTTATTCACACAGGTTACCAGTCTTTTCGAGCATTATACATACTGCCTGTCCAGTGTCTCTAAAGCTTTGTGATTAGAGATGTTGACTTAACTTGTTCTAAGAATTATGCACATATATTTATCCCATGATACAAAGCTCTACAATACATGTGTCTTATAGTAATATTGTCTATTTAACTTGAAGCTAAATTAAAGTTACTTAACTTCTAAAAAAGTGTAAATATTTGGTAATTGACAGTATTAGCATTATGAGGAACAATGTTTAATGAAATCATTCAAAGCATAACTGATAATAATAAATTTATTTGATAATGTTTGTAGTCATTCTGCAATGAATGGATGTTTGAGTGTTTGAACAAGAAATGCATTCCTCTTTGGTGGAAGTGCGATGGGGTTGGTGATTGCGAAGATATGAGTGACGAATTATCATGCGCTGGACCTACAGTCAGCCCCAACGATCCAATAGCACCTCCAACAGTGTCTGAGAAAGTCTGTCAGAATAACCAGTTTCAATGTTTATCAGGTAAAAGTTATTACTCTTAATTTTAAGATGTATTTTCAAAATTCTGTTCATGTTAAAACTAAATGTGAATTGAAAATATTTTACCTGTATTTAGGTTTTTAATTTTTTTTTTAACGTACGTCGAAACTGTAACTTTACGCCCTGCAAAATGAATGGATGTACTCCAGATAATAACTATGCATCATATTTTTTCATCCATGAAGGAAGACGTATAAGCATACATATGTGTGTGTCTGTGTGTGTAGGTATATATATATGAGGTCTATATATTTATTGTAATCTAAACCACATCGTATGAGATTTGAAAAGTTATCAGTTAATTCGTTTAGTAATAAAGGATGCAGTGTATTTATAATATATACAATATTTTAATGTGTTTCTGTATATATTTCATAAAAACTAACCAGATTTTTACCAAAGTAAGTTTGTCAGGCTCATTTATAGTCTATAAAATCTCAAGCTTTGTGCTTTTTACCTAAACTAATCTTTATTTTGCATTAAATTTAAGTTGCTTTTTTGTTTCTGAAATACCTTTTTCAAATTTGTGTGATAGCTTCAAGTAATCAAATAACATTTGTTTAAAATTGTGTGCTCTGGTATTTTGTGATGACTGTTCTGAAGGTATTTTTTCATAAATATGAACTATTTATTTGTTTAAGTCAATGTATGGTTTTTTAAACAATAATTTTATAAAAAATACATGTAATATTGCTATGACATTTTACTAAATGAAATTTAATAAATTTTTACAGGAGACTGTATTGAAGATTCTTGGATATGTGATGGCAGTAAAGACTGTAAAAATGGGGAGGATGAGTTAAATTGTGAAGGCAAATTGAAATGCAATAGTGAGACCCAATTCAAATGCCGAGTGGATGGATCATGTATCCCTATTAATCAAGTCTGTGATAAGATAATCCAGTGCCCAGACAAGTCTGATGAAGCATCTTGTTCCTCTACACCCTTGCCAAGTCAGTTGCTAATTCATTGTTCTTGTTTAGAATATTTTTTTGTAAGATATCTTTACAATAATATTTAAAAAAATTTCCTCTTGATGGTATTTCTCTGACCGAACATAACAGCATTGCATAAAAATCACACATTTATAAATGACAATTATAATTGTAGTGACTCATATTGAAATAAACGTAAAAAATTTAATAAAAGTATTAGTTTATTTTAAATCTATCATAAACTGTCTTTATGATGTTTTAATTAAAACTCCTTTTGTTTTTATGATTTATTTATTTTTAAAAGATCTTTTAAAGTTATACACTTAATTTTTTTTAGTTATCTCTGTTATGCAGGGTTTTGGAGAACTCAAAATCAAAATTATTGGATAAAAATTATTTTGAATTTACTTAAAACCATTTTATATTATATATTTCTTTATATTTTAGAATATTTTTTACATATAATAACTTTTATATATGTAGGTCCAGCAAACCCAAGTTGTGGACCTGGATACTTCTCTTGTGATAATAGCAGATGCATTCAGTCAATTTTAGTGTGCAACAACCACTCAGATTGTTACGATGAATCTGATGAAAAGAATTGTTACGGAAAACCCATCATATATCAGGTATCTAAGGATATTTTTTTGCAAACTACAATTTTTATGTTTTGTAAAAGTTTTGTTTATATTTTCCACCATTAAATTATTAACAACTTCGTACTCAATGGAGCAAGGTCATTTGTTTTTGAAAGTTGTAACTTTATTAGTGGGCTTAAAGGCTGTGTCTTTTCTGGGTTTTTTTTTCTAGCAGCTGTATAATGTATAGGAGGAAATATTTTATATCAATTATATAAAGAATGTAAATAAATATTTTTTCTATACTGCCTTGTTTTTTTTCAAGTAGTTAATAACATTAGTTGGTCATTTCTGTCAATACTTTCCATATGTGCTTTGCATTATAGTATTTTACACTGTCAGTATCTTCCATATGTGCTTTAAATTATAGTGTTTTACACTGTCAGTATCTTCTGAATGTGCTTTGCACTATAGTGTTTTACACTTACAGTATCTTCCATATGTGCTTTACATTATAGTGTTTTACACTGTCAGTATTTCCAAATGGGCTTTGCACTATAGTGTTTTACACGGTCTATATCTTCCATATTTGCTTTGCACTATAGTGTTTTACACTGTCAGTATCTTCCATATGAAGATATTCAAGTTCTTTAGATATGTACTACTTAGAATGATTGGTATTTGTTTATAGTTTATGATATGTGTCCTTTTATTTCACATCTGCATTCTACATTTATAAAACCTTTGGTACTCTTGTAGTCATTAAAAATATTCAGTCGGTGTAACGGATTGTTGTTTCTTCATTCCTGAAGTAAATTTCTAAAATAACCAAGCAAGCTCTTTGTAAAAACAAGTAGTACAGGTACAAATATATACCCTAAGTGTAAAATGGCAGGTACGAGTATACTAGAACCCATTCTCTTGTGAGAATATTTTGAGGTTCCCTAGTTTTGTACTAAGCAAGCAAGGGGTATGACATACCCCTTAATCCTAATTTCTTTAAATCCCTCTATATCATGATAATCAAAATAACCTTTTGTGAAAAATCATTGCATATACAAAAAGATATTAAATACATTTGTTAAATTGTGTGAATTTCTTTTTCTATTGTTATTGTTTGTAATTTTTTAAATTATAAAGATAATTTCACTGTTTAATAATCTTAATAAATTATATATATACCTTAGTACCAACAAAATCAGTTTTATTTTGGATTAAAGTCACAGGGTCTTGTGAGATTGTTTAAGAGTTCATACCTTGTATTGTATACTATTCATACCTAGTTTGTACTAAGCAAGCAGTGTGACATAACCCTTAATCCTCATTTCTTTATATCTTTGTATATTTTGAAAATCAAAATAACCTTTTATTAAAAATCATGGCATACACAAAAAGGTATAAAATACATTTATTAAATTATGTTAATCTACTTTCCTTTTGTTGTTGCTTGTAATTTTGTATTTTGTTTTATGGTCACTTGATTTCAAAATAAAATTGTAAACAAATTTGGATTGATATCTTTGTATATGCTATGATGCTTATGAAACGGTCATATTTTTCCTTTTGTTCTAGTTGTTAAAATTGATTAAATAAAATACTAATTATAAATGTGGACGAAAAAGGTTTTTATTACTTGATTCATCTTATTATTACTTCATCTTATTAAACTCAACTTTGTTTTAGGTTGTACAGATGGGCATTGAAGAACACACTGTGAATGAAACAAGTTTTCGATTGTACTGGTGGACTCCAGTTTATGTAAACACAACATTAGAGTTTCTCCCTGCCTACAGTGTTGCTAACTCGCCCACCCCTCACTGGACTAATACCTCTTGGATTACTGAAATGGAATATCAATATACTGGTTTGCAACCTTATACTGCATATAACTTGACTGTTTATGTTAGAGTAAAGGGTCAAATTTATCAACCTGTCAACTACTTAACTGCAATGACTGACATGGGCCGTAAGTATATAAAAACCACAAAATTTTAAAAATTCAATTGATTTTATATTTTAATTTTTATAAGTATAGTTGATTTAAAAAGGAACTGCAAATAAATCTAAAGATATAAAATTCTAAAACATTTTGAAAATTTAACTAACTGATACAGTAGAACTTGGATAATTCGAAGCTGAAGGGCCAATGAAAACATTCGAATTAACCAAAACTTCGAATTATGGAAGTGTTTATTGGAAAATGCCCTTTTCGTCATACCAGTCCAGCTCTTTTTTTGTGTCTACGACGGCCGTTTTACCCGTTTTCAGGCATCGTGTCACTGGTATATGTTATACACTATAATTTGAATAAGCAATAAACTTGAGCATAGTGGAATTATAAAACTTATAGTTATTAGGAGTTAACTTATTGAGGATCTAATTAAATGCACACTGCAGACACTAGCAGGTACAAATTAATTTTTCGCTTCAAGTTGTATTTCACTTCAAAAATATTCTCACTTATAAAGCTCTAAATAATATATTTTTTCTGGATGTAATTTTTGTATCGGTTATTTTTTACTTTAGTTTATTATTTGTTAATTGATTATTATGTGTAATCATAATTAGTAAAAGCAAATTAAAAGTGACTTATGGTTTGAAGTTTACTTTAGAATCTAGGATCCCACTATTATTGTTCATTTTGTAAGTACACAAGAATACACTAATTATAAAAATATTTACTCTACTGACCAGCACCAAATAAAATCTATAGGCTTACTGAGTTTCTCACTCCAGCTGACATAAAAACTTCCAAAGGGGTCTACTGTATTATGTTTATATCTCTTACAGAAGGTCAGTTGGCCATAAATATCTTTATTTATTTATGCTGTAAGTATCAGGAGTTGATTAATATTCCTTAGAAAGCCCATGTGTTTAGTCTTGTGCGTGACGTATCAGAAAATAAACTCTCTTGAAGCAAACAAATCAATCAAACCATGACGACACTCAGTACTAGCTGGGATAGTCTTTATAATCGCTAGAAATAAATTGTCGTAACTAGCTGATCTCTTCCGTCAACCACAATAACTGTTGATTGCTTACTTAACACCCCTTAAGCAATTCTCCCCCGCGAGAATTCTCGTCACTGCTTATGCACCAAAGACCGTGACCTCAAACCAATGATAACAAACTGGTGACTGAGGGGAGCGTCGATCGATAACTGATTCTCCTGATAATGATTACGCACCTTCCCGTGATCTCGATCTGAACGCAGCGAAATCTTGGAAGGCAATCACTAGTACCACTGGAATTCGAGCACACATCAAATATAATAACTACGAATGTAAGAAGTTGAATCTTGAAATATCCACAATTTGTTTATATTGATAGCATATAAAGTTCAAAGGACCGACCCAAAATTTTGATTTATCTGCAATTTTGAATTAAACGCATTGGAATTATCCAAGTTCTACTATACACATATTTAGTAGAAAAAGAAATAACTGAAGTGAACCACAGATGTGTATAAATATCCAATTGTCACAGATGCACAGATTTATAGTTTAAAATATAGTATTACATGTTTTTTGCATAAATATTGATTATTCGAAACTAGATATTAATAGTCTGTCATAAGGCAGATTTTTCTTTTCTAAGACTTTAAAAGACGTGTTTATTTTATTGATAGCAAATTAGATGAACGTTTTATATCTGGGTTATGACTAAACCTAAAATAATATTTAATACGTTTCTTGCTGAAAGTAACATTTCAAAATAAAAATTAAATGTTATTAATACATTTCTTTGAATTGTTTTAGTTAAATACACTGTTTGTGATAAGGGTGGGAAAAACTTTATAAGACGAGAATTGGCCAAAATATTATTAACTTTGTAAAAAGCAGACCATTTTGGTTTGAAACAAAGGTTTATAATATAATCATTCAACTTGAAACAATAAATTACCCATTCATGTTTATTTGAACGCTTGAGATAACTATTGAATAAATGATGAGCCAGTTGAATAGCAACATTTCGCCACCTAATTTGTTGTGACGTTATCAAGCCTAAAAACAATTTTACATTGCATTATAAACATGCATTTAAAATACAAATACACTCACAATTAAAATTTTAAAACTTAGAAAAACTCAATGAAATTTTAGTCAAAAATTTAATAAAATAACCCACCAACACTGTGAGAGTTATACATTCATCTAAAATATAATTAAAATTAAAAACAGTAATAAAACTGAGAGAGCAACAATAAACACATAAAAAACACCCAAACGAAATAAATCATACATAAGACAACAAAAGGTTCAACTATACAAACCCATAACTAATTCTTGGATGTTTTTTAATATATATAACAATTGCTTATACATATTACATAGCTTATCAAAATCATTTTTAATATTGATATACAATAAACTCTCGATTATCCGTGGAATAGGGTGGCCCGGCAACGCCGGATGACGAATTCCCCGGATTATCCTCTATGAACAAAGAATACGCAAAACGATCGATTATTATACCATAAGTTACACAAATAATGACCCCGGTTAATGCAATTCACAAATAATCTTCAGAGGACAAAATAAATACAGAAAATAATTTATAATGTCGATGTATTTGACGGATTATAACATGTACATTTATATGTCTAAGTATGTACAATACGTACATAAGCATATGTCAAAAGTAAGTATGTATGTACATATGTAATTTCCTTTACACATAATACTTTCACTTTTTAACAAAAAAATCTGTCACTTTCGTTCGTTTTTTTGTGAGCATTGATTTAGCTTTAATGTGCGATTTAAGTTTCTTGAGAACCATTTTGTCGCACAGTGTCTACTTGTGTCACGTGTGTCACAAAGCCATAAAGATCGATAATGTATATGACAGAGACATGCATAATGCATATGTCACGTCCTAGACTATTTATAGCCGAGGTTAGCTGACATTTGTTTACAATTTTATGATACACATTAGGTTTTCGGGCGTCCAAGCATTTTGTTACTTATATACAGTAGTCTGCTCGCCCCTTTTATTTCGCTGGCCCGCGTCGGGATGCTTCCCTTTCAATGTAAAAATTAGTACGTACATATTTTCCATATAGTACATCCATAGTACATATCCAGGAATAAAAATTGGATATTTACCCTGGATAATCCGCAAACCGGTTAATCCGCCCACGGATAATCGGGAGTTTACTGTAATTATGTTCTAAGTTAATATGGACAACTTCAGAATAAGTCCTCTTCCTCCAGTTGGACTTATAATCCAGTATAATAAAATTTTCAAACTAAAATGTATGCCCAAACCTTTTACTATGTTCAAAGAAAACACGAGAGGAAGAGTGTTTATCCTCCTTACTAATATTCTCACGTTCACGGCCACACGAACACCAACCTGTCTTTTAGTTTCACCCACATAAGAGGCATCAAAATCAAGACAGCTAATTTTATATACCACATTCTTATGTAATCTATCAGTACTGTCTTTTCCGCTTTTGATAATATAGCTTAAATTATCCAAAGTTAGAGGAACCGTATTAATGTAAACCGCCTTAATTTATTAGCATTTTTCTCCCAAATAACTTTTATAGAAGGTAAACATAAAAAAATATTATCCCCCGCCCCCAATTATTGGTACTCAAATACCCAGAATTATTGCTACTATTATTATATTTATAATTATTTGACCGTAGTTTAAAATAAACCCGCTTATTAACATGAAAATATATTCAACCGGTTAATCATTTATTTAATAAATTACCCAGTTCTAATACAGTTTCTACTTATATAAATGTGTGTTTAGATATTCTATATCTATGTGTATTTATTTGTTAATTTAGGCCCAGAACCCCCATGGAAGGTGTCTGTTTTGCAGATTAGTGTTAATCAGGTACAGGTTAGCTGGCTGCCTCCACACGTTAGTAATGGACCAATTACAGAATATGTTATATGTATGTCAGAACCTGTGCCACCTCTTTGCAAGAACCTGAATGGTACAAAAACGAGCATATATATTGCCTCTGATTTCAATTCCCATGGCAGCTACTCATTCTGGGTAGGTTAATAAATGAATTTTAAACAACTAAAGACGAATAATAAACAAATTTTAATTTAAAGATTAATAACAGTATTCATAAGATGCTTGTTCATATATAATAGAATATTATATTATATGTATTTGCCATTTTAAAAGAAAGAATTACATTACTTTAAGGTACTTTATTGTTAATAAGTCGGAAATAACGACAACATGTATTAATCAATATAGTTTAAATTTAAGCAATTGTAATGTGGCACATGTTTCTCGTAACATAACTGCATATTCACCAAAAAAAACTAGTTCCCTCCAGTTTAGCATGTTAACTGCTGGAGCAGTAGGTCGTGCCTGACCTCAGGAGCTTTGGTTACACAACAGTATTCAAGACTTGTTCGTTGATAAACACTGCTTCTCCCACCCCCCAAATTCCTGTAAATGCCATCAAACTTTTTTCTCTGACTGTGATACTTGTTGGAATGTTCAAAAATATAAGAGATATTTGAAGGAGAGGAATTCAGATTTATATTCAACTCAGAGTTTAATTTTTATAGTTGATTACTCGTCGGGAAAAGTTAAATTGTCTTAGTCTTTTTCCTCGTGAAAACCATCAGCTAGTGTAATAGTTTTGGATACAAATTATAGATATATAATAGTTGAAAACCTGAAGCCAGAAATAGGAACAAGTCTGAAAAAGAGACTCTGGTCCTTTTTTTCATTACAGAAATTTCAATACAGTAATACAAACATTTGCTTCCATCTTTATTTCTTGTTGTGGGATTTTTTATAAAACTGACAATGAATATTTTCAAAATTGTCAACAACAGCAGAACCTCTCTAATTTGTCACATTCAGAACCGACCACAGTGCAATTATTTTCACTAATGAGTCTAAACTGGACATGGCGTTAGGTGTGCGTTTTATGCGACGTACCTTCACGTATGGATTACCCTCAGCGTATAGTGTTTTCACAGCAGAACTGTTTGCCATTTTTAAAGCTCTAACTCATCCAATCTACTTTTTCTCATTACCTTTTGTGTTTTGATTCGAAAAGTGCCGTTCAGGCCCTTCAGGATATGTTCTCCATGAACCTTTAGCTGGGGATATTTTGTGTGCAGTACACAATCTTCAATTAGGAGGAGTTGGGGTAACATTCTGTTGGGTTCCCGGCCACTTTAGAATTACTGGAAACAAAAGCTTATGAAGCGGCGAAGAGTGCCACTAGTAGGCCATCCACATAACGTATTATGCCATCTGATTATATTTGTTATGTGAAACGCTCATTGGCTGCTGCTTGGAATGATAATTGGCAATGTGTAAATCACAATAAGCTGAGGGAAATTAAGGATACCGTTCGTCCATGGAGGTCTTCTATTTGTTCGAAACTTAAGGAGGAAGTAGTGGCTACTTGCCTTAGCATTGGCCACTCTTATCAAACTCATAGTTACTTGATGCGTAGTAAGGACTAGCCTTTATGTCAGTTCTCTATAATGAGTCATATACTGGTAGATTGTGGATTTCTTTATTGTTGCATGTTTATTTTTATATTATTACTGTAACGTTTTGTAAATTTTGTTTTGTTTTATTTATTTAATTTTATTATATTTTGTTTTATCTAACTCTTTTGGTATTGCATTTGCTGTTGTTTGACGATAACTGCATTTGGTTTTTCGCCAGGAAAAGAAAAATTCAGGGCCAAGGGGTGACGAATTTTAAAAATAGACAGAAGTTGTGAAATTAACATGTAATTGTAGGTAAACATAGCACCTAAATACACAAATAGGTATGTAATTTATGTATTAATGTTGTACTTACATGATTAATGTCAGCCGAAAAACTCAACAACACAACACTGTAAAAACACTAGTAACCTCCAGTATAGTTCATAATTTTAATTATAGTTACTCTATTTTCATAGAACAAACATATTACAGTATCTTGTAAGAACAATAACACTAACAAGAAAAATACAGTAAATGTGTTGAAATTTCAGTTTTTATAAAAGTCTGTCATTATTTTTGTACTAAAGAATTCTTTTTTTTTTGTACTGCAAGTTGCCAAATGCATTTTCATAGCATTTCATCTACTTCCCTAAAAGTCACTTTATATTCTGGGCAAATGTGTTGAGAGATTTTTCAGTAACTGAATGACTAATGTATGATATTGGCCTTTTCTGATGGCGCCTATATTACATAAAAGTGTAGAGGAGTTTTGTTATTACAGTGACGAATTAGACAGGTTCTTCTGTAATATTGGAACAAAATTTATATACTTCTGAAAAAGGCTCATCCGCTATTTTTCCTAGTAGTTTCGTAACAGTGAATGTTCAGGCGTTTCCTCAACTTGTAACATTGGATTCTTAAATATATTATATTCAACAAGTGTAAAAAACCATAAAAAATGAAGGTATATATAAATTTTCAAGCTTTTGAAGAATAAAATACATTTCTAAAACTTGTCAGTTCAGCCTACATTTCTCCTAATCAGTAATAAAAGTTATAAACAGAATTGGTTTTATACAGACTTGTATTTTGTGTCATATTTTCTTAAAATTTAATGTTTATGGTTTTATTTCTAAAATAGATTAAAGTATTACTTAATAACCCACAGGTAACAGCAAAGAATGATAAATACGAATCTAACCGCTCAAATGTAGCTAAGCTTATGTATGATGATGCTGCTGCCGTTGAGGCTTTGGATAATCTGCATGTACAGAGCATCACGAAAACAAGTATAACCTTGTCATGGACACCTGTTGGGTCTGCACAAGGATACTATGTGCGTACTAAAGCCTATGATCAATACCCTTCATACCCTAGCTACAACACAACTGAAAACATTTTTACTGGTAAGTTTATACAAGTAGTTAGTATAATTAAATTTTCAGGACAGTTTCATAAAAACCTACAAACTTAATTATAAATAAATAACACCTCTTAAACCACAAAAGTTTTTATTCATGTCGATGTACATTTCAATTGCAAAACAAACATCTTAAGAGAAAATTACTACACAACTAACTTGTACTACAAAGTTAGTCTTGTAGTATTTTCCTCTGAATATGTTTGCTTTCCAATCGAAATGTACATCATGGCATAAATAAAAAGTTAATGGTTTGAAAGGTTTTATTTATTTATAATTAAAAATTATACCCCAGTTGTTCCAAGTAATCACATACAAACATGTATGTATAATGTACCATTTAGTCCATTGTTATAGTCTACATTAATTAGCGAATTAAATACTTAATAAAATATCTTTAATATCTTTTTAAATGGTGAACGCAAAAACTGTACATTAGGCAGGGTTACAATTGCACCATGAATATGCTTCAAATTAAATTTGTGCATATAGATATAAAAAAAAAAAAAAACAATAGATATACCGTGTTTATTATTATAGTTTATTAAAAATGGTCCACCAATCCATAACAATTAGAAGGTTGGTTGGTTGTTTTGACCTGAATACAAGAAGAAATCAGTTTTTTCCTTATTTGTCACATATAGTACCAAAAACGTATTTTCAAGAAATCCAAAAATGCTTGATCCTATCGTTTTTATTTACTAGAAAGTCGGAGGATATTTTCTTATTTTGTTTTTTAATTGGGTTCAAAAATGTTATTGCTTTTTTAAGGGATGGGCTGATTCCTAAAATTTCTGATTTTAAAATGTTTCCTCTGTTTCTCAAGTAGATTCCTTATAAGTTATATAGGCCTATAAGATATTCTCTCTTGTAATGAAATTCTCTTCATATTCTATCTTCAAATAATAAAGTTAACATCTTGGTCATTCGGTAAAGCCTTTTAAAAGTTTTGTTTTAATTGGCTACACAAAACATTCAACCCTGGTTTATGAGTAGGAATTTCTGAAGGCAAAAAAATCTGTTAAAAGTAATGATTTATTTGAAATTATAAATATAAACTTCAGTTTACAATTACAATATGTCTTCAGTAATACCCTCTTCAGTTTGTAACTGGAGAAATTGAAACTTCTTTGTCTTTTGTTTTGATATCTATGAGGTAATGGCGGCCAGATACATGGGAAGGTAGAGAGAGAGAGAGTCGAGGCCATCTGAGTGAGAATGAGACAGCAGAGAAAGATGAGCGGTGACAGACTGGAAATACTTAATATGTAATACTATCGCTATCCCAAATCGGCATTTGCTTTATTTCATTGTAAGCAACTAATACAAAAACAATGCATAGTTGATAATTAATTATTTTTCGAATAAATTACACTGCACATGTATTTTAACAGTTAAAAATAAACAAAAATCAGAATTGGTTGCTTTAATCATGGAAAATCTGTATTAACTATTGCTCGATGCCATTAGAATGAACGATTCCTGGAATCTGAAACGGCTATCCCTACCTTTTTTAAATAATAAATTAGCAAGCAAAATACATATCTGTAATAGTTATAAAATTTTATTGCAATGGGCAGAACTTAGTGTTCTTATAATCGCTCAACTCAAAACTTAACAATTTTCGAGGGAACAATCCCCTCAATGAAAGCAGTTTGCCTCTAGCGTAAAATAGAATATTTAAAGGTTATATATTTGAATATAGTTGTCTGGCATTCCTAACGTTAAAATATTCTCCTCTGTTAACGTGTTTTGAAGTAACTCCATTTTCAAAGCAAATCGTACTCTACGATAAAACAGATTTTAAGATAAAACACATTTAGATTTTGAAAGATTTTACTCTGAAACCCGCAAACAGAGGAGAATATTGTAACATTAAAAATCACAGAAAACTGTACTCAAATATATAGAAACATTCCTAACAAAAATGAAGATTAGTATATTAATTATTTAAAGGTTCTTTATGTTGTGTGAATTACTTGTCAGCCCTCTTAGCAGTATAGTGTTGAATGTTTAAATTCTGTAGTCCAAACTCCACCCATACACACATTAGGATTAAACACATAAGTAATTTGTTTGGTCTTCAAAACAACTACTGTGGTTGTTTTGACAACATTCAATAACAAACCTTACTAATTGGAAAATATTGTTTTTAGTTCCCAATCTGGCTCCTGGTACGAAGTATGTTTTTGAAGTGAGTGGTTATTATAAACACTTCAAGGGAAGGCCAGCTATTATATACATCAAAACACCAGGTTAGTAAACATTTGGAAATTTATGTTTAACACGTTCATTGCCAATCACGCGATATCGCGTGAAGTCAGATCTTACCGGATGGCCGATCACGCGATATCTCGTGGCCGTTGCTGTCCAAATTCTAAGTGAATTATTATAGCGGCCACCACACAAAATTCGAGTTTCCAGCTTGGCAATGAACGTGTTAATAAATTGTATAAGTTTTAGAAGTGAATCCAACAATTTCAAGCATTTTTTATTTTCATAAGCTGGGTCTATTGATACCAAATTTGATATTATTGGGCCAGTTATTAGAACTCTGACCATAACGAGAGAAGTGAAAATAACTTTTTTTTTAAAGTGGAATAGTCAAACAAATGGATAATTGTGTTTTAACACTTTAGCTGCTGCCATATCGTGCCAATTGGCCTGACGACCAAGTATGCTGAACCAAACACCGTCAGGCCACTAGGTTTTATGTTTATTAGTTCTACTCATCGGTGTTGCTACTTTTGGAAAAACGAATACACTGTATTAAATAAAAAACCTTAACACTACAAACAGATAAAATTAGAATGTTTTTTGTTTGATAGATTAATGCCCACAGCATTAAACATAGTGTTATTCTAGGAGCTAGTTGTCGGGAGTTACGACCCAACACACTTATTTGTTAACAGTTTTAGTGAAGTTGATTTTTCCAACCCAAAAAAATTGGTTCATTTGAACAAAATTTATCTGTATACTTTATTTGTATACTTTAATAGTCAAATAAATAATTTTTAATGATGAATTATATTGATTTTTACTATTGGTTTCAAAATTTCACAAAACTTAGAAAAGATTTCAGAAATATTAACTAAATATTTAGTTGTATAATAATTATAAAAATATGGATTTGTTTTCAAGTTAAGTACAAACATTGGTACACTTAGATAAACTCATCCTTACTAGGAAGTGAATTATAATGTAAATTCTTTAAAAAGTATATTATTAAGTCTTAAAACTTTCTTGTTTAGTATTTATCGGATCTGAAGCATTACTTATCATAGAGAGAATAAGTTTCCACTTTTATTCTACATACAAAATATTTATAAACTCTCATATCAATCACATGTGACAGGTTTACATGTCTTCGTGATAAGCGCCAAAACACATTTCTCGCCAATTTGTTGTTTATTGCTTACACAAAAACAAAAAAATATCAAGACTGTGTTCCACAGATAAGAAAACATAATTATCTCAAAAACAATGTCATGCCAATTGGCCTGGCAGAGTTTATGTTATAGGTATTAAGATCTTTGGTGTGGGTGTTGGAAAAATCTTTTCTCAAATCCACCACATATTTGGTTCAAACAACCTTTTAATTTAAAAAATGTTTTAGTACATCCAAGATTACCAGATCCAAGTACTTAAAAACAGCCTAAACTTCCTCATGGCTCCTTTCCGTGCAATAGACCTAGATGCAAGACATGTCCAATACAAATCCCAACAAATAGTTTCCATAGCCTAGCAACCGATGTTGACTTCAAGATTCAGGGTCATCATACTTGTACATCCAGAAATGTAATATACCAGTTGCAATATAAATTTTGCCCAGCACAGTACATAGGCCTTACCACGGATGGTCTGAACATCAGAATGAATGGCCACAGACATGACGTTGGAACCATGAACATAGACAGGCCAACCGCTCAACACGCTGCTAGTCACAACATCATATCTTTCAATGATTGTTATACCACCAAAATAATTAAGGCCCTCCCCCCTGATTGCAATCCTTCAGAATTGAGAAGATGGGAGTTATCATACCAGTGGTACACCAAATCTAGAGAGCCTCCTAACCTCAACATCAGATAAAACTCCATTTTCCTTCCTTCGAACAGACTATTAATATTTAGTTTCAAGTAATCAATATTTACACAAATCACATATAACAATATTTATACAAATCACTTACAGCACTATATCATAAACTATAAATCTGTGATATTTGGATATTTATACACAAATTTTGTGGTTCACTTCAGTCTTTTGTTTTTCTCTTTCTTGACTGATGATAATTTTTGTTTGAAATATTTCAATAGTGTGTTAAGTTTTTTATATGCGCTTATTTCCAAGAGATTGCAGTTTTGGACTATAGCCATTAGATAAGTCTGTCAGTCTCCTATCTAGTCCAAAAATTCCTAAATAAGCTTTAAGCTCTACTAGAACTCACCTAAATATATATACATTATGAAAAGAAACAAATTTTTGTACTTAAGTATGATAGGAAAACAAAAAATAAGTATTCATTATATAAAAATAGGCATAAAATATTTTGGCAATTCTGTGGGAAAATATCAGTATTGTGGACAGCAGCTAAAGTGTTAATAGTTTTATTTTGACCTTAGAGTTGTCAGAATTAATTTCTAAACCCTATCAGCAAGATGCCAATTATTTACAAATCTATTTTCACCAATTCAGAAACATTTCTTTTGAATTACCTCAACAGACAAAATTTTAAGTTAATTAGAATTGAGACAAAATTTTTATTTGTCTCATTTTATTTAATGCTATTCAGGTATTTATTAATTGCACTTTGTAGATTTGTATGATTTTATGCTGTATGTGTTTTTCATTATTTACAATTTAATATTCTGTTTGATGGTTTTTGTTTTTCAGGTGTAGAGTTGCCAATGGTACCAGGAATACAAGTTAATATAGCAAAAGTTCCAGGCACAACAGCAAAGCTTAGTTGGGACCATCCAAAAGATAATCGTAAAGTTGAATGGAAGTATGGCATCTATTATGGAATCGATTTGAAAGATGTGTTTACAAGTATGTTTTATAAAACTTTTTATAAACATAATGTAATTCATAAAGATAAGCTCAGAGGAATTTTTATTTTCAACATTCAATCGACCTTAGGTGGCACCACTTAGTCTTAAACCCTTTGCACTATACTGCAGGGTATTAATCGGCAATGGCAATATTCATTTCAACTCCGGCAGTCAAGCAACACTCTTGGCGCCATACTCTGAAGCCACGCAATACCACCTGGCATTGTTTTTTGTTATATCCAAAGCCGAGTATAACCCGAATTTACTGGCATTCCCCTCCTTAACCGGTTATAGTTTGGCATTTTTATATTATGGAGCGGCATTCTGTGTGGTTTGAAGTAACTTTGTACAAAACTTTATGGAACAACATGTCTTGCACATCATTGTTTTCATGCATTAATAATACATTTTAAGTACTCGTTTGAATAATATTTTATTTAATTGTTTAGTTTCATTTTTTTAAAGCTTGTTTGTTTTAAAGTCTCTTTTATTTATTATTATTCCTGGTATGTTTGTCCACACCCAACAGAAATATAAATAAAAACATTATTTTATTAATAAAAGGGGTTGTATAGCTGCAAAATAATTATTTTTAAAGGCTTTACAAATGATAGGTAACTAATAGAATAAATGTGTTATAAGCTATTGGAGCTGTAGTGCAGACAATCTGTTGCATGTCTTTGAGTAGACATGGCAAACACATAAGCCGGTTCACACACTCTTGAGTACCATGTCAAACCAGCATTATCATTGTGGGAGTCAAAGGGTAATATGCTTTATGGATTTAACAAGGTCTGTTTGTATTAAAGTAAAAAAAATCTTGTTTGTGAGTGTCCAGTGTTTTTACAATTCCTTCTGTTAGCTCACACTCCTCTGATATATATTTTGTACAAATTTCCAATGGTTAATAAAATATGATTTTATTCATTATCAGGTTCAAACACACTTTTTTCAAATATTTATTCAATAATTTAATTTTAAAAATTTGGGGTCTAGGTCAGATTCAAACTGAGTATCTCATATTCGAAGTCTAGCAACTTGGCATGGATCCAGCTTTCCCATAGCTAGAAATGTTTTTTTCACAACCTTAAATTGTTGCCATGGTTACCAGACAATATCATAAATAATGTTCTAGCATTAAAAATGAATGAATAAAATAAACAAACAAATTTTATTAAAGGTACCGAACCTTGATTCACAAACTGACAATACGAAATTAAAGCAAAAAGAAACTACAACACAATGCAAGCGACAAAAAAGGCATATAAATAGTGACAAAAAATAATAATACTCCAACACCATACATAGAAAGCAAAATGGAAAATTGCAAAGAATTTTGTTTTCTATTTTGCCACTTAATATTGTTATTCTGACATATGTACATACATATTAACTGTAATTATAAAAGAGACTAAAATAAAATTTTTCTTTGTTGATTTAAGTAGGAATTGACTTGAAAAAAAAATTATATTACTTGTCTCTATTTTAATACTATTCAACCGTCTTTCAATAGTATTTATTTGGTTTTCTTCAATCCTACTCATATATACCTGAAAAACTGTATAAGTAGTTTTACTATGGTTTGTAATTTGACATAAAAAACTACATTATAATTAATATTAAATATGATTTTTAATTTCAGGTCCAAAGTTAATAACATCAAATCTGACAGCTATTATTAAAGACCTGGATGCATGCGAAGATTATATTTTTGATGTTGGGGTAGTTGGTCCATATGGCCTCGGACCTCTATCAGGACGTATGTCAACAAAATTTACACACTTTAACAAGAAAGCGCCACCAAAGAACCTCCGAGTATTCAAAGAATTTACTAATGATACTATGATGTCAGTGACTTGGAGTTCTTCCTGTATGGTTATGAATGATAATGTGTCTTATGTCGTAAGTTTTTTCATACCAACTTCTTTTGGTTTTTATCAGTTTTTTTTTTTGTTTAGTTCTTACAGTATAGATTTGGAGTACTAAACCTAAAAAAAGTATAGCATCCTTTATTATCCCCACTCAAACAACATTACTGACAACACATTAAAAACCTATTTAGACAGATATTATACTCTCTTTAACTTTTTAATTCAATAAAAACTACTTTAAACTTTGCTCCCTTCTACAGGGAGCGAGTGTTAATACTGCTCCAGTTATCTCTTCCATTTTAGTTTGAACTGAGCTAATTATCTATCACCAAACGCCTGTTTAAAGTAATTATTAAATTTATACATTAAAAATTTTCACAATTAACAATTAAGCATGTTATTGTTGTTTTTAGTTTGAATTAGATTTTTATCTATTATATTATTTTAATTTAAATACATATTGTCAAGCCACAAAATAGAGTAAAAAATCCACTATGATTAAAGTGTAAAATTTCATTCAGTGTGTGTATATATATATATATATATATATATATATATATATAGATTTTTTGGACTAGGAGACTGACAGACTTACCTTGGTAAGAGTCCACTCTGTAGTCTTGAAATAGAAACACATAAAAGCACTTAAACAATGATATATTTCAACCACACAGTGGTCTTTTGTGTTTTCTTTTCGATTGACAAAGACCACTGTGTGGTTGAAATATATCATTGTTTAAGTGCTTTTATGTGTTTCTATTTCAAGACTACAGAGTGGACTCTTACCAAGGTAAGTCTGTCAGTCTCCTAGTCCAAAAAATCTAAATAATCTTTACCAACCAAAACTAACCTAAATATATATATATATATATATATATATATATATATATATATATATATATATATTTAGGTTAGTTTTGGTTGGTAAAGATTATTTAGATTTTTTGGACTAGGAGGACAATTATTTTATTTCATTCTCTCATATTTCTTTTTGTGTTTTCTCTTCGATTGACAAAGACCACTGTGTGGTTGAAATATATCATTGTTTAAGTGCTTTTATGTGTTTCTATTTCAAGACTACAGAGTGGACTCTTACCAAGGTAAGTCTGTCAGTCTCCTAGTCCAAAAAATCTCTCTCTCTCTCTCTCTCTCTCTCTCTCTATATATATATATATATATATATATATATATATATATATATATATATATATATATATAGATTTTTTGGACTAGGAGACTGACAGACTTACCTTGGTAAGAGTCCACTCTGTAGTCTTGAAATAGTAACACATAGGCACTTAAACAATGATATATTTCGACCACACAGTGGTCTTTATCAATCGAAGAGAAAACACAAAAAGAAATATGAGAGAATGAAATAAAACAATTGTAATCATTTACAATTATTTTATTTCATTCTCTCATATTTCTTTTTGTGTTTTCTCTTCGATTGATAAAGACCACTGTGTGGTCGAAATATATCATTGTTTAAGTGCCTATGTGTTACTATTTCAAGACTACAGAGTGGACTCTTACCAAGGTAAGTCTGTCAGTCTCCTAGTCCAAAAAATCTAAATAATCTTTACCAACCAAAACTAACCTAAAAAAAAAAAAAATATATATATATATATATATATATATATATATATGATTAAAAGAGGGCAGAAAATGTACAACTGTACATCACTGTATTGTATTTGGTCTCAAAACGTACTGTATTGCCTACTACCTACCTCTTGGCTTCACTTGCCTTCCTGTCAAAAACAAACAATTTCCTGGAAATACTTTTGTGAGCAGCCGATGCAGTACATTTCTTTTCTTCAGCCAGAATGTCTTATATTTTGTTATTAAGACGTCTGAAATTCATAGCATAGAGGCATATAATACTAATTTCTAAAATGTCAGGGGTGCGATAAAAATTTGTTAAAGGATTTCATTATAAAGAAGTTCGACTGCATTTTAAAATATGTTATTACATATTTTAAAATAAATTTGCATAATTACTCGAGTATGTTTAAAGTACTAAGCAAGCTTACTAAAGTATTGCTAATACCATGCAATTTTCAAAAGTATTGAGGATCCTTCCCTAATTAAAGTTAATAAATGTAATAATATAGTATAATGTTATACAATACAATTGAACTATTTATATAAGGTTTTAGCTTTAATTATATCTGGATCTCTATTACTTACATATTTTTTATATAATGATTACAGATTGATGTAAAAGAATTAAACCTGGGTAACACATCTTCACTTACAGTGCCGCCTACAAACAAAGTAAATCTTCAACAACATTTTGAGGCTCATATTGGTGGTCACTATGAAATTTGTGTCTCTACTGGGGAACTAGATTCTGTAAAAGGACCTTGTGCCGAGTATTGGGCTATGCCACTTCCATCACCTCATCAGCTGGAAATATTAATGGAATTCAATGGAAGTTACATTCTATACTGGAAAGAAGGAGTGATGAACAAGCTCATGAAGGATGTTAAGTAAGTCACATATAGCAAAATCTCACATGTTTATGTAATATATTCACATTTATTAACTTTCCTCGCATAACATTCTGCCAATGACAGGTGTATAATTTAGAACTGAAAAAATGTTTTAAAATCATATAAACAAGTACATTTTCATAAATATAAAAATAGATATCTTCATATATTTTTAACGCTGTTTTAAAAAAAAAACAACTTTCTTCATCTGAGACACTTTTCATAGCATGAATCGTAACAGTTTCACAACTTCATTGTTCAAAATTGTAATAATTTAAATCACTAAACTTGAAGTTGGACATTTCCTGTGAACAGCTGCTTTTTAAACTCTGTTTATTACATTCAGTTTGAACGATAGCAGAATCGAATTCTCTCTCTTGGTGGAAAACAGGTTTAATTAGAAATAATGTTAGATATTTTAAACCTTTATGAGTTACTTCGATATCTAATTTGCCTGATATGATACCCAATAATTTTTAGTATTTGGGGAGGAAAGTAAACATATACGTTCCATTTTTATCAAGTTTTTTTTATTGTACATTGATTATAGGAGCATAACTTATTCATTTCTGCAACTTAATTCAGTGCATTAATGCGTTTGGTCTCATTACTATTAAGCAGATTCTTCAGTTTCTTGGCGGGATGGTAGAATCTATAAACAAAATTGCAGACCAAGCTATGTTCATATTTTACCTGTCATGACCAAATAAACATTTAACCATTCTAGAATACGTTTCGAGTTTTAAAACTAATTAACACATTCACTGCAGCTGAATTTTTTTTAGTGGTTTTTTATACCGGCCATTCAAAGTTTTGTAAGCATATGCACAGTAAACGGGTTTGGTAGAGATACGATGATGGGAGAAATAGTGTTGTGGGTAGTAAGACGGTGAAGGGGGGATTTGACAGATGACTCCCTGAAATGTATAACACAGCAAATAGTTTTGTTATTATCTAAGGAGGTTTGTTAGTGATAAGTTTATTAACCAATACCGTATTTTCAATACTAAGTATGCATCAATCGAAAACAAGTCAGTTCCAGCAAAATAGTAGCTCTCAGAAGTCAAACTAAATGCATTAATATGAATGTATTTGAAAACATATGTTAAGAACTACGATTCTTTATGTATGACAGCTGGAGTAGGATAAATGAATGCAAGCATTGAATGTGAGTTATCCCTTCCACAGCCGGCATTCCCCCTACTCCTCATTTTTGTGTGTGAACTACACGTTTCTAATGGTTTTCCATTATTCTGGAATAAAAAATAGCAAATGGGGAATGCATTTCACCTATGGATCACCAGGGAAATATGTTTAGGATTCTATAATAATTTATATAAACAATTATGAGACAAGTTACTTATTATATAAGATATTACATTTTGATTTGAGTGTAATTTTTATTGTTTTAAATGTATTTACCAGTTATGCAATTAACTTTTGATATTATACTGAAAACTAGAAAGAATTACAATTTATTTATACAAAATCAGTTATATTGCTTTTTAGATGCGGAGTTTACTTTTCATTCTAACCGAGGTTGATTGCATTTTTCTTCTATTTTTATGGGAAACCACACATTTGTTCCTTGTAAAAGAAAACAATAATATATAGGATGTTCACAATGATCCATAGATTATTTCATCTATATTTGAGGCAGTTTTTAGGGCAGGCAATAGAAAAGGCACTTTAAAAATTACAAATTCTTTTTACACGTTTTAATTTTTCCTTTCTCAAAATATATTGAGCTGAAGCTGAAATAAAAGGTTATAAGAAGTATTTTTTCTTAATTTTACTTTCTAATTTGACATAAAAACACTTGGGAAACATCCTTTTTTCATTCAACTAATGTAATCTTTTTTTCTATTAACAAAAATATTTGTTTATGTTCTGGCCATTTTTTATACTAAAAATGACAGTTATGCGTATATAGCCTTTAACCAGAAATATTTTGGCTAGGTCTGATTACTATAAAATATAATTATTTTTTTTTATAGTGGATGTATTATTGTTTCAAAAAGTGAAACAAACTGTTCTCCAGAAAAGACCGACATTTTCAATTTATGTCTGAACTATAAAAACTGCTATTAAAATTGAATGTAAAATGTGTATAGAATTAATGTGCCATAATATACCTTGTGGCATTCTTTTGACACTAAGTAAGATGCTTGTCATATTACACAGTTTGATCGGAAGTGAACACTCTGATAGCTGTTGAGAAAGTGAAAACAAAGGATATTGTGGAGCAAAGTTGTGATACTAAATTTAGCTACAATATGAGCATTGCTTCAGCAAACACATAAAGAGGGCTGCATAAGTTCCACAAGGTAATTAAAAAAGACCGGACGTTTTTGAAATGTTTAGTACACATACGGCAGTCGCTGCTTGGAGGGAGCCCTCTGCAAATGATGGCATTTCATTATTCATGGAGTAGAGGATGGTATAACACTATGTTTGCTTACGAAGTGTATGTGCAAATAGTGAGTACACAGCTACGCATCGGCTTTTTTGTGTTCACTTTTAACTTGGATGCCATGATATTGTTACCAGCCAGAATACGAATCTCAGGTGGGTTAACAACTTAGAGAACAAAGGAAATTATTCTAAAAAAGAAGCCTCCTGGTTGGAATAAGTCTGTTAGGATTCCGCAAAACATTGAAATGGTTAGGCAAGCTCTGCCTCGTAGCCCGATTCGGTCGGCAAGAAGACATGCGAGAATTAGGTTCAATTCGTGAGTTACTGCGAGCAATTTTGCAATAAGACATTATTTCATCCATATAATGGTTATTTCCAGCAAAATGGCGCCACTGGACACACTTCTAGAGATGCAAAGCCTGTGGTGTGTCGGATGTTTTCAGGAAGGCTCATTTTGCATTGCTGTGATATCCCATGACCTCCAAGGTTGCCAGATTTTAGCTGTTGTGATTTGTTTCTTTGGGGGGTAAATGGCAAGTGTAGATAAATATTTTAATGCAATATAAGTTATAATTAACAACATATTAAATGAGTAATGTTAATTTTAAAATATGTTTTTTTTTCGGTCACCCTGTACACAATACTATGAATAGCTTACACATTATAAATTGATCGGATCATCAAATACAAAAAACAAAGATCAGGACGATACTCGAAGTCAGATGTCTTTCTCCTGCTTCAACATTAGCCAAATAGGAAGATCATTTTGTATAAAATACTCAGGAGAACACATTAATCCCTGCTGAACTACTCATTTACACAAACCATAACTACATAAACATACCCAACCAATTTACATATATTATATAAACTCGATAAAAAGCAATTTACTACATCAACCAAACAATTTGATAAATACCAACTCTATAAATTACATCCTACACACAAACTCTGCACTCAGTTACTACACTACAGTTATCCTAAAGTTTTTAACATAATTACTTTGTAAAATCTCAAACAAATCTTGTTTTCATTTTTCTCTACAACATGAAATATTACCCTCCTGCCACCTTCAGTTGAAAAAAAAAATAAAGTCCTTTATGGCTCAGCCTGAATATAGGCTTTTTTCCAAGACCGCCCATATAAAAATACTATTTTCAGGTACTATTGTACAATAAGTGTTCAGGTACAATGCTTAAATTGTAGAGAGGTTAAGAACTTTTAGTAAGGAATGTTTTCCTATGAAAATTTTATCATTTGCTATAAGTTTGTCTTTTATTTTTAGATACCATTATCTAGTGTCTGTATCACAGGGTGATACAGTCAATTTTGACACTGCTAAACAATTTGACACCGAAGGTCCTCCATTTATATTCAATGATGTGCAGAATGGGAACATGTATTCTTGTGCAGTTCAGCTGGTCACTTCAGATGGTTACAAATCCGTTCCGTCAGAAATTTCATCCATTGCAGTTTCTTCAGGTAACCAGGAAACAAATTACATTTATTGCTTTTGTATTTAATACATAGTTGTTAGTACATACGTAATAGACATATTTTTTAATAACATGGAATTTATAGGTTTCAGGATTTAGTTTATTATATACTATATACGAGGTATCTTCAAAAAAAAGAAAGGAATTTTATATTTTTTATGAAAATTTTTTTTTAATATTCATGTTGTCCCGTATAAAGTAATTTCCTTCAGATATAATACATTTGAACCAAAGTTTAAACGTTTATACAGTCTTGGAAGCAATTCTGATTGACACTTTTTTATATAAACGAGCTCTTCCAGTGATGTAGTCTTTATCTTCCCAATCTTTGCAAATCTCCATTGTTTCATAGGTTTCTATAAACTGGAAATATTTGCAGGGGCCAAATCCGGTAAATGTATGTGGTGTCATATTTGGCCAAAACATCTTTCTCAGGCAACGAAAGATGAGTGAGCTGGTGCATTATTGTTATGCAAAAGCCATGAATTGTTTTTCCACGATTCTGGATATTTTTGTCTATATTGCTTCTCATAAACGTCACATAGCTTTGAGATAATACTCTTTATTGACCTTACTATCTTGTGGTAAGAACTCCTGATGCACTACACCACAGGACTGAAAAGAATCAGAAAAACCATGGCACTCGATCAAACTTGGCGTGACTCTTCCATTCATACTTGGATTCAATGAGTAAAATTACATATTTTATATGGGAGTAATTTTTTATTCATTATTTTGTACCTTAGTTAGTTTATTATTTGTTAATTGATTACTATTTGTTATTATAGTTGATAAAAAAAATTAAAAGATATGTATGCTTTGAAGTTTGTGTTAGATTCTAGGCCATGGGTTCCCAAATTTGGGGGGGGGGCAGCATGAAGGCAAGTCATGGGGGTATGAGACCAGTTGAAAAATAGTAAGATAAATTCTCATTTAGTTAAAATTTAGGTAGATAATTTATCAAAATTTAAAACTAAATATACACCTCAGATTTTTTTACATAGGTAATTTTTTTGATCATAATATTCAGAAAATTTTAATGAAATGTATGCATTTATAAAAGAAATATAAGTAAATGTTGTGCAAATTTTATAAACTTGAAATTAAATCAACATGACAGCTTGATAATAATAATACAAAAATAATACATTTATAAAAACATACACAACAATTTAATGAACCTAGAGACAACATATGCAGACGACGTACTATTAAAAAACACTATACACACGGCTCAAGAAGAAATATGTATGACGTCAACAAATACCAACATCACGGACCGAACATCCACATCAGAAAAATAGAGAAATATTAATCAGTGATTCGACAATGGTCAAGTGACTGAAACGTGCCTCATCACATAAAGTAAAATTATTGCACTTAGTGGTGGAAAAAATTATTTACAAGTAATAATAATAACTTCATAAAGTCAGTGTAACAAAAAAAAATGGACAACGTGAAATATCACGATATATATAATATGTTTTCTTGTTTAATAATCTAAAACAACATAGGTTATTCAAATACAAGAATATTTAATAATTTATATTCAAAGCTTTTTGTTAGTAAACAGTACCAACATCATCAGGAATGAATAATACAATAATATTCATTTAATAATAAATGAATAATAATAATAATGAATATTCATAATATTTATGCCATTATTGTATTATTCATTCCTGATGATGTTGGTACTGTTTACCAACAAAATGCTTTAAATATAAATTATTAAATATTCTTGTATTTGAATAAACTATGTTGTTATATATTATATGAAGTTAATATATTACTATTGTAAGTAATTTTATCCACCATAAAGTCAGTGCAACGGAAAAACAATGAGTAACGTAAAATATCTATATATGGATATATATGAAGTTAATATATTACTATTGTAAGTAATTTTATCCACCATTTCAAAGTGTATTACTTACAATAGTAATATATTAACTTCATAAAGTCAGTGCAACGGAAAAACAATGGATAACGTTAAATATCATGGATATATATATATATATATATATATATATATATATATATATATGAAGTTAATATATTACTATTGTAAGTAATTTTATCCACCATTAAGTGCAATAATTTTACCTTGAGTGATGAGGCACCTTTCGGTCACTTGACCATTGTCGAATCACTGATATTTTTCTGTTGTAGATGTTCGGTCCGTGATATTGGTATTTGATGACGTTACACGCACTTTCTCTTGATCTGTGTATGATGTTTTTATATAGTATGTCTTCTGTATATGTTGTTTGTAGATTCATTAAATTGTTGTGTATGTTTTTATAAATGTGGTATTTTTCTAGTGAGTTTAGTTCTATTGGGTTGTTATTTATTTCAAGTATGGTTAGGTTATTTTCGTAATTTGTTATTTCATGTTTATGAGATATTAGGTGTGCTGCAACATTTGATACTTTTGAATTTTTGTTTTTGAATGCTCTATAATGTTCTTCAAATCTTATTTTAAAGGTTCTGGTAGTTTTTCCTATGTAAAAAGCGTTACAGTTGTTGCATGTGATTTTGTAAATTCCTGATAGGTTATGTTTTTCTGAATTTGTTTTGTGGTTTGTGTTATTAAGATATTTTATTATTTTGTTGTTTGGTTTGTATGTTGGAGTGTAGTATTCTTTGTTGTATATATTTGTTATTTTTTCTATTTTGTTATTGATGTATTTATATTTTAGGTAGATTTTTTTATTTTCATTATTTTCGTGTTCCGGTTGTAATGTTGTGTTGAGGTTAGGTTTTTTTGTGAATTTATTGTATATATTTTTTATAATGTGTTTGTTGTATCCATTTTCTATTGCTATTTTTGTAATGTTATCTAATTCTTCATTTAATTTTTGTTTGTTATCCTGTGTGTATTTTATTGCTTTATTTATCATGTTACTGTAAGTGTTAATTTTGTGTGGCCAGGGGTGGTTAGATTTGTAGTGTATTGTGGTGTTGTTGGAAGTAGGTTTCCTGTATACTGTAGTTTCTATTTTATTATCATTTATATTTAAAGTGATGTCGAGAAAGTTGATTGTTCTATTTGTTTCTGTTTCAACGGTGAATTGTATGTTTTCGTTGTATGTATTTAGTTTGTTTAATATTATGATGTGTTCGTTGTGAATGGTAGGTTGGTATATTACAAGTATATCGTCTACATACCTTGCCCATAGTGAAATATTGTGTGTGTTTATTATAGGTTTAATTATTATTTGTTCAAAGTGTTGTAAATATATTTCTGACATGACAGATGATATGGGTGAACCCATGGGGAGTCCAGTTGTTTGTTTATAATATTTATTGTTAAATTGGAAGTAATTTTGGTTACATATGTGTTTGGTTAGCGTAATGATACTATCTATTATGTTTCTTTTTTCGTTATTGTGTATCAGTTTGTTTTTTATTATTTCTATGGTTTCTTCTATTGGGATACTAGGGTACATGTTAGTTATGTCATAACTTATTATTTTTGTGTTGCTGTTTGTTTTTATCGTTTTTATTTTATTAATTAATTCGTATCCATTTTTTATATTGTATGTGTTGTTGATATTTAGTTTAGATCTTATGATTTTGTCTAGAATTTTTGCGATTATGTAAGATGGTGCTGTTGTGAAATTTATTAGTGGTCTAAATGGTGTGTTGGGTTTGTGGATTTTAGGTATCCCTGATAATATTGGTGCGCATAGTTTGAATGGGTATAGTCTTGTGTGGTACCTTACAGGTGAAATTACTTACAATAGTAATATATTAACTTCATAAAGTCAGTGCAACAGAAAAACAATGGATAACGTTAAATATCAAGTATATATATATATATATATATATATATATATATGGATTTATGTGGACAAAATAATCTTTACCGACCAAAACTAACCTATATATATATATATATATATATATATATATTCTTGTATTTAACATTATCCATTGTTTTTCCGTTGCACTGACTTTATGAAGTTAATATATTACTATGTAAGTAATTTTATCCACCATTAAGTGCAATAATTTTACCTTGAGTGATGAGGCACCTTTCGGTCGTTGACCATTGTCGAATCACTGATGTTTCTCTGCTGTGGATGCTCGGTCCGTGAAGCCGGTGCTTGTTGACGTTAGCGCACTTTTTCTTGATCTGTGTGTATGATATTTCTATATAGTATGTCTTCTGTATATGTAGTTTGTAGATTCATTAAGTTGTTGTGTATGTTTTTATAAATGTGGTATTTTTCTAGTGAGTTTAGTTCTATTGGGTTGTTATTTATTTCCAGTATGGTTAGGTTATTTTCGTAATTTGTTATTTCGTGTTTATGGGATATTTGAACACACAAAATTAACACTTACAGTAACTTGATAAATAAAGCAATAAAATACACTCAGGATAACAAACAAAAATTAAATGAAGAATTAGATAACATTACAAAAATAGCAATAGAAAATGGATACAACAAACACATTATAAAAAATATATACAATAAATTCACAAAAAAACCTAACCTCAACACAACACTACAACCGGAACACGAAAATAATAAAAATTAAAAAATCTACCTAAAATATAAATACACCAATAACAAAATAGAAAAAATAACAAATATATACAACAAAGAATACTACACTCCATCTTACAAACCAAACAACAAAATAATAAAATATCTTAATAACACAAACCACATAACAAATTCAGAAAAACATAACCTATCAGGAATACAAAATCACATGCAACAACTGTAACGCTTTTTACATAGGAAAAACAACCAGAACATTTAAAATAAGATTTGAAGAACATTATAGAGCATTCAAAAACAAAAATTCTAAAGTATCAAATGTTGCAGCACACCTAATATCCTTAGGCTTGAATTTAACAAAACATCGAATTATCGGGATTCGAAATTTCAAAACTCTACTATATGTCAAATATGTATTTCTCTATGTTTATGTGGGCGTTCGCAATCTTTTGCTTCAAATCACTGTACTATCATATTATTTTTACGTATTATTAGAGTCAACTAAATTATAATTGCAAATTGGTTCAATTCTATTAAAATTTAGTTTTTAAAAATTTCCAAAAATCAATTACATTTCAAATCAAATAAAATGAAAATAAATTTTTATAACAAAAAATATTTTCTTAATGATTTTAAACATGGTATCATAACAGACTTTAAATGATTCTGTATAGACTGGAGTTTCAGCTGAGCCTAGTGAAAAGTTACACAGTGAAAACTTTAAATTATAGAAATTGGTTTTACTGCTTCAGGGTTTTTTATTCTCCAAATTCTTCAATGTGTAGTTATGGAGACCACAGTTTGTTATGTTTGTCTCATGGATTTCTTTTTCTTCTACGGTCTTTTTAAAAATAAGACATTCCGTTATATACCATTGGTGTTTTGGTATTTTAATTAGATTTGAAATGAAATTCTGCATGTGTTCTTATAAAAAAAATTAACAATGAAAAACTAATTTGAAATAATTTTTCAGATATCTGGCCTTCTGTGTTGATGAACAAACGTAGCTTCTTTAGTTTGATATTGCCAACATTGGTAGTGATAGTAATTCTGTCTGGGTCATTGGGATATGTTATCGTCAGACATCGAAAACTGAAGAATAATTTCACCACATTCACAAACAGTCATTACAATACGAGGTCTGGTTCTGCGACATTCACTGGAGCTGAAGGTTTAGGTAAGCTTGTTATAAATTTAACGAAATTAATTGGATTATCAGTAATTGAAAGGTGGTATAAAAGGCAATCATAAAAATTAAAGCTATTCTGAATATTTAAGGGTGTAAACTCTGAAAAATTCTAAACTGCTAAACAAAAACTAACAATACACAATAATTATAGAACATAATCTTTTGTACATATATCATCAAAGGGTTTCGGTTTGATGACTAAACTGTTGGGACTATGCAATGGATAATATATAACATGGATATGAACATTTAGGTCATAAAACAAATTACTTTGGGTTGACGCCTGTCATTGTATACAAATGGTAGTACTGTACAGTACAGCAGACAATGGCTTGTGAACATTCACACACCCAGTGACGAATCAGATGTTTCTTTTCATGAATTGTGTTTAGATAAAGTTGACCAAGAGTTCTAAGAAATAAAATTAGTCAGTGTGAGGATGAATATGAAATTGTTTTTGTATTCATATGTATTTTGGGGTGGTAACAAAACATTAACAAAATAGTAACATTAATTAACAATTTTGAACTATAATTAAAAAATTAATTTATTATAACTCAAGATGTTTGTAACAACACCTGAGTTTCATAATAATATGGAGTTTTTAAAGCACAATTCTCTGGAGCAGTCCAAATTAATTGAATTTTCTGTCCAGTGCAGTGCAGTGCCTGGAAAGGTAGCCAATAGATTGAATAGAGTAGAATATTTCATAATACCCAATCCATTCTATTTAGATTGTTATTATTTTTGTATTGCTTATATGGATCGTTATTAATCGCTCTGATATATAATATAATCTTGTGATTAAAGTATATGAAATGACATTCTTCCAAACGTCTGTCTTTACTTTACAATAACTTCACAAGCACATGTAGTCAGATGTATTTGTTTATAGATAAAATTTTATTTAAAAATAATGTGTAGTCTTTGATGTAGTGGCATAAAGCTTTTTTTAGATTAGGTCATAGATTAATAAGCTGCTTTGATTAGTCACTAATTCAAAAATGACAGTAATTCTGTATAGTATTTTTAATCTGTACTTAGATTTTTTTTATCCAATATTTATTTTATATGTGGCTAGGAAAATCATTTGAAAAACACTATCCATTGGTTTGTTAACGCTTTTGAAATAATTTTAAGCAATGAATATTTGATTTAGAAAACTGACGGTTTAGAATCCATGCCACTGTAAACAGATGAAAATGTTCCATGCTACTATAAGCAAAAATATTAACAGATTGTTTTTGTCACTGTCAATTTTCGCTGTGTGTTCAAAGTGACAAGAACTAGTTGTTAAACATATTATTTAATTTTTTTTTTTTTTAACCAAGATGATCATTATAATTGTAATTCATATATCATAAAATTATTTTCAGTATTTAAAATAAATTAATTGCACAGAATATACCTTAGAGTGAACTTATAATCTAGAGTAAACAGAAATTTAATAAACCTTAAACTCTTAACCAACATTTTTTTAATATCTTAAATTATTTATCTGTTAACCAAGATTTTATTGTAATTAATTAAAAACTCATGCTCACTGATGACCAATAGTTTATTGACTCAAACTTATTTCGATTAGAATAATGTCATCTTCAGTGAGTTATAACTAATGTGAAAGTATGATTATACCCCATATACAGTTGTCTTAAGAACAATTCTTGCAAGAAACAAAAATTCTTTGAGCTTAGCTTGTGAGGTTATGTTAGAAACAAATAAAAACATACACAAAACTCACAAATTAATCATTTATTTACTCATACGCGTTTCAATGACCAAGTCATCATCATCAGTGAGTGTTACTACTACATAAACTCTAACTTACAACTCTTACAGTTGTAAGTTAGAGTTTGTAGTACAAACTTACAGTTGTAAGCTAGAGTTTGTAGTAGTAACACTCACTGATGATGATGACTTGGTCATTGAAACGCGTATGACTAAATAAATGATTAATTTGTGAGTTTTGTGTATGTTTTTATTTAATTCTTGCAATACTTACATAATATAATAATTACATTAAAATAGAATTAAGCCTAATTATTTATTTACAATATTATTCTTATATCTATTAAAATACAAAGTTTTTCATTCATTTAATTTATTAAATCTAATAACATTCTTCAACAGAGTTAATAATTATACATGCAAACAATGCTTGGCTAATACAGATTTCTGTGGATCGTATTTCATGTGTGACAAATGCTCTTTAACACTGACTTTAATGTGCTTCTGGGTTTGGTCTATATATTTAAATGGGCATATGCTATATTTCAAACAATTCCTAATTTCTGTTCATTTGATATGCCATCTATTTAGTGCCTAAATATTTCTTTAGTGTTTCCCAGAAACAATGGCTATATTCACATTACAATTTTTACCCACTGATTTTTGTTGCTTTATTTGGCAGTGGTGGATGGTGTGGAGTTTTTATGCATTCTTATTTTTATTACGTATAAATGTGCTTGTAGAACCTATTATTAATCTCGCTACAACATTGTACTGAAACTAATTTCTATTATCCTCTTACGGTAAAGGTAATTAATTCAACTGTAAACCGTAGAATTAAAAGCTGTTTTGTGTGATATTGTATGAAATGAATTGCTGGTAATAAATCTGGCCATTGAAACTCAAAATGTTATTTAGTCTAGGGACTACTAAATCTAAAAATTGTAAATACCCCTCTTTTTCTATTTCAACAATAAATTTCATCCTTAGATAAAAGACTTGACTATTTTCAAATTTGTACGAACAATATCACTAAAAAATTACAAACATTCAAAATACCTGTTTCTTCAATTACTACAAATTGAAAATGTTTTATAAAATCAGATATAATTTTTGTAAGAATAAACAATTTTAAAAATGTATAGATTATAATAATAATAAATAGTTTCTCAAAAGTAGTTATATAATTTAATAACTATAAAACCTAATAATAATTACATTTTATAAATATAAAACCTCACAATCTGCTAATTAAATTTTTTTAAAAAGAATTATTCAAGTACAGTAAAACCTCTCATATCTGGACGTAATATGAAATAAAGTAATCGTCTATTCTGTTTACTACTACCGATTTAATAGATTTCGGTGAACACACAATTAATGCCTGAGGAAGAAGACGAAAGAGAAAAAATCATGGCGCATAGTGAAGCTTTCCAGGCATTTGACCAGCTGATCGAGTACGTCGAACAACAAGACGAAACTACAGCACTCGTTCGTATACTCTTGAAGGTGGAGGGATATTTCATCAAAAAAACAACCAAATCGCTATTTCGAACTGTACATACAGGCATGTAACTAAATTCTTCGAACAGTTCAATATTGATAGATACTAAAATATAATTACAATCTTGAATAAGTGTAACTTATTTACTCAAAACCATCATACATCTACTTTCAATTGGAATGGTTGTGGCTTTGTAGTACAAACAAACGTACATCTTACACGACACATCCTATACCCAAATTGTTTGCTATCTGGATCGAGCTGTCGCCACATTGGTCCTAATATGAGAGATTTTACTGAAAGAAATTTAATAAAATTAGGAAAATCGCCTAATACTGTTACTGATGCTAATCGTTGCACTTGATGTATCTTACAAATGGTTGCCAAGAATAAAAACCCCGATTTTTCAAAACTAATTTTAACTATTCGAATGTTATATATTTTTAATGATGGATAAATTATTAGTCAGACAAGTATGAGGACAAATACCTGGTCAGATGGAAAAAAAAGTACTTATATCAGTTAGATAATAACAGAAACCTTGTGTTTATAAGTAACTAAATTAAACCTTCATGATTTACCTAAGTTTGAGCAAACTCTGTTGGGAAAGTTAGAGAAATACAGATTTGTGAGAATTGGGCTCAGTATTTTACCAGTAACTTAAACGTCTCAATTTTGTTAAAAAATTTGTCTAATGTCTTTTATAAATTTTTAGAGATAGTTTGAAACAAAGCTTAAAATTCATGTTCAACTTACTAATATTATTTTTCTATGATAATGTCTATAAAACAAAACATTTCTTATATATAGAAAATCGTCACTGCTTGATTTTTTTAGTACACTTCTTTCAAAGCTTTTGCATTTTATGTTTGCTTTACTCGCTCCTGTAGGAGGCAACTTTATTGGTGAGTTGGGCCCATTAAGTGTTTGTTGTAAATGTTATAAACTCATAGTATTTAGTAAATTTTGCTTTGCTTAAGTATATTTTTCATTATAATTTGCTGATTTCCACCACTTACTGAAATAATGTTTATATATAAAATTCTCCTTGAAGGAACTAATTATAGTTAGTACCAGGGGTGCAGAATATGTCCCATCCTGGATCTATGATCAGGGGAAATCTGAGGGAAATTCTTGAGTTTCTGAGGAGATTTTGGGGGAAATATAGTTTATGCAATTTTTTAAAATAATTTGTTTAATAAGAAGAATTTATAGATTGTTTTCTAATAAAAATAATATTTAGAGCTACCAAAACTCGTTTAACAAACGGACTGATAGGTTAGAAATCGTATCTAGTTTTCTGTTATTATTTTCACACAACTACAGTAGCTTATCGTGTTCTTGATTTAGTAGCGCGGATCAGCTGGGCTCCATACAAAAACGCAAGATTATACCATACGTGGCAAAAATTAACAGGCCCCTCATATTGGGCGATGTATTGCTGGTGTTTTGTATCGTAATAAAATAAGAGATTTTGTGCATAATAATCATAAAAGTTTTTATCTGTTTGTTTGTAGTAGTTATTGAAGCTAAATGATGTGAATATTTTTTTTTTTTAACAAGAAAACGTAAAGGATCAAGTGTTGTTTCCTCTCGTCTCCTGGCAACATTCGGCACAGTTTTGCATGTTTTTTTTTTAATAACAACTAGTGGATATTTATTATAATTCTACTATAGTTCTTATTAGTTTATTTAATAATGAAATTATATGTCGACATTTAAAATCAAATGAGAGGTAGGCGATAGGCAAGGAAGCCGCGATAAACTAGCCTCACATACATCAACTAAACATGTAGATGAACGACACAAGCAAAAAAATCAAGCCAGCGATTTTTTTGTTTCTAAAGGTACTCATTTGTCTTCTATTAGGACTTCAGATGAAAATGAAGAGTGAATGAACTGACAGATAATTTTTTAGATTAAAAATGAAGATAGGCATTGGGAATCATTAAAAATTCAAAACAAATAAATCAACGAAGAAAATAAGATGATTGAGCTTTGGGTAGGTAGGATATTTTAGACTTCCATTAGAAAAGATAAAGGGGACAAGTTTTTTGAAAGGCTGTTGATTTTAAATGATATAAATAATCTTGATATTGGTAAACCCAACCATTATAGAGAATTCAGACAAAAACTTATTTTTTACAATGGAGTCAATCGATTTTTTAAGTAACACAAATCTTGCAACAAATCCACTAACTGTAGTGTCTAATTACTTTAGTTGATGGTATGTGGTTTGTGTTCAGACATGTATTATGATTTACATATCTCTCTGTGGCACTTCTCACAACGGCGATACGGTGATGCCCTTTCAAAAAAAATCAATCCGCCCTTGACAACTTTAATATAAAATTAGAATCACAACTGAATGGAATGTCTGTTGATAGGCAATACTTTGACATTTCAGATGCAAAATTATTACTACATTGGTAATAATATAGAAATTACGTAGCCTGGTAAGCTTTTATCTATATGTTCCATAATTTTTGGGGAAATTTGAAATGTCCATTAACAGGATTGGGAGAAATATTGGAGTAAAAACATTTTCTGCGCCCCTGGTTAGTACTACTACTAAACCACATTCAATGAAAACAATATTTTTATGCCAGTTAAATAGGTTGAAACTGGCAGGCTTGCATGTGTGTGCTTATAAATGCAGTAAAAGTTTGATAATTCGTAGCTAAAGGGATTAACAGAAAAATTTGAATTTCGAAAGTTTTAAAATACCCTTTCTGTCGAAAGTAGTTAGTTTTTTTGTGTCTACAATGATCATTTTGGTTGTCTTCAAGTATCGTGTCACTGGTCAGTCTTATTTTTAAAATTATATCACATATCTATATTATGTACTATAATTTGAATAAGCAATCATTTTAAGCATAGTGGATTTATAAAAGTTATAATTATTAGCAGATAAAAGTTACTGCGATCAACATTAGCAAGAAAATTACATCAATACAAATACTGTACAGATACTGGATGGAAATGAAATGAATATTTTGAAATGTCCAATTGCTTTACAAAATTAATTATTTTAACATTTATCTTTTGCTAAGGTTTCCTCAATCACTTGTAAAGCATTGTCTAAACATTTGCAGCTTCTTGATTTACTGGTACTGGCTTTGAAGCCACTTTTCTCCAAACTTAAAGAATTTTCTTCTGCCTTTGTTCGAATAAGGGCCCAGATAATGGAATGTTTTTGGTCCTTGGATTGTTTAACATGTTCGCTACTGAGCGGCACATATATGCGCCGTCTGGTTTTTCATGAGGGACCGGCGGTAAAAATTAGATCCTTCCACACAGACTACGTTAACGTGGGCCTGGCCTTCATTACGGACCAAAAGTGGAAAGTTGTTATAATAACTTATTATACTTCATACAAACCCATGGGGTATGTATGTTTTTTGTATATTTTTGTTTTTGCTTTTTTTATTTTTTTTTAGGATGGCGCATATATGAGCCGGTTGATCTATAGCACGAAAATCGTATCATGTTACGGGCTTCCCACGTATGAGGTACTACAGTGTAGCCCCTCATATCTGAAACCAAATACGATTTTGATGAAAATAAATTTTAAAAAGTATGTGAATTTAATAAATTATAAAAAGTATATAGGCTATTAAATTTTTCTACTTATATAAAACAACGCTTAGATGTGTAATATATTATAAATACAGTAAACTCCCGATTATCCGTGGGCGGATTAACCGGTTTGCGGATTATCCGGGGTCTGCTATTGTTTTACAAATATCCAATTTTTATTCCATTCAGAACCGTGTTTAAATTTCCAAACTGTGAATTACGACATAAATACATATAAGGCTTAATAGAAGTTAAGATGAAGGGAATAGATATGAAAATATGTACGTACTAATTTTTACATTGAAAGGGAAGCATCCCGACGCAAGCTAGCGAAATAAAAGGGGCGAGCAGACTACTATATATAAGAGACAATGACAAAATGCTTGGACGCCCGAAAACCTAATGTGTATCATAAGATTGTAAACAAATGTCAGCTAATCTCGGCTATAAATAGTCTAGGACGTGAAATATGCTTATCCATGTCTGTCATATACATTATCGATCTTTATGGCTTTGTGACACAAGTAAACACTGTGCGACAAAATGGTTCTCAAGAAATTTAGATCGCACATTAAAGCTAAATCAATGCTCATGAAAAAACAGACGAAAGTGACAGATTTTTTTGTTAAAAAGTTATAGTATTATGTGTAAAGGAAATTACATATGTACATACATACTTACTTTTGACATATACTTATGTACGTATTGTAAATAGTTAGACATATAAATGTACATGTTATAATCCGTCAAAATACATCGACATTTTAAATTATTTTCTGAATTTATTTTGTCCTCTGAAGATTTGTGAATTGCATTAACCGGGGTCATTCTTTGTTCATAGTGGATTATCCGGGAAATTCGTTATCCGGTGTTGCCGGGCCACCCTATTCCACGGATAATTGGGGGTTTACTGTAACACTATATACACGTAACAGATGTCATACAAAGGCTTAAATCAACAAACTCCCAACTAACTCGTCTTAGCTAGTCATGCTAGACAGATTTCTTATATAGACTACATATCTTGTTGAATAGATGCTGACATTATAAATATTGTATCAGAGACAAAATATATTTACACTTGTTTTCCTTATACAGTAGGCCAACAGAGTATTTACAAACGCACTTATCACTTGTGAAAGGTTTACATTCTGTGTTGATAAATGTCATTTAGAGTACATTCTTAGTGATTCTAATGAAAGGAATGGTGCACGACGGAATAATTAATGTGTTAAGTGTATTTTGACCGTCATTGACCTTGATAACTGAGAGACCAAATGTCCCACATTAACGTCAGACATGTCTATAGTCCGATATGAATGTATCAAACCGTTAAAATAAACTACTGATTTGTCAGAGAAATAAAAGTAACACGTAAACAGTGTCGCAAATATGAGCCGTTGGCCCATCTCAACTACCCAGAGTGGCGCATATGTGAGACGTCGGTCCAGGACAAGAGACCGTACGGCGCCTATGTGAACCGGCTGGCCTATACCAATAGTTATTTTAACATTGCTGTAGCGAACGTGTTAAACCACTTAAGCATACATTCATCCACTTCTGAATTATCTGGTTTTTTAGGGTCTTTTGCGGTTAAGACAGTTTTCTACCTCGTAAGTAACAGTGACCTTTTCACTAAATCATTGTCTTGTAAACTAAGTGGTTTACTCAGAGACATGGCGAACACTTCCACAATCACTTTCAAAACTCAAGCCAACATACTACTGTAACAACAATTTGGTGACTGGCCAGAGTGTCGATCAATAAACTGATTCTCCTATATCACTGTTTGTTTGGCAAACAGCATGACCTCGATCTGAATGCAGAGAATTCTTGGAAGGTGATCACTAGTGCATCAGAAATTCAAGGCCATATTTTAACGACTTCAAAATTATCTATAATTATTTTACAATGATAGCTTAAATTCAAGGGACCATCCTGAAACTTAAATTATCGGAAATTTTGAATTATCCAAAATCCACTGTATTTAATATTATACACACACACACACACAATTTTTTTTTCAATTCAATAGGAATCTGGAATTCAATACATCAATAAAAACCCTTTATTTTATGATTGACAAAGAATGCAGTGTATCCAAATGCTGTAGTGTCTTTGTATCATAAACGTAAACTGGGCTATTACCAAAATAAATCTGTTAGTCTTCTACCTAATCCGAAAAATCTCATATAAACTACTACTAGTGGTACATATAATTTCCAAGTGCATAATTTCCTGTACAGACATAACTGAATTTACTTTCTTTTGTGATTATAAGTCTTAATTACTATATTATACACCTGAGGTATGCTGGCAAAATTTCATTTTCCCATCTCTTTTCTTTCTCATTTCAGAAACCAATTCAACCTTTTATCTTTAGTAATGTCATGGGTTAATTAATATTAATATTTGGTGCACTTCAAATTTTCAATTCATTTTTTTAACAACCATTGAATAGCTATTTATTTGATGCTACCATAGAATGTATATGACATTTTTTTCACAAAAATTTCCTCTTTATGCTCAAGCACTTTCATTTTTTTCATTTTTATTTTGGTTTCCATTAACATGGATAAAAAAAAGTGTTTTAAGAGAAATATCAAATTCTATAGATGGATGACCTTGAAGAGAAATGATAAATTATGTAAGTACAAATGTGAGTACACCACGAAGAAGAAGATGACAGAACGATGTAAGTTGACAGATAAAAATGAAAGATTTTTATAGATAATACATAATTATATTATCTCTGATTTTGTAGCAAAGAGTGTTCATATATGCATAAATGTAAAGCTTTAACATTTTTTGACTTATGATATGAATATACAGACTGTTCTATAAAGCAATTTTCATTTGAAAGTCCGACTTCTCAAAGACCTAAATAAATTTAATTGCAAATATATATATATATATATATATATATATATATATATATATATATATATGAAGTTAATATAACGGAAAAACAATGGATAACGTTAAATATCAAGAATATATATATATATATATATATATATATATATATATATATATATATATATATAATTTTGAAGATAGTAACTGAGGAGGGTTATTCAATTTGAAACAAAATTAATACATTAATGGATATCTATTATAATCCATAGACACCTGTTTCTATACATAATGCTCAATTGTTAGAAAGTAATTTTTCCTCCAAACAAGGTTTAGTTTAATATTTCTTTTAGGTTCCAATCACTCCATCATGTGAATATTTATCCCCATTTCTTTCTAGCTAGAATTCTTTAAGATGTTGCAATTGTGTATGCATGGACTTTTAGTTTTAGGTTATTGTTCCATTTGATTATATATACAGTGAAACCTGTTTAAGCCGGAATCTATTGGGACCAGCATTATTTTCCATCTAAGACACTTTTTACGTCTCATACATTAGTAGTGTACTGTATGAAGGTAATATTACGTAGACTTTCTCCAAGTTAATTTTAGCATTATGGTTGAGGGGGTGTTTCTTAACTATTAGAATCCCCTATTGGTTTTCCTTCTGATCAGCCATGACGCAGTACATAAAAATGTTAAAACCTACAGCGCAAAATAAAAATCTTACCTTTTAATGCAGCATAGATCCAAGTCCACAACACAATTTGAATAGGAAACACTAAAACTACGAGGGTGGTCCACAAAGTAACCTCTTTTGAAATAAAAAATTAACCAGTTGAGATACAAAAATTGTATTATATACATGTTAAAACTACAGCTTTTCTATACTTTTCTACATATTCACCATACAAATTCAAGCACTTATCATATCTTTTAACAGTTTTTGAAATTCCGTCTTTAAAAAAATCTGCCGCCTTAGAATCTAGCCAGCCTGTCACAGCGTTTTGAAGCTCTTTTTTCATCACTCGCAAACCTCTGAGATGCAAGCCACCGCTTCATGTACGGGAAAAGATGGAAATCACTGGGAGCCAAGTCCAGGCTGTAGGAGGGGTGGTCAAAAACATCCCATTTAAACTTTTCCAAAAGATCAGTTGTTTTTTGAGTTGTGTGAGGGCGGGCATTATCATGGACAAACACAACGCCAGATGTCAGAAGACCACGACGCTTGTTTTGAATCGCTCGTCGTAGCCGTTTTAAGGTTTCACAATAAGCTGCAGCTGTAAAGCCACGCTCCATAAATTCAATGAGCAAGATGCCCTTAGCATCCCAAAAGACTGTAGCCATCAATTTTCTCGCTGAAAAGGATTGGCAAGCTTTCTTTGGCTTGCTTGACAAAGCGGTATGACCAAATTGCATTGACTGTTGTTTTGTTTCGGCATTCACATAGGCTATCCAAGTCTCATCTCCTGTAACGATCCTGTTCAAAAATGTTTCTCCTTCAATGTCATACCGAGTAAGAAAGTCTATGGCAGAACTCATTCTTTTCATTTTGTGATCATCGGTGAGCACTTTTGGAATCCAACAAGCACAAAACTTGTGATAGCCTAGTTTCTCTGTCACTATCTCATGCACAAGACTTCGAGAAATTTCAGGAAAATGATCTGAAAGTTCCGAGATTGTGAAGCGACGGTTCTCGCGAATTTTCTCGTCCACTTTATTCACCAGGTCATCACTGACGAGAGATGGCCTACCACTCCGGTCTTCATCGTGAACGTTCGTTCTTCCATTTTAAAAAAAACAAACAAATCTATTGACGGACTACACCTTCACTCATAATGTTTCAATTCACGATAAATTTCAGCTGCTGTGTAACTTTTTGACCACAGAAATCTTATTACACCTCGCACTTCACATTTGGCAGGATTTTCTATCGCAGTGCTCATGTTTTTACGTTATAACAAAAGAACGCACGATCGTACGATACTCTCCTTTGCACAGCTAGAAGCATACTAAACGGCTGTGCACACCGATGTGAGAATGGCGGCTCTACCCCCCCCCCCCCCCCTACTTATCGCGCTACGCCCAAACGGCGGTTACTTTGTGGACCACCTTTGTACACTTGTCCAAAACTACACAAAATCTATAAATGAAAGATGCACTTATTGAAAGCTATACAGTATTTTTACCTTAATTCTATTTACAAGTAAATATGCACAGTAGGCCTACTTAGAAATGAAAGAGAATTAAATAGGCTTGAAGAAATCTAGTATTGACTTTTGTTTTAAAAGATTAGTTTTAGTACTTGCTTCTGCTTCAGTTATTCTTTTTAATTCTAACAAGTTGTGACGCATTTAGGGACTGTTAACACGCACCCCATAATCTTCTAATTCACAAATTTTCATTATAGCTTTGCCAAATGTTCTTATTTTGTTTTCTACGACTAGACCATCTTTAATTTCTTCTTCACTTTCAATAATTTCTTTAGTCTCCATCTCAATGATTTCATCCACAGATTTAAGCCCTTCTTCTGTTGCCAGTTCATTGTCAAACGTATTCTTCAGCAGTTAAATTAGAGTAACCAGTTTCTGTCAACAAATCTTTCACAGTGTGCAATTTCTTGGATCCCTGTTTCAATAGGATTATTATTGAGTTCTTTGTGTACAATAAAACCAGCTTCTTTAAATGCATTTTTAACTGGATTTTAATATTTTCTCATAAGATCTCGATATCCATCTTATAGCATCCAAAACAGTAGTGTTATTTGTCAATTCCCGTACTGACGAGCATGAATTTATGTTTGCAATAAGAGATCGTAAAGCATGTTTTCTGTAGTGTACTTTAAGATTTTTAATAACACCCTAATCCATGGGTTGAGTAACGCTGGTCGTATTGGGCAGAAAAAACACAAATTTTATGTGAGAGTAATCTTCTCGAGGATGACATGTTGAATTATCAATAAATAACAAAATATGCCTGTTATCATCCTTCATTGTATCATTCAAATTTTGAAGCCAATTTTCCATAATGGCTGACGTCATCTATGCCTTCTTGTTAGCATGCCATTGAACTAGTAACTGGCCTACATTTTTGAAACATCGGAGCTTCCATGATTTCCCAATTATCAAAGATTTTTCTAATTTTCCATCTGCAAAACCACAAACTAAAACTGTAAGCCTTTCTTTTGACTGCTTACCTCTCATACATTTTTAATTTTTTTAATTTAAAGTTTTATTTGGGAGAGCTCTAAAAATCAAACCCTTCTTCATAGTTTCCAATATTTTTGGCTTCATAACCAACTGTTTAAATCACAAAATTTTTGCTTCCAATCATGAACTGTTTCCTGGTTAACTTCTTTCTAACCATCTATTCGAGGCTTTGAATGTTGTGTTCCCTAGCTTAGCAACAATTGGCTTAGCTTGTTCTTGTAATATTGAACCTGAGATGGGAAGATTCTTGGTTCGAGCTTGTGTAAACAATTTAAATAAAATTCTATCAATTTCTATATGTGCATGTGTTTTGCCTTTTAGAATGAAGTGGTCTATTTCCTTTCAACTAATCTTCTTTTATTTGCTCTTTGTTTTACAAAAATTCCATAAATCTGTGTTTTACCGCATTTGTATTTATCACATAATTGTTTCACGTTTAATTTTTCACTAAGTTCAATAACATCGATTGTCTTTTTCAAAGTTTATATATAGAGTCCTATGTTTTTTCTTGAAATTTTTACAATGAGCCTACCACAGCAATGTACACTGCACACTTGATCACTTAATAAGAGTGACTGTACAATCCAAAAATCAAGAGACTAAGCAATGAATACCACGTACTGTTTACGTGTAAAGCAAGCCGACCTATTGGCTGCAAGATGTAACCGGGCTGTACTGTTCAGAATACAGTGCAGTACTGAACTTGGATTCAGGCACTTGAGAGAAACGAATTCTGACTCAGCATCATCATATGTTACCGTAAACTGCGGATGTTTATACACCATCAGCTACACGTACACAGCAGGCTGATAAGCAGGAGGGGTAGAGGAGGGTCAATATGCGTGACTTTGCAAAGCATTGTCAGAATTCAATACAGTACAATCCGTCACAAATAAACCGAAAGATCTGTGCATTTTGCCATAGTAAAAAATAGATTATAAACTGTATTTCCTCTAACCAGTCATTGTAATCTTTATTTTTTACAGTATGTATGTTATCAGAAGTTTCCGGCTTAAGCAGAACTAAAATGTAGTAAATATGTATTACTCATCCTTTTGTCTATTCCGCTTCTGTGTTACACAGTTTCCGCCTTATGAAGGTTATTAACTAAGTAAATCAATAGGTGACAGTCGGGACTTTTTAAAGTTTCTGCGGTAGATGGGATTCCACCTAACACAAGATCCGTCTAAGACAGGTTTCACTGTATTTGGTGTTCAATTCTTTGAATTTTTCTACGTATCACTTGAATTTGTGTATACTGAGTAGTTAATTTTAACAAGTTGATTTTGTTTTTAAAATTTGTTTTCAATACTTTCTTCTGAGTGCAGTTAAAACTTCTTTAACATCATTACGCAATTAATATGTTAGTAAATTTTTTTTCTGGTTTCTAGAAATTGCCAGATTTAATCTGAAAGTTTCCACTTCAATTTCTATATAGTAGAAGATTAACCCTGTTCATTGTTTAGTGTTATGTGGTGGTAATGCTTTAGTGGTATAGATCTTAATAATTTTTGCCCTCAGAACAGACCTCTTTGATTTCATGATGGAAAAGTCCTTTTACTTTTACACACATAGTAATGTTTCATATTTTAAAAACTATTTTCTCTCAGTATTACATAAATTTCATTACTTAGTAGCTATGAAAACTTCCCCTCTTTATGAGTGATATTATCAGTAACAATTTATAACTTACACTTAAGAGAAAACAATTCAACAGTAAATTTTCTAATTTTTAAATTGACTGTAATATTTGTCAAAACATACTTGTCACTTCTTTTGCATACATTGACTTACTTCATTAAGAATAATTCATTATATAAATTTAATAATAAATTAATTTTAGTTTTATAAAGCTAAGCACGCAATAGGACGGCACGGCACGGATGGGATTTTTAAAGGTGGGTGCACCTACTAGACGGGAACTCCCGCCATCTGCATATTTTATTGCTGAGTGTCTGTATTGTAAATAGTTTTATTTGAGCTAATGAATTTTTAGTTTCAGATATTTGCTGTAAATAAATGGTCTTATTTGAGCTGATGAGTTTTTATTTTTACGTATTTGCTGTAAATAGTCTTATTTGAGCTGATAAGTTTTTAGTTTGATATTTGCTGTAAATAAATGGTCTTATTTGAGCTGATGAGTTTTTATTTATAAAAATTTGGGGGAATCTAGGTCGGATTCGAACTGAGTTTCTTCATTTTTGAAGTCTAGCACTTTGGCACTGAGCCAACTTTCCCATATCTAGAAGATGTATGGGAAAGTACATCTATATTTTGAAGATGTATATGAATTTTTCTTTTGCCACCATCTAATTGTCGTCCTTCATTGTAGAACCTTAAGTTGTTGCCATGGTTACCACACAATATCGTAAATAATACTCTAGGATTAAAAATGAATGAAAACAATAAAATAAACGAACTGGATTAATGTTGTTGAATCTTGCTTCAGAAACAGACAATGCGAAAGGAAAGCCAAAAGAAATTACAGCTCGAGACGAAAAAAGAAAGCGTATAAATAGTAACAAACAAAAATAATAGTGCAACACCACACATAGAAAGGAAAATTGCAAGGAAATTGGCTTTCTATGTTGCCACAATATTGTTAATCTGACATATGTATATTCATATTTATATTAACTATATTATATTTAAAAAATATTAACTATATTATAAAATAAAAAGACACTGAAATAAAATATTTCTTTAATGATTTAAGTAGGAATTGACTTGAAAAAAAAAATTTAATACTTGTTTTGTATAAACATTTTGAAGACCAGACGGATTTTATATGTCAAACAATGTATAAAGTTTTCGAGGTTTAGCACAATTTTAAAACCCGTATACAGAATGAAATAGTAGAAAATAGTAATGAGTTGTGGGCAAACATAAATGTTTCATTTTATGCCAATGAGTCATCCATTTTGAAATGTCCTGAAGTCCTGCCTCTCCGACTTTTTAAAATGGTGGAAGGTGTGGAGACCCTGCCTAGCCGGCTGTACTGACCTAGTGAGGGCATACACATTTGATTCAAGGATACTAATTTTTTTAAATTACTGTGATCGCCGCCAGTCTGTGCCATGCCACCTTAGTGCTCATTTAGCTTATAGGAGAAAAAATATTCACAAAAGGGGCAAGTATGCATTACAGTTATTTTGTCACATTTGGCTTATAATAAGTTATAAAGTGATTGGATAAAACAGCTGATTTTATGTTATAGGTTATGTTGTAAAGCAGCTGTTTTAATGCATAGGTTATGTTACTTTATTTATATAATTGTAATTATTTAATTGAAAGTAACTAAAATAAAATCTTTCTTTGACCAAAGCAATTGATTTTAACCAATTTTTTTTATATTACATGTTTTTATATAACATTGAAATTTAAAAACATGTAGAATGAATTCAACTTAACTCAGTATTGCTGGTTCAGGATAGGTAGTAGAAATATAGGGATTACCCACCTTATTATTTACTTGACTTTGTTGTTAACATGTTTCTAATTTGAGAATATATATCAATCTTAACAATCCAGACAAGAAAATTTGTGTTCCAATCTAGACTGATTACTCATGATCGCAGTTGTTAACAAACTAGTAATTGGCTGCATTTGTTATTACAAGTAATAAATGTGTGGTCTTTTTTTAATCTCCATTTTTGTTTATATGCTATTTTTCAAAATTTTGTCATTTAAAAGTTTATAGGATAGTATTTTGTTAAATTTCATTTGCCCATAAATACCAGCTATCGGTTAAGCATTATTAAAGTCTATTTATGCAATGATTGGCTTACAATTTCTTTAGATTACTCTTTTAATTCAGTTTGTTCACATCAAATATATCGTGTTTTAAATTTAATTCAAGGGCATTAGTTTAAAAAGATCAGTAGTCAGAAAATGGCTCTTCGGTAAAAAGGAAATGTGTCACGGTATGTTATACTCATAGTTTTAGGTGTTTTCTTTCTTTAATATTCATACTACATTACTTTCTTTAGGGAGCATAAGACCTATTTAAAAATGTGTGTATTTGTTTTAGATGATGAAGATTCTCCTGTAATCCGTGGTTTCTCAGATGACGAGCCATTGGTCATTGCTTAAAATCCTTCTCATTTAGAATTTAACTGTGATAACATAGCTTTTAACTTCTAGTGAACAGTCTACAGTATTGTAAAAAGGAAAGATTTTCAGTAGTGTTTTTCCAGAGGTGTATAAATTCATTTTATTAATTAGACCAAAAATATGTATAAGTTGCTGCAAGATTTTGTTATGGTATGTTCCCATTGCTATTGTTGTACAAATATGTAATCTACGAGTACCTTAGTAATGAAAATTCTATATAAATACACCCAACAGACTGAATTATGTATTTTATGTTACCTAGTTAATGGCCCAATAGACGTAATAAGTTAGTTGAGGTTGTATTGTTCTTTATATTATGTAATCATTTAAATAAATATGTTCATTTCCTTCATTTTATTTAAGATAGGTTTTAATGAATATATATATTTGGGCCATTTGTTTTCATATTTTATTATGTGTTTTGTATTTTAAGTGTTCTTTGTGGGTTGTCGTTGGTTTTTGAAAGTATAAGAATTGATTTATTTCTAGCTGGAGGGCAACCTAATGTCATAAAGAACATTGTGTTGAGAGTTGTATAAATAAAGGCTCATAGAACTAGTTGCCTATCATTTCTAATCCTTCGTATTGCTTATCGAGGTGTTTTTACAGCTAATTATAACTACTGTCTGTTCAGAATGTGTTTGCAGCAGCGAGTGGTGAACTGTTCATGTGGACATAACGATTTCAGCAACCCTATTGACTGAGTGACCTCGTGACAAAACTGGAATATCCTCCCGCCCGATTAACAGATAGCCTGGGAACGTCCAGGGTTACATTTGTTTGTCTGTTGATTGTGCCTAACATTTTTTAGTTGTGAGTCACAGTGGAATAATTTAATATCGTTGTTTGTTATATTTGTGTTTGTGGTGTTGTTAAGTTTTTAAGGATTAATTTTTAAGCAATGTCATCACCCGTAAAAAAAAATAAACGAGGACAAGTAATACACTCCAGGCAAAGACAAGTTATTTTACACCTTTATAAAAATTTAAAGGATGAAAATCCAGAATAAAGACATCGTGCAGAAAGTAGCGATATCTGCAGGAATTTCAGCTCGAAGTGTTTTTTCAATCGTTGAAGAAAAAAAAGAAACAGGTACTCTCAAGTCTCCTGCCAAAAGGAAACCAAAAACCAAAACTATTTTTAATAATATGGATGACTTTTTAAAAACAGCTATAAGGAAGTAAGTACATGAGTTTTTTTAAAAAAACGAACTTCTGACTTTAAATAAAATACTACACTTAGTTAATACCGATGAACAGTTAGGCCTACCTAACCTAAGACGAACCGCTTTGTTTCACATATTAAAAAAGCTAAACTTCAGGTATGAGAAACGTAACCGTAAAAGTATACTGTTGGACAAAGAAGATATTATTCTATGGAGAAGAGATTACTTAAGAAAAATAAAAGCCTATCACGAGGAAGGTCGTACGATTTATTATTTGGATGAAACGTGGGTCAATGCAGGCCATACGAAATCAAAGGTTTGGACAGATAAGTCAGTCTGTTCCAGTAAAGATGCTTTTCTGAGGGGTCTGTCGGCGGGTTTAAAATGTCCAACTGGAAAGGGTAAGAGACTTATTGTCACTCATATTGGGTCACAAAAAGGTTTTGTAGAAGGACTGTTTATTTTTGAATCAAAATCAGATACTGACTACCATTCAGAAATGAATGGTGAAAATTTTAAAGATTGGTTTTCTGCGATAATACAGAAATTGGACAACTGCGTTATCGTAATGGACAACGCTCCATATCATTCTGTACAAGTAGAACGCTTACCTACAACTTGTTGGAATAAGCAACAAATTTGAAAATGGTTGACTGACAAAAGGATTTCTTCAGATGAATCCATGTTGAAGGTCGAATTACTATAACTCGTTACCTGTCAAATTACAAAAAAAAATGTCAGTAATGAAATTGCTAAAGAAACAAATAGAATAGTTTTGAGAACCCCTCCTTATCACTGCGAATTAAACCCAATAGAAATTGTATGGGTCGAGGTTAAAGGTTATGTTGCGTCTAACAATGTTACTTTTAACATTAAAGAGGTGCATAGACTGTTAACCGAAGGTATCTCTCGTGTTACACCTGATAAGTGGGAAAAATATGTGAAACATGTGGTGGACGTTGAAGAGCCAAATATGTGGAAATTAGACAATATAATTGAAGACATCAAGCCATTCGTCATAGCTGTTGACGACAGTTCCTCGTCGTCTCGGAATCGGATTTTGCAGACCCCTTAGACGTGGAATAATAACATGGTAAGTTAAAAACTTGTAGCATAAATTATTGAATAGTCATTACTTTCATTAGTCTACAATTCTCTTTTTCGAATGATTAAGTGTACCAGTGTAAGACGTAACCCTAATTGCCGATGCACGATTGTGAACCAGGCTCATAGCTTACCGTCCCTTGCACATGTTCGCCTCGTGATAGTGTTTACATCTGGTGCAAACGCATTCTGAACCGACTGTAGTGTGTGTTGAAACACCTTCTTGTATTGCTTTGAGGAAAATAAAATTTTATCTACTGAACATGATTAAAATAGTAATTTCAGTTTCTAGCTATTGGAATAGTATATTTCATAACTAGTACTGAAAGTGGCCTTTTCCTGGTCAAGATATTGTTTTACAAAATTCGATCAAGTACCTTAAAAACACTGTGATACTTCTCTTCACAGTTCATATATAATAATGTTAAAGACTAGTATAGTTTATCAACATAGTTCAATTAATAAAAACAAGTATAACTTTTTTAACCATAGATTTACATACTATTTTCTGTTTTTAAAACAGGGTTCGTTTATTGATAGTTTAATTATAAATGAAAATTTACTTAGCAAACTTTTTGATAATTCCAATGGAAAGTGGTCAGATTTTATCACAATTACATCAGTATTGTCTCTCGAAATAGTGACAGTGTTTTTCATGTTTGTACAGATAATGAAATTAACACTTAATTCCAAACACATATCTAATACATGCATCAGTCTCCCGGTACAATTGGTAGCCAAAGGCATAATTACACAATCTAGGAAAAGTTTTCAGCTGTTTTCCAGGTTTTTTAACTGTTTTTTCCAAGAATCATTTAGAAGCAATACTAATTATTGCAAAATGAAATAGTTACATTGTAAATAGATAAGGTGTATTTTTTCTATAGGATTTTCAAAGAAAATAAATATTTTTACTTTGGTGATGTTATAAATATATAACTGAAATAAGATCATTTTGTATGTTGTTACATTTTACTAGTGACAATGAAATATCGTTTTATATATGTCTCTTCTTGTACTCAGTTGTAGTTACATTAAAAAAAAGAGCTAAAAAATACCTACTTAACTTAAATTATTTTAAAAGTTTTGATAATTTTTTCAAATCAATGGCAGATCAGGCTTAGCCTTTGATCAGAGATACTTCCGAGAAGGTGAAGAAGGATAAAAAATAAGATGGTTGTAATATAATTCACTTGCAAGAATATAAAAAAGAAGCTCTTTTTTATTCTGCATGCACAATTACACATAAGTATGATATTTTGGATTTACAAATTTATATTAGTTGAATTAATGCTATAATTTAACTATATATTGGTGTCAGTCAATACATCTTTCTAAAGAAGTTTTTGATCTAGCTCCCAAAGTTATCAATTTCTAAACTATGTGGATACTCACATGGTGATATCGCCAGTTCGTAAACAGAGGCAGAACTCGCACACTAAGTGCTTCTAATCAAATGCTAAACTAACATGAGAAGGAAAACAAGAGCAAGAGTCAAGTACATGAACAATTACAATGTGTTTACAAAAATGAATCATGAAGTAGCTCAATGGACAACAATGCCGACTGCTTGGAATACAAAACATTTGACATGGGAGGTAAACACAATCTTTGCATGTACTTTTACATTCTTAGCAATTGGCTATAATAAAGAAGTTACATCTAAAGTTGTTATAATTTTTCTGATAATATGTTTTAAAATCAATCGCATATCTTTTTACTGAAGAGAGTATAAATATATTATGATATAAAAAATAGAATTGCATTCCTTATGTCTGGTGGAGAAGATGTAACCCCAGATTGTTGTGTTATTATTAGTTGTTAAGGTTTGCTGGAGAGGGTAGGGTTATCTTCATTCATCCTCACCATCTCCAGAACATCTGATGCTTTCCAATTTTCATTGCCTCAATCCAAAACTGAGTTCTGTATTGAAATCGGAAGTTAAATCAAGATTCTCTTCTCATCAGATTTTTCATTAAAAACATCGAGTGTAACGGACATGAAGGTACGCCCCACTCCCCCTCTCAATTCATTAATTCAGTGTGAGGTTAGCTATTGACAGAAAATTTTGTATTGCTTGTCGGTTATTGTGCCATACCTTGTAAACATTTGGCACATTTTTGTTCCACAATTGGTGTCTGATTAGGGACTGTTTTATCATATTAGAGTTACTTGAAGTGTGTTATAGTAGTGTTTATTAGTTTTTGTACAATGAATATAGATAATGAAGATGAATTATTGGGGGATCTCTACTTTGACAAGTGTTACAGTAAACATTCTCTAATAATTCATCCTCGTTATCCACATTCATTGCACCAAAACTAATGAACACTAGTATAACACACTTTAAACTGATAGCAATGGTGGAAAAACAAAATTCACTGAGATATTCACAAAAACTAGCACAGTAACCGACAAGCGATTCAACGTTTTCCGGCAACAAATAACCTCACACTGAACCAATGAATTAAGAGGGAGAGTGGGCTGTACATAAACGCCTACAGCCACGGACGCCAGTAGGGTAGGGAGCATTCATGCATGCCTGCCACGCTCAACGTGTTAGAAAAAAACATTAAATGCCCATTTGCTGTTGTAAAACCCTCTTTTTCAATTACTCTATTGAATAAGCTGGGAAAAATTATATACAATTATAAAAGTTACAAACAACCTCCTTAGATATGTATTGCATTGTGGAAAGTGTAATTTCACTTGATGATGCTACTAACTTATTATTCCTGATGGCAGTATTACATGAGGTTACTACAGTTGCATCTAACTGCAGCAAGTCACATGTTTCTTGATCAAGGACCAAATAAAATTATTTACTACTAACACAATTTATCTTGTAGAATTTTATTTATAAGTACATTATAAAATTTATTTATCACTATATATTAAACATAAAAATTATAATTGATGTACAGGTATATTTGATACAATACTATTAAAAACTATTTCAAATTGAAAAACACAAATTTTATATATTTTTTAATAAATCTGAAGGCAAGTCCTGAATGCTCGGGAAACTTGACTGAGTGCCAGGTTTCATTATAGATTTTGTTGCCACCTTGCAGGCAACTGTAATTTTATGATTCATGCTCCAATCTTCATAATATACCAATAAGAAAGCCAGAGCACCAATGAAAGCATCACCTGCTCCCTTTGCAACAAAAAATATTTTATATACTTAATATACACATATTTATTAACAATACTTGAATAAAATCCAAACAAGATATTGTCAGTATCTTGAAACATGAGTGTACGAGGTCTGTTCAAAAAATACACGGACTGTTTGAATTTCACGGCTCAAGTTAGTTTCAGGAGAATCCGCTTGGTGTCGCTAGGTTTGTATAAATCAGCTGATTAAAACGTAGTATTTCAGTCGCAGATATCTTCATTTGTGATTAATTACACACAGTTTAGTAAAGAGTGTTTTTTTCGTTTGTCGGATTGTAAAATGTACAGCCTGAAGGAGCAACGAATTGCTGTGAAATTTTGTGTAAAACTAAGGAAATCTGCAACAAAAACATTTGCCATGCTTAACACGGCCTACGGCGATGTTACCTTGAAGCGTACTGCATGTTTCAAGGGTGGCCGACAGTAGATTGATGATGAGCGTCCTGGACATCCTTCACGTCAACTGACAACCCACACGTTGACAAAATCAACACCCTGGTGCACGAAAATCGACGTCTGACCATTAGGGAGCTTTCCGAAGAGTGTGGGATATCAGTTGGATCTTGTTACGATATTTTGACCGAAAAATTGAAGATGCACCGCGTCGCTGCTCAATTTGTGCCACGCCTGATGACCAATGACCAAAAAACCAATCTGTCTGGGTTTGTCGGGAACTGCTTGATCGTTCAAATAAAGATGAGAACTTTTTGTCAAGAATTATAACCAGTGATGAATCATAGCCAAAAAAGCTCGCCAAGTTCGGTCGAATGTGAAGGTGATGCTGACAGTTTTTTTTTTATGCTAAGGGTGTTGTTCACTACGAGTACCTCCCTGAAGGCTCTACAGTCAACCAGATTACCTACATTGAAGTACTGAAACGTCTGAGGAATGCCGTCCGACGCAAAAGGCCAGAACTGTGGAGAAGTGATAACTGGTTTTTCCATCACGACAACGCTCCAGCTCACTCAGAACTTGTGAGTGATCACTGTTCTTCCCCCCCCCCTACTCACCTGACCTTGCTCCTTGTGACGTTTTCTTATTCCCAAAACTCAAAAAAACCCTCAAAGGATGAAGATTTGAAACGATTTCGGAGATTAATTCAAATGCGACGAAGGAGCTGAATGCCATCACAAAAGAAGCGCACCAGGACTGTTTTAACAAGTGGAAACACCGTTGGGATAAGTGTGTGCGTTGGGGAGGAGAGTACTTTGAAGGAGACTCAGACATGTAACTTCCAAATAAAGTACTTTTTTTTATGACCTCAGTCCGCGTAATTTTAACAGACCTGGTATGTAAACGAAATATGTTTCTCATTACAACCTGTAATTCTGTATGTATGTGTATATGTGGGTGTGTGTGTGTATGTATATAAGGTTAGTTCTAGTACAGCTTAAAAAAACTCCAAACTTCTTTTTTGATTGATAAAGATCATTGTGTGATCGAAATATTTCAACAGACCTAGTATGTAAACGAAATATGTTTCTCATTACAACCTGTAATTCTGTATGTATGTGTATATGTGGGTGTGTGTGTATGTATATAAGGTTAGTTCTAGTACAGCTTAAAAAAACTCCAAACTTCTTTTTTGATTGATAAAGATCATTGTGTGATCGAAATATTTCAATAGTTTAATGTGTTTTTATGTATATTTATTTATTTTCAAGAGATTGCAGTTTTGGACTGCAAAATAATATTTTGACTCACTAAATGTTATTATGTATATATGAGGTTAATATATTACTATTGTCGGTAATTTTATCCACCATTAAGTGCAATGATTTTACCTTGTGTGATGAGGCACCTTTCGGTCACTTGACCAATGTCGAATCACTGATTACTTTTTCTCAATTTTTCTGGTGTGGATGTTCGGTCCGTGGTGTTGGTGCTTGTTGACATCATACACATTTCCTCTTGAGTGTCGTGTATAATGTTTTTGAATAGTACGTCTTCTGCATATGTTGTTTGTAGATTCATTAAATTGTTGTGTATGTTTTTATAAATGTGGTATTTTTCTAATGAGTTTAGTTCTATTGGGTTATTGTTTATTTCAAGTATGGTTAGGTTATTTTCGTAATTAGTTATTTCATGGTTATGTGATATTAAGTGTGCTGCAACATTTGATACTTTTGAATTTTTTTTGTTTTTTTTAATGCTCTATAATGTTCTTCAAATCTTATTTTAAATGATCTGGTTGTTTTCCCTATCTAAAATGTGTTACAGTTGTTACATGTGATTTTGTAAATTCCTGATAGGTTATGTTTTTCTGAATTTGTTTTGTGGTTTGTGTTATTGAGATATTTTATTATTTTGTTGTTTGGTTTGTATGTTGGAGTGTAGTATTCTTTGTTGTATATATTTGTTATTTTTTCTATTTTGTTATTTGTGTATTTATATTTTAGGTAGATTTTTTTTGTACCGGTTGTAGTGTTGTATTGAGGTTAGGTTTTTTTTTCACAATACAATAAATTCACAAAAAACCTAACCTCAACACAACAATACAACCGGAATACAAAAATAATAAAAATAAAAAAGCTACCTAAAATATAAATACACCAATAACAAAATAGAAAAAATAACAAAGAACTCCAGCATACAAACCAAATAACAAAATAATAAAATATCTTAATAACATAAACCACAAAACAAATTCAGAAAAATATTACCTATCAGGAATTTACAAAATCACACGTAACAACTGTAACGCATTTTATATAGGGAAAACAACCAGATCATTTAAAATAAGATTTGAAGAACATTATTGAGCATTCAAAAAAAAAATTCAAAAGTATCAAATGTTGCAGCACACTTAATATCACATAAACATGAAATAACTATTTACGAAAATAACCTAACCATACTTGAAATAAACAATAACTTAATAGAACTAAACTCACTAGAAAAATACCATATTTATAAAAACATACACAACAGTTTACTGAATCTACAAACAACATATGCAGAAGACGTACTATTCAAAAACATTATACACGAGACTCAAGGGGAAACGTGTATGACGTCAACAAGTACCAACACCACGGACCGAACATCCACACCAGAAAAATTGAGAAAAAGTAATCAGTGATTCGACAATGGTCAAGTGAACGAAAAGCGCCTCATCACTTAAGGTAAAATCATTGCACTTAATGGTGGATACAATTACTTACAATAGTAATATATTAACTTCATATATATATATATTAACATTTACTAGTCAAAATATTATATCTACTGTACTGGACGATCAAAAACATTTTGTCTCAGTAAGTTTTAAAAAAATTTCCTTAAGTTCATGAAAGTTGTGATTAAAAAAGTTTTTAATTAAAAATTTGCCAAAAATTATGCACAACAAAGCCCACAAGATTATACAACATTCAAGATGGAGATAAAAATCTGTGGCTTTAATTCCATAGCTTTCAAATATAATATTAAATTGATCAATAATTCTTAAAAACTTTCAAAAACTGTGAATGCTAAAGACTTACTGTAGTGTCTACAGGATTTTCAATTGGATCGGCTAAAACATGTACAGGGATTGTAGAATCTTTGCTTGCAAAATAGGCTCCATTTTTGCCCATTGTCAATATGACAGTATTGCATCCCATTTCAAGAAGTCGTTGAACTGCTATACTGCACTGGTCAATAGTTGATGTAGAAAGTCCTGTTATAATTTCTGCCTGGAAAACAAAAAAGAAATTACATTAATTTCGTCAATTTGTGCCACAGTTATAAAACCTGCTAATAAGTTCCAGGTGATAAGTGAATTTCTAAAATGCAATTATTACAAACAATCAAGAGTAATGTAAATGTAATTTTATTCCAAGGTCATAGAACTTTTTTCAAAGTAAAATAGCATACAAGAATTCTTAACTAATAAAAAACATTAGGGCTGGCAGATTGCCTTTGGACTGCTGCACTATATTATAGCACCATAATAATTTGCATAGAATTGTTCTAGGTTACAAATAAACTATTAACATTATTATTAACTATTAATACTAACATTATTGTTTGTACTGTTCCATTAACCATACGTAAATTTGGCATAGACATATAATTATAACAAATAATGGTGAAAATCAACTCACAGTTGTCTAAAATTGCTTTTCAAGTATTTACTCAACTAAAATTTTACTATACAATAATTCTGAATTTGAATTTCTTTAATAGCAAAAAGCAAAAAATTTCAATTTTTCCTCTTTTATATTTCTAATCAGTTTAAAACATTCGCCAACATCTGGATCAACATTTAATTTGTATCAGGTCTAATGTGAATGATATTTTTGCTTTCTGTTTTACTCTACAGGTGAATTGGGTTTAGTTCTCCACCAATATCCTTTCTTTTAAGAAGATCTTTTTCATTAAGTATTTCTATAACTGTTTTAGAAGGTTATGGATGAGAATCTTGATCAGCATTGAAAAGAAACTATTGGGATGATGAACTAAAACAATGGTTACTACCTCTCTTCCTTTTTCGGTTTTTATTTCCTTCAACTTGTCTCTTTTCAATTGACCTAATATATTCGAAATCAGGAGCATCAATCTCACCATCAGGACAAAAATTTGGATCTGCATCTGTATCATCTGAGTCAAAAAAATTGTCTTCAGTTTCACTGTCTTCATCAAAATCTCATCAATAAGTTTGACGATTCTCTCATCATCATTAATTCTAGCCGTGGTGGTGGAAAATGAAAATGTATGGTTTCAGCAATAAATATTTATCGTATACCAGATTTACTAATTATACGTAAAATGTACGTTTTAAAACATAACTTAGAAAACTACTTATACGTAATTATTACATCTACAAAATCCTTCTTAACACTAAGCGTAGTGACTTATCGAAAAAGAAGTGTAATGGGCAGAAAAAAAGCACAACTTGACCTTATCTTTCACTGTCTCAACTAACACTAAATAAAGAAAGCACTGCAGGCGGGAAATATGTCTGGATTGTTTGCTGTGGGTATGGAGGGAAACCCCATAGGGTGTAAGAATTACATATTCTTAGGTATCTAGGGTTAAATGTAGGAAACATTTAATTTCGTGAATTGACTTAAAAGCAGAAGTGAAGGTCGTACTGACCACTACTAGTTTAATCCGCAATGGGTTAAAGTTCATAATCACTAGTGATTTTTGTACTTGAAATTAATAAAAGTGGGTTTTTGTAATAGTTTAGACCATTTATATTGTCATGTATTTCTCTAGCTATTTGACCCAGTTGTTAAAAGTAACAAATGAGGTGAAATCGGACAGCAATTTATTTTTCACAATCCTTTAAAATTTTGTACATGATAAGTCCCTTTGACATGTCACACCCCTTACTCTGCCATGGTTATTATCTACATCACAGCTACAAATATCTTTAGATGATCAACATTTCTGAAATTTATGGATAAGGAATAATAAATCACTGGTAAGACAATTTTGATCCTTTTGGGCTGATCTGTATTTAATTCCTTTAAACATTAGTAAAGTAATTTATTTTTCTTACAACAAAACAAAAGAATTAATTATTAATACAGATTAAAATATCTTTGGCATACCTCAGTTTCATTGACACAGAATATGTTAGATAGAGAAAATATACGTTTATCAAAGTTTCTTGTAGCTGGAGCAGCATTAACGATTGTTATGCCTGAAAGAAATATTACCTCAGTTAAAATTTTAAATAGCACAGTATAAAATTCAAAAGACAAAATTAAATATTTTCAAAACTATAAGGATGAATCTTTCAAGTTTTAATTGTAAATAAAGTTATCCATAAAAAATTATCTGTAACAAAAGATCTACAGTGTGTCCTTGATAATGTGTGGATGATGATACAATTATTCTTGATCTAATTATTTTTTCATTAAATCGGATACCCCATGAAAACTGTCCATACAAAATCCAAATATAATCTTTAAAGTACTTTTATACAACTATTCTTTGAGCTTAGCTTGTGAGGTTATGTTAAAACAAATAAAAACATACACAAAACTCACAAATTAATCATTTATTGACTCATGCCCATTTCAATGACAGTCATCATCATCAGTGAGTGATACTACTATAAACTCTTACAACTGAGTACTTGTTTAGTGTTATAGTAGTATTACAAGTACTTTATTTATGAAGATAGAAAATAAGTAACATAAATTAAAAAAAAAAAAAGTATATTCCTAATTGCGGTTCACAAAGAGAAATTTTATTTTAGCTACCCTAGAGCACTATTTATGATATTGTGTGGTAACCATGGTGTTAGTTTAAGGTTGTACAATGGAGGTTTCGATGACAACCAGATGGGGGAAAAATTTCATATACATCTTTGAGAAATATATTTCTAGGTACTGGTAAGTTGGCGCATTGTCAAGGCACGCTAGACTTTGAATATGAGGATTCTCAGTTCAAATCCGGCTGGACCCTACAGATTTTATAATTTAATTATTGAATAAATATTTGAAAAACTGTATTAACATCAATTGTCATCCACTATAGGTTACAAAAAATGTATTTGAACTTGATTGGATAAATAAAAACATATTTTATTAACAATTGAAAATTTGTACAAGATATGTATCAGGAGAGTGTGGGCTAATAAAAGGAATTTAAAAAGCAGAAATGTGTTCTAATCTTTTTAGATTTGTTTTTAAAAATCTATTTGAATTTTCTCAGTATTATTGTTCAAAACAGAATATAGTTATTTTTTGAATACTCTCTTTGGCCAATTGAAGTAATGTTCTAAAATAATAAAACTTGTTCAGATGGTGTTCTTTTCATAATCACAAAAATCATCATCACTTTACTCTCGGTTACCAAAGGGGTAATTTTTTAGCAATACACAGAATTAGAATAAATTGTACCAGTAATGCATATGTCTAGCTTATCAAACTTCACTCTCGTCCATAGCAAATTACGTGGACTATAAGATCTAATGTGTTATCATAAAATGAAAATTCTATGCAATATTTTGCAGGCTATTTAGTTTAGACAGTTACAGACATAAAATTTTAAGTGCCTTAAACCCCAAAACCTTATTTTTCAAATAACACATCCAGTGTCGACTATTTGTTAGAATGGTGCCAGGAAACAAGTGCTTTTACGTAGAGATAAAAACTGATGTGCTTTAGTAAGTAAATACACAACCAAATAACTTCTCACAAGGCATCTATGCTTTTTAAAGTGTTTTAAAATGTGGATTGTATGCCGATGTTAATATGTTGGACGTTAATACAGTGCAATTTGTATTTATTTATTCATTTGACATAATAAAACAAGCAATATAGAAAATTTTGTTTAAAGTCAACTCTTACTTGAGTCAACAAAGAAAATTTTCATTTATTATTTTTTTTCTTTTATGTTAAAAAACAATAATAATATTAAGTGGCAAAATGGAAAGCAAATTTTTTTGCATTCTCCATTTTCCTTTCCATGTATCGTGTTGAACTATTATTTTTTTTGTTACTACAGTAGAACCTCTCAAACTCGATTCCCAAAAACTCAACATTCCGTAAAACTCGACAAGGCTGGTGAATTAATAATTTTTTTACACCGCCCATAATGTAAAGCTTTCCATCAGTACATAGGCTGCCCGAGAGCGTTAGAGACTCAGACTAGATTACTGGGTTTTCCCAGTTTTCAACGCACCCTTTACCTGGCCAGCTGGGGCGGGCTATTGTTTGCACACATTCGGGGATTTCTGTGGCCACTTTCCTTATCGTGAGGCTGCACGTTAACCTGGGATTCCCGGGCGGGTCATAAACTATCCTCGCTACAATGTCGTCACTGGGCTTTCAGTTTAGTGTTTGTTGAGACACAGTTGTGGTCAGTTGCTTTTGTTCGAGAGTGGTTGACAATTGTTTAAACGAGTTTTGTGCTGGAATATAGAGCGACAGTATGGTGGAGAAGAAGAGGAAACAAGTGTCAGTGTCAATGAAAGCAAAGTTTGGTGCCCTATAAAGACTTGAGCGTGGTGAATGCGTAAATAAAATAGCGTTGGACTTGAACATCAATGTTTCTACCGCCGAACGTCACGTCTCTCTGTCAACCGATGGACCAAGGAGCTTTGGCAGCGTTAAAGAGAAGATACAGAAGTAAGCTTTTGTCATCTTTGGTGTTGTCCTTGGGATCCGGTGAGGAACTAACGGCTAAACTAAAGAAGATCAATTTATTAGATGTCATTGGATGGGTCTCTCAATCTTGGATCGAGCTTGAGACCATAACCCTCATTCGTTCTTGGAGGAAACTTCTAGATCACATAGTCAATGATTTGTCGCGTGACGATGGAATCAATTCTGAAAATAGCGACTTGATTGAAGTCATGAAAAAAATCCCAGGGTGTGAAGCGTCTTCAAGCAATGATGTCAATGAATGGATGGATCTCGACAGAGCATCAGAACCATTAGGAGAAGATGAAATCATCGCAGCTGTCAAAGGGCGTGACGTAGAAGAGGACGATTCGGAAGAAGAAGAGCAAGAGGACCATAACTAACTGCGATGGACTTTTTATAAGCAGCATAAAAAACTTCAGTAATAATTTTAATGAACACTGTATTTTCAGATTCTACTAGGCCTTTTGTCTCAATTTTTTTTTTTTTTTTATTATAAGTTATAAATGTTGATATAAATATATAATTGTATATAATAAATCAATAAATATACAATTTTAATACTCTAAATAAGCGTTTTTATTCAACTCCTAGTTATTTTTATTTAAGTTCCCTAAAACTCGACAACCTTTAAGTCCACATTGTGTCGAGTTTGAGAGGTTCTACTGTATTTATATGCTTTCTTTTTTTTGTCTGTATTGTGTTGTAGCTTCTTTTTATTTTGCATTGTCCATTTGTGAAGCAAAGTTCAATACAGTTCATCCAGTTTTTTTGTTTATTTTATTCTTTTTATTCATTTTCAATCCTAGGGCATTTTTTATGAGGTGTGGTAACCATGGCAACAAGGGTGTACAATGGAGGTTTCGATGACAACCAGATGGTGGCAAGAAAAAATTCATTTACATCTTTGAAAAATACTATCTATGGGAAAGTTGGCTCGGTGCCAAAGAGCTAGACTTCAAACATAAAGATACTCTGTTAGAATGCAACCTAGATCTCCCAAATTTATATTATTAAATTATTGAATAAATATTTGAAAAAAACTGTATTAACATCAATTGTTATCCATTACAAGTTTAAAAAAAAATGTATTTGATGAATAAGAATGTACTTTATTGAAAATTTGTACAAGATATATATCAGGAGAGTGTACGCTTACAGAAGGAATTGAATAAGGTTTTAATTTGAATCACCTTTCAAGTAATGTTCAATTTAGTGCTGAAAATTTAATGCAATCTGTGGCCATACAGCAATAAACAAAATAACATTGTTTTGGGGTATAATGATATGTCATTACATCTGATGCACTCGATAAGAAAGTCAGTAATTTAATATATTTTCTAATTGTTTTTAAAATACTTGAAAATGTTTCTTCCTTTCCAGTTAATCTTAGATAGAATATTGTAAAATATTTGAAATCCAAAATATACAGAAGATGCACAATTTAGTCCTGAATATAGAAACGTATAACCTAGATAGTTTATATTCAAAAATAATTAGTGTTTTTAACATAATACGCACCACCGTAACCAAGACAAATCATCAAAAAATTCACATTATTTATTTTCTAACTAGGATTGTAGGATAACTTGTGAGCAGGCAAACTTGTCTTTCTTGGTTATTAATATCACTTATGTTTACAAATATAACATAAAAATTAAAATCATATAGGCCTATTTACATATTTACACATTATAAATGTCAATGCCTAATCTGAATTCGATTCTGCTGCACGCTTTTTAATGTCTCGCCCTTTAGGTCTCCAGAAATATTCTAAGTCCTTATAACAATCAGGGTGGACACCAGAGTTACACCCTGGGCACCAGAACCTACTTTTGTATTTTTTTCCCAAGGCGCCGACATGCACTACACCCCAAGACTCTTGTAAAAAGACTGCTGACTCACGAACTGTTCAATTAGGCCTATTACGTCATCCAACAAGTTTTCCCGGGTAGATTAATAAATAAACCAACTCTTTTTCCTTATTGTTATATAAAATATAACTGAATTGGACATGGGTTTTTGTTTGGCAGCGATTATTGCTGAGCCGTTAGCACTTTAGAAGGGGACCAAAAAAAGGCTTGGAACGAGCCGTTAGCACTTCGATGGTTAAAAAAAAATCTACCACAAAACGTTTCCTATTAAATACTATCTCTAGCTGGCTTTGTCAATGAAATGATTGTTTCAAAACGGGTCAGCAAGTAAGTTCAAAAGTATCCACTCAATTACGCAATAATTACTTATAAGTAAATAATATAATTTAAACAATATGGTGTAACAGTGGAAATCCAAAATAATTGGAACATAATGGGTATGGCTTTGAGAAAACTCATATTGTCTAGGAATGTAAGCCAAATATATACAACTTACCAAATATAGTATTATAACAAATTGAAATAATGTTAGCTAATGTAATAAGAGACCCAATAAGTACCAGTAATTACATGATGTAGTTATCGTACTGATAGAATATCACATCATCAAATAGATTTAGATCAATATGGCAAAAGAAAATCACTGTTATTGGTTTATGATTTGCAAGCTATATACTTTTATAATTCTCTAAAACACAAAACTATATTGCATTTGAAAACTCATTCTTAATAATAAATATTTTGTTTGCTTTTGATTATTGGTTTTATATTTTACTTTCCTTAAAACAATTTTAGTATGATGTTTGAAACTATGTTCAAACTGTCTGAAATTCTGAGGTTCACTGCACATTCTACCCTCTGATTTTTAAGATACATCTAGGAAAAATTACTTACATGTAGAGTTTGTTTTCTTGATTAACTCTAGTGCTTCCAATGTGGTCTCCAATGGTGTTTCAAATTGGAAAACGACAACTGAAACTTTAGATAAGAGTGGCAAAGCGTTTAAGACATCCTGCTTACATAGTAAGTTATTAGCCCCACCAACTATTATTATTGTGTTTTCTCCTGAAATTTAAAACAAAACATCACTTTTACAGATTTTTCCGTCTTAAACTTAAGCTACTAATGTGCATGTATAAACATTTAACAAATATATAACCTACTTTCCTTATAAATATTTAATTTCCTGAATAGTTTCACCTGTCTTAAAGGGTGCATGTTGTAGGACGTTGTCTAAGTATGCCTGTAGATCAGGGGTCGCCAACATGAAGCCAGCTGATGATTTTTATTTTTTGGCACGCCACAAACGTCTACACATAATTTTAAAATAATCTTTTTAAAAAAATTGAGTATTTGTATAGCTAAATATTATTATTTTATGTACAAAGACAATTCCTCTATCACACAGGGAACGGATATTTTTCAACATGTAATGGAAGTGCTCAATAAATTCAAACTTGGGCTTACTAACATGGCTGGCATTGCCATTGATGGTTGTCCTTCGATGTTTGGGAAAAACAAAGGAGTGGTTGCATTGATCCAGAAATAATAGTGAGATGATCCTGTTATTCATTACCATTGTATCATACACCAAGAACATTTGAGTAGTAAAGCAGTATATTTTGAAAATGTAATGCATGTTGTGATGAAAGTTGTAAATTTTATCAGATCTCATGGACTCAAGCATCGACAGTTTCAAAGCTTGTTGGTTAAGATTAATTCAGATTATGAAGATGTTACTTATTTTTGTGATGTTCGTTGGCTTTCCCGAAGTCAAATATTAGAGAGGGTGTTTGAACTAAAAGACACAATACAAATGTTTATGGAAAGTATAAGGAAATCTGTCAATGAGTTCAACGATTTTCGATTGGATAGTGTTTTAGCTTCCTCTGCAGACGTTACGTCAAGGCACGTCAATATCCTCAACAAAAATTTGCAATATCCAGACCACCTCAATCATAATCTCTTTGAGAGTATCAAGTCATTTGAGTGCAAGCTTGACCTGTGGCAAAAGCAATTTAGGAACTTTGACTTAATTCTTTTTGAGAAATTATCACAAATGTGAGGGTTTATATTAATACATATATTATTGCATTAGATTAACTGAAAGAAGGGTTACAATCCCAATTTTCTAACTTTACACAAAGTAAAAAGTTAATTGACTTATTTGCCCGGCCATTCACAGAGTCAATATCAGTGATGCACCAGGAAATATGCAAATGGAACTCACTGACTTGTAGTGGAACTCGAAGTTAAAAGAAAAGTATAACTTGGGCCTAATGGAATTTTACTCTAACTATATTGACAGGGACAATTTCCCTAATATAAGAATGCATGTTTTTAAAACTATGAGCCTTTTTGGAAGTACTTATCTTTGTTAGTAGTTTTTTCCAAAATGAACTTTGTGAAAAACAAATTCTAAAGCAGGTTAACAGATATCCATTTTCAAAACTCGCTGAAAGTATCAACTTTGAATACCAAACCAGACATTGACAAACTCGTTAAAAAGATCCAGTGTCAAACCTTCTGATTGATAATTCGACTTTCAACATTTTAATTATGTGTATATATAGATATCTATCTTTAGACTCTAATTTCATTTTTACTTAATTTTTATAACACTGTTCTTTGCCCTGGTAAATGTAAATTACTTTGAATGAAAAAGAAACATATGTGTGTATATATATATATATATATATATATATATATATATAGAATATCAAATATGTTTTCCTGTTAGAATATCTTCAAGATTAAATAATATACACTATTACAGGAATATTTAATTTATTGAATAATACACTCAAAGCTTTTCGTTGGTTTTCGTAGGAATTACAATACTAAGAATGATAAAAGAAATCATTGAGTTCTTTTATCATTCTTAGTATTGTAATTCTTGAGGATGTTGGTAATGTCAACCAACGAAAAGCTTTGAGTGTATTATTCAATAAATTAAATATTCCTGTAATAGTGTATATTATTTAATCTTGAAGATATATATATATATATATATATATATATATATATATATATATATTCTTGATATTTTACGTTATCCATTGTTTTTCCGTTGCACTGACTTTATGAAGTTAATATATTACTATCGTAAGTAATTTTATCCACCATTAAGTGCAATGATTTTACCTTGTGTGATGAGGCGCCTTTCAGTCACTTGACCATTGTCGAATGATTCGACAATGGTCAAGTGACCGAAAGGCGCCTCATCACACAAGGTAAAATCATTGCACTTAATAGTGGATAAAATTACTTACAATAGTAATATATATATATATATATATATATATATATATATATATATATATGTGTGTGTGTGTGTGTGTGTGTGTATATATAAGTTTTCTTGTTTAATAATCAAACAACTAAGGTTATTCAAATACAAGAATTATTTATTAATTTATATTAAAAACTTTTCGGTTGATAAACAGTACCAATATCATCATGAATGAATAATACAATCAAAAATATAATAATATATAATTATATTTATTGTATTATTATAATTATAATATTATATATATATGTAGAATATCAAATATGTTTTCCTGTTAGAATTATTTTTAAGATTAAATAATATATACTAATTACAGGAATAATTTATTGAATAATACACTCAAAGCTTTTCGTTGGTTGGCATTACCAACATCCTCAGGAATTACAATACCAAGAATGATAAAAGAACTGTCTAACAAATATGAAGCTACTAGATAAAGCCCTTAAGCTTAGATAAAGCTTTATCTAGTAGCTTCATATTTGTTAGACAGTTCTTTTATCATTCTTAGTATTGTAATTCCTGAGGATGTTGGTAATGTCAACCAACAAAAAGCTTTGAGTGTATTATTCAATAAATTATTCCTGTAATTAGTGTATATTATTTAATCTTAAATATATATATATATATATATATATATATATATATATATATATATGAAGTTATATCACTTTATAAGGTTATAACTTCATAAAGTCAGTGCAACGGAAAAACAATGGATAACGTAAAATATCAAGAATATATATATATTGCACAAGAGATACATCAGATGTCATCTCAATCATGGTGTATAACGACAATTAAACAGACATTTTGTTATTGATGCTGCTGCGCCCTCTCCTGGGTTGTAACATAACTCTGCCACCTGTCGGTCACTATTTTAGCCTCATGAAACACTTATTAATGCTGGTGCTCTCTCCTGGATTGTAACATCACTCTGCCACCTGTCGGTCACTATTTTAACCTCATGAAACACTTCTACCAACTTGAAACTATATTGCCCAACACTGAAATATTATGTCACTTTTAAGCTTTTCATTTGTGTCATGATCATGGATGGTTCCAACAACTTGAGTAAACAAATCTGTATCACAAAGTAAAATATTTTTTTCTTATTCAACAAATTCGTTTTTTTCAAATGGTCAAGAATACTTATATTTTAAAGTACTACTATATTCAAATTTAAATAAACTATGAATTTTGTTCTACATTTTTCTATGTATAATTTATTTTATTAAATGTAATGTGTGATTTGATTAAAAACACAAAATAAATTGCCTTTAAATTTTTTATATGATATAAAAGTACATGACTAACCATTACTAGCAACAGATATTTGTGCAACTCCACAGGAGACATCTTTTGTCAAAATAACATGGTCAGTGTTTACAGAGTTTTTATTTAACTGTTCTATATAGTCACGACCAAAAACATCATCTCCTAGCTGCAACATTTAGTAAAAAAAATTATTGACCTCCCAATATTCTTGACTTTCATCCTAAAAAACTTATATTTAATGTTGTATGAAAAATTACCGTCTACAAACAATCATATTTTATGATCTTATAATACTAAACAAAAGTTACAACGCTAACTAACTCTAAATCTCACTGCACATTAGTTTAATAAAAACAAACACACTGGTTCATAAAACAATCAGACTAGTTGCGGCTACGATGTCATCTTCTTCAGTGTTTGGGTAATAGGAAGCCAAGTGTAGTAGCCAAGCACTGAGGAACGTGACATCGTCGGCGAAATTAGTCTGATTGTTTTATGAACTAGTGTGTTTGTTTTAGTTAAACTAATGAGTGGAATTGACTATTTTAATTTTTACTGTTGTGAATATTTCTCATTAGCTAAGCTCTAATTAACTTAACAAAGGTTAGCCTGTATAATATCTTTATTTGAAGTTTTAAATAAATAAAACTTAGTGATATAAAAAAAAAACTTTTTAAATAACTTACACTTTTAAAATGTTTAAAACTTGCCTATAGTAGCACTTGCTTTGCTTGTTGAGGACGGCCGTTTCGGGAGATGTGTCCCTTTGTCAACTCAGACCGTAACTGATCTCAAGATTTACGTGGGTTAGGGTGGGGGTGGGATATTTTGGTGGTGTGGGTGTATTTTGTGTATATTAGGAGTTATGATGTCAAAAAATCCGTGTGAGTTGTAATGTAATTGTGTATTGAGTATGTGTGTAGGGTGTAGTTTGAAGTGCCTATATATTTCGTATTGTTCGGTTGTGTAGCGTTGGTTATTTCTGTGCTGTTTATGAAGAATTTGTAGGTTAGATGTTATGTCTATGTAGTCATGTTTTGTGGAATTGAGATGATCGATGAAGTTTGATTGGTAGTTATTGTTTTTTAGTGCTTTTATATGTTCTTGGTAACGTGTGTAGAATGACCTCCCTGTCTGGCCTATGTAAAAACTGGGGCATGAACTGCAAGTTAGTTTGTAAACTCCAGTGGTGTTGTAAATGTCGTTGATTTTGCTGTTGGGTTTAAATTGTTTGTTGAGAGTGTTGTGTGTGGAGTAATATCCCACCCCCACCCTAACCTACGTAAACCTTGAGATCAGTTACGGTCTGAGTTGACAAAGGGACACATCTCCCGAAACGGCCGTCCTCAACAAGCAAAGCAAGTGCTACTATAGGCAAGTTTTAAACATTTTAAAAGTGTAAGTGATTACTAGTAGCTCACGCAAAGATGGAATCAACAAATGTTTTTAAATAAATCATTTTTGCTTTAGTCACATATGTGATTAAAAAAATAATAAAGTAGAAATATTAAAAGTTTAAAACTATATACTTTAAATAACATTTGAAGTTGAAGAAAATAAATGTTAAAATTGAGGACATCATTTATACATGCCAAGCTCGCACTTTTTACAACTTCTTTTGGAATTTCGTTGAAGATCACTCCAAAAAAACAAGCTTGCTTAAAAGGTTTTACTAGCATTCTCAAAAAATAAAAGATTCTACAATGCCTTGGAGGTTCCCAGTGTTATCTCGCAAAGGGAATGGTGCTTCAACTGAATGAAGAAAATTTATCAGATAAGAAAAGTAATTGAAGATTAAAAAATTTGATTGAGGATTGATGAGCCACAGATCCCCCTGGGTAGGAACATCACCAAGTTTGTTGTAGGGAAACTTGATGAAAAAAAAATCAATGGGTACCTTATTCATATTCCTGAGCTACAGAAAATGAATTTAATGACTGTATACTAGAAGTCCAAGAAGCTTTGTACATTCTTTGTTCAACACATTGGAATCCTATAATTAAATAATACTTAACTAAGTGAATACGTAAGGGCTTACTTGCTGATGTGTTTTGAAACAATAACTCCTTTTACGAAGCAAAGCCTCTACTGGCGGCGTTCCGCTAGGTACAAAGGTTGTTGGTATGAAATTTATGAGTTTAGAGGTGGGTTAAGTTGGTTGTGTGCTATGTATGAATGGCTATTAATTTTAATGCCTAATAGAGTCATATACATGCTGACCATAGGTAAAATAATGAAAGGAGTTTGTTCATGTTATTAAATGTTAATTTTTTAAATATTAACAAGATACTCAATATGAATTAATAAGACCTTATTTATTATTCTGTCATACAAAATTATTCAGACAGACTAAATACTTTGGTAATATAGTCTGGCAAAATATAATTGCTATACAGGGCTGCAATTCTTTGCATGTTGAAACACATCTAGAGGTAGGCATTATTTAAAGCTAAGACAAAAAACAGGTGGCACTAAAAAGGTTAAAGCTGGCCCCGACTGGAAAAGTTACTGATCCAGAGTATGAGTATGTTTACTGAGTATTTTTAAAATCGAAGCAAAACTGATGTTATATTATAAAATGTCTCAGAGTCTTGATACTAAGTTTGACGAAAATTAAGAAATATTTACTCTGTTTTTGGCCAAATCTTAATTGACTCTTAATACCATGGGTGAATAACACACCCAGTCGAATGAAGCTAATTAATGGTCAGTGCCACAGACCCTTAACAATAGCCAAAATTATTTACAGGTTTTACCTAATGTTAATCTCATATCAACTACAGGTTTAATGGAAAATGAATTGACTATATCATAACCTAAAAAATTCCTTCTTAGTTGATAAAAACCATAGGATGATGTGTTGAGTATAGTACCTAATCTCTTCCTACAATACGCCCGAACATTTCTTCATTTTCTGCTGTGTCAAACCAATTAAAATTTATGTTACAGTTTGTATGCTAGACAGTGCTAGATCACAATTTGATCAACCCACATTCCCTTGCAAAGATTCTTACCACCATACAGCTATGTTCTTGGTTCAGTTTCTTCAATTATGACCATCAAGTAACAATGTGATTTTACAGTGTGTTCAGTTTAAAATGATAACTGCTACTCTGGGTGGTTTTATTTTCAGATATTTACCTGCAAGAAGTAACTCAACATCCGCAATCCAGTTAAGTTAAACCATAATTAAATGAACGACCACAATAGATTAATTGAAAGTGTTAAATGTATATTTAGTTACCACATGGTTTATTTCGTAACCTCAAGTGCTTATTTTGTGACATCTTTGTTACAGTAAAGTGTGTAAATACACCTTTGTTGGAAGGTGTAGTACAGAACCTAAAAAATGTTAGGTGTAGTAAAGACACCTAATGTTAGTATAAAAGTGAGACAAATCGCAAGAGCCATATATAGACTATATAATAGTGATATATTTTATGTTCATGCTGTTTTGAGTGTACTCTAACTATAAACTCTACAGCTTTTTAAGTATTTCAGTGCAACATTGGTCATACCTGAGACAGTGCTTGTCTTCTTGCCTTGCCCAACAATAATGGTAAGACAATATTAATTACTTACTAATATATATATGTTTCAATATAGACATTTTGAACTTTGTGCTAAGTCATGCGTTCCTCATGCAACTAATGCGTTCCATGAGGAGGTCCTCCTATCAGAGACTATAACATTCAGTAATTAATTTAGCATTTGTTACTTCAATCTATAGGTTTGGGGTGAACCCCATCACTATTTAACAATAATTTGAAAGGTTGTATAAAAATTGATTGGTGCTATAAATAAGAGCTACTTTTTGTGCCATATTTCATGGAAAAAAATTCCACAATTTGGTGGTCTCTGGTCATTAGAGAAGTTTTATCAGACTGGAACGTGACTGATCTTAGACTCCCAGTTATAACAAAATGTATAACACAATTGTAAAGATAATCATATATATGTTATAATATAGGAATATTGAATTTTGTAATATGGAGAAAATGTTTTTGTACCAACACTGATACATACCCTAGCAACAAGTGCTGTGGAAGCTCCAAGTCTTGCTGCTGCCACACATTGATTTGCACCTTTTCCTCCACAGTCTTTTTTAAATGCATGACCAAAAACTGTTTCTCCTTCTTTAGGCAGGCGTGGAGAGTAACTGGTAAACAATACCAAAGTAAAACTCTAATTTTGAAATAAAACATTTAGTATTTTCACATATTCACTACTAACATTGGTTTCAGTATATATATTTGTTTTGTGTAGTACATTTGTATTTGAAATGTGATAAGATCTGTTACGGTTACGATTTCATTGATTATGTTTTATTTATTAGAATGCTATTAAATAATTGAAGCGTGTTGCTGCTTTTGATTGTAAGTTATTTTTTGTTTATAACTAAACTTATCTTAACCGGATAGTTCGTTAATTGTTTGTAATATATAATAATGTAATGTAAAGTAAAATAGTGCTCAAATTTTAAACTAACATTCACTTTGCACAGTGATGTTAAGATTGTAATTATTCAAATTTTAATCACTATTTATGATTTGTAACATTTAAAATAACCCTTTTCTTGTTTAGAATGTTTCTTTTAGTAGCGTATGTCTGAACAAAACAAAATTAGGGCTGAAAGTACTTTCGACAACTATTCCACAATGATAACCTACTTTACCATGAAATACTACAGCTCCACTCAAATTAAAACATAAATTAAAATGGTTTTATTGCAAAGTTATTTTGATTTGAAAATGAAACAGATTGTTAAAAATTTGGTACTTATTTCCCATTCCAAAATTGATTTTAGCAAGAAAAATTATACTGGGTGATGCAGAAAGTCATCAGGAATGCAAGCAAAATTATAGAAATTTTTGCTCAGTCAAAGAATAAAAAATTTTGCAAAATAGTAATTCCCTCCCTCCACAGCACACCTAAAACACGACTAATTTAATGTGTCTAAATTTGTTGGATGTAGTAACTTGCAAAAGCCTCAAAATGTATTAAACTTGCCTATAGTAGCACTTACTTTGCTTGTTGAGGACGGCCATTTCTGGAGATGTGTCCCTTTCCGTAAGTTGACAAAGGGACACATCTCCCGAAACGGCCATCCTCAACAAGCAAATTAATTGCTACTATAGGCAAGTTTAAAACATTTAAAAAGTTATTAGTGATTACTAGTAGCTCACGCAAAGACGGAATCAACAAATCTCAAAATGTAATTGAATTTGCTGTCGACTTTCAAAAAATTACAAATTTAACACTTCAATTTTACACTGCTTTGCACGATAAGATCTATCGTTTTTAAGCCAAAGTTTGAAATAAAAGGTGAATAAATGTTCAAAGCCAAAAATGTACAGTATGTGCGAAATGTATAATTCTATTGTTTTTGTGTTGGGGTGGAGCTAATAGTGCTTTGTTAATAGTGATTGTTTAAAACTAATTTTGAAGTCGATTTTTTTCAAAGTTTGTGATTTTTTTGGGAGTTAAATGTAATTACACTTTGCTAGTTACCACAACAAAAAATAAAGCAAAAAAGTTAAATTAGTAACGTTTTCCTTGTGCTGTGCAAGGGGGGTTGCTATTTTCCAAAATATTTAATTTTTGGGGTGTGAGTATGAATTTCCCAATTGTATTTCTATTCCTAATAACTTTCTTTATCACCTACTATAATTTTATTTGCTAAAATCTACTATGTGGAAACGGGAAATAAATACCAAAAACTTAATTATAGCAAAGTAAAAATACAAATATGTTAGTATGAATATTAAAAAATAAGATAAAAGAAAACTTAAGATAAAAAGAAAGACTATGCCTTTTTCTATTAATTTGTTGTATATCTCGAGGTGTACAAAAATTTACCAACTTAAAGTTTGAATACTAAGTAGATATTTTCATTTTCAAGTAAAATATTTCAAATAGACCAACATAACCTAATTATATAAAACATAAATATTCTGTATAAGTGAACAATTTCCAAACAAGATTTAGATCGTTGAATGTAAGCAATTGATCTTCGTTTTAACCTCTAACAAACATCTAACCCAGTCTTTGCACTTGACTTGCATAAAAATCAAAATTTTAAACTCGGAGATGGAATCAACAAATGATAAAATTTTAAAATTAAATCTAGCTATATTTTTAATTACTGCTTCTAGTTTTAGATACCACATTAAATCAATCATGCAAGAACCAATAACAGCGATTTTAGCTATTTTGGGTTCCATTGTTTCAAATCTTGGTTTTTTACTTTTCACTAACACTAATTAAACTGTTCAATTCAAGAGAAGGTCAATTGTTCTTATCTTTTCTCGACTTGTGTAATCTAATTGAATGTATTAAGATAGGTAAACAATAAAGAAATTATTTTTTAATCATTATGAGTTAAACTTATCGTAAACCAAATTAATACATAAGGTATTATACTATTCTTTCTACGTTATGTGGGCAAAGTACATAGTTCTTTCAGTTAAACTGTTCCTTTAGAGATGGTTCGGATGGTTCCCTTATTGAACTAGTTAAAATATTCTATGTAATTTTAATAGATAATTACAGTGCGTGAGGTTTAACCGTGCTCTGACCTTGAGATCGCTAGGGTAGACTGGGCTGCAGTGCGGTGTCAAAACCCAACACTTCAGAAAACATCAGTGTCGTGTATAATGTGTAAACAGCTCTAATTAACTAAATGATAATACTGTAATAGTTTGATGTATACTTGATATTTAAATGTGTTGCTCTGCTTCTACAAAGAAAGAGACGATATATGTATTGTATAATGTTTTCAGTTAGACTACAAAATTCAAGAAGAAATAAACAATAAAATAAACTGTCTAGACCTAACAACAACCAGAAATACAAATAACATTGAATACTTAATTTTTAGGAAACCCACACAAACCATTAATACAATACCAAACTACTCTAACCATCCCCCACAACACAAAATGGTTGCTTACAACTCACTCTTATACAGAGTGCTAAAACTGTCTTTTAAAAAATGAAGAAAAGCCAAATAAAAACAAATAATATATCAAATAGCAAAAAAATTAATACAATAAAAAAACTATAGATAAATTAGAATTAAAAATATTGAATAAATTAAAACAACCTAAAATCAAACTACAAACAACAACAAAAATGGGCCACATTCACATACACAGGATGCAACATTAAAAGAATAACTAGAATACTAAAAAGTAATAATATTAACATAGCTTTAAAAAACATCGGAAACATAATCAATAAAATAAACCAACCGGAAAAAATATGTCTCACTCTTTATAACGGAATATATAAAATCGAATGCCCTGACTGTAATCAAATATACATAGGCCAAACAAAAAAGAAATTAAAAGACAGATATCAAGAACACCTCAATGCATACATCAAACCTCACGTTTACAACTCAAACTTAGCTACACACGGCATAAAAAACAAATACACATTTCTCACATAAGGAAACATACACATGATAAAAAAAAGTACAAAAAGGCCTCAAAACGAGAATCTGTGAACAACTACAAATTTATAAACATAAAAATAATATCATAAACTAACAAATACAAACAAAATAAAAAAAACGATAAACTATTCAACCTAATAGACAAAATTAACCCCAAGACATTTTTAAAAGACTCCCACAATGCCGTGAATCCGAAAATAGAACAATAACGGTACACCGCGTGACAACAGAAATTCCACAAACCTGGCAGTCTACTACGCACCCCCGGTCAGTTGATGTTTGACCATGAAGATACTATCAATCTTTGAAAGTTGACTCATATAAATACCAAGTATGATTATTGTTTAAGTACATATAGTGATATATATATATATATATATATATATATATATATATATATATATATATATATATATATATATATATATATATTGTAACCTTCTTACTATTGTAACTCCTGAAGATGTTGGTAATGTAAACCAACGAAAAGCTTTGAGTTTATTGTTCAATAAATTAAATATTCCTGTATTTGTGTATATTATTTGATCTTATAAATATATATATATATATATATATATATATATATATATATATATATATATATAGACTGAGACAAATAATATATACATACATTAAATATGGTAATACGTTTTCTTGTAATATTATTAATGAATAAAATTATTTCAAATACAAGAATATATATATATATGTGTGTGTGTGTGTGTGTGTGTATGTATACACAAAAGGAAAAAAAATAAATTAAACAATTCTAATGTGTCTATATTATATGATTAAATTAGTAATATATATATTTATATAGGTAAGTGATATTCTATGAGTAGTTGTTAATCTTGTAAACTTACGTGATTAGAATGATTATTAAAACTCAAAATTGTCTTAGAAAGAAAGATTGGTTTTAGATTTGTTGATTTTGGAAACGTGTTTGAACTGGAGAAGTTAAATGGTCAAGGTTTGAAAAATGATATTAGTAAATCAGTTGTAATGAATTAATTTTAGATCGTATAGTATTAAAAATAGGTATGAAAGTATTTTAAATTACTGTTTTTACTGAAAAATACTCTACAGATTTTGTTGAGACATAACCTCAATAATTTATGTTGTGACAATCTTAGATTGTTTTTGCTAAAAGTGTGCAGGGACGTTTTCCTACCAAATTAAATTTACATTTCTTTAGAGGCGACTATATTTTTCGTTCTTTGGTTTTATGTGCAACATTTAATTATACAGTTTAATATGGCTAGCATTAAAATTTCTGGAGGTAATACTTTTGATTTTAAACGTAAACAAAGAAGTTTTGATAAACAATTAACTAAAGACATTTCTTCAAATATGTCAAAGATACAATTTGCTGATATTTGTCACAGAAAGACCAATGGTGCCAACAATTGGGCAAAGTTCAAAGAAACGGAAAAGTTAGGTATGTCTACAAATAGATTCAAAATTAATAAAACAGAAAATGTAAATGTAAAAATTAAAGCTGTAGATAACTGCAAAAAATTTAATGAACTACAGATTACCCAACAGCCACAGAGGAAACATTCCAATGATGAAAATGGTCCAATTTCATCTGTACCAAAAAGGATAGGTAACAATGCAGGCAACAGAAATTACAACAATCAATATATTCCAAATCATATACACAATTTTAAACCAAAACTTACAAAATGTATTGCTATTGATTGTGAAATGGTTGGTGTGGATGAGGATGCAAAAACTAATATGTTAGCTAGAGTATCTGTAGTGAATTGGTTTGGAGATTGTATTTATGATAAATTTGTAAAACCTATAGAACCTGTCAAAGACTATAGAACCTTTGTAAGTGGAATTCGACCACAGGATTTAGAAAATGGTGAAGATTTTGAAAAGGTTCAGAAAGAAATTGCAATAATACTAAAAGGTCGAACATTAGTAGGCCATGCATTAAAGAATGATTTAACAGTTTTGTTTTTATCTCATCCAAGAGGAGCTTTGAGAGACACATCTAGGTATAAAAAACTTCAAGAAGGGTTTAAAAGCACCCCAAGCTTAAAAAAATTATCAGCAAAATATTTAAATGTAAACATCCAAGAAGGTGAACACAATTCTATTGAAGATGCTAAAGCAGCTATGATGTTGTATATGATGTTTAGAAAAGATTGGGAAGCAGAGATAAGACATAAGCGAACTAGAAGAAATCAGAGAGCTGATTCTAAAGCAAATCAAATGATTACTAGTGATGATGTATAAGGAAAGGGTAAGTTATTGCAAAAATTTTTCTTAGTTGTATGAAATGAAAATTTTTAAGACTGATTTTTTTTTTATAAAGATATCACTGACTATATTTATAATTCATTTGAGGATGTTTAATTTGTTTTTAAACTATGATTTATTCCCAAGTCACTCTTCATGAAATAAGTTATTCAATACTATTGAGGAATAAGTGTGTAAAAATAGATAGGTAAAAAAAAAAATTAATAAAAAACTATCAACTTTTTTCTGCGAAAAATACGGAAAGTTACTTTTTTCACATTTTAAATGTTTGTCTGTAATGACATGTAGGCCTATACCATGACTGGGTCCAGTAGCAACAGCGCACTGCACTATTTCTATATTTGGTTATAATTTTATACAACATTACTATATACTTATATTAAAATATACCTATGAAGTATCCAGCCAGGGTAGGTTTGGTTGTAATATTGGTAAATATTTAGACCTATTGCTGATGCAGAAAATTACATTTAAATCTATCATTACTGAATACTTCATAGGTATATATTAATATAGGTATATAGTAATGTATAAAATTATATCTAAATCTATTCTGACCGGATTCTTTGTAGGTATACTTTAATATAGGTAGAGAATAATGTTGTATAAAATTATAACCAAGAGGTAAATATTTAGATTTTAAGTTTAATATTAAATTGACTTTGACGTAGTGCAGTGCGCTGTAGCTACTGTGCGGCCGGTTCATGCTATATATGGCATTACAGACTAACGTTGAAAATGTGCAAACAAATTAACTTTTTGTATTTTCTGCGGAAAAAAGTTACTATTCATGCCCTACACTTTAAAACGAGTAATTAAAATTTTTTTTTTTAACAACGTCAATAAGACTTGTTTACGCTATACATGTCTATACAGACTAACATTTAAAATGTGGAAAAAGTAACTTTCCATATTTTCCGTGGAAAAAAGTTGATATTTGTGTTCTACACATGAAAACGAGTAATTAAAAAACAAACAAAAATTTAAAGCAACCAATGTCATTAAGACTATATTTTTACCAAATATTTTAACATATATTTGATTTATTAAATCTCTATTTAAATTAAAGTTTTTATATGTATATAAGAATTAAAAATTATCATTTTTCTTGTTTAAAGAACATGTCAGTGGTTTATATATTTTTGAAATCCAAAAAAGGATTCAAAAAGGTTTTTGGGTGTAACATTGGGATAGAAACATACTGTACCTTGCACAAATCGTAACAAAATTCTAAATTAAATTCGCTTGGGTGGTAGTGAGTGTTGAATGGGTTTCGAGAACTCGTATCAAAAGCATACTTGCACACTCCAAATAGACTGCCTAAGAAAATGTAGTGAAGGTGTCAGTTTATACCATACCAAAATTATAAAACATTTTAACTTTTTTAAGGTTTGGTAGGATAGAGATATTAAAACCTAAACACTTTTAAATGTTTTAAACTTGCCTATAGTAGCACTTAACTTCGCTTGTTGAGGACACTATAGGAATTTGGCTAGAAGATGAGAAGGGCCGCTTGTGTGGTTGATTAGTGGACGTATTGGGATGTCTGTTTTGTGAAGTTTGGGCAGGGCGTTTAGTTTAGGGGCTATTGGCTTTATTTGTTTTAGGTGTTTTCTGGTGTGGCGTGGGATTATAAGTTTTGTTTTGTTGATTGCTTCTTTGAGTTGAGCGTTTGTTGTTGGGTCTTCTTTTAGTGAAATGATGTTGCTATTTTGGATGAAGCTGTGTACTTTTTTGTTGAGGTCGCTATTGTTAATAATTACCGTTATGTTGCCTTTGTCAGCTTTGGTAATGGTTAAATTATGTTTTTGATGGATTTGGCTACTTTTAATTCTTGGGTGTTTGTTTTGGGGGGTTTAATTTGGGTTATTTTTTGTTTTATTTGGTGTCTGATTGCATCTTGTTGTTCTACAGGTGTGTTGTGTTGGATTGTATTTTCAAGATCTAATATTAGGGTTTTGGTAAAATTTTGTTGACTGTATTTAAATGTGATGTTATGTTTTAAGCCTTTGTCTAATAGGTTTAATTCGTTAATTGAAAATGTTGTATTGGTGAGGTTTATAGTTCTATGGTGAAAAACGTGTGTTGTGTTAATAACCTGTTTTGGGTGTTGTGCGTTTTTGAGGCTATGTATTTTTTTTGTTATGTACTAATTTTATTTTATTTTTTGTGTCTGTAATTAGTGAATTGGTGAAATTTACTACTTCTTGCAGTTCGATGTAGTGTAGTTCCATTGTAAGGTGTTGGTATAAGTTATAAGCGATTTTGTTGAGATCGTTTTTTTGTTTGTATAAATGTTTTATAGTGTTTTTGATATAGAGTGTTTGAGCTTGGTGTGTGGTTTTTATGGCAGCTGGGTTGTTATTTTTGTTTTTAATTTGTATTTTTTCGTAATTGGGTCTGATTTTATATTTTAGGCACTGTATGTTGAAAGAGATATGAAGGGAAAGTTTTGTTACCTTGAGATGTACGTTACGGTATCGATGGATGGTTGATGCTAGGCTTGCAATATTAACATTTGTTGATTCCACCTAAAAAAAGTTATTTATGATAAGTTGATGCAAGAGATACATATTTTTTTTACAATAGTAGATTATGAATAAAATTTATCAAAAAAACACACATATGGTTTTAGTATGTATTTTAAGAAATAAAATCATTCACTAATTACTAAAATTATTAATTTTTTTAAAGTATTGAATAAAATATAAAACTATTCTTGAATTTTATAGTCCATTATGTTCGGTTGAATCTTATTAATCACTTAAACAATAGTTTATGACTATCCGAACTTTGAATTTAGTAAATTTGTTAAAACTTACTGAGACAGAACATTTTCGATCGCTATCTGCCGAACTTCATCAGAGTCTTCTGCTTGGAGATGTAGGGTCAAGCGGTGACAGTTTTAAAGGTAGGTTTTCGATAGTATCAAAGAGCATGTATGATTTGTATTGTGTTTGTTCGTTTAATATGTTTGTACTTTGTGTTTTTGTGTGTCTGTAAATTTCATATTGTTCTAGTGTGTTGAGATGTGGTCCTTTTTTTGTTGATGTGTAGGATTTCTAGGTTTTGGTAAATGTCTGTGTATTTGTGTCCTGTATCTTTTATGTGGTTGTAAAATGTTGAGTTGGTGTTATGTTTGTGTTCTTCGACTCTTTGTTGAAAGCTGCGACCTGTTTGTCCAATGTAGAACTTGTAACATTCGTCGCAGTTCAGTTTGTATACGCCTGGTGCTTGTAGTTTATCCTTGTTGTTGGTGTTGTGTGTATTTTGTATTGTAGCTTGTTATTAGTTTTGTATGCTATTTTGTATCCTGTTTTTTGAAATTTGCAGGCTATTTTGTTTGTTGTTTTGTTTATGAATGGTAATGTGATGTATTTGTTTCCCCTGTCTACAGTGTTAATTTTAGTGTTTTTTTGTATTTTGTGCCATAGTTTGTCTATTATTGTGGTGTTGTATCCATTTGTGTATGCTAAATATTTAATTGTGTCTAGTTCTTTGTTTATGTTTTCTGTGGTCATTGGGAATTCTTTAAGTCTATGGAGCATGGATCTGAAGGCTGCGTGTTTGTGTTGGATAGGGTGGTTTGAGATGTTGTGGATAAGTGTGTCTGTCGTTATGGGTTTCCTGTAAATGTTGAAGCTGTGTTTTTGTGTGTGGCTTTTTGTTATGGTTAGGTCGAGGAAGTTTAGGGATCGGTTGGTTTCAATTTCTGAAGTGAAGTGGAGTTTTGGGTGTATTTTATTAGTGTAGGTGAGGAGTTGTTCCAATTGACGGGAGTTGCCTCTGTATAGTGTTATAATATCATCGACGTATCTGTGCCAGTAAATAATTTTGTGTGCGTGTGTATTGTTTGTTAGTATTTTGGTGTTTTCTATGTGTTGTAGAAAAATTTCGCTTAAGACACTACTGATAGGACTTCCCATGGGTAAGCCATCTGGTTGTGAATAGAAGTTTGAGTTGTGGGTGAAATAGTTTTGTTCGGTGATGATTTGGAGGATGTTTATGATTTCGGTAACGTGGGATTTAGGTATGTTGTTCTGTATTAATTGGGTTTCTAGGATGTGGAGCGTTTCAGGTATGGGTATGTTGGTGTACATATTTGTTATGTCGAGTGACAGTATGTTGAGTTGTGTGGTATGTTTATGTCTTTTATTTTATTTATGAGATTTGTTCTGTTTTTTATGTGTGTTTCTGTGTTTAAGTTTATGGATTGTCTGATTATTTTGTCCATGTGTTTTGCTAATTTATGTGCAGGGGCATACAAAATATAACACAACACCAACAACAAGTATAAACTACAAGCACCAGACGCATACAAACTGAACTGCGACGAATGTAACAAGTTCTACATTTGACAAACAGGTTGCAGCTTTAAACAAAGAGTCAAAGAACACAAACAGAACACCAACTCAACATTTTACAACCACATAAAAGATACAGGACACAAATACACAGACATTTACCAAAACCTAGAAATCCTACACATCAACGAAAAAGGACCACATCTCAACACACTAGAACAATATGAAATTTACAGATACACAAAAACACAAAGTACAAACGTATTAAACGAACAAACACAATACAAATCACACATACTCTTTGATACTATCAAAAACCTACCTTTAAAATCGTCACCGCTTGACCCTACATCTCCAAGCAGAAGACACTGATGAAGATCGGCACATAGCGATCGAAAACGTTCTGTCTCAGTAAGTTTTAACAAATTTACTAAATTCAAAGTTCGGATAGTCATAAACTATTGTTTAAAGTGATTAATATAAAACTATTATCAAACTACAGTGGAGTCTCGATATTCTGAGTCCCGATATTTCGAACTTTTGTTAAATTTGAATCTATTTCTATTTGAGCCTATTTTATCATTTTGAAAGAAAATGATATGTAGTCATATGTTTATAGTCATACGGTATGCAAAGGAAATGAGTAGGGCTTCCAAGAAATGTTTATAACCATACGATTTGCTAAGGAAATGTGTCAGGTTTCCAAGAAATGTTTAAATAAAGTTTTATAAACTTATATAGTGTATTTTTAATTACCTATATTATTAGGGTTCATTAAAACTCCTATTTTTTCTAATGGACAGGAACATATTTTCATGTCATAAAAGTTTTCGTTAATCCGAGGGGCCTCAGTCCTATCTACCTCTAATTATCGAGACTCTGCCATATAACTTCCTTGCAGTAATTACTTTGAAAAAAAGCATTTAAAACCTTAATAAACCAGCTGAACTATTCCTTTAGACATTTTATAGTCTAGGTCTAAAAAAATACTAAGCTATTTTTGGCAACCTATATTTTATAATATTTTCTTTCTTATATTCTAACTGAAGAAAGAAAATATTTGATATTTTCTTTTTATAAGGTTGAGAAAACATGATTTAAAAAGTCTGGTTTTCTATAAGGATTTTATTTATTAGTATTATAATTTGGAAATTGTATTATTACGGTTTGGAAATTGTATATATTCAGGGAAGGAGATCTGCGTCTAAGTTAAGTTTTATTTCTAGCCATTGTGACTTGTTGTTTTATTTACTGTCTGTAATGTACTTTGAAAAATTGTCAGTTGATATTTTACTAATTGAAATAATTAATCACTTTTACATTAGTTTATGATTATCTGAACCTTAATTTATTTTGTAAATTTGTAAAAACTTACTGAGACAGAACGTTTTTGATTGTTCTGTGGCGATCTTCATCAGTGTCTCAAAAAAATAGAAATATTTAATCAATATCTATTGAAATGCTATTTTATAATTTTTATAGTCTGTATACAGCTTATACCCATATTTCATGTAAAAACATGAATATTGTTTATAAGAGGCTTTTAACACATTCACTTTAGAAATAGCCTGTTACAGCCTGTGTAAACTTTGGCTCAGCTGGAGATTATTAGCTACCTTTTTTCAATGATCTTCACTCATTACCCAAGGTGCATAGATTCCAGGTAATATTTCTCACTGCCTTTACAGAGGTGGTGACCTTGTTTCTCAAGTAATAGTTTTTATTTTCTATTCAAATGGCTATGTGATTTTTATTAGTTTTATTTTTATGTGTGATTTGTACATAATTGATTACAATGGCTGGGTCTTCTAAGAGTTCCTTATTTTAGACACAGCTGATCCAAGGGATCATCATTATGGAAATGACTAGAAACCTCTAAAGATAATGTGAGAAAGAGACCTCTAAATCTAAGAGAGTTTTCTTCATAGGTGAATCTGTTGGAGTAGCTTTATTAGTAGATAAGAGTGGGTATGGCGATGATAAAAACATTTTTTATGAGTGCATGTGCAATCCACAACTATTGTAGGCATTCGCCTAGGAAATAATTGTTATATCCTATGCCTGAAAATAATAATACTATTCTATTCTTAAAAGTAATATTACAGCTACCACGCTTCTAATGTCATTGGAACCACAGATCCCACTCTCTGGACACATTAAATGAAGTCATATTTACTTAATCTTAATCATATTTACTTTATTCTAATCATATTTACAATAATTTATGTTTATATAACCATATAAAAAATGACATGGGACTATTTAGCTTTATTTATGTAGAGATTATTGGCTACCAACATTATAATATATTATCGGTTGTTTTAAGTTTGAAAAATGCTTTTATAAACTATCATCACAAATGTCTTGTGGTTATAAACAGATTGACGTGAATATTTTCAGCATCTGGTCAAGTTTTAGTCTTTTCATTCAGCAGTATATGTGTTATTTTGTTTATTTTATGTTTTATTTTTATTATAGTTCTGTTTATGGTTTATTAAAATTCGTATTTATAAATATTCAAATCACAAGCTCTTTTTATTCTTTGTAGTTTTTTATGATACTCTTTTAGTTAATTTGATTCTTAAGTAAATTAGTTCCAAAGTTATATTATTTACTATAAATAAATAATACATAAAAACCTCTAAACTCAAATAATTTTATTTTATTCTAAGGTAGATTCCAGTTACCAACTAACCATTCTCAGAGACATGACACAAACTACTGGCTAACTTTTGGAGGCAAATAGTTTGTTTCATCATAAGTAAGGGAACTGTGTAGAGTTATCCAGAAGGCTGTCTCATGTCTCTGAGGATAGTTACTTGGTAACTGAAATGTACCTAAGACTAAAATAAAAATATTTGTGCTTAAAAGTGTTTGTGTATTATTAATTAATTATAAACTACAGTAAATTATTCCAAGTAATTAGTGGTCCTATACTATATCCCAGGTTTATCTAATTACACAAAATGTATAAAGTATGTGTATAAAGTAAAGTAAATGTTTCTCTATAAAACAAAGCATTATTTTAAACTACAATAAAATATAGTTATTTTACAACATAAATACAAATATCTGTTTAGGGTGGGGTTTCTGATAAAAATAAACCAATGGTAACATTGAGATCAGCACATGGTTGAACTTGGCATAACAATAATTGTTTACGATATAGATTAATTTCACTTATGTTATGTAAAAGTATATTCTAAACAACAAAAGAAAAAAAGATTTTAAACAGCTTAAAGCAAAATTAGTGGTTAAAATGCGACAAATACAAACATAATCATCATTTACCATCACATTCAAAACTGTAGTCATGTCTCAAATTATGACATATGTTGGAAGACCAAGGTCATTAAGTCTATGAGCCTATTAATTACTTTGTGTAGAAAACTTTGTTTTTTTTTGTATAACCAGATTAATCCTAACTAGATTCTTTCTAACTATATAACACATGACAATTATATATCTTGTAACAATAAATATGATAAAAGATTGTGTTTTAACAGAAAGGTTATATTTCCAAGACACCAGCTAATGAAAGATTTAACCATTATTTATAGTTTGCAACATTTAATTGAACTTTTTTTAAAATTTTTTGAGTAATGTATGTGTAAAATGGACAAAATATTGAATTGATTTAGCATTGTCAAGTGTTTTCTCTATTTTTATACTACTTTCTACAAGACTGCTATCCTCTAGATAGTACAATTTTATTGGACTTAACTAAGGCCAAAGAAGGAGATATATCTGCTTCTTTGTCCAATAAAAGTTAATAATTTGATTCAAGAGTTTCATTTGTAGCATTCTTTTGAGTTATTGTAATTGAATATCTACATTGTTTTGTGGGTTCACCTGTGTGATTCTATAGGCAAATGTCGTTTGTGTTTTTTGTAAATGTGTTTTTTGCCAAGTGATTTGCAAATTCGTTTTTTGTCAAGTGTTTAGCAAGTGTGTTTTGTGACAAGTTGTATCAATAAAAATAGTAGTAAATTTTTCTTTGTTTTGTTTGTGAATTATTTGTTAAAATTTGCAATTTAGGAGCTGACAATTTTTATCGTTTTGTTTGTATTTGTAACAATTAGAATATATTTTCTTAGTTGTACTATTATCTTAAGATGCAGATTTGTGCCTGATTTTTCTGGAAAAGTTTAACGTTTTGTTTATTGTATGATCTCTGAGTCCTATCTTTTGGAAAAAATATCTGCCATCAAATTCTCTTTGATCCTGAATTTATTTTTGTAAACAAATTGGATGCTAAAGTTATTGCTTTATGATGATGAGTATATCAATCTATATTCTTTAATTTTGATTCTGGTAATACTTGACAAAATAGGGATCATATTAGATTTTTTTTCTTTTTTACACAAGTTATTCAATAATGCTTTCTAAAAAAGAAACTGTAAATTTTAGTTAACAGAAAACATAAATACTGATTAATATTTGTATATTGTGAAGCATAAGCTTAGTCTAAGAACAAACACAGTAGCCAGTGGAATGACAAATATTAATATATTTTAATGTAGGTGTATTTAATGTCATGCAACAGATTGGTGTATATATATATAGATTTTTTGGACTAGGAGACTGACAGACTTACCTTGGTAAGAGTCCACTCTGTAGTCTTGAAATAGAAACACATAAAAGCACTTATAAAGAATAAAAAAGTTTATCTGTCCGCTGAAAGTAATGTTAAACAACTACTTGCATTGTTTCTTAGCAAAAATCCAGGAATTGAAATATCATACGAGTCATTTCGCCAGATCTTTGTAACAGATTTCAATATCGGATTTGGCTATCCAAGGACTGACACGTGTTGCTTCTGTGATGAGCTAAAGGCAAAAGTGACTGAGATAGAAAGAAAATTAGCTAATGAAGATAATGACGAGGCAAAACTTCAACTTCAAAATGATTTACAAAAAAAGATTCTGAAAGAGAATTTAATTTGAAGAAAGCAGAAAGTTTTTACAAGCTGAAAAAGAAAGCAAAGAGGGAAGCAAGAAAAAGTAAAGCAGTTGAGGCTATAACTATCGATTTTGGTAAAAACTTACCTACACCAAAAATAACTACCACTGAATTTTACTTCAGACGGCAACTCACATTTTACATTTTTATGTACATGTTTTATCAACTGTGGAATCGGTCATGTACACTTACGATCAGACCATAGCTAGGAAAGGATCTGATGACGTAGCTTCCATGTCGAGTAATTTTTGTGAATATTACTTGGGTCCCTCTGTTAAAACCCTGAACATATTTGCCGATTCATGCAGGGGACAAAATAAAAACACTACGACTGAGTTGAAACGGTTTCAAAAGGTTATAGTAACATTCCCTGTCCGTGGCCATTCTTACATGGAAACCGATAAGAACATGGCCCTTATCCCCAAAACAGCAAATGCTGAAACTCCTGATGATTGGCGAGAAGTAATTGAAGGGGCTCGGATAAAGCCATCACCTTTTACCGTGGTATCTTGTGAACAAGATATGTTCAAAAAATGGGGAGAATTTCTGTCTGGAAGGATGTACAAGAAAACGTTTCCTTTTGCAGTTAGACCTGTAAAACAGATGAGGATGGATGTGTTAAAAACAAAAACTATTGACCATAGAAGGACATACGTTTTTTCTGCAGCTGTGAAGTTAACAGTGCAGCAATTAAAAAAACAAGCAAACCAAAGACGGAAAAAGAATCTACCACCACTAGCAGTACTTGAAGAACCTCAGCAGTCATACAGAGGCCCTCTCTGCCTGCCAAAGGAGAAATATGCGGACTTGAAAATTCTTTTGAAGTACTGTGAAAAAGAAGGTTCAAAGGAATACTTCACCAACCTCGTAGGTGCCGAAGACATTGCTGTGCAAGTGAGTCCTGCAGATCAAGACGATTGTGACGGTGAGTTTTAAGAAGAACAAAATTAACTCTCACAATATAATTTTATAATGTATGGACGAATTTTTGGATTGGTGATTAGTTTTATTTTAATCATTCAAGTGTACTATTATGTACAGTTTGAGTTCACATAGCCATGACTATTTAAAAACATAATTTTTCAAATTTTGTAAAATGCTATTTTTATTTTATAACACTTTTCTAAGATAATGGTTGCTCAACCATACATTTTGTTATTTAATTAATATCTGAAACGTGTGCATATTTTTGTCAAGTGTTCAATTATGTACAATTTGAGTACAAACAGCAATGAATTTCTTGAACATAATTTCTCAAATTTTGTAAAATGTTTGTTACATTTTGTAAAAATTTTCTAAAATTTAAGGTTTTACCATCATACATGTTTTTTATTTTCTTAAGCAAAGTATTACATAAAAAATATTGGTTGGAAGTTTTCTAAAGCCTTGGCAATAACCTTTAGGCCTCTCGTCCACTGGGAGCGGAAATCTGCGAAAAGTTGCGAAATCAGTTCGTCAGAATTCGACCGAAAACGCACGAACGATTCAAACACGTGACTAGGTGCGGGACCGCGTCCACTGGGCCCGCATCATTCGTCAGTTTTCGTGCATATAGGTGCGAAGTGCAAAGTGATCCCGTTCAGCTGGGATTTTTCGGACGAACAAGTGCGAAGAGTTGTCGTGATCTAGGCCATGCAGACCTACTCGTACCTACAAGTGAGAATGTTGATAATCAGCAACAAGCATCCACCAGCTCAAGTGCCACTAAAATGTTTAAAAGCCCACCCAAAAAGATAATAAGGTAAAAAAACAAACTGTCAAAGTTTGATGAAAAACTACTCGAAATTGAAAAAAAGAGTAAAATACTAGAAAGAAAAAACAGTTCGCACTCAAGATGAAGACTATCAGTTCCTCATGAGTTTATTGCCTCATCTCCATGATATTCCTGAAGCAAGAAAACTGTTCCTGCACAAAAAAATTATGGACGTTGTGATGGATGAATTATATCAATCTCCGAAAACTTCCTCACATTCTTCGCGGAGATTCCTCCGGGAGCCAGTACAACACGTCTTCCTATTTTCACGATTTTGATCCTATTGGGACCTTCATTTAAATCAATAAACAAGTACTTACATTTTTTGTAACACGTTTATCCATACGCAGTAGTATCGTTATTACGTAACTACCCTTGTTTAGTGAGAAATTATTAAAAAAATATAAGGGTAGAAAAATTTAAAAAGTTTAGTGTTTTTTGCTTTTTCCCCCACTTACCTTAATGTAACAGCCAGCCGATCTCGTGGAGAGATCGCTGCACGAAAATTACTGAATTTTTCGAGTTTCGAGTAGATGTTGTCAACAATGTATTGAAAAGTGTCCTTTTCATTCGAAAATAGGAGAAGAGGTGATTATCATCGATTTGAAGGTCACGCCACAAATGAGAAAATTCCCCAAACTCTTCTCTTTTTACGAAAATTTGATTCACCCACATTTCTCGCCTTCGTCTATATTTCCTTCGTCGATAATAAATCAAAGGTGATAATTCCAACGCTAATTCGTCGTCAGAATCATCATCGAAACTGTTCCGAAGAGCCATCTCGTCTACGCATTCGGACGAACTGAGCGGATCAATGGACGATGGCATTCGACCGATTTCGGACAAAGGGTTTTCGCAAGATTTCGTCGCTTCGCAGTTCGCAGCTTTCCGGTCCCAATGGACGACTAGCTTAATTCGTCGTCAGAATCATCATCGAAACAGTTCCGAAGAGCCATCTCGTCTACGCATTCGGACGAACTGAGCGGATCAATGGACGATGGCATTCGACCGACTTCGGACGAAGGGTTTTCGCAAGATTTCGTCGCTTCGCAGTTCGCAGCTTTCCGGTCCCAATGGACGACTAGCCTTAATTATTGCATACCTGATAAACTCAGGGGAAAAACCAACAGAGTCACGACCCTTTATAAAAAACCCCCTATAAAATATTTAAGAATAAAACAAATTTTGAGTAAACATAAAACCTAAAATAACGAGTTAATAGGCTATTTAATAAATCATTTATGAATTATATTGGTTCAAATATGTTGACAGTATAACGTTTTAAATCTTTATTTTAATTTCCACAGAAACGAACTTTTTTGACTATGTTGGTTTTTCCCTTCCATCCTTCAGTTTGAATTCAGTGTGTAAGTCGCCTCTGTATCGTACAGACATTTTCCACTCCAATTGAGTGCATATCAATTGTAAAGTAATGTTTTTGTATTGAGTTAATATTTATGTAACAGTTTTCCAAATTGATTGCTTCTTAAATTAAATAAAGGTTTGTAAATCTAAAAATCATTTTAAAAAACCTTTGACTCATAATAAAACACGTAACTTATATATATATATATATATATATATATATATATATATATATATATATATATATATATATATTATAATGATATTTTCCTTTAGACGCAATACAATGGGGTTTATATTATTAAATATTTTATTTAAATGAAGATATTTTATTTCTAGTTAAAACACAAACTCCTGAATAATTTAAAATTCTTTATTATAATTATTTTATTTCAACAGTTAACAGAACAATTTTATTTTAACAGTTAAACAATAAACACATAAAAATTTATAACTTAACAAGTTTTAACAAACTCGGTTTAACTCTTATTTCTTTTGATTTTATAGTTACACAATTTTAATACCCTTGGCTATTTTTACGATCTCTTACAATCTCGGGGTTATAGCATGGGCTATATTTTTACTTCTTTTGTTAATTAAATAAATTTTGAAAAACAATATTAAATTTTGAAATTAGTTTTAATAAATATTTTCCTGATGGAAGACTTTAATTTGGAATAAAAAAAAAAAGGCGAAACTATTTGAACTGGATTATGATCTTATTTCTATTAATCACAAGATATTCTAATGTACAATTTTAAACTTCCCTATTATCCTAAGAGTCCACTAAAGTTTATTTTTTTATATAGCGCTAGGTACTTAACTTATCAAATAACGGCGAATGGCTGCTTGCTCACACGTAGAATTCCGTTGTCTTTAAATTTCACTTTTTTTTACACACTTAAATTCGTTTTAGTTCTTTCAAATTATATTTTCACTGTACTATATCTTTTAATTTTCTTATTCCTGTTTAACCTGGCCAATTTTCCTCACAAAACTGTATAATTTTGACGAATTCCTTTCAAATTGAATTTTGACTGCACAGGGCAGGTCTGCTTCCTCGGCGTCACCACGCCAGAATGCTTCTAACTAAACTAAAACTTTGTTTTTTCTTTTAAAATGTTACAAATATGGCGGCCTCCTTCTTAAAAAAAGAAATCATATGCTCTAATTTAACGAAGTTCCGTTCCTTCCCACTAGAGTCAAACTGCACCTGACCGACTTATATTTGTTTTTACAGCTGATGCAATAACGCGATTGTTTTCACCAGTTTTAATTTTGTTAACATACTGTTTCAATTTTCCGATCCTTAACCAACCTTCCAGTGTTTATTTAATTACTATTATTAGTGTGTGAAGTGTCTTTGTGTTTTACTTTTGTAAAATTTCGAAATGTGTGTGTTTTGACTGGACTTTTCCAAACATAACCTTACATTGTTTACAATCGTTTTTCACTTTTTCCTTCAAGTAATTACTTATGCCCTATTTTACTAATATTTACAATTTTGTTTAACATATAACTATTATTAGATTATCTTGTTTTAAATTTTATTTGATACAACAAATTTCTTTATGTATTTACAGTTCAAATATCTTATTTACTAATCTAGGCTTTTACCTAAATTTAGTTTCAATTTTAACCAACCAATCTTTTAATGAATTTCTTTTTAAATTTTGTGTGAGTTATTTCTAATATATTCTTCCAATTCTTAAATAATATTATATAGCCCATTCTATAAATGTTACAATGTCCCCTAATTTAATTTAAATAAAAAAAAATATTACTAATATCTACATTACACATTCTTTACATTTTACAAGCTTGTTTAAATATACATATTTTTTTTTTTTTAAATTAAATTCAAATTAACATTTATTTCCTAATTGTACATTTTATTTAATAACTAATTGAACACATTTTTTATTGAGTAAGTACCTCAACACTTTGGCTAACTTACCGTCCATTGTCTTTACTACTTTTATAACTGTCCATTTAAAAGTCATTTATACATTTATCTGTCCACTTTTGTCCATTTATACTTAATTCCTATGACACAATTTTATCTTAATTCTTTAACAATCAAATACTGAGCTGAAAACTTCAAGCTACATATTACTTAACTTATCTTCTAACAATACAATATACTTATAACTAACATTCAATCAACAATTCTTTAACAATTCTAACATATAGTAACAATAAATCATGTTCTAGTATTTACAATTCCTTCCATAATTATATATTTTTTTATTTTTTATTACAATTGGAATCCTTCCAATCATAAGTCTGATTCAATATTTATTTAACATTCTCTGATACCGTGTCTTTAAATCCCAGCCTATCCGAGTCATAGTATGTCTAGATTTGGTCAAATTGGTTATAACATTTCTCTTTCCCTTATTTCTGTTTATTCCTTGTTTATCATTTATCTCATATTTATTTTGCTTTTAGCTTCATCTAACTCTCAGTTCTAAGTTAGTATTTTATCTCCCCTTCCAATCTCGCATCCAGTTCAATTATTTTCTTATATCATTTCAGTTTATTTTGTATGAAGTTTAACATCTAATATTTTTAAAGGTTGCAATTTCATATCCTCTATTTGATCATATCTATAGTTCCTTCGATTACACTATCCCTATATCAACGAATATAAATTTTGTTTTAATACTTATATATATCAACGCAGATTCTCCCTTACAATACGACGAAGTTTAAATACACAATTACCATATTTTTATTACAACGATGCTTGAATATTTATTATCATAGATTCATATTTCTTTTATAATATATAATATATACGACGAAGTTCCATTATTTATCAACGCAGATTCTCCCTTACAATACGACGAAGTTTAAATACACAATTACCATATTTTTATTACAACGATGCTTCAATATTTATTAACATAGATTCATATTTATCCATTATTCATTTGACATTAGTCAAATGTGTGTGTTTTGACTGGACTTTTCCAAACATAACCTTACATTGTTTACAATCGTTTTTCACTTTTTCCTTCAAGTAATTACTTATGCCCTATTTTACTAATATTTACAATTTTGTTTAACATATAACTATTATTAGATTATCTTGTTTTAAATTTTATTGCCAATTATAACATAATTTCCTAAAGACGCTATACAACGGGGTTTTACTATTAAATATTTAAATGAATAATTAATTCTTTATTATTATTTTTCTAATAATCGTACCCCACGTTGGTGTGCCAAATGTAAAGATATTTATAAAACGCTTTTCCTGATGGAAAAACTTTAATTTGGAATAAAAAAAAAAGCGAAACTATTTGAACTGGATTATGATCTTATTTCTATTAATCACAAGATATTCTAATGTACAATTTTAAACTTCCCTATTATCCTAAGAGTCCACTAAAGTTTATTTTTTTATATAGCGCTAGGTACTTAACTTATCAAATAACGGCGAATGGCTGCTTGCTCACACGTAGAATTCCGTTGTCTTTAAATTTCACTTTTTACACACTTAAATTCGTTTTAGTTCTTTCAAATTATATTAACCCTTTACTATATCTTTTAATTCACTTAATCCTGTTAATCTGGCCAAGTTTCTTCACAAATCTGTATAATTTTGACGAAGTTTCTAATAAATAGAATTTTGACTGCACAGGGCAGATTCGCTACCTTACTCGGCGTCCCACGCCAGACCGACTCTAACTACGCGTCCTTAGATTTTCTTTTAAAAATGTTACAAATATGGCGGCCTCCTTCTTCTTAAAAAAAAACATATGGATTATAATTTAGTTCAATTTCTTCTCACTATAGTCGACTGCACACTTGACCTATTTTTTTACTTTCACATCTGTTTTTACAGCTGATGCAATAATGCGATTGTTTTCACCAGTTTTAATTTTGTTAACATACTGTTTCAATTTTCCGATCCTTAACCAACCTTCCAGTGTTTATTTAATTACTATTATTAGTGTGTGAAGTGTCTTTGTGTTTTACTTTTGTAATATTTCGAAATGTGTGTGTTTTGACTGGACTTTTCCAAACATAACCTTACATTGTTTACAATCGTTTTTCACTTTTTCCTTCAAGTAATTACTTATGCCCTATTTTACTAATATTTACAATTTTGTTTAACATATAACTATTATTAGATTATCTTGTTTTAAATTTTATTTGATACAACAAATTTCTTTATGTATTTACAGTTCAAATATCTTATTTACTAATCTAGGCTTTTACCTAAATTTAGTTTCAATTTTAACCTAACCAATCTTTTAATGAGTTTCTTTTTAAATTTTGTGTGAGTTATTTCTAATATATTCTTCCAATTCTTAAATAATATTATATAGCCCATTCTATAAATGTTACAATATATATATATATATATATATATATATATATATATATATATATATATATATAATATATATATATATATACACACACACACACGCACACAGGTCAAATCCTGCTGTAATGAAATCGTAGAGACCACGAGAAACATTTTGTTAAACTGAAATTTTGTTATACAAAAATGTAAGCTTCAGTTTTTTAGTCCATTTGCATTACAGCAAAATAATGCTGTAACACAAAGTTCAGATTTCTTCCCATATTTGCACGTTTCTTCTTTAGCAGTTAATGAATGATGCAGCAACAGTTGATAAAATTTGCCTGTTTCGTCGGGATTAAAAATATTTTCCTGGATGTAAGGGGTACTCATTGTTAATGTTTGGAATGGTTTCTGTTCTCCATTCATTAGCTTTATTTATAGGAATGCTAATATTTCTCCACAAATTGTCTTACATTTTATTCCACATCTTTTCTGAAATCAATTAAGCCATCCAACTCTTGTTTGAAACTCTTCATAGCCAGTTAATTCATAGCAGATTGTTTGACCTTACATCAACAAACCATCCTTTACATAACCTGTCTTGTTTAAATCATTATGTAATGCCTTGCAAATTTTTCCAGATAGGTGCAAGGCTACAGTCAGAAGATGGATCTTCGATTTTTTCTTTCAGATTGTAAATGAAGTAGATGGGGGAATTCTAAAATCTTAAGCTACATCTATTTTCTTTCTGACCGAATCAATACTTTTATGGCAAGTTTATCTTGGATTGTAAACTGATATATTTAGACGCCTTGTTTCTCCATTATATACTGATACTACAGACACTTAAAACTACTATAACACTCTCCGTATACTGTAGTGTACTGTGTAATTCTTTACAATGATAACAGATTGTGAGTAATTTATGTTTCCTTTCAAATATGGCGATAAACATGACTCTTTAGAAACAATAATTATATTTTTGTATTGTAAAAATATTTTGTACAATGTAAAGAAATTTATGTATTATCGTTTCGTAAAAACAGGATTTTTTTAGACACGTATTTATGTTGCAAAGCAATCAAAACATGATACAAATTTTGTTATACTGAAAATTTTGTTATATTGGTATTCATTATATGAGATTTGACCTGTAAAATTATTTGTTAGGTATTATATTTGTAACGTAAGGTTATGTTTACAACAAAAGTTTTTGTCAATTTTTAATTTATAAATAATACACACAACAAATCTCTAACCACAAATATTTTTATTTGTGATTCTAGTCTAGAGAATAGAATAACAATATTTGAGGTTAGAGGTTTGTTGTGTGTATTATATATTAATAATAAACCATGGTAAATTATTTCAAGTAAATAGTGATTTTAATTCATGTTTTACACATGAATGCGGTCCTAAAATGTACTGTTTGTTATTTAGACATTTTTTGTTATTAACATTTGTGAAAATAAAAAAAAAGTAGAAGTTGATCCCTATTTTTCAAGTATTATTTTGAATCTAGCTGGTTTTATCTGTTAATTGTATTAATATTCTGCCTGTTATTGTTTTTGAAAATTAGTATGTGTTGTATTTTTTCTCTGTGATATATTTTACAGCAATTGTACAAGAACTTTTTAGAATTTGCACACACTTTATTAATTTGGAATTACCCTGTAAATTGTTTAAAAAAAATCTATTGTAGCTTATTCAAAGCCTACATAGTAAATTATAAATTAAATGTTCCCAATATGCTAAACTTAAAAAAGTATTATTTTTAAGTTTGTTTTTTTAAAAGAAGTAACTATATGATGACAGTTCAAACACATCGATTAATCAACAGAAATATTACAAAAGTAATCACCATTTTATAATTAATATGAACTATTAAACTTATTCAATATTTGAAGAGGGCTAGAGAAGGTGAGGAGTTGAAAAAAATATTTTAGAGTGCTTGGAAAACGAGTGTAAGTAAAAAACTAATATTCAGTATAACAGTTTATTGTTTTAAAAATTTACAGCAGATTGACATCATTACTTATAATTCTTATATAATATTAATCTAACAATTAAATTATATAATTTTTAATACATACTTCAATATTTCAACTAAACCAGAGTTTCAAGTGCCATATTATTGACTTATAGATCTTTTTCTGGCCATCTTCAGAGTTACAATTTTTACTGAAACTCTAGCAATAATATAAAAGTTGAAAGTAAAACTGTTATTCTTATTAAGTTGTCATATAAAACCAATAAACAATTTTACTAGGGTAAGCTGTGATTAATTATAAACATTTAGTAATTCTACTAAAATACGAAATGGAAATATTAAGATAAACAAGAAATCTTTATTGTAATGTTTTTTTGTATGTTATGTAACTTATAAACTTGATACACAGTAATCATGTATTTGTACTAGAAATAAACATTGGATCGAACATCTACTAGTTTTTCGTTGCTTATCTGTGATTTAATAAGCTATGACTTTAAATAGATTTACTTTCTTTATTACAAATATTAAACAAAGAAAAATAATAAATAATTTGTTTTTACAGGTTTGTATAGTTTTCTCCTATATACAACAAGAAAGAATATCCAGATATTGTCTTCTGATACTGCCTAACATAATTTAATCTCCTTCAGCCTATATTGCAAGAGAATAAACTCTTTTGTATTGTAAATCATTTTTGTATAGTGTATAAGGTTTTTATTTATTTTTTTGCATTTATACTCACATTTTAATTTTAAAATGTAATATAATTATATTAATTTTATGAACTTATTGTAAAAAAAAATTAAATATAACCTACTTAAAAAGGAATTAATGAAATCAATAAAAATGAAAAGATATTTAGGATATATGTTCTATGTTCTTTACTTGAGTAATTTGTCTCGGTCACATAAATATTTATATGGTCGGTTATTTTTCATTACGTAAACAACTGATATATCCAAATAAGTAACCAAAGTACTCATGTCCTAATTCCTTTAAAAATATATTTATGCATATATATCTATAATTAGTTGGTTTTAGATATCTCAACAAATTTTAAAATGGTTAATTGAGGTCATCTAAACATATTTATGTATAGTTAGAGAAATCAGCACCTAACAATGAATGTAATTTTATCAATAAATGAAATAAGCTGACTCACAACTTGTCAACATGTAGATAAATAAATGACATACATATAAATAATGACAATGGTCCTACACACTCATATAATTTAATTTATGGGCACAATTTCAAGGCCCTTTTTTCTTTCACTGCCTAACCTAAACAGATTTGAGATCATCTGTCCCCAAAATTTTGAACATAAAAAAACATCATTTAATGAATAGGATACTACAAACTAATTATCAGGTTTGTTCTATCTTTATTAAAAATTAATGCAGATTACTTCTAGTTATGCTTGAAAGTTAAATATTGTTTAAATGCTAAGTGTTACTAGATATCTAATTGCCTTATATAATCCATTACTTGTGTTAAGTATTTTGTGGTTAAAAATAAATATATAATTTAAATATTAAATGTTGTATACCTTAAGAATTTTGGTTTTAAATTTTTATAATTTAAGAGCAATATAAATTATATTTTACTCTAATTCTATCTGTTTTTCTTAAACAAAAAACGAAAAAACTAAATAAATAATACATAGCATTGTTTAAAACAAAAAAAACACTTGTAATATATTACACTTGCCTATAGTAGGCACCTAACACTATAAGTGTAATATATTACAAGTGTTTTTAGTTAAAACGTAGTAGCTCATGTGAAGATGGAATCAACAAATATGAGTTTTAAAACATGTTTCTGAAACGCTATGTTTCGATTTCAAACTGAAATCCTCTTCAGCAGTAAAAAATCTTTTTTTTTATACATTATTATCTTTCAAGCATTGCATACATTCCTTTCAAAATTAGTAAAACAGTTTTAAAAAAACCATTGCTAATACAATAACAATTAGATAAAGTAAACCAAATATCACAATTGTCTGTGTTTAAACAAGTCAAACTTACTCAATGAAAATGTCTTATATACAGTAGCTCACAATGGCCATCTTTGGAATTATTTTTATTGTTTATGCTAATAAGAACAGAAAGCATGAAATTGAAAAATTCTCAAGTGATTGGATAAATATCATGATCCTAAATATGAGCGTTTAAACAATGTTGTTTTTCTATATAAATTATTTTAATAGATAATCATTTTTTCAAATACTAGATTGTTTTCATTAATTAAAATTTTTAACAAGAGGTCTAATGCGTAATTTGGTTTAGAGAGTTTAATATGTAGTTATTTCATTATATGAAACTATTTTCTCAATATTGAATTTTTAAAATTCATAGTCTTTTAAGATTATATTCAAAACCTTATAAACTTTGAAAATATATTATTAACCATGTAAAAATTACACCATTGCTACTTTTTCTCATTTGTACTTGTTACTGAAAATAATATTAAATCTTGCAATTGTTGGGTTGTAGGTATTGAGGTTTTTGAACCTATTTATCAATTTAACTTCGCAAGAAAATAACTTAAGTCTTGTCTGTGACATAACATAATGCACTGACAAAATGCGAAACATCTGTTGAGAAATAACAGTAAGTAATGATTTTTCACCAAATTGAATTGACAAGTGAATTATATTTAGCCAAAAATATAAGATAAATAACACTAGATGTGTAAAGTTATGTTTAAACGATTGTAAGATTATTTCTGTGATAGAGTAGTCTTATTTTTGTGATAATGTTCCAGGGGGAAGTCAGTTATGTATAGTAATTATTCATTTAAACAAAATGTAATTTAGAGTTATTTGTCATTGTTTCATTGTTAACCACCTTGGATATAATAAAATTATTTTGTATACCAGTTATCCTTCGTATTATTTACAATACCAATTATAAACCGATTTTGTTTTAATTATTAAAACCTTGAGTTTTTTAACCAGTACCAAGAAGAATGTGTTGTATAAATTTTGTTTAATTTCTCAATTTAGTAATAAGTAAAGTTTCATTACTTCAATTTCAAAATTTTATATTCATTTTTGTAACTTCATTTGATCTAATGTGTTTTGTAAAAATTTGTTTTAAAAATAAAATTATATATTTATCTATACATTTCAGTGTTCTATACATTTCAGAGTTTCAATGTATCTATACATTTATTTATAAATAAAATTTCAAAAGCTGGGAGGAAAAGGATAGAGAAAGGTCTGGGAAGAAGAGGAAAGAAAAAAGTTTTTTAACTAATGACTTGGATATAAATTTTTGGTAGCTTATTGCTTTCAGAATATTTTTACCTTAGAAATGTTTTGAATGCTCATCATGTTTCTATATGTAATATTCTAAACATCCAACTATACTAATATTTAAGAAAACCCTCTAACTATATTATTTAATAATAATCCAATACACATTTTGTTTTCAAACAATAATCTGTACATGCATCACAGTACACACTAAGGATGGTCGATATTTTCTGTTTCAGTGACTTGTCACTGATATTCATTTGATGCTGGTGGTACCAGTGACAAAATATAGAAAATGCCAGTTTCAGTGACAAGGATCGATAGGAAGTTCCCTCTGTTGTGATTAGGCAAACTGTCACAGTCAGTGGATGTAATGGTTGTCATGAGTTGATTTGTTGCTGTCACTGGTTCTACTCATTTATCTCGTATGTGGGTGGTCCATTTGTGTCAGTTTTCAAGATACTGACAGTGTTGTGTAAAGTAGATGCTTTTTCACACTCGGTAGTTTGTTCTTAATTTTGTAGAAATTTATTTTAAAATTATATGAGGCTTCCAAAAAAGAAAAAGCGAGGTGCAGAATCATTTAACTAGTGTGGTATGCCTGCTTGTTATTAGCACATATAGAGCAGTCTCAATATCCCTTGTTACTGGTAAAAGTTACTGATGACGCTCTCACTAAAATTACCGTTCCATTGAAGTCACTGGATCGACCATTCCTAGTTCACACTGATTTACTACTAACAAGTGCATGTTAACTTAGCAGCTATTCATTCATTCATTGCAGTAGTCATTCATTGATATCAATTGCAGGTGACATTGTCTTATAGTTTGAGATGTATAGAAGGTAAAAGAACTGCTTACTTCAACTAATATAGGTAATCGTAATTTTAAGTGCGGAAAACTAAAATTAAATTCCAAACCTCATTTGTTTGTAATTCAGTTTTTAATAAACATTTAGAACTGTTTAACAATTTATTAATCCTAAAATTGCTATTTAATTGATTTTTTCAAGTATCTAGGTTATGTTTAGTGTCTAAAACAGGTTCAGCAATACTTAATATATATCTGGCCTTTGTTATTCTATATACATCTAATGTGATTTTTTAATCGAGATTTATGTTTATCCATTATACAATTTTTCACGATCATTATATTCGTAGTACTCAGCTTTATCTAATGTTTGTGTTTTATCGACTTCCTAAAAGTTTTAAGTAAATGAGTTGAAACCTTATATTCTTGAAAACTGACTGTAACTCTTTGGTCAAAACATTGTCGACTATTAATATATTGAATTTTCCTTTTCCAGGATAAGTGTAGTTGAGTCGTGTGTGAAATTTTTAAACTTTTCTGATAATATTGTTGATAATCTTAAAATGATAACGATTAAATTTGGTTGCTCTAAACATGTTAATTGCCATGAGAAGCCAACCAGGTCAGTATAGCAGGGTTTAACATTAAATTGGTTGGTCTGTTATGTCCACAGTGTGGACACCCATCGAATAAAGTGGAAATATTGTGATTTTTATAAGAATTATTTTTCTCTATAATTTATATAGCAGAAATAATATTTTAATGAGAAATGAAGAAAGAGCTTAGCTTTGAGGAAATGGTTAAAGTTGGAAATTAAAATAAATTTGAAACAACAGTTCTAGATCACCTTGGATAATTAAAGGAAGAAATCCAAGATCTGTATGTATTTAAAATAAAACAAATTGAAAAAAAGAAGTGAGATAAAATTCACTTATCACAAGTGGTTAAGAATGTTTTTTTGATAAAAACTTGAACTTGAGTCTTGAAGAGTAGATTTGTGACCTCAGAATGTTCACTACAGAGCATATTTTGTTTAGTGCTAACACACTTAAATGTTAGAATTAGTTCACTTGGAAGGTAATTTATCACAAATTCACTTTTCACAAAATAATAAAGTTTCAACATAGTCAGTTATTAAAGTTTTATCAACAAAGTCCTTTAAATTCAAATAAAAGAATAATAACATATAATTATGAAGGATATCCAGTTTGATCATTTAAAGACCATTCTTTGAATCTAAAAAAATTACTGACCATATGCAAAGCATTGAAAAATTGGAAAAAACCCCAATAGCACAAAAATAAATAATACAAGTTACTGAAGATTAAACCTTTATGTACATTTTAATCACCATGTCATCATCATCATCATGAGAGGGTCTTATTACAACATTTTGTAAATAATGATGATAACATGGTAATTGAAATTTATATAAGGATTTAATCTTAAGTAACTTGTATTATTTGTTATTTTTTAGGTATTGGGGTTCTTTCCAATCCATCTTTATTTGTAATATATTGTATCACTGTGCTCTTGATATTGTACATATACAAAGCAGGTGAAATTAAGGATAATTTGTTTCAGTCAATAGAATTCTTACTAATATATGAACGCGTTCCATAGTTTTGGAATGTAGAAATGCATAAAATAAAGCACCAATTTGAGACAAAACATTTGAATTGATCAAAGTGCCTAGCCAAAGTAACAGCGAAGAGTTCTAGTGGCAACTTACTATCATATCAAAAAATAAAATGCATTCAGAAGTTGAGTTACATTGTGTATACATGGAAAAATATCAGAATATTGAGTTTTTTGAAAGAAGCTAACTAGGCATAGTTCATCTGGTGTTGATATGGACATCATCTATAATTGAACACAATTGTGGTAGGCTGGAAATAGTGCTGTTACACTGGAAAAGATTAGCCTCGAGGTTTATACAAAAAATGGCAAATCATATGATTCTGGTTTTTTAATTCACATTAATTTGAATGCAAAACAGAGAATGCACCTAATTTATTGTTATAAAATTATTACTAAACTATCAATCAGCATTGCTTATTATGAGGACACATGTGCTGGCTACATGACAGCCATAACAGCAATAAACTTAAACTCATTTGACAATTGTATACAGTGCATACTGTGAAACATTTACTGTATTAAATTAATCTTAATTTTTGTTGATTCTATCTTCACATGAGCTACTAGTTTTCACTAAACACTTGTAAATATTTACAAACTTGCCTATAGTAGCACTTACTTATATTTGTTGAGGATGGCTGTTTTGGGAGATGTGTCCCATTGTCAACTCAAATTCTTCATAAACAACACAGATATAACTATTGCTACACAACCGAACAATACAAAATATACAGACACTTCAAACTACACCCTACACACATACTCAATACACAATTACATTATAACTCACACACACTTTTGGACATCATAACTCCTAATACTCAAAATATACATCCACACCACCATAATATGCCACCCCCACCCTAATACCCTAACCTACGAAAACCTTGAGATCAGTTACGGTCTGAGTTGACAATGAGACACATCTCCTGAAACGGCCGTGCTCAACAAATATAAGTAAGTGTTACTATAGGCAAGTTGTAAATATTTACAAGGGTTTAGTGATAAATTTCCTTTTAAATTATATGTAAATATACTAAATTTCATAGTGTAATATGGCTCCTAAGGAAGGCCTTTTCCCAGAATGTTCATTTATTAAATTAGGTTTTGCCTCATATATAACATTATTTAAAATCAAGTCATACAATTTGATGGACGGATGGATTCACAGCTATAGAAAAGCCACAAAATTTATGCTAAAGCCAAACAAGTATAACAATAACTCTGCTAACTTCTTGAATATTGTGGTCCATTATGTTCAGTGAATCTTAATTAATCACTAAAACAATAGTTTATTACTATCCAAACTTTTTAAAGTGATTAACCCTTTCAGTCCCGAATTTTCAATTAAAAAAAAAAAAAATTTTGCTAATTTATTTTGGATCTAATAATTATTTGCTAATTTTTACTAAAAAAATAATAAAATTTCATCAATTGATTATCAAAATATTTTAATGGCTACAATTGTGTACATCAGGTCACGATTGGCATAATGGTTTCCAATAGTGTTTGCTCTTATTCAAAATAAACCTGCCTTATAAGAATGTAAAAAACGTTACTGTGAATCTTTTAAAGTAAATGAACTACAATTGCATTTAAAAAGTGTATTATTTTTAATATTAGTAAAAAACTATCTAAAAAAACCATTGAATAACAAAATATTTACAGATATTCTTAAGCGATGGGTCTTTTTAAAAATTGTTAAACTTATGTTAATTTACAGTTTGCATGATAGTTTAACTATTTTGTATGATAGTTTAAAAAACAGTTTTTATTTTTTGTCAAACACAAATGTATGTTGCATTTTATACAAGAAATTCTTGATCGGCCAGTACATTTTGGATATTTACATCGACTTGGTAGAACACCAGAGTCATGTTATGGAAGGTGACCCACACCATCAAATTGTACCTCCTGAAGTGGTCGTTTTTCACCATGTCTACGTTGTATAAGTGTTGAAGGTGAAGCAATGTTGCTTGGCCGGCCCCGTTTTTTTACCTGAACATCTCTACCAACTTTAATTAATCCATCCATGACTCTAATTCTAAACTCAAGAAGGTCAAACATTTTCTTTGGATTAACTCCTAGTACTGTTGCATCTCTCTTGTATTCATTCCATCCTTGCAGTACAGCCATATCAATTCCATGAAATATTAGAATAATGGCCACTTTTTTGACCGAATAATTATTCGATAGTAACTTATGCACTGGTCAAATAAATCCACTCCAACCATGCCGTAATTATATTTTTTTATAATTTCAGGTCGATCAACTTTGACATATCTTTTAACTGATTTATCCCATCGCTCAACTTGATCAATATTTCCAGCCCCAATAAAATTTGAGCCTGTAACAACACACTTGCTGTCAATCCATTTTACTAGAACAATGTTGTGTGCACTTGATATTTCATATGAAGATCCTCTTCCTTTTGTCAACGCTTCTTTATCTGTTATGAGAGGTGGCTGAAAAAATCTATTTATTCGTACCGTACCTGCTGCCATAATCTTCATTTGCTGCAGAATATATAGTAAATTGTAAGAGGAAAAAAAATTATCAAAGTATAATTCGTGTCCAATCCCACTACTAAATCTTTCAGCTAGCTTCAATACAACACTTGATCCTAATCCAAAAGCTTTCAAATTATCTTGAGGAAGTTCAGTAGTACTGCCCTGATAGATAATGAAGTCATAACACATACCACTTTTTCCGCACAACATGAATATTTTTATACCCCATGGGTTGGGCTTATTTTTTACATATTGTTTGGACACCATTTTTCCTGTAAATGGTACCATGGCTTCATCCACATTTAATACCTTCTCTACTTGTAATTGCAAGCATCGTTTTCTTATAAAATCGTATAGAGGGCGAACCTTGAAAAACTTATCATTACAATCTTTAGGAACGGCAAGATTATTAACCAAATGTAAGTTATTTCTTAGTTCAAAAAATCGGTCCCTTGACATATTTTCTGTGAACAGAGGAAATTTCAAACTAGTATTCCAATACATTTGCAGTCTAGGTAATTTGTATATTGCTGTTGCTATATGTAGAGCCACCAATGTTTTCATTTCATTCAAATTGGTAGGTTTAAAACTAGTTCTACCTTGTTGCAACGCATAAATATTTGTCATTTCGGTCATTAGTATTAGTAACTCATCTGGAATATATCTGTGGAAATAGGACAATGGTGACAGAAGTTCTTCCACCTCTGATAAGTCTAATCCTTTCAATTCATCTTCACTGAATTTATCAAATGACCGATGTCGCCATTTGACATTTTTCTTATTTCCTATATCATATGCATTAGGTCTTTGATTAGGACCACTATTATCATTATTTGGTGATTCTGATTCAGTAACTGAATCATATTCATGAATAAGCTCAACCTCATTAGGGATGTCAGCATCAATGTCATCAATTGTTTCTTCTAAAAGTTCATCATTTCGATCTAGCCTATCTGAACCTATCCTAATTGTCTTTTTTGGAGATACAATGTGATCAATGTTATATATGTTATTTCCATTATTATCACTTTCAGTTTTATTATCATCTTCAATGTCACTTATATCAGATAAATCTCCATCATACAACAAATCTAGTAATAAGTCCACATTATTAGCGTAATTATTAAAGGATTTTGAAAGGCTGGCATTACTTCCCTTACTTGTACTTGCGATATTTTTATTCATATTAACACGCGTCACAAACACTAAAAAAACAACGTAAAACAACTCCGAAAAATAAAATTAAGGTTTTTTGGTTATGTCTGTCTGACAATAACAAAGAACTGATGGTTACAATTGTGTCCATGAAGTTTGGAACATCAAAACAAATTCTAAATCATTCCTTATAGTAAAATAAGGTAATATATCACAAATATATACTCTCAAGTTAATATTTAAATGAAAATATTAATTGAAATACTCCTATGAACACAGTTAAAAACTAACAACACACCACATTACAACATGTAAACAAGACAGTCTGACCTTGTACTAGAACAGCTGCTATTATAGTTATATTGTTGGTCTACAGATGGCAGCAGGGTTTGTAAATGCTTTACACTAATGTGTACAAAGGTATCCAACAGTTCACAACTTAAGAATTTATGGTTTTCATGCAGTTTTATCCAACAGAAATTAATGTACACAATTGTAGCCACCAGGTCTTAAAGGGTTAATTTGCTAGCTTGATCGAATTATCGTTTAAAATAAGAATGAGTTGAAAATGGTGCCTGCAATGTTACTGGATTTATACATCCTCTTCATATTAATTTTCTTCACAACTCTTGCAAGAATAATATGCAAAGAACAAACAGGAGGATTACCTTATACTTTCTTACTTACTTTTTATATTATTCTTCCAACCATTTTAAAATTGTATTGTACATACAAAAGTCTAACTATAGCTGCAGTATCTTGGAGACAAGGCATTGGAAATTCTGTTTGAGTTTACATCGCAAATCGTTTACTGTTTCTAATGTTTAGATATTTGTGAGATAGTTTTTGAGGAAATAGGGTTTAATATGTCTACATATCTGAAGCCTTTTGGGGTTAACAATTTATTTATTTTAAAAAATTTAAAAAAAGGCATTACTGACAAATTATTACACGTCGCTTTGGAGTAACATTCACACAAATACTTTGTCATTAGCTATTTGTTATGTGAGCAAAATCCACAAATTTTTGTTTCCTGAGTTTCTTTTTCACATGGTGGTAGCTCTTGTTGTACATCTGTGAGATAGCAGTCATCTGCTGAACAAGGGTGAGGCAAGAACTAGCATTGTCACCAGGGTTGTATGAGTTTGATGTGAAATTCCTTCTATGTAGAAAGAGGGATATCCTCGTTTGAAGTAATTTTGTTAGCATATTTACTTGGTAGTTCACGATAATATTTGTCATTTCAAAAAACACATATGGACAGTTGTAATTTCAATGTCAGGAAAGAGAGAAGTAAAACTGTGTGTTACTGTCTTTACATGTTAGTTTTATTGTTTGTATCAATTAAAACGTTTAAAAATATTTTATTTAACAAGACTCCAGATAATATTATCTTTACAGTTATTCCACACATTCCCTACCATCTGAGAAAAGCGTATAAAAATGTCCAAAAACATGTCCTAGAGCTATATAACCAACATTTGATTTTTTACATAGAAAGTTATTTTTCCATTGAATTTAAGTTAGGATTTGTTGCTTGCGGGCAGTCTCAATGGAGTGCCATACAACGTATACATATAATTAAATATGCCTATAAAAGAGTCAAATCTTATTTTCTCTAGGCATTCAGATAAGTCACACGATTCAATTTATTGAATTTAATGTCTTTAACAAGTCAATACAATATTACCAGCTTTTAGGGTAGATAAAAGCTGCACATAGTGTACATTATGTTTGGTTTGGCTCATAGGCTCCTCTCTGCTCGATAATGCCTGCTTTAAATTTTTCATAAAAAAATGTGACTGGTTTTTAAATGATAACTCCGTAAAATTTTATGTTATAATACACTTCTTAAAAGAACCATTTAGTGGAAAATTGCAATGGGTTCAATATATTTTGAAAAGGGAAGAGTTTGACTAAACTACTATTTACAAAGAAATGCAAACTTTGATCAGAAAGTTAAAAAAAATTAAATGTGTGATAAGAAAAAAGTAAGAAAAACTAGGGAAAAGAATATTAAAAAAATATTAGGTTTTAAATAGGCTTAAGCAAGTGGTTTCAACTTCCAGTTAAGGGAAGATCATTGAGATGATCTTGTATTCCCTTACCTGGTTTAGAAAACAAGTTATCTCCTACCACAGATAAGGTCAAGATTGACTATACTTAGTGCATTATTTTTCTTGAATCACTCACCAGATTGCTGAAGATTTGAACTTATAGAGTGCAAAACAATCAAGACAACACAACATCTGGAATGGTTAATGGAGGAGAGATTTTTAAAAAAATTAATTAAATTAGTTCAGCATGTCATTGATTAATTTATTAATGAAGAAAATTACTTTTATTGCAGTTTTTGAATTGTACATCTTGAGGTTTTTTTTAATTACTACTTTTAGTATCACACGTGAAAAAACACTACTTACTGATATTTTTTATCAGACCCGTTTCACACTGGATTAGTGCATTGTTCAATGCTGTGAGATACAATGCTGATCTAGTGTGAAACGTGACTGCTAAAAAAAAAGTAAGTAGAGGTTTTTTGCCAAGTGATACTAAGTAGAATTTCTTTACCAGAAGAGCCTCGTGGTTACCCTGTATGCAGTAGAATCGTAGTGAGTAGGATTTCTAATACCTACAGGTTCACACAGTTTGAATATATAGGAGTCTCAGTGTAGTCTGAATAATACACAGTGTTACAGATGTAATGAAATGAGTAAGTTACTTGCTAAGTATTTTGTGTTGTAGAACTGTGAGAGATGCCAAGCCTCTGTATATGTCTATACCTCCCATGGCATTCAATTACTTTGATACGTTATCTGCCATTATAACAAAATGCATGTGTCTGTCTTAGTTATAATCTTTTGGGTTTTGAAAGTTAGAAATGTCATAACTAGCAATAATATTATATTTGTTCACAAAGCATCAATCCTGGAAAATGCAAAACAGATTTTTAAAATAAAATGTTTTAATGAAGTATAAATACAGTAATAACAATTTTAAATCTAACTAGAAAATATATAATTTAAAAAAAACTCGTTTTGTTAGAAAAAAGAGAGTTGTAATAATTCAACCACGTATTTGTAAAATATTGTCATGAGTTGAATTTGATCATAATTTAGACCAAGTACCACAAATTTAGCAAGAGGAAATAACTAAATATATAAAAGAAACATGGCATCCTCAGTTTGTAAAATAGTGGAACCATTACTTATATTGTTATATGAAACCATTAATTTGAATATTACTATTAATGATTTTAAAATTATTAGAGAGTCTAAATTTTGCTAATGTAAATTTTTAAAAGTTGTTTGTTGTAATCATCTGTAATTCACTGATTAAAATATAATTAAATAATTTGTAACAAAGTGAATTCTTAAGAGCATACTTGCTGACGGGTTTTGAAACAATCGTTCGGAAGGAGTAGAGGCTTAGCTTCGTAAAAGGAATGACTGTTTTGAAACTCGCCACCAAGTAAGCTGTTAAGTATTCACTTAGTTGCGAATTATTTAATTATAATTTTTAAAATATATCTATAATATATATACTTATGTTTAAGATTATTTTGGTTTTTTTATTACTATATTTATTATTACTGTATATGATATAGTTTTAATATCTTCTTCAAAATGTTTATATAAAACTACCCACTGTGTTCAACCAATCTCAGACTTTACTTTTCCAATTATTTTAATTCCTACTAAACAGAATCATTTGATTTATTCCTTGTTTTGTATTTGTGTTTGCAATAATATCTGCCATTGTAAATAATAAAGTGAGTAATTTTTAAAAAAATGTTTAAGATTTTGTCATATTAAGCGCGACTATTTTAGTAGGAATTTTATTGATGTTTCAACAAAGTAATTACATTTATTGTTGCTTAGAAACACAAGACTTATAATTAAAAAATAATCAGTGCTTCAGGTCATAATGTTATTGGTAACTTTTAGTTTTAATAATTTTAATTCAAATTATAACAAATATTTACATATCTAATTATTGTACTCACTGAAAATGATAATTTCAGTTTAAGTTACTGGGATGTTTAATGTTGATTTCCAGGTTGAGTCTAAGAAAATAATTTAATCTATATAGTCTCACTTTTCTCATTTGGATTGCCCATATGATCGATTAATAATTTTGAAAAAATATTTAATTTGTTTTGAAATGCATAATTTTTAGCTATGACTATATTGTTTTTATAACTTAAGCCCTAATTTTAATAAAAACTATGAGTAAAAGATAACTTAAATTTCTGTCTGCTCGTATTTTTAGAGATGATTTGTTTTCACAATAGATATTTTCACAACAGTTTACATCCTCACTATCTCAAGTTTTTTATATACTTGAGAGATCTGATGGTCATTAGACAGAGTGAAGTATATTTATTTTAAAACTTGCAGTTTTTATGTTGTACATCTTGAGGTTTTTGTATAAATTATACTTTTTTGTATTAACTTGACAAAAAAACCACTACTTACTGATTTATTCAGCAAACACGTTTCACACTAGATCATTGCATTATTCAATGTTGGGAGCAACACATCTGAGCAAGTTGTGTCAATGACTAACAGCATTGAATAATGCCCTGACCTAGTACGAAACGTGTCTGCTGAATAAATCAGTAAGTAGTGGTTTTTTGCCAAGTTAATACAAAAAAAGTATAATATTTATTTTGTTTTAACTTTATTAAGTTTTTCTTAAACCTAAGTGTCGTGACGACTATTAGACTATTGCAAGTATATTTATTTTGTTTTGAAGTATATAACGTTTTTTAATAAAACGAGTGACCTGACAACTTCTAACCTGAGTCAAGCCTCTAATTTAGTTTTAAAGTTATTAGGTTTTTCTTAAACTTTGATTGACATCATGACGCATAACATGCCCTAGGTCTTTATTTTGCTCTCAAGTTACTAAGTTTTTTTTAAACTTGAGTGACCTGATAACCCCTAGCTTGAATAAAATATCTTCATTTCGTTTTGATGTCTACTAATTAAATGATAAGTTTGACTGTAAGGCCTATGCCCCATCTTAGTTTATAATTCACTATTATGTATTTTTACATAAAAATAATCTGTATAATCAAATTATCATACACACTCTCATAATTTGGTAACGCATACATATTATTAAGACAAAAAGGAAATGTTTAGACACAAATGCTGTAGGGGACGATTGGTCTTCAGTAAATTATGTTTTTTTAATCTAGTCTACTAAATTTTAATCTGTATGACATATTTAAAAATTTAGTTTATATTTTATTTTAACTTGCTTAACCATAGTTAAATATAAAATTAGAAGGAAATATAATGTTGAATGGAGATATATCAATCATTTGTTGAGGTACGATGTCGTATTTAGCAAATAAATACAATACTTTGTTTTTAAAATTGGTCTCCATATATATTTTTGTCGAAGTACGTGTTATAGCTTTCAATTTTACATTAAATTTAAAAATTAAATGTTTTTCAATATTAATATTGCTGTGCACATTGAAATTCATTTACACAATGCAGATCAATAAACAAATTCTTTGATTGAGGTTGTTTTAATAACGTTTAAATTTTGAAAATTAGGACTGTTGAACATTCATCAAAACATTCATTTATTTTTTTTGGATTTTACATTCTAAGTTGTAAACATTAATTTCTTTAATGTTTAATAATTGTTTGGTTTTGTCATTTTGACAGTAAATTAATATTTGAGTCCACTTCAACTTGATCTACTAGCTCACACATGTACACATTAAGATATACCATAAAGTAAGTACTTGCATGTGGTAGCATTTACTTTTGGTATAAATGAGGACATTTTGAGAAGTGTCTCACAGTCAACTAGGACCAGTAACTAAATGTTAGTTATGGGAGTCATGGTCTTAGTTGACAATGAAACATATGCCTTGAAACAAATGTTTTATAACACAAGAAGAGTTAGCCCTATATATATGTAAGCCCTATGCATAGATGTATATTAATTTTAAACACAGTTAATCATACAATATTTCTTAGTAAAAGCCTTGCCCTTAATATATAACTATGTCCTCATATTTCCTAGATTGGTGATCCTAAAGGAACAGTAAAACCTCATTATAACGAACTAGTTGGGGCTTAAGAGTTGTCCACTTTAATGAAAGTACATTATAAAGCAAAATGTTTTTGTAAACTGGCTAAAATACAAATAAAACGGATAAGAAACTATAAACAGAATATATTTACAAAGCTCGTTAGTTGTGACTAAGAGCCCAACAACGGCAGGGAACTAGTTAGTTTATATTTTTATACATTTATTCTAAAATTTACATTTTTTCAATTCATTAACATTTTCAATATTTTACATAAAAATGCATTAATAGTAATTAACTTGCAATAATTGGATTATAAAATGTTTTATCCAGCCTTGGACAAATGAAAAAAATGATTTTACAGTATCTTACAAAGTTGCTTGATGTAATCATCTTGAATTCACTGATTAAACTATATTTAAAAAATTACTTACCTAAGTGAATACATAGGGCTTACTTGCTGACGCGTTTCGAAAAATCGTTCCGTTTACGAAGTAAAGCCTCTACTGGCGGCTTACGCGTTATGTACAAAGGATATCAGGATGGATTTATTTCTGTGGAAGGAGTGGGTTATTTTGGTTGTGCGCTATGTAATGGAAAAGGGAGTTGGCCTCAAAATGTGTGTGATCATTAAATATGTTTTATTTTTCTGTGGCATAATGTGAGATACACGTAACAGATAAACGTATAAACCAAACATTACGCAACAGATAAAGAACACATATTTAATGACCACACACATTTTGAGGTCAACTCCCTTTTCCATTATATAGCGCACAACCAAAATAGCCCACCCCTTCCACAGAAATAAATCCATCCTGATATCCTTTGTACCTAACGTGTAAGCCGCCAGTAGAGGCTTTGCTTCATAGAAGGAACGATTGTTTCGAAACGCGTCAGCAAGTAAGCCCTATGTATTCACATAGTGAAGTAATTTTTAATTATAGTATCTTACAAAGCCTACCGATTCGTTACCTTCTATTTCTGCAAATCAGATTTTGCAAATTATATTATTTACACACAAACTAAATTACGAGTGTTTGCTTTATTTATTAAAAAAAAAAACAATATATATACTATTTAAGTCCTTTAATTTCAAAGATTACAGAAATATCTCTGAAAATGGAACGAAATATAAGTAATATTCAAACTGGCCTGTGAGTTAAGGTTATAAACAAAATTAATAAACACAACTCACAATTATAGAACTTTAATTTCATAAGCGTTTCGATGACTTATGTCATCACCATAAGTGATTCTACTACAAACATAACTTAAAACCTTAACTAAAGGAGGGGAACATTGTCTGTCATATTTATACAAAAGTTAGAACGGATCTGGGCTTTGACAGATTTACAACCACGCCTACAAACAAATTTCCAATGAATAAAATGTGATAACTACAAATATTTAATTATGACAAAACAACAACAATAATAAAATATAATATTAACAAAATTAATTAAATAATTTAAATTAAAGAAAATATTTTACATTAAATGAATTTACAATAATATGGAATTTTGAATTGGTCCTAATTCATTATTAACAATTCGATTTTTATATCTATTAATCCCTAAATAAATTTGCCCATGCACCTAATTCTTTAAACTCTATCACAGTTTTCAAAAGGGTTAGCCTACAGTTTCACTTCTAAATGTATGATTCTCGTTCAAACAATGCTTCCCCGTCATAGCTGATTTTTGAGACCTATTATATCTTAAAGGGGGAAAATGTTCTTTCACTCTAATTTGTATATTTATTTTAGTCTGCCCTATATATTTTACCGGACATGTTTCACATTGCAAACTATAAATTCCTGATTTACTTGAATTTTTTACTATATCTTTCTGGTGCCCTAGTAGATCTTTTTAGGGTAGTTCTTGTAGCTAACGTTACTTTTACGCTACTATTATTCTCTAAAACCTTTTTCTTTGCCATATTATGTATAGGTGTATGGTAAGCTAATCTAATCTATTTTCTTTCCCCTATTTTTTTAGTGACGTACATTGTGAATTATTAATTTTTCATAACGTACCCATACCCTAAGAAAATAGGCCACGTTCTCTTAAACGTTCATTTCAAATTAAAAAAAAAAAAAAAAATAGCTAAGAAACATGATAATGGTTTCCCATAGCGGAAGTACCATCATTTTGGGCGTGGTATTACCCATTATTCATTCCCAATGGGTAATGCCATTGAATTGAAATACGTGCTGAGTCATACATAAGTTAATAAGTAATATATATATATATATATATATATATATATATATATATATATATATATATATATTAAATATGGTGATATGTTTTCTTGTATATATAGTTAATAAATTTAAAATATTTCAAACACAAGAATACGTTTAATGAATATATTTATTCAAAGCTTTTCGCCGATAAAAAAGTATCAGCATCTTCAGGAAAAATAATTATCTAATCAATTAGGATTAGATAGATTAGATAATTATTTTTCCTGAAGATGCTGATACTTTTTTATCGGCGAAAAGCTTTGAATAAATATATTCATTAAACGTATTCTTGTGTTTGAAATATTTTAAATTTATTAAATATATATATATATATATATATATATATATATATATATATATTAAAATCTAATTGTTCTAACCATTTTCTAATTAGAATAACAGTTTTTGAAATTGGTATGCTTAGAAAATATAAGAGTTTTATTAGGCAGTTTATAAAAATACGAATTATACTTTGAAAAGATGTGCACATCTTATTAATGATAAACTTAGAAGGTTGACATTAACCAACTGACAAACACGGAAGTTATATTGTTAACCTAAAGTCCATAAAAAATGTAGAAAGCTGCGACCGATATTATCTGGTATAAATTCGCCAACATATTTTAATAGCCAAATGATTGGTACCACGTCTACAAGAGTTAGGCCCACCTCCTTCGTTTATGGTGAAAAATACTTAAGAATTCGTCGAAAAAGTGAAAAAGCTTTCTTTATTACTAGAAGAATATTTAGTATCATTTAACTTTGTATCTCTTTACCCGAGTGTACCAATTTTACCAAGTAATGTATTATAAACATTATTAATATGTCTACACTATTTAGGCAGTTTGAACAGATGTGACACTTTAGGCCAGTGATCTTTTGGGTATAGCAGCTGGGAACACGAGTGCTATAAAGTGTTTGTTCAACAAAACATTCATAAGCATTCCATAAATTATTGTTATAGTAAATTAATAATAACATTTCTACACTATTTATTGTTGTTGCATCATTTTTAGAGAGAATGTCTCTTGACAGAAAGTATAGGTGACCGTTTTTAGAAGTCAATTAGGCACTACAGCCAGCCAGGAGAGGGTACAAAGGGTGGGTGCCCTCCCCCAACCAGTCAATTTCAGCAAAAAATCTTAATCTATAAAAAAACGCTGGGTTTTTAGCAAAACAGCTTCCTGACGACCCAACAATTGTGTAATTTCAAGTGCCAAAATAGCATTAAATATTATTGCTAGAGATAAAAATGTTCTAAATCTCCCCAGAAAAGTGCTTCTCTCTGGTCCTCCGAGTCGTGCCGTCCAACCATCGTTCTGGCTACGCCGCTGACTACACCTGGGCGGGCTATGCGGCACGTATGTATGTAGTTAACGTATTCGGGTACGACCAATTTTCAAAATAGTCCTTTAGCGATACGCGGTTTAACAGGGTCCGTTATAATGAAGTTCTATTGTAATGCCGTTCTTATTTATATTTTTATCTAATCCTAATTCTAATAAATTAACAGCTTTGACTAAAATGAAATGTAATAAATTAGATTGAATTGGATTGTTGTAATAATCTTGATATCATTGAATAAGTCATAAGTGATTATTTTTAAAGCACTAAGTGAAAACATTAGCACCTTACTTTGCTGACGTGTTTTGAAACCGTTATTAGATTTACGAAGACTACCAATTGTTAATAGAAAGAGCAGGTAGTCATCGTTAATGAAACGTCGATTTCGAAACGCGTCAGCAGAGTAAGGTGCTATAGTTTTCATTTAGTTCTTAAAAATAATTACTTATAAATTAAATTAATTGATTATGTCTTTTAACTAATTAACGTAGATCTTTCTTGCTGGTGTAATGGGTAGACACGCTCTTTACACCGCTCAAGAGCATGATTACGTCAAGTAAGCAACCAAGACCACAGGAGGCCTTAATTTTCCGGTTACTTACTTCTTGTTGCGGCCCGATGTCCATATTGAGTTGCTGCAGCTAAGGTCTAAAATTGTTTATTAGTTAATATTGTTTGTATGTTGTTCTGGCCTCTCAGTGCAGTCAGCAGATCTGATATCGATAGAATTGGTGAGGGGCATCGCAGGAGGATATGGTCCAGGGTCTCCTCTTCTGTTCTACAATTGGAGCAGAGAGGAGATTCACTTAAATTGAATTTGAAAGGTTTCAGTCATAATATGTCCTTGCTCGTGCTGCAAAGGTGGCTGTAAATCTGGGTGTCCTTGATACGTCTTTAGGTCATTTGTTTTTTTTTTTTTTTTGTATGGCATAGAAGTTTCTACTTTTGGTTTCTTCTCTCCAACGGTGTATCCATTTTTCTCTGACTGATGCATTCCCAGCACTCAGGAATTTCTTCAGGAAGCATTGCGGTAAGAAAACCGGGCCCAATTTTGCTGGTCGATTGGCGATTGTATTCGCTTTTTTCTTTACCATCGATGCCGCAGTGTGAGGGGTTCTTCTGGAACTGTATTCGTTTCTCATTTTTGCTGAGAGTGTTGAGAAAAGTTGCGATTTCTTTTAATCTGAACGAGTTTCTTCCTGGTTCTTGTTTTTCTATCATGTGCAAGGCGCTCTTGAAGTCAGTGATACAGAATTTCTCTGCCCGAAATTGAAGACAGTTTACCAAGACTAAATTTATTGCCAGCAGCTCTGCATCGACACAGGACGCCGCTGGTATATAAAATTCTTCTTTGGTGAAGCTGTTATAGTAGACCGCTTTTGACTTATGTTGGACTACGTCTACTGACCCATCGGTATAGATTTAATACAGATTCTGAATCTTTTCCAGTGACTCCTGCCGAAGTGCTTCTTGGAGATCTTCTTAAGTTAAGTGACAAGGCAGGTTTAGAGTTACCATCATTTTACTTTGCTTCCATGAGGGTTTGTAGCTGCAGACAGGAATTTCTTCTGGAGTCTCGGAAGACATTCGGCAGAATGCCAGAAAATGTTGCGGCTTAATAAGGTCCGTTTTAATGAGGCTCTATTGTAATGCCATTCTTATTCGTATTTTTATCTAATTTCAATTTGCAATAAATTAACAGCTTTACTTTTATTAAAATGTAATAAATTAAATTAAATTTGATTGTTTTTATAACCTTGATTATACTGAACGTCATAAGGAATTACTTTTAAAGAACTAATAAAAAATTACAGCAACTTACTGGGCTGATGCGTTTTAATAAAGTCATTTCTTTTGTGAACCTAGCACCTGGTAATAGTAGTATACCTGTGTAATAGTAGAAACAGGTAATAAAACGACGGTTTCGAAACGAGTCAGCACAGTAAGTTGCTATAATTTTTACGTAGTTCTTAAAAAATATCACTCATAAATCTGACTGACTGAGGATCAAAGTAGAGTCGAAACTATAAAAGGTAGAGATTTGAAATTTTTAAGGTACATTCCGTTCATGACATAGACGCACACTAAGAGAGGATTTTGTAAAATGTTGATTTTAAAGGCTAAAAATTGAAAAATTTCCGTGGAAAGTATACAAGTTCCATATGAAATGCTCAGAGAAAGTATGATTTAGACTATGCCTGTTCTATAATTAAAATAACTTCTTACGTGAAAACAGGCCAGCGGCAGGTGTTTAGACTCAATTGGGGGAGGGGGCTTTCAAATTCATAATATATACATGTATATTTGAAAACTGTATTGAATATCGAATTTAACAAACTTTGAATTGTAAAAATCTGACAATATTTATACAATTTTTGATAATTTAAGTAGTGCGTTAATAGAGAGTGTATGAATAAATGCGTCAGACCAGTCGCAGGCGGTTAAGGGCGGGGCACAAGCTCACACAGAGATGTTGAACGTATATGATAAGCGTGAATGATGAAAACAACAGAATGTAATATTATACATCTGTATGAATATCTGACATTAATGTATCATGAAAATAATAGCAGTTAAACATTTATTTAATAATTAATACAATACTATAACTTCTAACATGCTAAATAATTTTTGGTTATAATTAAGCATGCTGCATAAATATTGGTTATTTAGTTAATGTAAAATCGGCCTTGTTTAGAAGAATTTTTTGTTTCTGAAAGAGTTTCATGACAAAGCTGGTCATGTGAACGTCATGTTAAATACATAAACCAATGAAAGACCTTTTCTAAATATAGAAGGGTGAGAAGATTTCGAATCTTGTGCTAGGTTACCGTGAGAAAAAGGGTTTCATCTATCTTTCGCTAACTACGCTGAACGGAGGCCGAACAAGGGTTTTCAATTATTAAAATTTGTATTAAACTTTTAATAATTTGACTTTCTAAATTTATTAACAACGGGGAAATGTTTTATAAGTGACTGTGTTACGTTTAGTTTATTATTTTCAAAATTTAACGATGGTATAAAAGTCCCTTGTATAAATTATAATATATGCTAAACAAGCAAGTTAAAGGGTTACAAACTTCGTATTCCCATTCCATAACCATTAATGGTTGTTTATAAATATATTAAATTAACATATAAAGTGACAATTTTAAACGAGTGCAGGCGAAGTCGCCACAGGGAGCACTAAACTGATATATGAATCAATGAAGTATTTAAATTTTGTAGTAAATATGATAATTGTTGTCTAATAAGAGTCTAACAATCAAGCTGAATAGTGTTTCTATGGAAATACTGGTATTTATTAAATGAATGAATTCATTCACCTACCAATGTTTTTCGAAGGTCAGCATAGAAATTCAACTCATATTAAATAAAACTTTAAAACTTCTTTATGATAATCATAAAACCAGGTGAGCTGTGATTAGTTTTCAAACCAATCATCTTTATTTATAATAAATGTTATATAGATAACAAAAATTCAAAACTGTCTGCAGCGATTGAGCTCAAATTTTGACATGCTACATACTACCAGTGTTGTAGATTTTGAAAGTATGAGCTTATTTTATGTAATTTAGAACTTTAAAATCAGGGAAAACACCTTACGTTTTAGAAAAAAACAGTCAAAGAATTTTCGTGTTGTAAAAAATAGGGTACCTTATTTTAAACTGTTTAACATAACTTTACATTAATTATCATTTTACATCGAGAGGTTTTCAGTGTTCCTAGGATGCCAGGATTACCATACGTTTACAGGATATAGAATAAATAAAGAATTAAAATAAAAAAAATGTTCCATATTTTAAAATAGAGTAACGCTATACGTATTTCACTGTGAGGTTAGTTTAATATACAGGTTTCTAAATGTATTATTTTGCATATAACAAAATCAATAATATTGTTGTAATTAATAATAAAGCACATTAAAAATGATAAAAACAAATAATTATAAACATAGTTCAATATATCTGACATGTTTTGTAAATATTCTGCGATATCGGGAATACTTAAGAGAGTCGAACTTGTTGCCGGTCATGACGAGCTGGATGTTAATTCTTAATACACTTTTGCCATTACTTGCGACCAGACGTTTTGTCAACTAAAAGTTGTTAAATTGTTAACTTACACTTGGAGGAAACGTTTTCGTCTTACGACTTCTTCAGCCTCGTATTTTTGCCGCTAAGAATGCTGCAGTTGTGCTTCCTCGGTACCATTTTTTTGAAATTTAGAAGTGATGTGATCGAAGAGTATGTGTGATTTGTGGCGTGTGTGTTCATTTAAGACATCTTAAATAGTCTTCTCTTCGAAGCATCTTCATTTCTTAAAAGCGATCACATCACTTTTATAACTTCATTTTAGATACACGCTCCATTATGAAGTAATTCACCAGAATTATAATATTATTTTGTACCACATAGTATGCAGCTATATCAAAGTATTGCTATTATGATCCCCATTAGGTTAGTTTTTGTTATAAACACGTAACAGCAACAAACATTTTCAAAGTAGATTCCTACTTAGGTCAACATAAACAAATTTTATTTTAGTTACTTTTCATTAAATAATTACAACTATTATAAATAAAGTAACATAACATATGCGTAAAAAAGCTGTTGAGCAACATAACCTATAGTATAAAATCAGCAGTTTTAGGAAATCATAAGTTTTCACTTACTTCAAGCCAAATAAATAGGAATTAAACAATAAAATAAAATAAAATTATTGAAATAATATTTAAACAAGTAATTTAAACAAAAAATTTTTTAAAGGCTATTCCTACTTCAATCAAACAAATTTAGTTACTTTTTATTAAATAATTACAATTATTATAAATAAAGTAACATAACATATGCGTAAGAAAGCTGTTGTACCATATAAAATTGTTGTACCTATAACATAAAATCAGTTGTTTTATGAAATCGTATATTGTCACTTATTTTAAGCCAAATTGGACGAAATAACTATACTGCATTCATTACAAGTTAAAAAAAAATATTTGAACTTGAGTGGATGAATAAAAAGTATTTATTAACGATTGAAAATTTGAACAAGATATATGTATATATATATATATATATATATATATATATATATATATATATATATATATATATATATATATAAATATACAGTATTACAGTATATATATATGTATATATATATATATATATATATATATATATATATATATATGTGTGTGTGTGTGTTTCCTAAAGTCCAAAGAAACAACTGAGGCTATTAAAATATTTATTAATTTTAGTTCAAAGCTTTTCGTTCATAAATAGTACCAGCACCCCCAAGAATGAATAATGGAATAATTCTTGTATTTGAATAACCTCAGTTGGTTTTGCCAACTGTTATATATATATACAGATTAGATAGTTATTTTCATGAAGATGCTGGTATTATTTTATCTTTTAATTTATCAATTATATATATATATATATATATATATATTAAATATGGGGATATTTAAATTTGTTAATATATTTTATTAGATAATTATTTTCCTGAAGAAGCTGGTACTATTTTATCGGCCAAAAGCTTTGAATAAATATATTCATTAAAATTATTCTTGTTTTTGAAATATTTTTAATTTATTAATTATATATATATATATATATATATATATATATATATATATATATATATATATATATATATATATATATATATAAGACGAGTGGTAACTAATAGGAGGAACTGAATAAAGAGAAAAAAATAAGTTTACCGATGTAAAATAATATTGGCCAAGTGAATGAGTTGAATCTGAACTCACAATTTATTTCGATGTAAACAAGTTATGGAAATGGTTTTTTTAATATTTTGTATATTGTTATTGTGGACATTTTTCAACCTATGTTACAAATTATTACGAAGTATTTTGTTAGGATAAGTTTGGTTATATATAAAAAGAAAACATAGTTATCGTAACGCAAACTAACTGATTGCTTTATTGTTCATTAGCGTTAATAAAGTTAATAATCGGATAGATTAGTTGCCACAGTGAAAAATGGGCATACGATTTCTTATGATAGTATTAAACAGAGCTATTTTGTATAAAATAGCTTTTTAATTTACACAGTTTGGTAGATGTGTTACAGCATTGAGATTATGTTGATATTTGTTCAAATTTAACTATTTTATAAAATTCTCAAGTCTATAATTAGTTTCTTCTTGTTTATGTCGTTTCAATAAAAAAGTTGGTCCGAAGTTTACGTATTACCAGTTAGGGTGTATTATTTCATAGTGAGTGAGATTTCTCGCTGCGTAAGGTTTGCTGAATTTTTTACTGCCTTAAATTGCTAATAGTAAAATGTCTAATAATCAAAGAGTAAACAAATATTGATCATATTTTCAAAAAGTAAACTGAATGCGTAAATAAAAGGTTTTTTCGATAATTCAAGGTGAATTAACAGTATTACCATCACTGATGATTACCATTACCGATATAGGAGGATATCTATTTGTATTTAATAATGCACCTTACAAGTGAAATATTAAATAAAGTGTATTACTGTATCAAAGTACATCAGGAGATGAACTATTTGTTATAAGAATGATGAATCTATTGAAATAGATGGAATAAATTAGAAAACAGGTATCTTTATGATTTAGTAATATTTTTCTCCTCTTTTATTAGAGAGTTATTGTAATGCAGTAAGTTAGGGTTTCATTTTACTGGCCAAATATATTTCATAAATATTATCAGCTTTTATTAAATATTAAATGTGGATATATGAGTTAGAGGAATATAAACACTTTCTGTAGTCAAAGGATATAAATAAAAAGTTTATGTATTATATTAGGAGGCTGTATTTATTTATAATAAAAAACACCACGGTTACTCCAAGTTATTACATTCTTTAGGATTTAATATTCCTTTCAATAAAAGTTAAATGAGGATACTTTAAAGTTTTTTCTTTAGAAGTCCATTTAATATGGAGTACAACATTTTCTCATATAAGATATTACATTTTTATTAAAAATATATTAATGTTAGAAGAGTAATTGGAAAATTTGACGAGCGCACTCTATTAACGTATCGAAAACAATATGTGTAAACAAACGTAAGACATTTGTTTTATACAAAGTAAATTTACTTTATTTTAGGCGTCACAATTTTACTAAGGTCATTACGTACATATTTGTCACTAAGCCTGTAACTATACCATTTTTTATATTCAGTTTGATAATTGATTTGGACCATGCTATGCAATAAGAAAAGAAGCGACAATTTTGCAAAGATACAGATGCTGCTACCATCTTGTGAGAAAATTTGTAATGTCTCCTACTCTTTTCCATATGTCACATGCTTTTATCTATTGAAGAAATAAAGTTGCCAGTATTTGTTTGAATAGTTTTTGGTAATTTAATGCAATACCAGGCAGAAGTTTTTTTGCGTCTAACTACCAAATTAGGTGGGCTAAAGGTAAAACATCGAGAAAGGTCCGTGACACAATGGCAGATTACAAAGATGACCAGTTTTAAAAAGGCGTTCAAGGTTAAATTTCTTTAGCATTTTACCACTGCTAAAAAGGTCGTTCAGGAGAAGAGCCCTAAGAGCCAAGTCACCCTCGGTTTTAAGTTCTGCGCATGCGCTGTCGATTTATTCCTGATTTACAAACATAGCCTAACCGCATGATGGTTTTTAGTAGTTCTATTTTAGTAACTAATATAAGTACTTACACATAGATAAAACTACTAATTTTAATTAGAAAGGTGCCAAAAAAAAAATTATATATGATCCCGTTTCTGTATTGTAATTTCGTTACTAGCTTGGTAAACACTCCATTAAAAATACATTAAATTTAGTCATGATGTTACTGGATGTTTTTAGGCTAAGATATGATGGCAATAGTAAAAAATACTCTTGAATTTTATTGTTCATGAAGATAGTTTAATTTTTACACATTTAATTTTTACTAAACATTTAATTTTTAACAAACAAATAACCGTAATGCCGAGCTTATATAAGAATATTTAAGGCAAAGTTTTAAAAAAAGAACGAAGACATTAACGGAAGCCCCTTGGAACTGAAATAAAGCTTTGTATTTTTAAGTTTTATATATAAGTCTTAATTTATAAGTTGACAAGTCGTAAAGTAGTTTATTAAAAATAAAAATGAATTGAATTTAAAAAAATAAGAAGTGTTTAATTGAATTTGTGGAATGTTATATTTCAAATCTTTACTGCTTTAAATGCTTAGTACTTTATAAAGTTTGAAATTGCTAGAGTTTAAAACCTACGTGTAAAATAGAAACCAGTGACTAAATCTTTAAATTTAAAGTATAGTAAAATTACTTAAAATTTAAAGTAATACACTCCTTTAGTTTCCGTCAGGAAAAAGAGTTTAATTCTAGCATAAGAAAAGTATTAGCATAAGTTAAATAGTATAAAAGTAAATTTAGCGTTTATATGAAGAATAAGTATAAAACATTTTAGTCGATAAAATACAAAATTATAATTTTGATTTATATTTTAAAATAATAATATATTTAAATTACATTTTCAAGTCATATATTTACTCGTGTATGCATATATAAAATTTGTTAATCTTCTATATATAAAAATGAATGAATGCATGTATGTATGAATATTATGCATTACTAAACCACTGATCCATAAAACTCCATAAAACGTTGGGAAATTGTTGAGTACATTCCTGGAAAGTCTCAGGGGTGTAGCCAGGGGGCATAGGTTGTACGTGACCCCAAACCAATTAGTTTTAGCAGAAAAATATTAACATATAAAAGGCTGCCAGATTTTTAGCAAAACAGGTTTCCGACGACATAATTTGTTTTAACATATATATTTAAAAATAGCCAAAATAGCATATCATGATTTTCTATCTTATCTTATCCTAAGACATTTCATTCAAAATTTTTTTTGCTAAGCAACACTCAACAATTAAAAATTATATTCCAACACATTTCAAACAATATACAAAATTCATTTTACATCCGAATGAACTTCAATAAGTAGTATTCAATCAAGAGATTTTATTGCCACACTTTTCTCGATGGACTACTATAAGTTCAACTATTATTGTGTTAATAAAATACTGAATTAAGTTTAGTTAATGTTAACACAACATTCATTGACTTTTAGGCGATAAGAAGTTCGCCGGGTCAGCTAGTGTTTTATAAATATAACAATAATTGTAATATTGTTGCGTAGTGATTGTTGAAATAATCAGTTAATTATTGCCTAGCGACAGTTTAACATTTCAGTTGATCAATATTTCTATGGAAATTCTATTATTTGTTAAATTAATGGATGCATTCAACTATAATATTATAAAAAACAGCATAAAGCTTAAATTTTTATAATAATTTTTATATATTTATCTTAAAATGAGTTGAGTTGTGAACTTATTGTTTGTTAGAATGTTAGATTTTAGCGTGTCTACATATCCGTCTTCATAGTTGACATTTATTTCCCAAAATTATATAAAAATGTAGTTATGGTTATAAGTTATGTTAAATTAAGTTATATAATAGATACATATATAAATATACTTAATAAAGACAATGCATCGAGTTATATAGGAATATACATGATTTTTTATTTAAGCCAGAAAGTGTTAGGCACAATTAAAAGTTTAAATAGAATGTGAATGTAGCAATAATGTGACAAAAATCCATCTTTTATATTAATTACATGGCGTTACCTTCAATCAAAACATACGGGTGAATAGTGAGGAGGGAATTTTGTTGTTGTTACATTAGTACTGATAAATTTGTACCACTACAAAACTGCTACTTTAGTACTACTATATTATTACTGTTACGCGAGTACTATTATATCAGTACTGCTAAATGAGTACTGTTCACTAACACTATTATATTTGTACTACTACATAATTACTGTTAATTTAGTACTGTTGCAGTAGCACCGTTATATATGTACCACTACAATATTACTGTTACTACTGTTATGGTAGTACTGTTTTATTAGTACGACTAAATAAGTATTGTTCACTAGCACTGTTATATTTGTACCACTACATTAATACAGTATTATTTTTGTACTGCTATATTATTAGTTACGTCACTACATTTACGGTAGTACTATTATATTATTTCGTGTAAATAAGTTCTGTCCTCTAGCACTGTTATATTTGTAACACTACGCAACTACTGTTACTTTAGTACTGTTATTTTGTCATTGTTACAATAGCACTGTTATATATTTTTACTGCAACATTAATACTGATACTTTAGTACTGCTATATTATTAGTTACGTTAGTACTGTTAAGCTAGTACTGTTATATTAGTGAGGTTAATTTAGTACTGGTCTATAGTACTGTTATATTTGTAACACTACATTAATATTGTTATTTTTGTACTGCCATATTTTTACTGTTACATTAGCTCTGTTATATTTGTAGTACTACAATAATACTGTATCTGTAGTACAGCTATTTTGTCGCTGCTACATTAGCCCTGTAATATATGTTCTACTACATTAATACTAATGTAGTACTTTGGTACTGCTACACTATCACTGTTATATTACCTCTGTTATATTTTTCACACTACATTAATACTGTTACTTTAGTACTGCCATTTTTTTAGTGTTACATTAGCTCTGTTATATTTGCAGCACTACAATAATACTGTAGGCTATCTTTAGTGTAGCTATTTTGTGACTGTTACATTAGCACTGTAATATTTGTTCCACTACATTAATACTAATAACTTAGTACTGCTATATTATTACTGTTATATTAGCTCTGTTATATTCGTCCCACTACATTAATACTGTTATTTTAGTACTGCCATTTTTTTACAGTTTCATTAGCTTTGTTATTTTTGTAGCACTACAACAATACTGTATCTTTAGTACAGCTATATTGTCACTGTTACATTAGCCCTGTTATATTTGTACCACTACATTAATACTGTTACTTTAGTACTGCTATATTGTCACTGTTACATAAGCAGGGTTTTATTTGTGCCACTACAATTATAGTGTTACTATAGTACCGCTATATTATTACTGTTAAGTTAGTACTATTGGATTTTTACCACTACATTATTACTGTTACTTTAGTACTGCTATATTGTCACTGTTACATAAGCAGGGTTTTATTTGTGCCACTACAATTATAGTGTTACTATAGTACCGCTATATTATTACTGTTAAGTTAGTACTATTGTATTTGTACCACTACATTATTACTGTTACTTTAGTACTGCTATATTGTCACTGTTACATAAGCAGGGTTTTATTTGTTCCACTACAATTATAGTGTTACTATAGTACCGCTATATTATTACTGTTAAGTTAGTACTATTGTATTTGTACCACTACATTATTACTGTTACTTTAGTACTGCTATATTGTCACTGTTACATAAGCAGGGTTTTATTTGTGCCACTACAATTATAATTACTATAGTACCGCTATATTATTACTTTTAAGTTAGTACCATTGTATTTGTACCACTACATTATTACTGTTACTTTAGTACTGCTATATTGTCACTGTTACATAAGCAGGGTTTTATTTGTGCCACAACAATTATAGTTACTATAGTACCGCTATATTATTACTTTTAAGTTAGTACTATTGTATTTGTACCACTACATTATTACTGTTACTTTAGTACTACTATATTGTCATTGTTACATTAGCACGGTTATATTTGTACCGCTACATTAATACTGTTACTTTAGTACTGCTATATTGTCACTGTTACATAAGCAGGGTTTTATTTGTGCCACTACAATTATAGTTACTATAGTACCGCTATATTATTACTTTTAAGTTAGTACTATTGTATTTGTACCACTACATTATTACTGTTACTTTAGTACTACTATATTGTCATTGTTACATTAGCACGGTTATATTTGTACCGCTACATTAATACTGTTACTTTAGTACTGCTATATTGTCACTGTTACATAAGCAGGGTTTTATTTGTGCCACTACAATTATAGTTACTATAGTACCGCTATATTATTACTTTTAAGTTAGTACTATTGTATTTGTACCACTACATTATTACTGTTACTTTAGTACTACTATATTGTCATTGTTACATTAGCACGGTTATATTTGTACCGCTACATTAATACTGTTACTTTAGTACTGCTATATTGTCACTGTTACATAAGCAGGGTTTTATTTGTGCCACTACAATTATAGTTACTATAGTACCGCTATATTATTACTTTTAAGTTAGTACTATTGTATTTGTACCACTACATTATTACTGTTACTTTAGTACTACTATATTGTCATTGTTACATTAGCACGGTTATATTTGTACCGCTACATTAATACTGTTACTTTAGTACTGCTATATTGTCACTGTTACATAAGCAGGGTTTTATTTGTGCCACTACAATTATAGTTACTATAGTACCGCTATATTATTACTTTTAAGTTAGTACTATTGTATTTGTACCACTACATTATTACTGTTACTTTAGTACTACTATATTGTCATTGTTACATTAGCACGGTTATATTTGTACCGCTACATTAATACTGTTACTTTAGTACTGCTATATTGTCACTGTTACATAAGCAGGGTTTTATTTGTGCCACTACAATTATAGTTACTATAGTACCGCTATATTATTACTTTTAAGTTAGTACTATTGTATTTGTACCACTACATTATTACTGTTACTTTAGTACTACTATATTGTCATTGTTACATTAGCACGGTTATATTTGTACCGCTACATTAATACTGTTACTTTAGTACTGCTATATTGTCACTGTTACATAAGCAGGGTTTTATTTGTGCCACTACAATTATAGTTACTATAGTACCGCTATATTATTACTTTTAAGTTAGTACTATTGTATTTGTACCACTACATTATTACTGTTACTTTAGTACTACTATATTGTCATTGTTACATTAGCACGGTTATATTTGTACCGCTACATTAAAACTGTTACTTTAGTACTGCTATATTGTCACTGTTACATAAGCAGGGTTTTATTTGTGCCACTACAATTATAGTTACTATATTACCGCTATATTATTACTTTTAAGTTAGTACTATTGTATTTGTACCACTACATTATTACTGTTACTTTAGTACTACTATATTGTCATTGTTACATTAGCACGGTTATATTTGTACCGCTACATTAATACTGTTACTTTAGTACTGCTATATTGTCACTGTTACATAAGCAGGGTTTTATTTGTGCCACTACAATTATAGTTACTATAGTACCGCTATATTATTACTTTTAAGTTAGTACTATTGTATTTGTACCACTACATTATTACTGTTACTTTAGTACTACTATATTGTCATTGTTACATTAGCACGGTTATATTTGTACCGCTACATTAATACTGTTACTTTAGTACTGCTATATTGTCACTGTTACATAAGCAGGGTTTTATTTGTGCCACTACAATTATAGTTACTATAGTACCGCTATATTATTACTTTTAAGTTAGTACTATTGTATACGTACCACTACATTATTACTGTTACTTTAGTACTACTATATTGTCATTGTTACATTAGCACGGTTATATTTGTACCGCTACATTAATACTGTTACTTTAGTACTGCTATATTGTCACTGTTACATAAGCAGGGTTTTATTTGTGCCACTACAATTATAGTTACTATAGTACCGCTATATTATTACTTTTAAGTTAGTACTATTGTATTTGTACCGCTACATTAATACTGTTACTTTAGTACTGCTATATTGTCACTGTTACATAAGCAGGGTTTTATTTGTGCTACTACAATTATAGTTACTATAGTACCGCTATATTATTACTTTGAAGTTAGTACTATTGTATTTGTACCACTACATTATTACTGTTACTTTAGTACTGCTATAATGTCACTGTTACATAAGCAGGATTTTATTTGTGCCACTACAATTATAGTTACTATAGTACCGCTATATTATTACTTTTAAGTTAGTACTATTGTATTTGTACCACTACATTATTACTGTTACTTTAGTACTGCTATATTGTCACTGTTACATAAGCAGGGTTTTATTTGTGCCACTACAATTATAGTTACTATAGTACCGCTATATTATTACTTTTAAGTTAGTACTATTGTATTTGTACCACTACATTATTACTGTTACTTTAGTACTACTATATTGTCACTGTTACATAAGCAGGGTTTTATTTGTGCCACTACAATTATAATTACTATAGTACCACTATATTATTACTGTTAAGTTAGTACTATTGTATTTGTACCACTACATTATTACTGTTACTTTAGTACTACTATATTGTCATTGTTACATTAGCACGGTTATATTTGTACCGCTACATTAATACTGTTACTTTAGTACTGCTATATTGTCACTGTTACATAAGCAGGGTTTTATTTGTGCCACTACAATTATAGTTACTATAGTACCGCTATATTATTACTTTTAAGTTAGTACTATTGTATTTGTACCACTACATTATTACTGTTACTTTAGTACTACTATATTGTCATTGTTACATTAGCACGGTTATATTTGTACCGCTACATTAATACTGTTACTTTAGTACTGCTATATTGTCACTGTTACATAAGCAGGGTTTTATTTGTGCCACTACAATTATAGTTACTATAGTACCGCTATATTATTACTTTTATGTTAGTACTATTGTATTTGTACCACTACATTATTACTGTTACTTTAGTACTACTATATTTTCATTGTTACATTAGCACGGTTATATTTGTACCGCTACATTAATACTGTTACTTTAGTACTGCTATATTGTCACTGTAACATAAGCAGGGTTTTATTTGTGCCACTACAATTATAGTTACTATAGTACCGCTATATTATTACTTTTAAGTTAGTACTATTGTATTTGTACCGCTACATTAATACTGTTACTTTAGTACTGCTATATTGTCTCTGTTACATAAGCAGGGTTTTATTTGTGCTACTACAATTATAGTTACTATAGTACCGCTATATTATTACTTTTAAGTTAGTACTATTGTATTTGTACCACTACATTATTACTGTTACTTTAGTACTGCTATATTGTCACTGTTACATAAGCAGGGTTTTATTTGTGCCACTACAATTATAGTTACTATAGTACCGCTATATTATTACTTTTAAGTTAGTACTATTGTATTTGTACCACTACATTATTACTGTTACTTTAGTACTACTATATTGTCATTGTTACATAAGCAGGGTTTTATTTGTGCCACTACAATTATAGTTACTATAGTACCACTATATTATTACTGTTACTTTAGTACTACTATATTGTCATTGTTACATAAGCAGGGTTTTATTTGTGCCACTACAATTATAGTTACTATAGTACCGCTATATTATTACTTTTAAGTTAGTACTATTGTATTTGTACCACTACATTATTACTGTTACTTTAGTACTACTATATTGTCACTGTTACATAAGCAGGGTTTTATTTGTGCCACTACAATTATAGTTACTATAGTACCACTATATTATTACTGTTAAGTTAGTACTATTGTATTTGTACCACTACATTATTACTGTTACTTTAGTACTGCTATATTGTCACTGTTACATAAGCAGGGTTTTATTTGTGCCACTACAATTATAGTTACTATAGTACCGCTATATTTTTACTTTTAAGTTAGTACTATTGTATTTGTACCACTACATTATTACTGTTACTTTAGTACTACTATATTGTCATTGTTACATAAGCAGGGTTTTATTTGTGCCACTACAATTATAGTTACTATAGTACCACTATATTATTACTGTTAAGTTAGTACTATTGTATTTGTACCACTACATTATTACTGTTACTTTAGTACTACTATATTGTCATTGTTACATTAGCACGGTTATATTTGTACCGCTACATTAATACTGTTACTTTAGTACTGTTATTTTGTTACTGTTATATGATTCGAAAAGTGTCGGAAGGAAATTTAGAGAAATAATTTTTTTATGAAATATATTTTTATAAAGTATTATTAGTAATATATTTATATTATTTAGATTCCTCTAGAGGGGTGTAGAACCTTAAAAATTTATTCCATTTTTTAGTTATATCGTAGATGTTAACATAAAAATCAACCGATGCATTAAATTTCATTTATCGATACCTATCCTAATGGTATTTGTAGTTTTTCTAAAAGGTAGAGGATGTAAGGAATAATAAGAAGTGATTTGGGCAATGCTAGTATTGTTATTAAATATGTTAAGCGTTGTTCTGAACAATATTATTTTAACATTGTGAATATTGCACAAGAGTAAATAAAGATTCATTGGAATAATAGTAATTATATGTTTTAAAACCTAATTAAAATTTTATACATATTTTTAACTATAGAAACCCTTGACCTATTTTAATTACCAATGCTTAAATTTAAGTAATTAAGCAAACCGTATACTAAAACATTATTAATAAATCAGGAATGTGATATACACACCTCTAGGTCTACCGAGTTCTAGGTTTAGTAAAAAATTAATTTGTTACCAGGAAACGGGAATTATAATTCACAAAGTATATTGTTGCACAAACAAATAAATTTTCGTAGCAGCATTTGTTGTTTATTATTTATTTTTAAAAAATGAAATGAATTACTCACTTTAATACTCTAATAGTTTAACTCTTGATTAGGGACGTTGGAAGTTGTAACAAATTGAAAACGTGTGGTGTTCACATATCCCCATTAGTTTTATCATTATTTACGATTATATACTGACTTAGCTTTTTTAATATTAATTAATTTTAACAGGTAATATATTTAACAAAGTTAGATTGGATGTATTGTAATCTATTTACATAAGAAGTTTATAACAAATAAGCTTTTTAAGAACATATATTTATAACAATTATGTAGGCCTACATACAGAGGGAGAAGTAGCAGTGAAATATAATAATAAAAAATATCATAATTAAATTATTCTATTTATAATCAAATGAATAAAAACAGTGTTCAAGGTTTATAGTAAACATTTTAGTTAGCAGAGCCTGACGTTTGTCAGCTGCCAGTACACAATTTTCACAAATGTTCTTCATGTGTTTCAAACCCATATATTTACTGCATTTGAAACATGTGGTCCTAACATTTACATCCTTGTTTCTTGGACATACTGTAAGCCTACACGTTTGACCAGGAACAGAAGTAATAACAGCAACTGTGTCAATCTTGACTCATTTGCTGCTCGGTATTGAATGTCCTTTGGCCAGCTTAACGATGTGGCTCTTGATTTTAGTTGGTCTTCCACCAAAAGTAAACTTAATTCCTGTAAAAGGTCTTTACGTCTGATTGCTTTGTGGCATGTTGCTCTTGAATATAATAAAATTATGCGATGTCTAGCATTCTGAATAATAGCCCTAAAGGCCACCGATTGGATTTCCTTGCAGTGGAGTAAGTTTTACATAAATTGTCTACTACATCAACTCCTTTAATCGTGAGCTTATAAAAGGATATTAAATTTGGTTTTGCGGTCATTGCCAGTAGTTTCATCGATGGAATTATCCTCCAAGTGCATTGCTGATAATAGCAGAGCATTTCAATTCATTTTTGGAATGTAAGATACAATAGTTTTATTCTTATGATATGAAATCATAGAAGATTTGATTGGTCTTCCTTCAGCAATAAATTCCCTTGGTAGTTCTGTTTTGGTTTTTTTTACAGTTCCTACCAGAGTAAAACTTTCCTCTACAACTTATCAGCTAAAGGAATACTACTAAACCGTATTTATGTTTCTACCAGATCCGTGTATTGGTTCTGTTATAAGCATAACTACACCTAATGTACTATTTGATACTTTAAACTGACCATCAGGTTGATTCCTCACGTACACTTCACATTTCAGGATGTACCATGTTCTACCATCCACTAGAGTAACAAACTTAATGGGATATTTGGCTGGTTTTTTCGGCATATGCATTATGAATGAGCATCGGCCACGGATAGGAAAAAGTTGTTTATCTACAGTGTAGTTCTCTGCAACTCTATAATGTTTCTTACAGCTATCATTGAAAATTTCAAAAATATCACGTATTGGAGCTAGCTTGTCAAATTGCCTCCTCTCTCTACGATAATTCACATGATCAAACCTAAAATAACCTAAAACAGAAAACGAAATACGAGTTCATATTAGTTGGAAATATAGCTATTCCCATCTTTTTAATATTTCAAAAATCATCTAGATTTTGATGGACAGATTTTACTAATCCAGCAAGGACTAGAAGTCCGAGGAAGGCTTTCAGTTCACTGATATTAGTTTTATACGTGCTTTGATCATCTTTGTTTTTTTTCTGAATCTAGTTTAATCCTTATGTTGGTTGAAATAATTATTTTTTCAAAAATTGTATCATATAAAATTATAATAAACATTCTATCAGCATTTACAGATCTTAGCTGAAGCTCGTACACTTGGCAAATGTTTCACTATATTTTGCTTGAGGGTTCTCACATTCCCTGGTAAACTGGTTTTTCCACGTAGTGACTTTATCATTGCCAGTAAATGTTGGAGCATCGTAGAAGATTTCTTCAGCGGACAAGCCGTTTGAATAATGTGCGGAACATTGGAATTCATCAGCTTCAGAGTCATTTTTATAAACGGGCGCAGAAGATATTTCTAAACAATCCTTCTCCTCATTCATTTCACTTAGGATTTTTCTTAATTCGTTCACATTCAACCTCATACGAGTCCATTCTGCAACGAAATAAAAAACTAAAAATTCAAACCGGGTGTTAAATGAGTTTAACAGAAGCTAACAATATATATTCAAAAACATTTCACCTCCATGCTATTTATTGCCCATTACACAATTTATGTAGTGATTTTGGCTTACATTGAAGAAAAATCTGAATAATATACGAATAAACAAGAATTCTTGAATTTTTTAGTTCATTACGATCGGCGAAGCTTTATTAATCACTTAAACAATAGTTTATGACTATCCGAACTTTAAATTTAGTAAATTTGTTAAAACGTACTGAGACAGAACGTTTTCGATCATTATGTGGCGATCTTCTGCTTGGAGATGTCGGGTCAAGCGGTGATGGTTGACTTTATATCTAATATAAATAAAATTGTCTAATATTTTCACGTAATGATATATTTGTTAACATTTAACAGTACTAAATTTGATAGATTTTTTTTTATTTTAAGTTCTATAGTGTTTTAATAATTTTCTATTTAAATTCCAAGTTAAATATTTAACATTACTTTTCACAATTAATTTTCCTAGTTACTCTAATCTAAGTTTAATAAATATTTTTAACCACTTTTGGAATCGCAATTCAATTATCAATATAAACCCGGATCTTCATATCTGGATAGTTTTATTTTATTTTCTAAACCGTGAGAGAATTCAATTTATATTATATCTTTCTAAACAGAAAAACTCATATGAAGTAACGTAAAACCGACGTTTTCCTTTGTATCTTTACAATATGTATATTTTGTAACAAGAATATTTTTTAACAAAAACTGTGTCACGCTTTTCACCATATTTAATTGTCAGCATTATCTAGGGCAAGCTAAAAATGTCTATTGACAATACAACAGTTTTTGTGTATTTTAGTCCTTCAAAATGTTAATTTTCTCTTGATAAGTTCATGAAACGTTTGAAGTGTTATCGTAACTCCTTGGTGCTATAAATGGTTTTATGACACATGCTTATTATTATACAAGTTTATATATATATATATATATATATATATATATATATATATATATATATATATATATGTGTGTGTGTGTGTGTGTGTGTGTGTGTGTGTGTGTGTGTGTGTGTGTGTGTGTGTGTGTGTGTGTGTGTGTGTGTGTGTGTGTGTGTGTGTGTGTGTGTGTGTGTGTGTGTGTGTGTGTGAGTGTGTGTGTATGGATGTGTGTGTGTGTAGGTAGGTTTTCGATAGTATCAAAGTGTATGTGTGATTTGTATTGTGTTTGTTCGTATAATATGTTTGTACTTTGTGTATCTGTAAATTTCATATTGTTCTAGTGTGATTAAATAGAGTCGCACAAATGGTAACGTGGGGATATACTGACACCCTAGCAACTTTTGACTATTCTAACGAACAAACGAAACAAATTGTTGCTATACTGAATACTAGCAGCATATAAGGCAATTGGAAGGTACTGAGACCAAAAGCAGTGTAGTCAACTAGAACGACAAAATATCCCTATTATAAACATTGTTAGGGTATTTCAACATCCCACACTACTAATTATATTAATAATGTGATTTAAATACCAATAAATTTTATGATAAAACCACAATAGTATTTCTTGATAAACAATGTTTTTTTGGTGATTATTTTCATCATCGTTTATTTTTACTTGTGTTCTTCACTATTCTATTTGAATCTTTCTACGAACTCTCCGTCCTCCTCCATTAACTTTTCATTTCAACATTTTCACTCAAACAGAACAGTAAAATCAACAAAGATAAACAATAAATTACGCAATGTCCGTGTAAATTATCCTTAACTATTATGTCTAGCCTACTGCACACAGTACCAAATGATTTACATAAACTCGCAGCCTTCCTCTATTAGACGTATTCAACATTTCATTAAAAAAAAATAATAATAAACAATTAAACTCTCATCAGCTGTTTACATTAGCTAATGTTACCACCACCTGGTATAAATACTATTCAACATCCGGAATATAGAGCTTCTTTATTGATAAACCCACTTTAGCGATATTTCCATTAGAAACTCATTGGATCTATCAAGGTCAGGGGGACTAAGCCAAGGACATTTTTGACATGTCTGCTAGTTTTCCCACCGTCTTTAGCCCTCAAGCTTTAAAATTATTCTAATTAAGCTATCTTATTTTGATCCTTGTTCGAGAAATTTAATGAGGACCGATTCGCTTCCGGGATTAAATATATACATTAGTATTTTCATGTATTAGGTAGTAATACATATAGTTTTTATATTATTTATCTAAAAAGGAAAAAGAACAAACAAATGTATACAAAAATTTGAAAACTTTTAACTTACGTACATTAATATAAAATAATACTAAACTTTTAATAACTCGTAGCTAAAAGTTATACCATAACGACAGATTTCCAGTTTCTACTTAAAAGTTATAGGGTGACGAGGAACTATATTCTGCTTTAATCATACAAACTTTGGAGTATTCTTTAAACATACAATCCTTCTTCACGTGGCACAACCAAACAAAGAGCTTGCTCACACGTGTTGTCAATTTAATTACTGTTACGTAAAAGCAAAGATTTATCACCAAACGTTTCCCACAATTACTCTTGGAGGTCACGCAAGCAGAATGCGTTTCCCCTTTACAAAGGTTATTTTACCGAAAAGGTATTTTTTTGTTCGCGCTCATAAAATTCACCAAATAATAAATTTAGTGTTCTAATTTAATTAAACTGTTTTAAATACAGTACTTTAAAAAAATAGATAAGTACTAGGTCTCGATAAACATCTCTTCGTTTTTTTTTTGAATCTTCGTTTTCACTAGAAATGTTTATTGCGTGTAATATTAAGCTGTATTAAATAAATAAAAAAATATTTTCTCAAATTATTTGGGAAAATTTTTATAAATTTTTTAGGCGAAGATTGCATAAGAGTTTTAGACAATCAGATCTAAGCGTAAATGAAAGAAAATGTATTTTAGGTTTTTTATAACTGGACTATTAATTAGAACTGTTCATAATGTCTCTAGGTTTTTATGTAATAACGCACAAACCTTCTTCCTTGAATTTCATCTATTTTGCTCCGTTCACTTCTAATTTCCCGTAAATCCTTCTTGATATAATTCTATCTGAAACGGTCACGCTCTTTGATACCTTTTTTTCTTAGAACTGTTGGGAAAATACTGAACTCTGAAAGTCATATGTTTTTTTGTTTTTTGTTTGATTACGCAGTCTTTGTTTAAGCTTTCCTTTTTTAATCTGACTTAGAACATCCATTAAAATAAAGCTATTGATTCTTATTAAAATGAAATCCGACCAAACATTTAACACTATTTATTAGGAATATACTGTGGTTGAATTTAGTAATCAATACACAAAAACCTCTTAACCACAAACCTTCTTTATTTTACTCTTATGTACATTTCAGTTACCAAGTAACCATCATCAGAGGGATAACATAATAAATCCTCTGAGGATGGTTACTTGGTAACTGAAATTGTCATAAAAATAAAATAAAGTTTGTGGCTAAGAGGCTTTTGTGTATTTATTAAAAAAATTAATATTTCTATTGTTCACTGCAAATCAACCTACACTTAAACAAATTAAGTTATTGGATTAAAATGAAACCTGTTACCATTTTAATATATTCAAACCCTATTTTAAATAAAAGATGGCCTTTTATAGTAACGCAGTCACAACCTCATTCTGAGGAGGGTCAACATAACTGGAGGACTAAGAGGTAATTTTTACTCCTAAACAAAAATTTTGAAAATTACAATTCTAACACTTAAAATTAGACAAAAGTTGACAAAATGAGTGACATATGTTTTCAAAAAATTAAACACACTCGACATTTTAAAAATCATGAAATAGAAGTAAATTTATATAGCCTGGTAATCATTTACGAAATGAGGTGAAAGGTTTACAAAATATAACAAGATCTCATAAGCAAACAATAAATTTCCAAAAGTTGCAACTTTAAAACGAAATATGAATCTACTACTCTTCTTTCAGAGTTTGTTAATAACTACACCACTTGTTTAAAGTTTTTATTGATATCTTACGAGCATACTTATAAACATTCTATCAACAAGCTTTATAGGAAAACTATCTTAAATCTGTAATACTTAAATTTTCTTAAAAGAGTTTTAAACGCGAAATTTGTTGTACAACTGGTAAATCTAAGTCCTTTTCAATTTCTTCTATTACCTCACACTCTCAATACATAACTTGTACAAATTTTCAATCGTTAATAAAATACGTTTCTATTCATCCAGTTAAGCTCACATACATTTTTGTGAACCAATAGTGGATGGCTATTAATGTTTTTACAGTATATTCAAATATTTATTCAATAATTAAATAATACAAATTTGGGTGGCTTAGGTCGGATTCGAACTGAGTATTTTCATGTTTAAAGTCTAGCGCTTTTGTCACTGAACCAACTTTCCCTAACTAGAAATGAATTTCTCAACGATAATTGTATAACCTTAAATTGTTTCTATGTTCACCACACAATATCATAATTAATGCTCTAAGAATAAAAATTTATGAAAAGAATTTATCAAACTTTGCTTCACAAACGGACAATGAAAAAGGAAAGAGAAAAGATATTACAATGTAATGGAAGACGTGAAAAAAGAAACCTTATAGATAGTAACAAATCGAAATAATAGTCCAACACCATACATGGAAAGGAAAATGGAAAATTTGCAACGATATTCACTTTCTATTTTGCCAATTAATATTGTTATTCTGACATTTTTATACTGTACATATATACATTTATATATATGTATGTATATATATATATATATATATATATATATATATATATTTATATTAATTTTAATTATAAAATAAAAAGAAACGAAAATAAAATTTTCCTTTGTGTATTTAAGTTGGAATTGATTTAATTTTGTTTTGTACTACTTGCTTAGGCTATAAATGATTGGAATGAAAATTTCCAATCCTACTAGAAGGGATTAACTACAACACTCTTGTTCTTTGGGCCCTTAGTCTATTAAATTAATAATGCTATAACATGTACCTAATAGATATTTTATCACTTTACTTCGCATTGAATTCATTAAAATATTGCTTTTACCAAATTTATCACTTATTTTTCTGTATTAATAAAGTTTTGTAATGAATTTCCCAACTTTGATATCCCCAGAAAATTAAATAGTAGTATATTTCAGTGATAGTGCAACCAGAGCTGGAAATAATAAAATTGTAAATAAAACCCGCCTATTGTTGTCATATCTGCTGTTACAGTAGGACCATATGTTTTCCATAGCAAGTGTGTATATCAGCTTTCCTCAGAAATCAGCCGGCAAACATTTGGTATTTGAAGGAGAATATTGCTTGCATTTCACAATTGCTTTCGTTTTTCTGATAAGATTGTACAATGCCAAAGTCTTTTAATTTACAATATTTGGTCATCAATATTTAGCTATTTGGTTCTAACTGTACTTGAATTCTACGACTATACAGTAGTCGTACAACTAAGTTAAAGTTTTATTAAACAGAGAAGTAAAGTTCCAAAAAAACTCAAGTATACAAATGGGATGTCGAATTCTGTGTTACTCTCCCAAGTAGGGAGGTCGATCTGGTCCGATGGTTCGTGTAGAGGTCAGCTCGAACTGGTCCGACGTGAACACTCATGAACAAACTATAGAAATAATTGTTAGGTGAAGTGAGGTGAGGTGAAGTGAACAAACTATAGAAATAATTATTTGGTGAGGTGAGGTGTGGTGAGGTAAAGTGAACAAACTATAAAAATAATTGTTAGGTGAGGTGAGGTGAAGTGAAGTGAACAAACTACAGAAATAATTGTTAGGTGAGGTGAGGTGAGGTGAACAAACTATAAAAATAATTGTTAGGTGAGGTGAGGTGAAGTGTGGTAAGGTAAAGTGAACCAACTATAGAAATAATTGTTAGGTGAGGTGAGGGGAGGTGAAGTGAACAAACTACAGAAATAATTGTTAGGTGGAGGTGAGGTGAAGTGAACAAAGTATAAAAATAATTGTTAGGTGAGGTGAGGTGAACAAACTATAGAAATAATTGTTAGGTGAGGTGAGGTGAGGTCAGGTCAAGTGAGGTGAGGTAAAGTGAACAAACTATAGAAATAATTGTTATGTGAGGTGAGGTGAGGTGAAGTGAACCAACTACAGAAATAATTGTTAGGTGAGATGAGGTGAGGTTAGGTGAAGAGTGGTGAGGTAAAGTGAACAAACTATAGAAATAACTGTTAGGTGAGGTGAGGTGAGGTGTGGTGTGGAGAAGTAAAGTGAACAAACTATAGAAATAATTGTTAGGTGAGGCTAGGTGAGGTGAAGTGAACAAACTACAGAAATAATTGTTAGGCGAGGTGAGGTGAGGCTAGGTGAGGTGTGGTGAGGTATAGTGAACAAACTATAGAAATAATTGTTAGATAAGGTGAGGGGAGGTGAGGTGTGGTGTGGAGAAGTAAAGTGAACAAACTATAGAAATAATTGTTAGGTGAGGCTAGGTGAGGTGAAGTGAACAAACTACAGAAATAATTGTTAGGCGAGGTGAGGTGAGGTGTGGTGAGGTAAAGTGAACAAACTATAGAAATAATTGTTAGGTGAGGTGAACAAACTATAGAAATAATTGTTAGGTGAGGTGAGGTGAGGTTAGGTGAGGTGTGGTGAGGTTAGGTGAGGTGTGGTGAGGTAAAGTGAACAAACTATAGAAATAATTGTTAGGTGAGGTGAAGTGAACAAACTACAGAAATAATTGTTAGGTGAGGGGAGGTGAGGTTAGGTGAAGAGTGGTGAGGTAAAGTGAACAAACTATAGAAATAATTGTTAGGTGAGGTGAACAAACTATAGAAATAATTGATAAGTGAAGTGAGGTGTGTAGTTTTAATCATTTCGAGCAGTTACAATCCTGACAAACTTCACTTATTAACATATTTACGTCGTTTACGTCGTCCAACAAGCTTTACTCTAACCAACAACATGTTTCAAACAAATGAAATATATTGTTAAAAAATTTCTTGAATAAATATACATTGCATTTAACTAACGTAAAAAACAACTTAACAAATAAACAGATTTACAAATTATAATTTGATTAAAATTACTTTTAAAAAAGCAACAATTAAAATTTAACTGGTACTTTATCGACCGGAGTTGTTGAAAATCCTCAGGAATCCGTGAAATTACTGCTTTGGAGCTTCAAAAAATAAATCTTATCTTTTAATCTGACTGTATAACACTCACTAAACTTTACAAGGTTTTTATAACAAAAATTATGAATTTTTATAAAAGACAACATCGTATCATTCAGCATCGCAATATAAATATCCAGGTAAACAGGTATATTTTTATCTAAATCAAGTTTTCTATCACTGAAGTAAAAAATGTCCCTAATCAACTATGCTAATGAAATAACTTAGGCCTACTGAACAATTCAATGATAACCGGTTAGTTTCCACGATACTTTATTTTATGTTATTACCAAGTCTCTCCTTACAGCATATTTTCTAACTATATTGTAATATATAGGGCTACGTTCTTATGAAGAAAATTTGTGATCTGAAAGTTTTGTGTTGTGTAAAGAGAAGCTAGTTTCTAATTTTTGACGTATCACCGACTAATTTTATTATTTTCCAGTGTCTCTGAGAACCTCTTACATATCCAGGTAGCCTATAACGTATTACAATGCCAATCACATGTAAATATAAAGGTCCGATATGAATACTCAACTGAAGTATAACTGTTTTATTTCCTAGATGTTTACTAATTATAAAATTGTTTAAAATATAAAAATCAATACCGTAACATAGAAGTAGGTGTTGTTAGTTTTGAGAAATAGAAATAAATTTAATATATTCCTAAGACATATTTAGTAAGATATATTGCTAATACATTTTAGTATTTAAAGATTAAAATTACTCATCACGTCTAGCAAAAACAGGTAAACAGAAAAGTGGGAATCCGTTACGGACTTCCTAATTACATGGAAATTAAATCAAATAGTTTTAATACAATATTATTAAACAAATAATATAATTTTCATTTTAAAAATGTCAGTACTTATCGTTCAATTTTTTGTACAGCCTTAATAGACTTTTCATATTATTATAAATTCCTTCTATTAGCTCACACTCTCCTCATATATATCTTGTACAAATTTCAATCATTAATAAAATACGTTTCTATTCATCCAAACATGTTATCTGTTTCAATCAAATAATCTGTTCTTACTTCAATACCTCTAACTTTATTTGGGTGTGATTAAACGATTTTTTCTTATGTTGAAATTTTCTCACATTTCTTCCGCTGATCAGAGTGATATGTCGATGGCTTTTCCACGTGAAAATTGTTGTTTGGCATAATTAAACACGGCGTTTGTCACTGGGAAATTGCATCGCGTCTCTTTCAAAATGACTTTTCTTCTAAGTTTTAAGTTGAAATTATGTTTTGTAATTATTAAGATTTAAATTTGTTTAAAATTTCTCTCATTATACGTTTCCAAGTGTTGAGACAGTTTTAGTACGCGGAAGAATGCAGAAACTCACATCCTCGGACCTAGCCAAGATTTGGAGAACGGAGCCGACCCAGCACCGCAGAGAGATGGATCCAGTCCGAAATAGCCAAGTACAAAAGATGAGGGAGACACAGAAGGTCAGGCTAAAAATTGAACACAAATAATATTATTCATAAATTTTAACTTCATAAAACAAAATTCATTTTACAAAAATTCAAAGAGAATAAGACTTTCCAGTCGCAATGGCTTTGTCACGATAAAAAATTTATGCAGTATAAATAAGTAACTATGTACATATATAACTATGTCGCAAAAACCAATAGTGTAACGAAATAGGGAAAATTTTAACTAATATAAATGATTCGCAATTATTAGTAGCTTATAAACATAAGTATTGCTCATTATTATAGTTTGAAACATATAAAGTTAATTCCGTTTATAAATATATAAACTTAAGTTAAATAAATTGAGGAATTAATACATGTTTTTTGTTTGGACCGTATTATTAATAATGGCAATTAGACATGTCATTAAAATAGATGTTTTACAAATTTATGTTTGGATTAATATGTCTTTATTATTAATATAATAACTAGTATAATATATATATATATATATATATATATATATATATATATATATATATATAATATATTATATATTATAAATATTATTGCAAATAATGTTGGAAGACATCAAATTATTGTGAAATTGTGTAGCCAAACAAATTCTTTAATAAGAAGATTATTGAAGAAAAGTAAAATCGCAATTAACCAACAATAGTGAGAATAATGTTAATAAAAGTAATTAATTAATAAATTATAATTTGATTGTTAAAAAATTATATATATATATATATATATATATATATATATATGTAATTATGCACATGAGATATAAAAAGTATTCTGAATATAAACAGTTTCATAGACTGGGAATGGTCGTTACGTAAAAATGTACCTGATAGTGATGCTTAGTAAATGGTAATTTTACACAGATAAATATGCCATATAGTAAGTTAGATGTGTAATATTATAAATACTGTGTGTTAGGTATAAGTATTTATATTACCAAGAGGCACTGTTTTAGAAAGTTATTATAACTTTCAGTTATGTAAATGTATTTTGTATTTTTGTTTATGTTAAAGGTTAGTTGATGTACAAAAGTTGTCAGTCATCGGAGGGAACGATAAATGATAAATTTACCTGTAAATTTTGCTATGAACGGCAGAACCCATAAATAATCGAAAACTTAGTTTAAAATTACCAGTTGTTAAGCAAATTTTAAATAACATTTGGTTTCACAAACGCTTTAACTAAAGGTGACAAGTATCAACACCTACAAAAAAAAAAACACACACACACACACACACAAACACACACACACACACAGAAAACGTAACCACAGAAAACTCGCAACACACAGTAAGCACACACACACACAACACACAACATACAGAAAACACACAACACAGACACGCACAACACACACACACACACACACACACACACACACACACACACACACACACACACACACACACACAGATACACACACACACACACAAACATACACACACATACACATACATACACACACACACACACACACACACACACACACACACACACACACACACACAACACACACACACACAACACACACACAGCATACAGAAAACTCACAACACAGACACAGACAACACACACACACACACACACACACACCACACACACAGATACACACACCACACACACACACACACACACACACACACACACACACACACACACACACACACACACACACACACACACACACACACACACACACACACACACTTCTTATAAACCAGTTTTAAGATGTATAATGAGTTGAGTTGCTCAACATTCTAACTAATTCAAAAAAGTTTTGCTAAAATTACGTTTTAACACTATAAAAATAACTTAGATTACAATAAAACCAACATGACATTTGTTGTTCGCGAAAAGATAACAACAATGGTGTATAAAGAAATATTAATTATCTTGGTGACAATTTTATAGGCCTAATAAATAAACTGTAGAATAAGCAATTGCTATAATGCGAATATTTTTGCTGCCTTATATGTGTCGCGTTTATCAGTATTTATTTTTACTCTCTACTATAATTTATTCCGCTCATAAGGTAATTAACGTTTAAGATGACGATAAAGTAATTGCGAAGAGGTAAACGACCTCAATGCTGAAGAAATATATAAACTTTAAGAGAGAAAATATTCCTAGCAAGAATCAAAATCATTATTAAAAACTTAGATTTAAGTACTAATGACATATACTATGTTATTAATATTGGTTAGTAGAAAAATATATAACTGACATACTTATTTAAAAAGGTATACATGTAAGGTAATATAGCTGACAAAACGATTTACCCGTTATTATTACCCTAGATTTAACTCTAGGTAATAATTTTTACAAGCATTTTTAAAAAAGTTATTACTTTATTCAGTAATATTTTTTATAATTTGAATTCGACCTTTTAGCTGCAAAAAATAGTGAATAACTTAATGTATTTAAAAAAACTAATTATGCTCATTTTGTAACTAATGTGATGGCGACACAGGTTTGGTATACAAGTAAACGGCTTATAGATACAAATGATCAAAACAAAAAATTCCTAAGAAGAAACTAAAGCGAAATAATTAAAAAATTATTTAAAATAAAGATGACTCATTATGCCATATTATGATGTCTAAAGAAGAGCAGGGTATAGGTCTTGAGCCATACGGTATACAGAAAAGCCAAGGTGGCACCATAAAGCATTTTAATAGGCTTTCATTACCTTAGGTTTAATATTAGGCACTTATTTCCAAGGAGTACACGTGGGGGATGAAAGCGTATACAGGAATTCTTTTTAGCTATCAGAAATGGAACCTAAATCCTTAACAGCAAAGTACTCTATCTAGACCATCCAGCCGCACAAGATCATTTATATAAAACGATAACAATTTTCAGAATTGCTACAAAACACACACACACACACACACACACACATATATATATATATATATATATATATATTTATTGCAGAGAAAATAACCTTAATTCCATCATTTATAGACCTTATGCTCTAACAGAAATAGTAGGCCCACTGAAACAGTTGAAAGATTTAATTTAATTTAATTTAACTTTATTTTCAAACACATGCTCAAGTAAAAACAAGCTACATCGGTTAGACTCGTTTACAAACCTTTCTTTGTAAACTCCGTTCAATTTGAGGCAACAGTCATACAGTTCTTGAAGGTTTTGCATCAGGTGGTGTAGGATCAGGGGAATGTGCTGGGTATAGAAAGGTTGTTCTAAGGCAAATGAGGCGATTACTAAACGTTTCTTGAAGGTTTTGCATCAGGTGGTGTAGGATCAGGGGAATGTGCTGGGTATAGAAAGGTTGTTCTAAGGCAAATGAGGCGATTACTAAACGTTTCTTGAAGGAAAGGAGTATTGTCTAGGGCAGTGTGCCTGATTTTAGAGCCTGGTTGTTGGAACTATTCTGAACGAGAAGGCAGGTTTCGGGCACAACAAAATCTCCTGAGGTCTTGTATAAAACGACCAAGGACGATCGTTTCAATATTGTTATCTTAGCGCATACGGTAAATAAGAAAACATAAATAAAAACAGTTATTGTATATTCATAGTTGCGGTACAAGACCTTTCTCTAAAGTTGTGGAATAAACTCACGGCCCTGAAGCGCTAATATTAAATATGTCCCTGAGATGTTTGACTTCCGCCAAGTAAAGCAAACTTACATCAATCACTACATAGACACAGCTCTTGAGTATCCACCTTTTATCCATAAATCTTTATTACCTTAAGAAGCAAATTTGTCATGTATTTCAAGAACAGTAAACAGGCTTCGTGTAGGTCGTTGGAGTAACGTGTTGCAAGTAGTTCCTTCTCCAACAGGTGTGAGTGACGTAATGCTCAAGTTATTCTAAGTCTCAGTTTTTCCATCAAGTTTTTCGTCTGGTATTTTTACTCTACAATGTATGGAATGTTTTACTACAGGCAATGTGTAATGGATTTCAGTAAGAGTGCCTCATACATTATAGAAACTGTATTGCATTTATACATCCGTGGAATATATGATATGTACACAAAGGTTTTTAAAGACTTATATAGATATATTAGAATTAAAAAAAAATATCTTTAATATTACAAATGTAAATTGACTTCCAGGATTTTATTATAGCGGTAAAACTTAGATAATTAATTTTTCGGGTTATGTTAACCTAGGAGGGCCATCCTAACTGACTACCGTCGAAACGTTTTTTGCCTCCGGGTCTGAGTCCCCAGAACCCGCCTAGATACAGGATGATTGTCCATGAACCAAACTATTGAGCTCTTTGAAGGGAAAAGCAGGAGATAGTGAAATGAAATAGAACGCTAAGTGTCGCGTAAGAGCGAGATGAAAAACACCTGGGGAAAAACGCTGTTAGGAGAAGTCCAGCGTTAGATGGTTTCCCAGTGAACGTCTTCGTCTAGAAGTGTTATAGGTAAGTCAAATGTGTGTTTGGAGAGCACGAGAGCCTGGCACTTGGCCAAATTCACTTTCACTCTCTAGCGGTTCAGTCAGGATTCTAGAGTTGTTAAGTGTCTCTGGAGTCTAGAATGTATCATCTGTGGTTTCCAACTGAAGTGATAACGCGGTGTCATGTGCATATATGACTACCTGAGTATTGGATGTTGTAGGTAAGTCGTTGATGCAGATATTGAACAGTATCGTCCCAGTTATTGACCCCTGAGGGACTATTGTCAGTAGTGTAGATTTTAATTGGTCTACATCAACTTTAAATTTACGGTTGAAAATGTAAGACCTAATCAGGTGTATTAGCCCGTCAGTGTAAACATTTAAACAATGAATAATTAGGAAGATAATTTTGGAATTTTAAGTTTGGACGGCGGCCACATTAAACTCTTCTTCGGGCCGGATGTGGTCCATGAGATCTGCATTACAGACTAATGGAAGTCGGGGGAGGGGGAGTTTTAGATGAAACTACCATTCATCTAGAAGCCACTCTAAGAGACGACAGTGTATTCTTTTGAGAATTCGTTGTAGTAGGGGTTATTTTACGGTTTATTTATTTTCATTGATTGTGATATTATTTTTTGACTTATTTAAGTTGATTTTAAAATTAAGTTAATTTTTATTTATACAATAGATTATTTCTTAATTAGGTTTTAAATAAAGTATTTTTATTAATTAAAACTGGCTATTTTATTACTTTATTGGATTTGTCGTAGATATAGGTCGTTAAATATAATGGTCGTCGTTGGGGTATCACTCCACTATTTGGGGAAATCCCGCCTCATTGAGATAATCTGCATAGGTGTTGTGTTTACCCCTAATAACTGAATATATATTTGTTTTTAGATGACGAGAAAAGTTCAAAGAATAACTGACAAGTTTAAGTGGCCAGACAAAAATGTGAAGGAAACAATAGAAGAGATTGAAGCTGGCAGGTCTATTGAAGCGTTCTTATCCATTGCATTCCTAATAGCTCATCCACCGTGATGAGGGGTCGTACAGACTCCAAGAAGCATTTCGAAATCACTAACAGAACGACAAAGAAGGAGGACTTTCTTGTTGTCGAAGCAAATAAATTTATTCATAGAACTAAATCAAATTAAGAAGATGAAAACACGTAATTTGAAATAAGCTATTCTTTAAAGGTGAGGTGTAGTAACCGAAGGTAACATTCTACTGCGAATTTGTATGAAAGTTTCATTGTAGTATAGAACAAAGCCTTTTTTCATTTATGTATTGCATAATTGCTGCATTATACCAGTTTATAGAAATTTGATTAAAAATTCATGTTTATTTAGGTATTCATATGCAGTATGGTGTGAATAGAATTGCTGTTGATAACCTAGTCAACAGTATTTATTTTAAATCTGTAACATATATGAAACTAGTTCATTGTCCTTATCAAGCATTTTGTGCTCTAAAAACGTAGTCCATACACTTCACCAAATGTGTAATGTGAGGGAGTAATATACACCAAAAAAGTCCTTTTAGCTAGTACTTTGCTAAATTTTCTTCTAAATTTTGTTTGAAAAGTAAAGCGAACAGGTTGGAAAAATTTGAAATACCAATATGTTACTTAAATGTTAAAACCATCTAATTCTGAATTACAAGGTCATGAGGCAGTCAAACTAAACATTTTTAGTGTTAGTCAAAGTAGAAAAATAATCGTACCGAGGATAAAAATCTTGTTCTTGTTTTAGGAATAAAAATACCTTTTAGAGCATAAGGTATTCTTTAAATTTTTCTTTCGCACACTACTTTTTCAGTTTATTCACCAACATAGAAAAACTGTACTGATTTCGATACCTGAATTTCTGTGTATGTGATGGACAAGACACGACAATTATATAATGCAATAACGTAATTAATTGTTGTGTTTATTTTTAAAAGCCAGTAAATTGTTTTTATTTTGCTTAGCCTTCATATGTTACTTTGGAATTAACATCATAAGGAAAGAGCCTTGGTTATTCCTTACATAAATTGACCAATGCAGTTGCAATAGCGGTTCTTCTGGTTTCCGCAGTGGTAAAGATAAGAGGAGCCTACAAATACAGACAGAGCCTGAATAGCGTTGAAACTTGCACTAGGACAAGTCAGGTGGGTAGCATTCACTCATTTTGGTTGTGTTTTAAGCGATTCATTTAGGTTAAAAGTAAAGTTTAGTTATATTTCCAAAATCAATAAATTATAAAAGTATTAAATTATTTTAAAAGGAAAATACTGAATAAAATTTAAGGAAATGTGGAGATTAAGGGAGTAACATGTTAAAACGTTTGGCAATAATTTAGAACTTTGCATACAAATTTTTTGGTTTTAGCTAAAGTAAAATTGGCCCAGTTAAAAAAAAAATTTGTCTGAAAAGGATCATTAGAAACCGTTTGGGTAAGGGAATTATACTAATAATATTGGTAACCAGTCAAAACTCTCTATTTTTCAAAGTGTGGGAGAATTTTGTTCACGAATATTGACATCTTGAGTCTCAGGCCGTCCTTGCCTTCACCGTAGACTGACAGCTGGGTTGCAACTATAGTTAGATGGCGGATTCATAATTTTAATATTGCGTTATTCAAAATTTAGTAAGTGAAATTTAATAATGTTTGTATAGTTTAAATGTAGGTGATGTATATTTAAATTTTAAATGTGTAAACAAGTAAAGCCGAGTACTATTCAAGTGTTTGCCAAGGTATGTTCTAAATTAATTTTTTAAAAGTAATTTGATAAAATCAGAAAGTATTCAATTAGGTACCAGAAAACATCCAACCAAACGTTTTCCAATAAAATAATTTGAAAACGTTCTAACCTATAATTTATTTTTAAAAATTATTATTGTTCAAGATTTTTAAAAGTAATTTATTTAATTCTGATATATATTAAATCGCTTTTGAAACTTTAGACGTGAAGTTTAATGTAACCAATCTTTCTTCAGAATGGTTTAGATAGACACCCAGACTGCCCAAGTCAAAAAGTTTGATACTATTGGTAAGGTAAACAATTATTTCAGTAAGTGTTTTCAAAGTGTAAATAATAAATTGTATATGGTATGTAGGTACCTTATAGCTTTATGACTACATCTGGACTACATTCTGTGAGTATGTTTCATATAATGTTATAATCTATATAAAAATAAAATATATACTAAACTAACAACTGAGGTTATTCAAATACAAGAGTTATTTATTAATTTATCAAAAAGCTTTTCGTTGATAAACAGTACCAACATCATTATAAATGAATAATACAATATTGCAAGACATAAAACATATGTTAATTTAGAAATAGGATTGTTGCCAAATTAAATTTTACAATTTTTGCCAAACTTATTATATATATGTATATATATATATATATATATATATATATAAAGTTATTATTGTTAATTGATAATAATTGTTCCACCACTAAGTACAATTAATTTTTACCTTGTGTGACGAGGCGCATTTCGGTCACTTAACCATTGTCGAATCACTCTTGGTCACGCAATGGTCAAGTGATCGAAATGCGCCTCATCACACAAGGTAAAAATTAATTGTACTTAGTGGTGGAACAATTGTTAACAATTAACAATATTAAAGGCAGTGCCACAAAAAATAATGGACAACGTTAAATATATCCCCCCCCCACAAACACACAATGTTCTAAAAACCCCTCTTCGCTCCTGGCAAGATACAGTAGATTCTTTCTCATGTACTGGAACGTATTTCCGTGTAATCCGATTTTTCGGTAATCCGAGGAAGTCTTGGCCCCATCTACCTTGAATTATCGAGACTATACTGTATGTTTTTATAATATATATATATATATATATATATGTATAAATATATATATATATATATATATATATATATATATATTATAAAAACATAGGTTATTCAAATACAAGAATATTTATTAATTTATACTCAAAGCTTTTCGTTGAATATTTAAAGCATATCTTTTAGGCCTATATCTTGCATTATTGTATTTTTCATTCCTGATGATTTTGGTACTGTTTACCAACGAAAAGCTTTGAATATAAATTAATAAATATTCTTGTATTTGAATAACCTATGTTGTTTTAAATTATTAAACAAGAAAACATAGTATCTACATATATATATATATATATATATATATATATATATATATATATATATATTACATATATATATATATATATATATATATATATATATATACATTTTAAAACAACATAGGTTATTCAAATACAAGAATATTTATTAATTTATATCCAATTGTATTTGAATAACCTATGTTGTTTTAAATTATTAAACAAGAAAATGTAATGTATATATATATATATATATATATTATAACATAATTTCCCTTGGGCTTTATCTATGTTATTTCAAATTTGTGAATTTAATTGTTATAGATTAATTAATTGTTTTAAAGTGTTGGGCGCCAGTTTACCTATTGTTCGACTGAAAGTTCTAATTAAACATTTTGCTGATATTGTATAATTTTAAATTATGCTTCTTATCACTATGACCTACCTTTATTTTTATTATTTTGATTCCTTCTTCTTTATAAGATGGCAACCAAATTACTTAATTAGAGTAGGCCTTACAAAGAAATACAAGAATTTTTAGTTATAACAATTTCTTTAATATTCCAGAACGTTATTAATTACTGTTGCCAGTTAAACACAAAGTAAAAATGTTAAATCTACATTTAATTACACAATTATTTCAGACTATATTGTCGAACCACAATCTTATGCGGTAAACAACCTGTTATTTATTTCATTCATTTTATTTATTATTATTTAAATATGACCAGCTAATAAATTAAAAACTTTTGGGGCGTGTTTAGGTTCTTGCCTTATGAAATTACTTTTTTCTTTTGAAATTTAGAGTTACTTGTATATTAGAAAATTTGTTTTATTGACTAGAAATTTATTTTTTGAAATTAGTTTTTAATTAAAGTTTTTACTTAAGTGCAGTGACGTTCTTTCCTTTTTTTTGTTCCGTTAATCCTTGGCATTAGTTCCACGATTTTTGTAACCCTTCACTCACAATTGGTATCTGGTACTCTGACTCAAGTATACCTTTATTATGCAGTGATTATAAATTTAATAGTTAACAAAAAACTCTAACCTAGTTCTCTAAGGGTTTTACAAATTGTTTATTGCCTTAACTACTTGTTTTTCAAACGTTTTTTTTGTTTAATGTATTTCTTTGTCGGCTTTTACTAAGTCAACTTTTGGAAGTATTACTTACTGTTAATGTTTAGTTTTTATTATTATTATTATTTTTTTAATATTTATAAATTTAATATTATAATTTGTCCCCAACAAAAATTTTCTGTGGTTATAAATTTAAACAATTCTATTTTTTGCTTTTTTTCTTTTTTTAGATTTAAATGAATAAAAACTTTTTGTTTAAACCCTTTTTTAAATTTTTAAATAGATTAATCTAGACATATTTACTAACTTATTCTAGTTTCTTAAACACTAGTGACATGAAACTCAAACTGCTACAACTCTATTGCTTTCACAAATCTACCCATAAAGTCCCTTTTCATTGTCTCTTACACAAAGGCTCCTTCTTAGCTACCTGTTTTTTTTTTTTACAAAGTCCTTCTACTGCTGACCCTCAACATTTTTGTCCCCTTAAATATTTACAACCTTACTTACACATGTCTATTTCTAAACAAAATATCTAACAGTTTATTATAGTTAATAGTCTGACAGATTTTATTGGAGTTTATTTAATTCTAATCCACTATTACGGATTTGATATATTTTTTTAAACTTCTAACATTAAATTTTCCTTTTACAACATGGTTTTCTAGAGTGGCAACTAGGTAGCTAGACTTCCCATATTTCTCAATTACCCTATATGGTCCTTTGAATAATTCTAAAAATTTCCTGTATATCCCCTTTTCCACATTAGATGTATTTAGTGCCCTGATCAACACTAAATCTCCTCCTTCATATTCGGTTAACTGGTTTTCTTGATTAAACTTCTTGGCACAGTTTTCCCTTTTCCTTTTCATTCGTAAATAAATTTCGGTGGTGTCGACGATTTTTTCACTTTCAATCTCTGGCATTTTTATAAATTCGTCCCATATTCTTTTCGGTTTTCTTCCAAATTGTGCTTCATGTGGAGTAACTCTAATTGTTTCTTGAAATGTTTCGTTGATTATTGTTTGTACATCCTCCAATAATAATTCCCAATTTCTATGATTTTCTTTTAATAATATTCTGAAAAGTTGATTTAGTTGTCTCATGGTTCTCTCGGCTCTGTTACTTTGTGGATTCCTCACCGAAGTGTGTAGTGTTTTTATTTGAATTCGTCGGAGTTCCTCTTTCCATTTTCTTGCAGTAAATTGCGTTCCATTATCCGTGATAATAGCCTGCGGTTTTCCATATCTATTGCAGTAATCTTGCAATCTCCTTAGTGTAATAGTCGTTGTAGGTCTATTGACTTTATAAAGCTGTACATATTTAGTGAATACGTCAATGATAACCAAAATATATTTTGCACCATTTTTTCCTTTTGGTAAAGGACCACAGAAATCCATAGATAACAATTCTCCTTTGTCTTTTGGTATGATACAATCCATTTCCCCAACTCTATGTCGTATGTCATGTTTGCATTTCTGGCATATTTCACATGATTTGACTATTTGTTCGATGTCCTTACTTAGATGATCCGCTGCGAAATCTTCTTTAAATGTTTGATAACTCTTGTTAATACCTAAATGGCCAAAGTGAGTATGTATTTCCGTGATTAAATTCCTTTTGATATTGTCTGGTATGTATAACTTGAAATGACCTTTATCTCGACGATATAACTTGCCTTCCCAATATTTGTAATGTTGGTGTAATTTGTCCGATGAATTCTTTAATTTATTAACTATAAGTTTTGTTTTATGGTCTTTGTCTTGAAAGGTCTGTATATGTTTCAACATATCAAAAACTTTGTGGTCAAATTTATTACGTATTGTTGCAATTTGAATGAAATTACTGTCTTGATTTGTTTCTATGTTGTCTTCACCAGGGTGTCTGCTTAATGCGTCGGCTACAATATTATCTTTTCCGTTGCAATGTTTTATTTCAAAGTTATACTTCTGTATAAGTAACATCCAGCGGGTTATACGAGCGTTTAACAGTTTACAGTTGTTAATGTATGATAGGGCCTTATTATCTGTAATCACCGTCAAAGGGTTCCCCAACACAAAACATCTGAATTTTTTGAGATTATGCACAATACTCAGAAGCTCCTTCTCTGTCGTACTGTAGTTCAGTTCAGCTCCTTTAAATGTTCTACTTGTGTACCCAATCACGGCAATACGTTCTTCTTCATCATATTGGAATAATAGTCCGCTTAAAGCATATCCACTCGCGTCACACTGCAGGTAATACCGTTTATTTAGTATTGGATGTGCTAACATAACCCGGTCTAAAAATATCCTCTTTATTTGTATAAAGCTATCTTCTTGTTCTTTAGACCATTTGAACCTACATCCCTTCTTCAACAGTTGTTGTAATGGTGCGGTAATTGATGCGCTGTCCTTTACAAAACGGTGATAAAAATTTATGAGCCCGAGAAATCCTTTTATTTGTCTCGAATTTCTAGGCCTTGGAAATTGGTTTATGGCTCTGAACTTTTCTTCACTTGGCTGAATTCCTTCCACTTTTAAAGTGTGTCCTAAATATTCAAGCTCCCTTCTACAAAACTGCGACTTATTGAAATTGACAGTTACGTTTGCATCTTTAAAAATCTTAAAAATTATCTCTAGTTGTTCTAGGTGTTCATCGAATGATTTAGACAAACATAAAATGTCATCAACGTAAATAATCAAAAATTTCCTTGCTTCCTTTGTTAGTATGGAATCTAAACTCCTTGTAAGACTAGCTAGACTAGAGCTTAATCTAAATGGTACCGTTTTGAAACGATAACACAGTCCATTATGTAGGAATCCCGTAAAGTCCCTGCAGTTGGTTTTTAATGGGATTTGCCAAAAGCTACTGGTCAAATCGATAGAAGACATAACTTTATAACCACTACATTTTGTCAGTAGATCTTGAATCGGTAAGTTTCCTTCATAGTCTGGTAACGATCTCTTATTAATTTCTCTAGCATCTAAGCAGATCCTGACTGTGCCATCCTTTTTAAACACAGGTACTATTCTGTTTACGTATGGACTATTGGCTCTTTCTATAATATTTAATTTTAGCATCCTTTCTATTTCAGTGTTGACTGCCTCCCAAAATTTAATTGCCACAGGCCAACTATTTTGCTTGTATGGTCTCGTATCAGTTACGGTGAATTCATGCTCATAGGTAGTAATTAACCCTGGTTGCTCACTAAAAATTTGTTCATACTTATAGATAATCTCTATTAACTTCTTCGTTTGGTCGGGTTTTATATTCTCTAATTCCAAATTTTTTTTTCTATTATTCCTAATCTTTCTTCCTTATAGTTCATTATGACATTACAATCCAATTTTGTTTCTTCATTATTATAGAACTTATTTATTATTATTTTTTTTAAATCGATCATTTCATTTGGCATTAAATTCGACTGTTCTCTCTACAAAATCGATAATAGTTTCATTTTTTATTAAAAAGTTTATACCTAATATGCAAGTTTTAATCAGACCTGGCACAATTATGAAATGTGTTTCCACTTTATATTTCCCTATTCCTACAGTAGTTACTATTTGATTTTTTATAGCTTTAGACTTCTGACCCAACGCTCCCATAACTCTTATGTTTGACATTCTCCAATCTGACGAATCCTCTAACAGCTCCTTATTTTTACTATAAAATTCTTCTGACATTACATTAAACTGACTTCCCGAATCTATCAAAGCAACAAATTTAATATCCCCTAATCGGATTTCAAGTTCAGGGCTATTTTCTAATTCTAATGATGGTTCAACACAAACTTCGTCTTCATTTAAAATGTCTGGTATTTCTGCAATAAGTGTCCAACAGTTGGTTATTTTACTAGAGTTAGGTACCTGGCTAGGGTCAGCGTCGTTTCATGCACTTGTTGTCGTTTCATGGCTTGGGTTGGTAATTTATGACATCACCCTTATGTTGTCTATCCTTGTCCAGGTGTTTACTCCGATAGTCGTCCTGATAATACCCTGTCTCCCGGCTATTTTCGTTTTTCCTAAAGTCAGTTTGTTGCTCTCTTGACAAATTCCTGTCCCGACTGCCGTTCGCTTGTCTTTGTAGGTGCAGTAAATGAAACTCTGTTACTAGGTCGACAAATTCACCATTAGTTTTAATTACCCTCGTCACCAGTGCAATCGGCATGTTAGGATCAAAATGTTTGGCTAGTCCTCGTTTAATTAGATCATCTGGAAGTCTCGGCTCGAGTCCTTTAAACCATAATAAATTTCGTTCTCAATATTCGACCATGTTCAACTGCCCCCTGTAATTATATTTTCCAAACTCCAACTCATCCCGAACACACCCCTGTATTAATTCACTCCAGAATTTTTGTTTAAATGCAAAGATAAAATCCCCGAACTGTTTAAAGCTTTCTAAATGTAATCTAAACCAATTGGCAGCTGGCCCGCGTAGATGTTGCATTATCCATTCTAAACCTGTTCCCTGGTAATACTTTTCATGTAACCCCATAAGCTCGTTAAGAAAAGCCATAGGTATTCTTTCATCTTCCGAAAACATTATATTCGTGTTTATTGGTGTTATAAGATTATTATCTCTTCGGTTTTCTGTCGAATTTATTTGTTTTCTTAGTTGTTCAATATTTTCGTCTAATTTTCTCAATTTTGGCTCTAATTCTCCGCTATTATATGTTATTCTCTTGTCAATTGTCGTTTTTATTATCTCTTCGGTTTTCTGTCGAATTTATTTGTTTTCTTAGTTGTTCAATATTTTCGTCTAATTTTCTCAATTTTGGCACTAATTCTCCGCTATTATCTGTTATTCTCTTGTCAATTGTCGTTTTTAAAGTCTCTAGGTAACCCGTTTGTCTGTTATATTGCTCTGCGCATGTTTCTTCAATCGTCACGATCTTTCCCTGCGTATTTTGAATTTCACGGTTTATGTTGTCTAATCGGCTATCAATTTTTTGTGCATATTCTTGGTGTAATCCTTGTGTATTTTGGCCTGATACTAATATTTTTTTATCTAGTGTTTCTAGCAAATTTTTTTCGGTCACCATTAACTTGTTATTAAGTGTTGCAATATCTCCCCTCCAGTCTTCATCCAGTTTCCTTAATTTGTTGTCAAAATTCTCCCCCATTTTTGTGATTTCCTTATTCAAGTCTTCCCTATTCTTTTTTATATTGTCATTTATTTCTACTAATATATTATCCATCTCTCTTTTATTTTGGTCAATATTTTCATTTGTCTTTGTTATATTGTCATTTGTTTTAGTCATGTTATCATCAAGATTCTTTAACTTTTTTAATATTTCCCTCAAAATATCATTGTCTCCTAGTGTTCCTACTGTGATCTCATTATTAGTCCCCATGCCTGTTGTGCTCTCTGTCCCCAAAACCCTTATCTCTTCATTCACATTTTCTGTTACTCTCACCCCTTCTACGTCTCCGAACCCGTCTTCCGTACGTCTCATCTGTCCTACTTGTGTTTCTTGGGTATTTTGATGTTCCATTTTGAAATTTTTGTCGCGTATTCTTATACTGCGTCTAAGAGTGCAGCTATCTGTTTGCCCTCTTACAATATTTCCCTTACTCATTAATTAATATAACCACTTACACTAGAAAATTCTTCATAATACAATAATACACTACTAGGTCTACTGGTCAATACATTTAAATTTTGATGCAATTTCAAAATAGCCCCACGTTCAGTAGCCAATTTATAACATAATTTCCCTAGGGCTTTATCTATGTTATTTCAAATTTGTGAATTTAATTGTTATAGATTAATTAATTGTTTTAAAGTGTTGGGCGCCGGTTTACCTATTGTTCGACTGAAAGTTCTAATTAAACATTTTGCTTATATTGTATAATTTTAAATTATGCTTCTTATCACTATGACCTACCTTTATTTTTATTATTTTGATTCCTCCTTCTTTATAAGACCAAATTACTTAATTAGAGTAGGCCTTACAAAGATATACAAGAATTTTTAGTTATAACAATTTCTTTAATATTCCAGAACATTATTAATAACTGTTGCCAGTTAAATACAAAGTAAAAATGTTAAATCTACATTTAATTACACAATTATTTCAGACTATATTGTCGAACCAAAATCTTATACGGTAAACAACCTGTTATTTAGTTCATTCATTTTATTTATTATTATTTAAATTTGACCAGCTAATAAATTAAAAACTTTTGGGGAGTGTTTAGGTTCTTGCCTTATAAAATTACTTTTTTCTTTTGAAATTTAGAGTTACTTGTATATTAGAAAATTTGTTTTATTGACCAAAAATTTATTTTTTTAAATTAAAGATTTTACTTAAGTGCAGTGACGTTTTTTCCTTTTTTTTGTTCCGTTAATCCTTGGCATTAGTTCGACGATTTTTGTAACACTTCACTCACAATTGGTATCTGGTACTCTGACTCAAGGATACCTTTATTATGCAGTGATTATAAATTTAATAATTTAACTATACCCCAACTTCTTAGCACCCCATTTATCGATAATTAAATTACTTATATTTTTTGTTTAACAATTTCACACACTTTCTTTAGGCAACATCCACACACGTCCATCTACTTTTTTGGTCGCAAGAAGACTGCCTCTCTTTTTCTGCACTTGAATTTGTTTACCGCGTATTTCCCTTTCTCGTTCATTTTCTACCCAATGAAAAACATCGATCTTGGCTTCCACCAATCAAATTTGAAATTCGTACGTTATTTTTTTTTTAAAGTGTACGTGACACATCTGTCGTTCTCTCCCGTCCCTTTCAACTTTCTAAATCCTAACAAAAAACTCTACCCTAGTTCTCTAAGGGTTTTACAAAAAGTTTATTGCCTTAACTACTTTTTTTTGTTCAATGTATTTCTTTGTCGGCTTTTACTAAGTCAACTTTTGGAAGTATTGCTTACTGTTAATGTTTAGTTATTATTATTATTATTTTTAATATTTATAAATTTAATATTATAATATATATATATATATATATATATATATATATATATATATATATATATATATATATATATAGAGAGAGAGAGAGAGAGAGAGAGAGAGAGAGAGAGAGAGAAATAACGCTATAAGATATAACAGGAAAATTTGTCTATGAAACACCAGTATGAGTATAAACTGGTAGCGTCAACCAGCGTGTATTTGGAATCTACGAGAATGCGAAATGTTTAAAATTATGCCTATGAAATTGAACATTTGAAAAAACGATGAATATTATAAGGAAAAATATAAGAGAGAACTGAATCCACGTCAGACATAAATGTGAATAAGGGCTTAAAGTGGGAAGAGTTACTGTAGGTACGAAATGCAGAGCAACCGAAATACGAGTAAAACCAACCAGTAACAGAAGAGAACGTCGAGTAGTCATTGGATGATGCTAAAAACGTTTTTCACAAGCCTGGAGAAGCGAAGCCAATGGAGAGGGCTGCAGTGAACATTTTAATTAAAATTTCGACTCGGAATAGAGACATTTATAACCAACCCGTTTTTGAATGGGTTTTTCATGTGTTGTAACAAAAATGTAATTCTTTGCTAAACACAAACCTTAACCGCAAATGATGTTATCCTTATTTGTTTCCTAAGGGTTAGGCCTTAAAACTCAATATCTCACATCGTTTTGCATCAATAGACTCAGGTCAGAATAGTATTTTTCTGTTGAAATTTGTAAATGTCTTCTTTCTGAATATTAATTAATTTTTCAGTTGTAATTTAAAATCTTTTCAAAATTAATACACACACAGTTTTATACTGTTTTCTTACCAATCATCGAAGAAACCGTTAAATAAGCGTTTACCACAAAAAACCGTTTGATTTGATATAAATGGTTGTAAAATCATCAAAGTGTTTTTTGTGTAAAATTAATGGGATATTTTACTTTGGAAATTGAAACAAATAAATTGTGTTCAATTTAGCTTTTCAAATTTAGTAGTCTCATTAATTAGCCTTTTCTATATTACAAATTCGTGTTCAAAAAATAATATTAATAATAAATGTTTTCAGGCTTTAAATTAAGAGTTTTTAGTAGATGGTTTTTTTCTTTTACTATGATGTTTAGGTTGTGTTTATAACATTACACACACACACACACACACACACACAATATAAATTTTTGTTTAACTGCAAAATTTATCTATCTCTTTTCTATTGCAAGAGTATTTCTTAAAGAATCTTTTTTTTAGCTTAATTGAATTATTTACTTTTACTTTTGTTGCTGGTTGCAAAAATTTCAGAAATTTTATTTAGTCAATTTACCACAGAATATTTATAATAATTTTAAACAATTTTTGTTCTGATTTGATTTAATTATATGATGATGAAAATATAAACTTAAATTTGCTTTTCTAAAATATGATACAATTCTCACTTAAATTCTATTGAGTTTTAGATATTATTAAGCAGTTGTTTAAACATGAAATACACTTGAGTGGTTTATAAAGTTCAGAAACCGTAATGTAATATTTGCAAAACGTTCATCAATCAATCGGATATCTTTATTATTTAAACGTTTCTAACATTTGTAGTTATTGTGAGAAGATTTTGGATTTTTAGAGTTAAAATTATACTCGTAAATTTACATACATATTTAAATACAACAGAAGAATAATGTATACCAATTTATTTCATTTTATCTCCATATAATTATTTGTAAAAGTAATAGGCATAGACTGGATTTACATCTTTACAGTTATTTGATCCTAAATGTTTAATATACGATATATGCACATAAAATAAATTATATTACCTTAAGTACTCATTAAGAAATCATTTATTTTTGATTCATTTGACTTTGTCAAACGTTAACTTGTTATAACTTGATGTAACTTTAATCTCATGATTTTAGAACTTGCATTTTATATTTGAATACATTTTTATTTCATCACCACCACCACTTATATTGCTGTTTCTTAAAAAATCATTTGCCTATATATTTTTTAATCATTAATTTTCAATAAGTCATTATATTTCTATTTAAAAAATTCGAATCTATGATTTAAAAAAAATTACTAAATTTAATAAATGCTTAATTTGCTATTAAAATTCAGACTTGCTCCTACAATTTTCACTGGGATCGCTCCTATGCTCCCTCATGATATTCTTGGAGTCTGGCATCTTATAGCAATCGCAACTGATCGGTTTTGGGGCGACTTTATTAATTTTTAAAATCTTCTACGTAGTGAAAAAGTTAAAATTTGAAATATACTTTTATTTTAAAAGTAAAAACACACATTTTTAAAGTAAAGGGTGATTCAAAAAGAACGCCGGTTTCAATAAATCAAATTAAGAGATTTATTTTATTGACAAACTCAAATTAAATACATTAACATGTATTTTTAATACATAAACTAGCCTTCCGATTTCATGTATGAAAAATGATGCCATGCTTGCGTCCTCCTCTACTGCGCTGGCACGCAACTCTGTCCATGAAAGTCACTATGGCTGCACGAATAGTTTCCACTTCCTTTTTGTCAATAACCCATCGAATGTCGTCTTTCGAGTCATTGATGTTTCGTGGTTTATTGACATACAGCAATGATTTCAGATGATCCCAAAGATGAAAGCCACAAGGCACGCGACCTTGGTGGCCTTTAATCGTAGGAATTAAGAAAAATGACGTTATCCTGGAACCGTTCACGGAGTAGCACAATTGTTTCGCTATTAAAGTTAAATTAGTCTAAAGTCTAAAGTCTAAAGTTAAATCTCGTCATATAAAGAGTTTATGATGAAAGCGAGTGTACTGAGAAAATGAGTGCGTGAAAAGAAGCAAACACCCCTAAAATTATATGTCAAGTGGTAGAAGATGTGCAATCACATCTGTGATTCCATCAAAACATTTAAATTTAACTTTTCCGGTGTCAAGGATAAGAGTAGAAGACAAAATCAGAAATTAATAAAAATTTCAGAACGGAATAGATAAAAATATCAAATCCTTGGGCATTTTATTTAGAATAAAGCTCGAAACTCACAAGATATTTCTAAGAGTTACGAATAGCACGATGGATAAAATGAGAGTAAATATAAAGCGAGCATTAACGCTCTATAGAATGAGTCAGTCATGTAGGTCATATTTTCTACGCAAAAGTAAAAATGCTACACAGTAAAATCACTGTCAATTATTTGATTTAAATTTTGCCTGTTTGAAATATTTAAGAGGTATAAATTAAATGTGTAAATTGAGAGGTACAAACCAATCACTCAAGTCCTGCAACCATCTTCTAACAATGATTTTTAAGTGATTAATAATAAAACGTGTTCTTGGAACGTGGTCAAATATATTGTCTTATTCTGAAAGGAATAAATATTTTACTAAAACAAAAGTTTTATTTTAGCTTTTGACATGATATTTCTAATAATTATAACTTGATAGAAAATTTTATTTTTATACAGGTTGATAGTTACAGTTCAAATGATGTGCTTGTTATTGTTCCAGAAGCAGGGAATACTTCAGTCTACTAAAAGAAAAGGTTCATCCTGATACATGGACTTACATCATCTGTACGTGTCTGCTATACTCATAACCTTTCTTGCATCGTCATCATATGGTCACTCGGATGGTGCTTACATGCGAAATGCGGATGATGGATTCAACGTCCGAAATAACTGGATGTCTCAAATCCGGGACGATGTTCCTTTGAGAGAACTGGCAATACCAGGAACCCATGACAGTGGGACCTATAAGCTTGATATTACCCAAGCATCCGAGAACTCTAAGACTCAAATTTTGAGTTTCGACGAGCAATTGAATTACGGCGTGAGGATGTTCGACGTAAGAGTACGGCACATTGGCAACGCATTTGCCCTTCACCACGCGTTCATATTTCTAGAGTTAAACTTCGATGATTTTCTAAGTAGCGTCGTGAATTTCCTCAATAACAATCCATCGGAAACTGTATTGTTTCGGTTGAAGGAGGAATATTCTGCAAGTGATGGCAACACAAGAAGCATGGCGGATACACTGCAAGACTACATGAACAGATATGCAAATAATTATTTACGTACCTCAGACAGTTCAATAACTTTGGGCAGTGCCAGAGGAAAATTCATTATTTTAGCTGATAATTCCCAATTCAGTTCGTTTGGTTTAAGCTATGGCAGCTTCAACATACAAGACAATTATCAACTCAACACCAACTGGGACCTCTACAGCAAATGGGAATCGGTAAAAGCGCAGCTGGAAAATGCAAGAAACGGGGATACCAACGTATTTTACTTAAATTATCTATCTGGATCTGGCGGATCATTTCCTTATTTCGTGGCAAGTGGACATTCATCTTCGGGTACATCGGCTCCAAGATTGTCTACAGGGTTAACTACACCAGGCTGGCAAGATTCGTACCCGGATTTCCCTCGTGTCGATTGTTTCATTGGGATTTGCACGATTGCTTTCGAAGGCACGAACATACTGACCAGAGACAAAATCAATGAATACAACCAGAATCAAGGAGGAAGAACTGTTGGGATTATTATCGCTGATTTTCCAGGAGATTCTTTGCTGGGCACAATAATTGAAAATAACAGATACCTGCGCAAATAGTAAAATAATTTGTAATGTTATAACGAGTGTTAAGTACATGATTATTAACCTCACTTTCAATAAACCATGTTTGTTGACATCTGTCATTATTTTTGATATAACCTAGAAATCCGCTGGTGTTTTACCCGCAGTTCAGTTTTCACTGCCTGCCGGATATTCGACGCCGGCTAGAATGTAGTTTTCTCACTGCAAAGAAATAGTTTCGTCTGTGCGTATCTCAGATAGGAGATTTATTCCGCTCTAGTCACCCGTTGCTTTGAGCCTATTCCTCTATATTTTAGACTAGGCCCACGTAGTTTCTGATCTAGTTACCCTCTGCTAGCCATTTCCTTCGTCTCCAAAGTTACACACTCTCTGCAACATGTCTCGTTAGAATATAGCAATCATTTTCTAGCCAAGTCCGTTATCTGTGTGCATCATTGTATAACCGCGTTTATATGTTACACCACTTGCAGAATACTTTCTGGCAATAGTGTAAATGCGTGCTGACAATAAATTCTCGACGTCAAACTTTAATAAATCCATTTAAACCGCGTTATAAGTTCGAGTGCCATTGTCTTAGGTTAAACGCGTGTCAATAACATTGCATCAGAACATTAATTCTTTTAACCGCTTGAATGAATAACCATTTAATGATTAAAGACGGTTGATACTATTATAAGTTATTAAAATAAAGATTAAATGAGTTTTAGTTTATGCCACTCTTCGAGAAACTTCGTTCATCTCTGCAAGATTCCAAACAGGCCTGTTGTGTCGAACGACTCACCGCTCTACAAGAACCGCATACAGTTTGATTGGTAAGTGGCTTAGAATTAACTGCTACTCATGAACCTTATGTTATCTCTTTTAATTACCTTTGGTGTTAAACTTAAATTCAGTGTCGTTTGTATTAATAAAGCAGACCCCATACTGCTCAAACAAAGAGTGGGTGGTCTTCCGGACTTTTTAGTGCAAACGCGTTCAATTTTGACCTACCCTATTGCTCTTATAATAACTCATACATTTCTTTCTTTAGTTTTGCCACCAAAACTATACATTTACATTTATTGGGATTTGCACGATTGCTTTCGAAGGCACGAACATACTGACCAGAGACAAAATCAATCAATACAACCAAAGTCAAGGGGGAAGAACTGTTGGGATTATTATCGCTGATTTTCCAGGAGATTCTTTGCTGGGCACAATAATTGAAAGTAACAGATACCTGCGCAAGTAGTAACATACTTTGTACGTTTACAAAGCGTATTTAATAATGTTAAAATACAACAACTAGAAGATATTGAGAATAAATATACTCTATACTAGTAACAGAATACTAATGAACGAATAGTTACTAAAAGAACAAATCGTTTCATCTGTAACAATAATGAAAATTATATTGCCATGGAATAATCCAAACATACAAGATACAAATAATGAACATTCTAATTTTGTATTTTCATATTGTATTTTCTCTTTTGTACGTTTACAAAGAAGTGTTCTTTTTGTAAAATGCAACAACTGAAAAATATTGCGAATAAAACTTGTAAAGAATGCTTAATATTAGTAATAGAATACAACATGTATTTACTAATGTTAAAATACAAATACAATTATTATTAAGAATAAAATTGTATGTTATAACTAATATTTGTAATAGAATAGTAACGAACAAAAAACAATTGTTTTAATCTGTAACAATTTTCAAATATGTAGGCTACTGCGACGTAATAATAGAAAATCAGAATTTACAAAAAATATCAAAAAGTTGTATTTTCATGTTTTCAACTAAGAGTAGAACTGTAATGAAAAGTAAATTGTGATTTGGTTCTACATGTCTTTTAGGTGAAAGCATCGGAGAATTGACAAAATGGAAGGTAATTGGAGTATGTTTGTACTCCCAAACAACATTTTGTTAGTAAATTTAATTTTATGCTATTATAATGTTTAAAAGTAAGCAATTGAACAAAATTGATGTTTTGAGCATAAGTCTTTTACAACTAATTTTATTAAATTAATAAAATCTTCTGATCTCACTGATCCCACTTTATAAGTATAGGGGTACAAAATTAGAAAATATTGCACATGGAATTCAAATTTATTTAACGTAAATAAAATGACGAAAAGTAGTTTTAGACAATCAATTTACAACAATTATTGGACATTTTTAATAGTGGTTTGTCCTAATTTTGAATTTAGATTGGCTATAGCAAAAACAACATTAAGGTTGTCATAACCTTATCGTGTCATCGTGGTTACGGCGTTTGCAGTTCGCGTAGTTTTGACAACAGATGCAGCAAGTTTCTCAGAAGCTGGTGGTTCAGAATACTCCCTTGGTACTGTAGGTTACGTAGCAGTGAGCGTATAAGCGTTTTGGTCATTGGTTTCACCGAGAGTAACTAACAAACCATGAGACCGGAGGCAGAGGTAAGCAGTTGTAGACTTTCCGGGGTAACTAAGGACTTCGCGCGAGGAATAGAGTGGTCACATGTGCGGGCAACACGAGCACATCCGTTTCAAATTAAAATATGTGCGCGTAAAGAGATATTGAATCTATATATAAATATAAGACTAAGCTAAATGTAATAACAATTACAGAAGGTAAGGTAGATAGAAGAAAAGGCACTAACATGTAAAACATACAGTCACTTAGGAAGACCAGAATTCATTAAATTAATAACCTTTAGATACCAGATATGCTAAATATTAAAACTGAATCAAATTCAATACAAAAATATTATGAGAATCGTTACGGAGAGGTTTGAGTGAGGTGAACAGAGAGAAAACAAAATTTTAAATTTGCTTAATTGACTAAATAATTAAAAATCAGTTTGTCACAGGGGAATGACGGACCGTTAACGTTAACACCTCGGCAGAGGAAGTGAATGTGACATTGTTAATATGCTTTTTTTATGAGTGATTGTGTGTAATTGTGTTATTCTAATTGTGTTAAATATGTATTAATTTGGATGTGTTAGCAAAATACTTCGTACGGTTACAACGGATATTTAATATGTTGAAGTACAACTACAAAAATATTGAGAATAAAATTGTATATAATACCTAATATTAGTTATAGAATACAAATGTACCAACAGAAAAAAACAATTTCTTTCATTTGTAACAATATATAAATATATATATTGTCTTGCAATAATCCAAACATACGAGATACGAATAACGAAAATAATATTTTTGTATTTTCAATTTGTATTGTATTGTAATAAGAAAAGAGAAAAAACATACAATGTGTGTTTATTATTGATGCCTTGTTGCCTAAAATGGTAAAATATACAAAAGTTTGTTAATCAAATTGTTGGAGTTAGTAAATTTTCACAATTGTCGATTACTATTGATTTCTTGTGCTAATTTCGAAAAATATATACTTATTTTGATTCGCTAAATAAAATCAAAGGTTCTCGCAACCTTGCCCGTCTGATTAAGTCACCTATTGAGGTTTCCATTTCAAAAGAGGGTGCTCCAACCTAAATTCTTACTCCAAGGATGCTCCAACGTTTTTAAAACCTAAATCTGAACTCCAAGGGTGCTGTAAGGCTTTCAGGACCTACATCCTCCCTAAGAGGGTGCTCCAACCTAAATTCTTACTCCAAGGATGCTCCTAGGTTTTTAAAACCTAAATCTGAACTCCAAGGGTGCTGTAAGGCTTTCAGGACCTACATCCTCCCTAAGAGGGTGCTCCAACCTAAATTCTTACTCCAAGGATGCTCCTACGTTTTTAAAACCTAAATCTGAACTCCAAGGGTGCTGTAAGGCTTTCAGGACCTACATCCTCCCTAAGAGGGTGCTCCAACCTAAATTCTTACTCCAAGGATGCTCCTACGTTTTTAAAACCTAAATCTGAACTCCAAGGGTGCTGTAACGCTTTCAGGACCTACATCCTCCCTAAGAGGGTGCTCCAACCTAAATTCTTACTCCAAGGATGCTCCTACGTTTTTAAAACCTAAATCTGAACTCCAAGGGTGCTGTAAGGCTTTCAGGACCTATACCCTCCCTAAGAGGGTGCTCCTAGTTTCTCAGGACTTATACCCTTTCTACAAGAGGGCTCCAAAATTCACAGGACCTAAATTCTTACTAAAAGGGTGCTCTTAGGTTCTCAGGTCCTAAATCCTTACTCTAAAGGCGCTCCATGGTTCTTAGGACCTAAAACTTTATTCCAAGATTGCTCCAAGATTATCCAGACCTAAAACTCTACTCCAAGGCTCTTATTCATATTATTGAACATTTCCAATAACATCAGTATTCTAGTATATTTATAGGTATTCAAGCAGTTTAAAATTCCTACTGGGTTTAGAAACAAAGTTTCATGAAATCTATGCGCAGATTAGAGAATAAACAATAATTGGGATAATAGCCTTGACCACTCCGAGTGTTTAAACTCCCCTCTATTTCCAGTACATTTGTACCAAATATAGGTTTTTTGTAAAATCTATGGCCCGTTTATTAATACTCTTTCTTTCCAACATATTAATCCTTACATTATATCTGATTTTATCTAAATCTTTCGTGTAGATAACGATACAAACATCATATAACAACATGAATATATCTCGCTTCTTTGCATCATTAGCAAACAATGGCTCTCTTATGCCGAATCCATTTCGGAATCCAAATCAAGTGTCTACAAAATCGATCATATATTATAGTTAGAAATAGTTGAAGCAAATGTCTCATTTGATAGGAACTTATTAATCTTCGATAAGACGTAATAATTGGGGTTCACTATAGCGACACACCTTAACAAGATATTTGAAAACGATTTCTACTCTAATCTGTGAGAAACAAGAGTGGTAATAAGACAAGTTTTATATTACCTAGGTTAAATATAATAAAAATACAGACATCATTGAATGAGTTTACTTTGTAGTGAATCAAACAACTCATACCAAATATCAAAAACCCCCACAGAGAAATCAACGTAGGAAACTACAGAAATAAAAAAGTTAGCACAATAGTTGCACTAAAAGGCACGTAGTAGCTCTAGTAAAATTAGAATACTATATTAAACTTATTTTTGACAGTTATTTTAATGCGGTTTACAAAAGTGCAATCAATTTCTAAAAATTTGTGCAATTCATAAATACGAAATACATGAAAACGAATATCCTTTGTATGATGAAAAATGTAATTTCCTATTTTATTACTGTGTACGTTACTGTCGTAATAGTTATATGATAATGTAAAGCCTGTATATTAGCAACACTTAAAATTGTCTACTGATACTCTAAATTTACCATTTACTAAAGATAGAATTCCAAATTCCTCTGTGATTTTTGTGCATTCAAGCTTTTATCGTCGTACACTCAGTAAATCTTAGGTTTTACTTCAAAGACAAGGTAAATGTTGATAAAAGGTGTAATATATACTGACCTGCCACAACCTATCCTAACTTAACCTTAGCTAACCTTGTTCATTAGACGCCGAGTAATAAGGTCACTACATTCATATCATGTGGGAATTAAGAAGAATAGGAGTTTGTAAGGTTTACTTTGATATGCAATTGTAATAAATGATTCGGTAATATTTATTACTAAAACCGAAATTTGCCAACCGGCATTGGTGTATCGTAATCATATCCAAAGCTCTAAAGCCCAAAAAATCATCTCTTATTCATGAAATTATTACATCAGTCACACACACACACACACACACACACACACACACACTTATAAACTCCTAGATTACAAATGATTGTGAGAAATAAGCCGCCATTACGTGGTGCAATGTATAATGAGTGTATTGTACCAGTTTACAGACATTTGATTCGAAATTTATATTTATTTAAGGACTGGTAACAAAGTGAAGAATATTTACTTTAAATCAACAACGTTTTCGCAAGTTCGTTGCCCTTACCAATCATTTTTTTTTTGTAAAAAATACGAAGTCTTTCTACAAATATGTGCTGTATTCTAAAAATATTCTACAAGTATGTGCTGTCAAATCTATAATGTGAGGCGGCATGTATCAATCCTCCTACCCTCCTCTAAAAAATCTATTGCGTTACTAAAGTCTTTTGCTAAATTTTAAATTTCAAAACAAAGCTAACAGAATTAAAAAAAATTGAAATGCCATCGTGTTAGTTTTACGGTAAAAGCAATCTACGTCTGAATTACAAGGTAATAAAACTAGACATTTATAGTGTTTTTAAATTTTTTATAACTTGAGTTGAAAGGTATTCGTACCGAAGATGAAAATGTTTGTATTTACTTTAGTGTTAAAAATAGCTTTTAGAGCATAAAGTATCCTTTAAATTCTTTTGTCACGTAATATCTTTTCAATTTATTTACGAACGTAGAAAAACTGTAATGATTTAGATGTGTAACCTTCTGTGTATGTAAGAGATAAGCAACGACAAAATAATACAAAATCGTAATTAATTTATATTTTTATAATATCCAGTAAATTGTGCTTATTGTGTTGGGTTTCATAAGTTATGTGGGATTTAGCGTGATAAGGAAAACAGACTAGGTTATTTCTTAAATAAATTGACTGATACACCTGGTGTAATGGTTCTTGTGGTGTCCGCAGCTGTAGAGTAAAGAGGAGTCTACAAATACACATAGAGCCTGAGATAGCGTTGAAACTTCCACTAGGACGACTCAGGTGGGTAGCATTTCCTCATTTTGCTTATGTTTTAAACGTTTCTTTTTGGATAAGAGTTTAGCCTAATTATATTCTCCGAATTAACAAATTACCACATTTTTAATGTTTTAAAATAAATATTTATTAAAAAAAACATTTTTAAGAACAAATATTGAGTACAACTTACCCAAATTCATGATTATTTAGGAACTCACTTGAAAGTCCTTTTTGAAGGGTAATACGTAAGGCTACCCTTATATAGGGTAAAGTGAAGGCTACTAGTTCAATGATTCAATTTGTACCTTAAGTATAGTGTAGCTGGATGATATTTTGCCTTCTAATTTTATTGTTCCTATAGTTAAAAGGACAACAAACCAGTTATCGAAACGTAATATATATATATATATATATATATATATATATATATATAATAAATATAATAATAATAATAAAGTGTATTTCCTTGTGCAGTAATAAAAATAATCACGAGGAGATATAAGAATATTTTATGGTATTATACAATTCAAAGCTTTTTGTTGCCAAACAGTATCAACATCGTCAGCTAATGATGTTTGTAAACGAAAAGCAATAAGTTGTATAATAAAACAAAATATTTTGTATTTGTATTCTATCGTATTTTTACACACACACACACACACACACACACACACACACACACACACACACACACACACACACACACACACACACACACACACACACACACACACACACACACACACACACACACACACACACACACACACACACACACACACACACACACACACACACACACACACACACACACACACACACACACACACACACACACACACACACACATATACACACACACACACACGCGCGCGCGCGTACCTGTCACACACTAATCAATCGTTTAATATCATTTACAAACAGATTTAATTATATCTAATTATAAATGTGATAATTCTGAAATTGATCCCATCATGCGGCATTAATTTAGAATGAAAAGAATGAATTAAAAAAAATTTTTGACGGTATTTGAGTGCGCGGGTGTGTATGTTTTTTTGTTAAAGGTTTTACTCTCTTATACAAGTTGTTAAAACCTTTTAACAATTTTAAAACAAGATTAATGATATTCAATCTTGTAAACTATTATAAAAAAAAATTGAAATTTTATAATGGTAATTAGTGCATAGAATTTTAAGAATAATCATTTCTTTTTTCGTTGCTCATAGTTATTTTATTTTTTTTATTTTGTCTCTTGTTACTAACATTTACCTTTTCTGTTATTTAACTATTATCTCTACACACAACAACACCTGTAACTTCACTTTCACAGTTATGATTATCCATCGTTGAGTAGGCTCTACCTTTTGAAGTACTTGTTGTTAGCTTCTATCTCAATTTTCACAAAGTTTACTTGCATGCTTCACGAACTGCTTGTTTTGGGCGAATGTCTTACACTTGAAAACGATAAGAAAGCAAATCACATCGATAAGAAAAACATTGTGAAAAATTGAATAAACCTCTAAATTTGTTTTTTTAGAAAAACCTGTTGTGAATTTACGAAATCGTATCTATTATTACTGACAGTTAAATAATTGAAAGGTTCCAAATATGTGTAATAAAATCAAATTGTTAATGCATTTATTGTCAATAAGTTAAATGGAAGTATAGTTTTTTTAACTTTTAAAAATTTTGATTTTATCTCATATAGAATGGTTTATTTTTAAAACAACAACTTAGAAATAATTTGCTCACATTTAGGATATTTATTCCTTTAATAGAATAGTTTATAATTGTATATAACTATACAAATCAATATTTTATATTCTTTTCATTCAATCCATCTCTAAATTTTAACAGTACTTAGTCAACCCTGTGAATATAAAAGGATTTAATTTAACAACAGTTTAGAAAGAGTTATTCAATATAAATTTTTAAAAAAAGAAACAAATATTTTAAAATAATATATATATATGTATTTATTAAAGTAAAATACAAAATCCGCAATAACCTTTGGCAGAATATAAAAGGAAATCTCAAGGCTACTCTTTATGAACTGCATAATCGTACGTAAGTGTCTAAGTACTGTACTCGACAATATCACTAAATATGGTTACCAGTGTAAGAAATCATATTGGGTCTAAAAGTATTAGAGGGAAAATTCTTTAGGCAAAATAATGTTACTATCTTACCATTTTACTATCTTTCCTGTTTTACAAAATAAAATCAGAGTAAAATATTTGAATAGCTAGGCCTAATTGTATTACAGAAAGAGCAGTTTTATATATTCTTTAAATGTTTTAACGCATTTTGTAATTGTTTACTAAAAGTGTTGCTATCAACGATAAACTTTAGAATTTTTTCTACAAATATTTTCCTCGATGTTTTCATCTAATGTAAACCTAACTAGTATCACTGCAGGTTAGAGCAATCACGTTAACGGCAAATGTGAGCTATTAAAATTATTTTATTTTCTGTTCCCTAAAGTCTAAATCCGATAGCAAAGAGAAAGTAACCTACCAATCTGGTTGCAATATAAATAGCTTCAGAATGACTTTTGAAGTCAATTGTTATAAGTATTTAAAAATTAAAAATTCAACAATAGTTTGTTAAAAGATTATAATTTAAAAATATATTTATTTCTGTTTCAATCCTAGCTTTTGTCTTGCAGCAGTTCTGTTTGTTTAGTTGAAAAGATTGTGAATTTTAGAACTATATTTATTTTTGTTTTAATTCTAGCATACTTCAAGCAGTTATGTTTGTTTGGTTGAAAAGATTGTGAATTTTAGAATTATATTTATTTTTGTGTTCTAGTATTCTTCAAGCAGTTCTGTTTTTTTTTTTTTTTTTGGTTGAAACGTTTAGAATATAGATTTGTCAAGAAAAGGAAAACTACCAACTGAAAAAAGTTGAATTCGTTGTTTTGTAGAGAATAAATGTGAAGCTGACCTGATTAGATATTAACACTCCCTTATCTTAGCCCAGAACCCAGATATAACTAATTGTACATACATTATACCTTAGTTTTAGTAAAATCTTACAAACCTACACACTGCAATATGGGCTTACTGACTGGTAAACAGCTTTACAATATTTTTATTCGTCCAAGAAAATATGCGGTGGTCCTAAGTATTAACTTTTCGTAAAAGAAATTTACCATTAAGTAAAGCATTTATTTGCTGAATATTTAAAAATGCTGTGTAGACACCTAAAACAATATACAACACAAAAAAATCTGCCCATTATCATACATTTTATCCTTTTTTTATTACTTAAAACAATTTGTTGGTGGATGACGTAGTGTATAGACATTTAGCATGAATTAACTAAAAACGATTATTTGACGCTTTTGAATTAAATTTATGCAAAAATAACCAACATAAAGAGATAAAAATAATTTAATATTAGTGAAAATCATATATATTGACCAATATTTCTTTTTTTTAATGCAACAATTATTTACCGTTACGCAAGTAAACAGTTTTGGTGTAAGATAATTGTTTTGGATAAATAAGCACAGACCTACTACTTATTAAAGTCCTGCGATACGCTTATTAATAAATTCCTATTTATAATACGTACAAAAAATATTGGGATTATTTACATAAAAGAATCTACTTATTTGATAAAGCGACAAAATAATTATTAATTAGTTTGTTGCAGATGAAAGATGAACCGATAGAGACATACTTGGTGAGCAATACAAGAGAGATGTTGTAAATATACTCCTTACATTGTTGTGATAATATTTAAAAATGTGTATTAAGCAATAGTAGGAATAGGTTTGTTGTGAAAATGTTTACCTTCACTTTGCGCGTCAGGTTATACTAAATTTTCCACTATATGCAGGTTATAGTGCGACGGACTAGACGGAATAATGTCGAATAAATATAGATTTTTGATAAAACCTTTTTATTTTAATTTCATGTAGAAAGTTTAGAAAAAAATGGGCCTACCAGAGGGGAACGATTGCGATTTGCCATCTAGGTTTACTCAGGGAGCCTGCTTGAAAACTAAAATCCAATCGAGAGCCAAGTTTCTTATGCATTTATTATAAAGTGGTGAAATATTACAAAATCTTTTACACAATTTTAAAAATTAAGACCTTATTTTAAAAGGTGACTTTAACAATGTAAAAATATTACGCGAAAATTAGGTATGATAGAATTTTAGATATATATGTGTGTCAGAGTTATTACATAGGCAATGTCAGGAGTACTTCCGTTCGTTTTGTAGTGAAAAAAAGGTCCCGACGTTTCGCCTGAATTTCATCCAACAACAGAATCGCGATCGAACTCTCTTATTGGATTCACATCGTCAGTTCTGTGTGACAAGAAAATGAACGGATGTACTGCACACACACAAACAAACAAACACACACACACACACACACACACAAACTCACATACTTACACACACACGCACAACACTCCCTTACACACACACACACACACACAAACACGCACAACACTCCCTTACACACACACACACACACACACACACAAACACACACACACATAAACACACACAGACTAACACACACACACACACACACACAGCCACACAGACTAACACACACACACACACACACTCTCTCTCTCTCTCTCTCACACACACACACACACACACACACAAACTCACATACTTACACACACACACACACACACACACACAAACACACACACACATAAACACACACAGACTAACACACACACACACACACACACACACAACCACACAGACTAACACACACACACACACACTCTCTCTCTCTCTCTCTCACACACACACACACACACACAAACTCACATACTTACACACACACACACACACACACACACACACACACACAAACACACACACACACACACACACACTCACACACACAGAAATACACACTATGTATTGTGCTTACATTAGCGTTTAAGAGTTACAATAAAAATTTAAAATTAATATTTTAAAAAATAGTATAATTCATAAAATTAATGAGTAAAGCTATAATGTATTACCATACGCATAACATAAACGATCCGAAAAATAGAACTGAATATTAGACATAGATATTTAACATGGAAGGCGGTTTTTGTAAAATTGAATTAAATAGAGTCAAAAAAAGAGTAAAAAATGTCAAAACAATGTTCGAGGAGAAACAGCTAGAAAAGTGAGAAAGAAAATAAAGAGAAGATACTCGAAAAATGCGTAATTTAAAAGTTATAGCGTAATAATGGTTCGGAGAATACCTGTAGCGGCTTGACAACGAGATAGTCCTGAGCAAATGACGTAAAACCGCTAATACATCACACCAACTTACAAAGCATGCGATTGGTTGAAACCGAAAAGAAAAGAGGGGTTGCTGAACTGTGGACAAAGAAAAAAAGGTTAGCGTGGATCGAGTGTTCGAAGTGTAAATACGGTGACTACGCTCTGTTTTTTCAAAATTCATTTTCTGAAAATGTGTACGAACAGAAAAATGCCGTGCTAGAAGGATCAGTGGCGGATGCCTAAAATTTAGTCTTTTGCGTTTCAAATAACCCTTTTTGGAGAGGCAACTCTCCAAACATGGTTTTTAAAATTACCGTCATTTTGTGTTGCATTTTTCCGACTAAATAGGTTCCGAAAACCTATAAAAGAGTAAATGCCTGATAAATAAATTTGTGAAAAATATACGGCGACTAAATTAAAAACCAAAAGATTTAAAAATTGAATAAAGTAAAACCGGTGATTAGACAAAATCTATTTGAGTATTGTTTAAAGAGTAAGTTTAGTAATTCTTAAACGACAGACTTTTGAAAGAAAAATTAAATTAGTTAAAAAAAACTTAAAGGGTTAAAATGGGAACCGAAGAAAGAAGAAGAAGCTACGATATCAAATCAGCTAACTGACAGTATAAGGACGGGGAAAATGGCTACCCGTCATTCCACCTACAGGTTGTACAACAAAGGAAAGTGCGCATTCTAACTTAAAAGGTTAGAACTTATCTTTCTTTTCTTTTTCAAATTAAAATGAAATTAAATTTAACTATAATAGAGAAATTTAAAATATTAAAAATTAAAATTTTTTTGTAGTAAATTTTGAAAATGTGGTAATGAATACCGAGTTGGCTTTGGCAAGGTAAAACAGATTATTGTGACGTCATGTGACGTAAAAAATCTAGTCCAAATGGCGGACAACAAATTGTAACCGGTATTAAAATTTATGTATCAATTAAAGAGTATATTTTGAGTAAATAATAAACAGATAGTTCTATGACTAAATAATTATGATGTAAAAGTTAAAGTCAATTTTAGCTATAAAATGCAGTTAATTATAGGAAAAAGGTGATATAAATTTATATAGATTTTGCTGGGGTTTATGATTTTGAAATTTATTAGGGATGAAAAATTATCGTTTTAACTTGTAATTGAATGGAAAATATGTCTATTTCTTAAGGATATTTGATAAAATAATTTAATTTCTTTTTCAAGATATGGAAGATTCAAATAAGTGATTTATAAGTGTAATTTGTAATGTCTATAAGTTGAGTTTTATTTTGATTCTCAAATATGTGGGATTTCTTATTTTTTTCAATCAAGTTTTATTATAAGGGTTTTAATCAATTTTAAAATATTGAAAATGTATATTTATGAGTTAAATTGAATATACTTATGTTTGTTTCATGTTTTTTTGAAATCTGCATTGAGTAAGATTGTAGGATAAAATATAAATTTTCAACATGCTTGTTTGGTAATGATTTTGTATTTTAAAATATGTTTATTTCGGTTTTAAACGCTGATTTTTAAATAATAGTAAATTAATGACTAAATAGTCAATATGCATAGGTTGAGGGTAAATTAAATTTGAATTAAATTATTTCTGTGTTTTCTTAAAAATATTTTGGGGTCAAATCTGAGTAAACTTTGTGTTAAATTTGGAATTTTAGATATGTCGTTTGTTTAAGGGAAAATGTTGAGTTTTCAGGATGACGAAAAGGGGTCAAATTAATAAATAAAATTAATGTTATAAATAATTAAGTTACATGATTCTACAGTTAGGACGAGGTAAACATTTCTTTTTGTTTTAAAGTGGGAATAAAATTTAAAATTATTAAGCTAGCAATCTTCGAAAAATAGTAAAAAAACTAAAAAGAGGGGTGAGAAATCTATGGAACAATTATGAGTTTTTACCCGAAAACACAAAGGATTAAATCTCTGCGAGTTACGTTTTTAAATACAGTCCAGTAACTGATTATGTGGCAGATATTGTCAAGCAGTAGCACAGGGTTCGGTTACAGGCGTGATGAGCTTATTTCAAAATTTTTAATTTTGGCGGTGGCTTGGCGGCCTATGGCTCGCTGCAAGCAAGCTTGCGGGTGAAGGTAGGTTTGAGCGGACCGTCACAACACACACACACACACACACACATACACACACACACACACACACACACACACACACACACACACACACACACACACACACACACACACACACACATACACACACACACATACACACACATACACACACACACATACATACACACACACACACACACACACACACACACACACACACACACACACACACACACACATACACACACACACACACAAACACACACACACACACACACACACACACACACACACACACACACACACACACACACACACACACACACACACACACACACACACACACACACACACACACACACACACACACACACACACACATAGAAACACACAAATATATATATATATAGTAGTCACCGGTAATGATAATATTTGTCAGAAGCATAATTATAAGAATAACAGAGCGATAACAATAACCGACTGCGGAATCACTATGTACAAAAGTACTGGATTGAACTCGCTGTATCTCGGTCACAAGTGAGCGATATGTAGGCCTATCATTACAGTAAGTTATTTTAATTCCATATCACCATAGCTACAACGAAAGTCAGGCACATTTTGAGTTATTATTTACCAAATTTTCGAACACCAGACATTTTCATGTACTGTAGTAAAATTTTGTAACTAGGTCTTCTACTTGATATACTTTAAGTACATACTACACGTCAGATTATTTTCTTTCATTGTAAATTTTTTAAATACTAACAGCATCTAACATAATTTTAAAAAAATATTGAATTGTGTAAAAAACTTCATAAAACATTTAAACACATAAAACTTCATCGTAAAACACGTCGATCTTATTTATATTTTCAAATTTATTTACTTCCTCACAAGGACTCTCTCAATATGAGATTGTCTGTAATCTTCCAATAAAATGTTGTTGCTAAATTATTCATATTCCTTATTTCTTACAAGATCCTTGACTTTTTGGGACAATAATGATAATGTCGATAACTGGATTCTTGTAAACATTTATGGTCGGTATGGGCTAATCAACTCATATTTTACTGCATGACAAATTAAATGATAATAATAAGTGAAAAAATAATTACAATGAGCGACTCGATTACAATTTATTTATACGATTCCGTGTCTGTCTTTGAGTGAAACGATAATAATAACCGAATGATATAAGGAGTGATCACACTATGCGGCAGCTACTAGATACTATATACATACATATATATATATATATATATATATATATATATATATATATTTCTGCATTAAGAAAGACCCGTAAATTATCATATTTTATTGCTTATCATTGTTTGAAACATAATACGTTATGAAGTGCAAATATTTGAATTAATAATTATATTTTATACATGAAGCATTTTATTAGAAAAAATTAAATAAAATTATGTAATAAATATGAAATATTCTTTACTGGATGGTAAAACCCCCACATTCGTCGAAGAACGTACTCTGGTGTAAGAAACTCAGGGGCAAAAAAGTGTAAAGCTGACAAAATAATACTTCTGAAAAATAAAATTTAACATTTATAAAGAACTTTGATTACAAATATAAATTAAAAAACGGCAAACGTTCGAAACCATGACTTTTAGTACTTTGTAGTTACTAACAGCGGGGTCTGTTTTTCGGTAAATTAATGATTAAAGATTAAGTAGTTGGAAAATCTATAACTGCTGGAATACACGACCAAAGATAAGTTTTTAATAAAAAATATTTTATCTCAAGTTAAATGAAGTCATATAAAATGAATATTATGGTATCAAGTGTAATGAGTAAATGTGAACCAGGAAGGGGCGAACACCCCTAAAAACCTTTTGTCAATGGGAGGAGGTGATCAGCACTTCAAACATTCAGAACATTATGACATTTGGCACTTCCTGTCAAGGATGAGAGGAGAAGGCAAACTCACAAAATGAGTAAATGTGAAGCAGGAAGGGGCGAACACCCCTAAAAACCTTTTGTCAATGGGAGGAGGTGATCAGCACTTCAAACATTCAGAACATTATGACATTTGGCACTTCCTGTCAAGGATGAGAGGAGAAGGCAAACTCACAAAATGAGTAAATGTGAAGCAGGAAGGGGCGAACACCCCTAAAAACCTTTTGTCAAGGGGAGGAGGTGAGCATCACTTCAAACATTCAGAACATTATGATGTTTGGCACTTCCTGTCAAGGATGAGAGGAGAAGGCAAACTCACAAAATGAGTAATAGTTTCAGAATGGTACGAATATTAAAGAAGATAAATTCCTTGATCGAAAACTCACAAGAGAGTTCTAAGCATTTGCAAATAGTATGATGCAGAAAACTTGAAAACTTATTGAGCGAGCATAACGATCGATCATGTCGTCCATATTTTCTTGGGAAAAGTCAAAATACTACATTGTATAAATAATATAATTTATTTGATTTAAATTTTGCCCGTTTGTAAAATTTAAAGTATGTGCCAATGGGAGGTATAAATCATTCAATCAAACCATGCAACTATGTTTTACCGATGTTGAATTAATAATAATAAATGAGAACATTAAATAAAAAGTATTTTTGGAACGGGATCAAGGGAATGTGAGCCAAGAAATAAATATGATTTTTTGAAAACATAATTTTGCTAGTTCTAAACCACCGAAAGTTTTCGAACTTGAACGAATAGTTTTTTTAGTTTCCTAAATGATTTATTTTAGGCTTTGGCGTAATTAATTTACATTAAAACTCGATAAAATTGCATTTTTTTTATAATATGGTAGCTGTAGATCAAATGGTATGCCTGTTATTGTTGCAGAAGCAGGAAAACGTTCAGTCTAGTGAAAGGAAGCAAATATCCTAAGCTATGGAATCACATCATCTGTACCTGTTTGCTATACTCCTAACATTTCTAGCATCTTCGTGCTATGGTCACTGGGACAGCGCCTACATGCGAAATTCAAATGATGGATTCAACTGGAGAAACAACTGGATGTCTCAAATCCGGGACAATGTTCCTTTGAGAGAACTGGCAATACCAGGAACCCATGACAGTGGAACGTATAAGCTGGACATTACCCAACTATCCGAGAACGCCAAGACTCAAATTTTGAGTTTCAACGAGCAATTGAATTACGGCGTGAGGATGTTCGACGTAAGAGTACGGCATATTTCCAACGCATTTGCCCTTCACCACGCGTTCATATATCTACAGCTGAACTTCGATGACTTTCTAAGTAGCGTCGTGAATTTCCTCAGGAATAATCCGTCGGAAACTGTATTGTTTCGGTTGAAGGAGGAATACTCTCCCGGTGACGGAAACACAAGAAGCATGGCGGATACACTGCAAGACTACATGAACAGATACTCAAGTAATTATTTACGTACCTCAGACAGTTCAATAACTTTGGGCAGTGCCAGAGGAAAATTCATCATTTTATCTGACAATTCCCAATTTAATTCGTTTGGTTTAAGCTATAGCAGTTTCAACATACAAGACAATTATCAACTCAACACCAACTGGGACCTATACAGCAAATGGGAAGCGATTAAATCACAACTGGAAAATGCCAGAAACGGCTACACTAGCGTATTTTACTTAAATTATTTATCTGGGTCTGGCGGATCATTTCCTTACTTCGTGGCAAGTGGACATTCATCTTCGGGTACATCAGCTTCAAGATTGTCTACAGGGTTGACTACACCAGGCTGGAAAAATTCGTATCCGGATTTTCCTCGCGTTAATTGTTTCATTGGGATTTGCACGATTGCTTTCGAAGGCACGAACATACTGACCAGAGACAAAATCAATCAATACAACCAGAATCAAGGGCGAAGAACTGTTGGGATTATTATCGCTGATTTTCCAGGAGATTCTTTGCTGGGCACAATAATTGAAAATAACAGATACCTGCGCAAATAGTAACATACTTTGTAAGGTTACAACGTGTATTTACTAATGTAAAAATACAAATACAATTATTATTAAAAATAAAATTGTATTTAATACCTAAAATTTGTAATAGAATACTAATGATCAAAGAGAGTGAAAAATTGTTTTGATCTGTAACATTATTGCAATGTGTACTGCAATGTAAATATAAAAAAAATCAAAATTTACAAAAACATCGAAAGTAGTCTTTTCATGTTTTCAACTCAGAGTAGAACTGCAACAATGTAAAAAGTAAATTGCTATTTTGTTATACATACCGTATAGTATTGACAAAATGGAAGGTAACTGGAGTATGTTTGTACTCCCAAGGCAACACTTAGTTAATAAATTTAATTTTATGCTATTATAAAGCTTAAAAGTAAACAAGTGGACAAAATTGATATTTTTAGCATACATCTTTTACAATTGATTGTACTAAATTCAAGAAATTTTTTTTTTAAATTACGTTTGGTGTAACTGTCAAACCCCCAGTAGAGCTTTTCTGACCCCATTGTCTAAGTTAGAATATATTGCTAATAGAATTCAAATTAATTAAAATTGATTAGGTTAACGGTAAATGGTTCAAGACAATCAATTTCCAACGATTAATGGAAATTTTTTATTTGATCTCATAGTGGTTTGTCTTAACTTTGAATTAGGATTGGCTATAGGATAGCAAAAATATCAATGTTACTCATAACCTTACCCGTCCCATCGCGTTTGGAGTTCGCGTAGTTTTGACAACAGGTGGCTCACGGTTCTCAAGACCTATATTTGTGCTTCAGAATATTCCCTTGGTACTGTTCTATGTAGGGTACGTAGCAGTGAGTGCATAAGCGTTGTGGTAGTGGGTTTCGCCGACAGTAATGAAAAAACCATACGACCGGACGCAAATCTAAACAGTTATAGACGTTCTTGGCGAGGAATAGAGGGTTTGCAATATGAGGGTAACACAAGCGTAAAAATATCCGTGTGAAATTAAAATATGTGAGTGTAAAGAGATATTTAGTTTATATATAAAAAAAATATCTAGCTGAATGTAACGAAAACTATAGAAGGATAGAATAATAAAAGAAAAGATAGTAGCACGTAAAACATGACATCTTTTATTAAGGCCAGAACTCAATAAATTAATAGCTTTTAAATACTAGATATGATAAATATTAAAATTAAAGTAAATTCAATACAAAACGTCAATGGAAATCCATGCGAAATTGTTTGTGTGAGGTGAACAGAGAAAAAAATTGTAATTGCGTTAATGTGACTAAATAATTATTAATTATTTTGTTGCAGGTGAAAAATGGGCCATTAATAATAAATGCTCAACCAAGCAAACAATTTTAACATTGTTAGTTTGGATTTTTTACGTATAATTGTGTTTAAATTTTAATTCTGTAGAATAATTGGAATATGTTTGTAGTAGAAATGTTTACTTTTATTTTACAGATCAAGTAGATAAAAGTTTCTACTTTAGCGGGTGGATAATGTAACGTACTAGCTGTAACATTGTCGAATATATTCAAATTTAAAAAAAAAATCTCTTTATTTTAATTTAATGTAGAAAGATTAGAACAATAAAGCCCAGAAAAGAGTAATGTTTAGATTTTGCGAGGCCTATAATACCGGGAGACCGAGCTTTGCTCGGATAAGACAGAACATTTACGGTAAGCAATTAAGTGGAATACAAAGACTATTTATTATATACACATAGTAATCACATTTTATATACATAAAATAAACACATTTTAATACACGATATATCATAGCGTACATACCAAGTTCCACATCGTCCGTGTTGTCTGTTGGCATTGGAGGAGCATTTGAACGATTGCTCAGCACTTCTTTCCATATTTTGTTGCGAGTCTGTGAGAGATTGGATGGCGGTAAAAATAGAGTTCCATAAGAATACTATGGGAACTCTAGGAGCAAATGGGCCGAGATCCCGAAATTTACCAAGATTAAGACTACTGCCAATCGATTTCTTGTAGTCGAGAACCACTCCAAAAAATCAAAAATCCGAAGCTAATTAGAAGAGATATCCTGGTCTTTCTAGTTAAAAATACGAGATGGACTAGACCCATTGATATAACCAGATTTTTAATGAGTTTTATTTTTCAAGTGTTGTAACAAAAACGTGATACAATGTTAAGCAGAAAACTTTGGTAGAAATGACTTTTCGTAATTTTTCTTTTTCTACACGTACTTAAGGCCTTGAATACACAAGTATCTCACGTTTTTTTAATCTTTTCACTCAGGGTACACATTAATTTTTTTAAAAGGTTTGTAAAATTATTCTTTCAATATTTAACATTTAGTTTTCATTTATCGTAATTTATATATTTTACAAAAAAAATCGTAAACATTTAAAAGAAATAAAATTTTAAGCAGGTTTTCAAAATTAGTATAAGCATAGTCGCTAAATTATTTTTATAGAAATGGCTTCTATGAATCGTATGCTTCGTTTTGCTACTTACTTCCACCTGTGTAACCACAATGGGCCGTAGTAGTGAGTGACAGGGAACATTTAATTCTTAATAATTTAAATTAAAACTGGATACAATCGCAATATTTATACAATTTTATAGTTATAGAAGAAATGGTGTGCCTTTTATTGTTCCAGAAGCAGGAAAGCCTTCAGTCTAGCGAAAGGAAAAATACTCCTGAACCATGGACTTGCGTCAACTGTACGTGTCTTCTATACTCCTAACTTTTCTGGCATCTTCTTGCTATGGCCACTGGGACGGCGCTTACATGCGAAATTCAGATGATGGATTCAACTGGCGAAATAATTGGATGTCTCGAATCCGGGACAATGTTCCTTTAAGGCAACTGGCAATACCAGGAACTCATGACAGTGGGACGTACAAGCTTACCTTTGCCCAACTATCCGATATATCCAAGACTCAAATTTTGAGTTTCAACGAGCAATTGAATTACGGCGTGAGGATGTTCGACGTGAGGATACGGCATATTTCCAACGCATTTGCCCTTCACCACGGCGTTATATATTTACAGCTGAACTTCGACGACTTTCTAAGTAGCGTCGTGAATTTCCTCAGGAATAATCCATCGGAAACTGTATTGTTTCGGTTGAAGGAGGATCATTCTCCGGGTGATGGTAATACAAGAAGCATGGCTAGTACACTGCAAGCTTATATGAACAGATACTCAAGTAATTATTTACGTACCTCAGACAGTTCAATAACATTGGGCAGTGCCAGAGGAAAATTCATCATTTTATCTGATAATTCCCAATTCAGTTCATTCGGCTTAAGCTATGGCAGTTTCAACATACAAGACAATTATCAACTTTCAACAAACTGGGACCTCTACAAAAAATGGGAATCGATAAAATGGCAACTGGAAAATGCTAGATACGGAAGTACCAACGTATTTTACTTAAATTATCTGTCTGGGTCTGGCGGATCATTTCCTTATTTCGTGGCAAGTGGACATTCATCTTCGGGTACAACGGCTCCAAGATTGTCTACAGGGTTGACTACACCAGGCTGGAAAAATTCGTATCCGGATTTTCCTCGCGTCAGTTGCTTTATTGGGATTTGCACGATTGCTTTCGAAGGCACGAACATACTGACCAGAGACAAAATCAATCAATACAACCAAAATCAAGGAGGAAGAACTGTTGGAATTATTATCGCTGATTTTCCAGGAGATTCTCTACTGGGCACAATAATTGAAAATAACAGATACCTGCGCAAGTGGTAAAGTACTTTGTACAGTTACAACTTGTATTTAATAATGTTAAAATACAAAAACTACAAATACTGAGAATAAAACTTGTAAAGATACTCTACATTAGTAACAGAATACTAATGAACGAATAGTTCCAAAAGAACAAATTATTTCATCTGGAACAATAATGAAAAATATATTGCCATGCAATAATCAAAACATATAAAATACAAACAATGAACATTCTAATTTTGTATTTTCAATTTGTAATAACAAAAGTGAAAAAAATATAATGTGTGTTAATTATTGTTGTCTTTTTGCCTAATTGTATTCGTATTGAAATTTTGGGTAAATTTAGAGCTAATTTATACTTCCTATATCAAAATGGTGTTTAGTAGATGCAGTGTTGTAATATACCTATCCTTAAAATGAAATACAAGTTGAAAAAATTGATATTTAATCATATGGTATTGGTAAAAAAATGGGCAATTTAATAAATATATAATTTTTTTAGCGAATAAAAAGACGCTATAAACATCCTCGAAAGAGAGTTTAGTGATCAAACCTCCTTTCCTGAGCTTCTGAGCGTTAATTCTCCGAGTTAAAAAAAATATTGCAAATTGCATTTCAAAAATACTAAGGTTAGATAACCAAGATGTTGAAGCTACTAAATACCCACAGTTATTGATAACTATTGATTTGTTCTGCTACTGGTGTGTTGTAATTTTGAAAAATATATACGATTTTGGATCTGCTGTTACGAAAATTAAATCAAACGGTTTTATAACTTAGTCCATCTGATTATGTCACTTACTGCGGTCATCATTTGAAAAGGGGGTGCTCCAAGATTCTCAGAACCTAAATTGTTAGTACAAGGGTGCTCAAAGGTTCTCTTGACCTAAATCCTTACACACAAGAGTGCTCCAAGATTTTCAGGACATAAATCCTTACAACTAGGGGTTTTTAAGGTTCTCTTGACCTAAATCCTTACACACAAGAGTGCTCCAAGATTTTCAGGACATAAATCCTTACAACTAGGAGTAGTTAACTGGGCCACTTTGGCACAAACTACCCCTAACTGTTCTGTATGTCACCGGTGAGTATAGGGGTAGTTTTGGATGATGGAGGAGGTCGGTGCGGCCTTGATCGTAGACATTGGGGTGGGTTTGACTACGTTTAGAGGGGTAGGGGGTAGTTTTTGGAAAAACTTCTAATCAAGTAGGCCAATGACGTAACAACCTAAGGTAGGTAAATTGCATCTAACCGGGGGTGGAATCGGGCTGGGGGTAGTTTTCGAAAAAATTTTGGAAAATGTGTCTTGACCGATAGGGTGAGTATAGAGTGTATTATCGCTATGGTTGGGGTGGGTTCACCAAGGGGTAGTTTTCAGATTGCTAAAAATGATCGGTCCATGGAGTCGTGCTCGAGGTAAAGCCACCTAGGGGCCAGACCTTAGTTAAAGCTACCTTGGAGCACGGTCTCAGGTAAAGCCATCCCGAGGCCAGCCCTTAAGTAAAGCCACCATGGTGTCAGACCTTAGGTAAAAGTCACCCCGGAGTCGTGCTCGAGGTAAAGCTACCTAGGAGCCAGGCCTCAGGTAAAGCCAATCCGAAACCATACCCTAGTCAAAGTAACCTTGGAACCTGGTCTTAGGTAAAGCTACCATGGACCCTGGAGTCGTGCTCGAGGTAAAACCACCTAGGAGCCAGGCCTCAGGTAAACCCAACCCGAGGCAATGCCTTAGGTAAAGTAACCCCGGAACCTGGCCTTAGGTAAAGGTACCATGGAGTCAGGCCTTAGGTAAAGCCTCTTTGGAGTCAGCCTTTAAGTAAAGCTACCCAAGACGCGGGCCTTAGGTTCAGGATGGTTGCTATATCTATTTCAGCCTCTCGACCAAGACAAATACGCCCAACAACTCTTAGGTAAAGCTACCTGGAGTCAGACCATAGGTAAAGTCACCCTGGAGTCGTGTTTGAGACAAAGCCACCTAGGAGCCAGGCCTTAGTTAAAGCTACCTTGTAGTCGGGTCTTAGGTAAAGTCATACCGGAGTCGAGCCTGAGGAAAAGCCACCCAGGAGCTAGGCCTTAGGTATAGCCTCCATGGAGTATGAACTTATTTAAAGCCATCCCTAAGCCAGCCCTTAGTTAGAGCCACCTTGGAGAAAAGGCCTGAGGTAAATTCACACTAGAGTCAGGCTTTAAGTGGGGGGTAGTTTTTAATAATATATGAAAGCATCAAAAATGATAGGTTAGATCAAATGACCAAGGTTTCAACTAAACAACAGTGAAACACTGTATTACGCTAAGTTTAACCGACCAATTTACACTAATTTCAATCCACCAACATTTACATTGAGTTCAAATAGACAACAAGCTGTGCGGGAAATCGACCTATCACATTGCAGGGGCTCGGTAGGCCTACGTAACACAACGCAAACGGTCGCAGTAAGACGTGCATGTATATATACCATGTTAAACCAACATGCATGATAGCCCATATACTGTGTTAAACCAACATGCGTGTAAGCCTACATACATACTATGCTAAGCCGACATACATGAATCCCTACATGGGCCTACTATGTCGGTAAACCACTGGCCAAAACCTTTATGATCTGAGCCTGACACACATTTACAACTCTTCTATCATATAAAGCCTCAGGCAAGCAGCCGTATAGTTCATATGGGAAGTACTATATGGTATAGCTACCAATGCATACCACCTTATGTAAAGGCAGCTACCAATGCATAACCTATCACGCCCACGTAGGTGACGGACAACAAATATTACAATATAATTAAAAAAAGTCATGCAACCTATATACAGTGCTAAGCCAACATTCATGTTAACCTATATAGGCTTATATACTATGGTAAGCCAGCCTGCAATATACTCTAGATAGCCCTATATACTGTGTTAAACCAATATGCAGGTTAACCTATAGACTATACATCCTGTATTAAGCCAATATCTCCGTTACCCACATAGGCCTATATAATATGTTAAGCCAGGATTAATGATAGCCTATATAGTGTGTTATACAAATATGCGTTCAAACCTACATAAATAATATGCTAAGCCTACATACTGTGCTAAACAAATATGCGTGTAAACCTATATAAATACTATGCTAAGCCAACATGCATGCTATTCTACATAGGCTTATATACTATGTTAGGCCAACATAAATGATAGCTTTATATAGTGTGTTAAACAAATTTGCGTGTAAACCTACATAAATGCTATGCTAAGCCAACATGCATGCTATCCTTCATTGGCGTATATACCTTGTTAAGCCTACATACATAATAGAATACATAATGTGTTGAACAAATATGTGTGTAAGCCTGCATACATATTATGCTAAGCCGACAAGGGCCAACAAATTATAACACATTATATCCAATGCATAGTTTAGTTAATGGATATCACGCAGTAGCCTGACTACAAGTTAACACATAGTATCCGATGCATGGCCCGGCTAATCATTAACACATAGTATCCGATGCACAGCTTCACGAAGGGTTAACATACAGTATCCGATAAGTAGCTTGACTATGGCCTAACACATAGTATCCTATGCAAGGCTTGACTATGGGTTATCACATATTATCCGATGTGTAGCTTGACTAGTGGTTAACACATCCATTGCATAGGCTGGCTAATGATCAACATATATTATCCGATGCATAGCTGGGGTAATGGTTAACTAATGGTTAGCGTGACTAAGGCTTAACATATAATATCCGATGCACAGCCTGACTAGGGCTAACACATCCGATGCATAGCCTGACCATAAGGGTTTAACACATCGTATCCGTTGAATAATTTGAATACAAGTTAACACATAATATACAATACATAGCTTGACTAGGGTTTAACACATAGTAGCCGATGAGTAGAACGACTAAAAGTTAACACATAATAAAATGTGCATAGCCAGGCTAATAGTTAACACATAGTAGCCGATGTGTAGCCCTACTAATCGTTAAACATATATTATCCAATGCATATCTTGAGTATGGTTTAACAAATAGTTTCCAATGCATAGCTTGACTATGGTTTAACACAAAGTATCCTTTGAGTAGGTTGAATACAAACTAACACATAGTATCCATTGCAAAGTTTGGCTAATGGTTATCACATAGTATCTGATACATAGCTATACTAATGGTTAACATATAGTAGCCGATGCAAATCATGACTAGGGCTAACACATAGTATCCGAAGCATAGATAGACTAGGGGTTTATCACATAGTATCCGATGAGTAGATTGACTACAAGTTAACACATAATATCCAATGCTTAGCTTGGCGAAAAGTTAACACATAGTATCCGATGCATAGCTTGACTAAGGGTTATCACATAATATCCGATGCAAATCATGACTAGGGCTAACACAATATATCCAAACCATAGCGTCACTATGGGTTAACACATCGTATCCGATGAGAAGTTTGGATACAAGGTAACACATAATATCCAATGCACAGCTTGGCTAATGGTTAACACATAGTATCTGATGCATAGGCAATCAAATGCGTAACACATAGTAGCCGATGCATAGCTTGACTAGGGCTATCACATAGATTGAATATGGGTTATCACATAGTATCCAAGGAGAGGCTTGAATACAAGTTAACACATAATATCCAACGCAAGGCTTGGGTAATATATATATATGTATATAGTTAGCCTACATTCTGTGTTATGTATGTAAACCCACATACTATGCTAAGCAGGTTACCCATCGGTACTAGACACAGATCTACGACAATGCATGAGTAACCCTAGGTGTAACCCACACCTTGACAACAGATACCTAGCCTGACCATAGCCTACATTGCCTGACAACAGATAAATAACCTGACCATAGCCTACGTAACAAGACAACCGATACATAGCTAGACAATAGTTACCTAGCCTGACAATAGATACCTAACCCTGAATCAAATACATAGCCTGACAACCGATACATAGCCTGACAACAGAGCTAGATAAAATGACTAACGTTTCAACTAAACAACATTACGCTACGTTTAACCGACCAACATACACGAAGTTCAAACGAACAATATTGACACCAAGTTCAAATAGGCTCTGGCTGGTGAAGGCTTAGTCGTTCTACTCATCGGCTACTATGTGTTAAACCCTAGTCAAGCTATGCATTGGATATTATGTGTTAACTTGTATTCAAATTTTTCAACGGATACGATGTGTTAAACCCTTATGGTCAGGCTATGCATCGGATGTGTTAGCCCTAGTCAGGCTGTGCATCGGATATTATATGTTAAGCCTTAGTCACGCTAACCATTAGTTAACCATTACCCCAGCTATGCATCGGATAATATATGTTGATCATTAGCCAGCCTATGCAATGGATGTGTTAACCACTAGTCAAGCTACACATCGGATAATATGTGATAACCCATAGTCAAGCCTTGCATAGGATACTATGTGTTAGGCCATAGTCAAGCTACTTATCAGATACTGTATGTTAACCCTTCGTGAAGCTGTGCATCGGATACTATGTGTTAATGATTAGCCGGGCCATGCATCGGATACTATGTGTTAACTTGTAGTCAGGCTACTGCGTGATATCCATTAACTAAACTATGCATTGGATATAATGTGTTATAATTTGTTGGCCCTTGTCGGCTTAGCATAATATGTATGCAGGCTTACACACATATTTGTTCAACACATTATGTATTCTATTATGTATGTAGGCTTAACAAGGTATATACGCCTATGAAGGATAGCATGCATGTTGGCTTAGCATAGCATTTATGTAGGTTTACACGCAAATTTGTTTAACACACTATATAAAGCTATCATTTATGTTGGCTTAACATAGTATATAAGCCTATGTAGAATAGCATGCATGTTGGCTTAGCATAGTATTTATGTAGGTTTACACGCATATTTGTTTAGCACAGTATGCAGGCTTAGCATATTATTTATGTAGGTTTGAACGCATATTTGTTTAACACACTATATAGGCTATCATTAATCCTGGCTTAACATATTATATAGGCCTATGTGGGTAACGGAGATATTGGCTTAATACAGGATGTATAGTCTATAGGTTAACCTGCATATTGGTTTAACACAGTATATAGGGCTATCTAGAGTATATTGCAGGCTGGCTTACCATAGTATATAAGCCTATATAGGTTAACATGAATGTTGGCTTAGCACTGTATATAGTTTGCATGACTTTTTTTTAATTATATTGTAATATTTGTTGTCCGTCACCTACGTTGGCGTGATAGGTTATGCATTGGTAGCTGCCTTTACATAAGGTGGTATGCATTGGTAGCTATACCATATAGTACTTCCCATATGAACTATACGGCTGCTTGCCTGAGGCTTTATATGATAGAAGAGTTGTAAATGTGTGTCAGGCTCAGATCATAAAGGTTTTGGCCAGTGGTTTACCGACATCGTAGGCCCATGTAGGGATTCATGTATGTCGGCTTAGCATAGTATGTATGTAGGCTTACACGCATGTTGGTTTAACACAGTATATGGGCTATCATGCATGTTGGTTTAACATGGTATATATGCATGCACGTCTTACTGCGACCGTTTGCGTTGTGTTACGTAGGCCTACCGAGCCCCTGCAATGTGATAGGTCGATTTCCCGCACAGCTTGTTGTCTATTTGAACTCAATGTAAATGTTGGTGAATTGAAATTAGTGTAAATTGGTCGGTTAAACTTAGCGTAATATAGTGTTTCACTGTTGTTTAGTTGAAACCTTGGTCATTTGATCTAACCTATCATTTTTTTATGCTTTCATATATTATTAAAAACTACCCCCCACTTAAAGCCTGACTCTAGTGTGAATTTACCTCAGGCCTTTTGTCCAAGGTGGCTCTAACTAAGGGCTGGCTTAGGGATGGCTTTAAATAAGTTCATACTCCATGGAGGCTATACCTAAGGCCTAGCTCCTGGGTGGCTTTTCCTCAGGCTCGACTCCGGTATGACTTTACCTAAGACCCGACTACAAGGTAGCTTTAACTAAGGCCTGGCTCCTAGGTGGCTTTGCCTCAAACACGACTCCAGGGTGACTTTACCTATGGTCTGACTCCAGGTAGCTTTACCTAAGAGTTGTTGGGCGTATTTGTCTTGGTCGAGAGGCTGAAATAGATATAGCAACCATCCTGAACCTAAGGCCCGCGTCTTGGGTAGCTTTACTTAAAGGCTGACTCCAAAGAGGCTTTACCTAAGGCCTGACTCCATGGTACCTTTACCTAAGGCCAGGTTCCGGGGTTACTTTACCTAAGGCATTGCCTCGGGTTGGGTTTACCTGAGGCCTGGCTCCTAGGTGGTTTTACCTCGAGCACGACTCCAGGTTCCATGGTAGCTTTACCTAAGGCCAGGTTTAAAAGAGTTAAGAAAGTAAAGTAGGGGTAAATAGTAGTAAATAGAAAGAAGCAAACACTTAGACGAACGCGCGCATAGGAAACACACGCACGACATCCAACGACACTTTTAAGTAAATTAAAGGATTTTATAGAAAAGTTTAGAATTAGGGTTTAGAAAGAAGGAAAGGATTAAAAACAAAAAGGAGATAAACAGAACAGAAGCCATGGCAACACAAAAGCAGCAGGAAAGAAGTGAAATAGAAAAGCTAATGGCGATGCTAAGGAAAGAAAAAGAACAAGATGAGGCTAAAAGACAAAAGAAGGAAGAGCAAGATGAGGCTAAAAGACAACAGGAGAAAGAACAAGAAAAATTAGAAAGAAAACAGGAGAAAGAACAGGATGAGGCTAAAAGACAGCAGGAAAAAGAAAAGGAGAGATTAGAAAGACAGGAAGAAAAAGAAAAGAAGAGAGTAGAAAGACAGAAGAAGGAAGAACAGGAAAGGTTAGAAAGGCAGAAGAAAGAAGAACAGGAGAAATTAGAAAGATATAAAGAAAGAGAGCAGGCCGAAAAGAGATGGCAAAATGAGGAAGCGAGGAGGATAAGAGAAGCAGAAGAAAAAGAGGGCAGGAGAAAAAAGAAACAACAAGAGAAAGAACAGGAAAAGAAAGAGCGAGAAGAAAAAGAAAAAAAGAATAGAGAAGAACTGAAACAATTCCAAGAAAGGATGGCGGAAAAGTTTAAAAGTCATAAGGACGACATAGCCCAGCACATGGTGAGCATGGACGCAAGAGTGTCGACTTATGAGAGCAAAGTCGACCAATTACAAGTAAGGATCGAAAAGGAGGAAGAGGAGCAACTGGAGCAGGACAAGAAAATCGTGGACCTGCAAACAGGCCTGCAGAAAGTGGAAACCAGCGTTAAAAGAGTAGCGGACAAAGTAAGGAGTGCAGGAGCACAAGCGACAAGTGTTAGCTGGATAAAACCACGGGCCTGGGATTATCAGGAGCTTGCAGGAGCAAAAAGGATCGAATATTATGGAAAAGACAACGAAGATCCGGTAGCGTTTATAAAGAGCATGGAGGAGCTCTTTGATGAAGTAGACCCCATGTTAGAAGAGGAGACCAAACTGAAGATGGTGGTCAGAAATTTAAAAGGAACGGCAGAAGCCTGGTGGAAGGCAGTTGTGAATCCAGGAGACCAGTATGGACAGTTTAAGGCTAAGTTTTTAGCCAGATACTGGGGTTTTGCTGCGCAAGACAAAATAAGGCGGCAGTTAGACACTGGGAAGTATTACGAAATGGGACCTTACAGCAAGTCCGAGTACTTCGTAGTAATGGTTAACAAAGCCAGGAATTTGGACCCGCCGATACCAGAGCGTTACCTCGTGAACAAGGTGATGACGCATTTCGGAAGGGAGGTCCGGAATGCTAGCCTTGGCGTTCATAGGGAGTCAGTGGCCAGTGCCATTGATTTCCTGAACGGCGTGGAGACGGACAACGGGAGCCGGGGTATAAATGGGAGAGAGGTACCGCCTAGGTACCAACAGAGGCCACCTCCAAATGTGAGGCCTCCTCACCCAAGGAACAACAACAATGGGAACCCCAGGACGGAAAGAGAGACCAGGCCACCTCCAAGACAGAACGTGGAACCAAGAAATAGGACAAGGAGTCCAAAAAACGAGGCGGGAGGGTCTCGTGCAAAGTAGATAGAAACAGACAACATAGAGACAGACAATGGCAAGGAAAAGGGACCGAGACCCGGAACAAAGAAATGAAAAAAAATATTGGTAGTATAAAAGAGAGTAAAAGAACAGTAAAAGAAAAAGAGAGGCAAAAAGGAGTTACATCTGACAGGGAAGCGAGCAAAAACGTGCTGGAAGGAGAAGGCAAAAGGGAACAGAGTGGAAACAGGGCGATGGGTGGGGCAGAGCCCAAGGATGCTGTAGAACAGCTACCCAGTAACAGTAAGGGAGGAAGAAAGGAAGAAATTGAGAGAAAAAGTAGGCAGCAGGAAGCTGCAAAACAAGGAGGCCCAAAGAGTTCCAGTGACCTAGCCAAGATCCCGGAAGGAAACGGAAGTGCAAGCAAACTCGAAGAAACTCAAAATCAGGAAAACAAAGAAGGAGGTGAAAGGCCAGAACAGATAAGAGCTACAGCTCAACAGCCAGACATGGAACAAACAAGGAAGTTAGGAGGTCTCAATATGGAGATACGAGACGACCTGCTCGAGGAGGAAGGTTTGTTACCCCGACAATCCCAGAATTCTGAGGAATGCCCTGCACTCATAGGCGCTATCTGGCAACAGGTAGTACGTGTTGAGATTGACACCGGCGCGGACGTGTCCGTTATACAGGGCAACCTGTATAACGAGCTGAAGCGCCAAGGGAAAGAATTCTTGGAATTGCCGGTAAGCAATACGGGCATTATTATCGCGGTGAAGACACCCCAGATAAGAGTCTGTAAGCAGGCCTTTATTCCTCTGAGTTTGGGAGGTCATGTAATAGAGAATAGCTTCATGGTGGTGGAACGCTTACGGGCGGAAATTGTCATGGGTTGCGATCTGTTACATCGACTCAAAGCCCGTATCAACATGGAGAGACACTTCATGACTTTCGAGGTCGAAGGAGAGATTGCTAGTCTCGACTTCATAAGATCTACACAAGACCATCCAAACACATCCATTACTAACTTGGAAGCTCAAGAAGGAGAAGATGTAAGATCTACACAAGACCATCCAGGAGAGCTCCAAGAGATTAGTAGGAGAGCAAAAATCGACAAGGTGGGATGGATTGGTACAAGCGAAGAAGAGGGGCTTGTACTGGCGCCAGCCGAACACCAGGCTGACGTCGTTACCCCTATCGAGAACCCGGAGTGGCCGAGTCTCGGGGGGGGATTGGGACATGGATCCCAATCTGAGGGAAATGTTGGAGCAGATGTGGCTAAAGAGAAACCAGATACAGATTTAACACAGAGAGGTAGTGAACAGGAGAAAAAGGGAAAACCAGAAGGCCAGGAGGCAAAAGAAACAGAGCAAAGTGAAAGCAAGAAGGGAGCAGCAACTTTAAGCAAAAGAAGAGGAGCCGATGGCAAGGCAAACAGAAATGTGCCGGAAGGGAGGAACAAAGAAGGTCATACACGTGGAACTAGGGCGGAAAAAAGGGCAGAGCCCGAGAAAGCCGAAAGTAGGCACAAAAAGTATAAAGGACAAGAGGAAGAAATAGGAGGAAAAGTACAAAGAGGACAAGGAGGCCCAGAATGTTCCTACGACCATGCGGAAATCCCGGAAGGAAACAAGGATGCGAGCGAGCCAGAGGACAAGAAAAACAAGCGTAATAGGAAGGAAAAAGGAGGAGAAAAGAGAACTCAGGACAAGGCAAAAAGAAGTAGACCCAGATACAGGATGAGGAGGAGATTAGGAGTTGTAAATTGGAAGAGTAGAGTAAAGAGAAAGAAACACAAAAATTATAAAGATGTCCAAACACTGAAACCACGTCGAGTATATAATGTAAGAAACCTAAGTACAATACAGCAGCAGGATGAAAATAAATCGATTCTCACAAAGACTCAGGAGGAAAGGCTGGAAAAATTAATAGAGGAATACAGAGAGGTATTCAGCGAGACTCCAGGAGGGTCCAATAAGTATAAACATAAATTGAAAATATATGAGGATAAACCATTCATAAAGAGGAGTTATCCGATCCCTATAAACTATAGGAAACAGGTCCAACAGGAAATCGACGTTATGCTGGCCAACGACATCATCGAGAGGTCAAGAACGCCATACATCAACCCGATGGTAATGGTCCTCAAGCCAGACAAATCCATCAGACTATGCCTTGATGCTAGGAGACTAAATGACATCACTGTACCAGATTACGAAAGCGCACCAGCGATTGACGAGATTCTAAGGAAAGGAAGATGTAAGAGGTATATCTCCAAGATTGATCTCACGTCTAGTTTTTGGCAAATACCTCTTACACATGACTCCAAGAAGTATACGGGGTTCCTTTTCAACAACAAGGTGTACAACTTCAAGGTAGTGCCTTTCGGACTACAGAACTCCTTAGCGGCATTGGTTAGGACGGTGGATTTGACGCTGGGACAGGAATTAGAGGAAAACATTCTAGCATACGTCGACGACCTGCTATGCTTGTCTGAGACGTTCGAGGAACACCTCGAACATTTACGAACGATCTTCACCAAATTCAGGGAAGGAAACTTGACAATAAATCCAAGAAAAACATTTTTCTGTCAGGAGGAGGTGAAATTCCTAGGATACATCTTTACTCAGGAAGGGGTACGAACAGACCCAGAGAAGCTACAGGCAATACACGATTTCCCTGTGCCTAAAAATAAAAAGCAATTACAATCGTTTCTAGGATTTGTGAATTACTATGCTCGTTTTACGAGCAAGTATTCACAGGAAACCTCACCTCTTTTGAAGCTCCTGCGCAAGCAACAACCCTGGATTTGGAACTCAGACATGCAGGCGGCTTTTGATCGTGTCAAAGGGTTGTTTCTCGAGGCAGTAACGATTACACACCCAAGAGCTGGGCAGGATGTCTTCCTACAAACGGATGCCAGCCACATAGCGATAGCAAGTCAACTCTATCAAAAGGACGATAACGGGGATTTGGCGGTTATTGGATTCGCTAGTAGGACCCTCAAGAAAGCAGAATTGTCATACAGCGTGTGCGAGAAAGAACTGCTGGCCATTGTGCACGGCCTCAAGAAATTTAGACCACTTATATTAGGAGCGCCGTTGCACATCATCACTGATAACAAGGCATTGCAATTTTTAAACACCTGCAACTTCACCAACTCTCGCATCACCAGATGGACACTAGCGATCCAAGAATACCAACCCTCAGTTATTCACTGCCCTGGCAAGGAGAACATACCTTGCGATACGGTCAGCCGCATGTACCAGGCACAAAGCGGGATCGGAAAACTAAAGAACGAGCAGGCAGTTATCAGGCTAAATGAATTGAAAAGCGAGAGACCCTTAAGACAAATAATCCTATCATTGAAAGAAGGACAAAGGGAACAAATAGATTTAAATAATATAACAGAAAATATACAAAGGTACCCGAGATACGAGGTAATAGAAGGATATTTGTGCTTTAAAGTGAGAGGAAAAAATAAAATAGTGATTCCAGAAGGGAACATTGAGCCACTCATAAACGAAGTACACCAGGTGTACTTGCACATTGGGAGAAATAAATTGGCAAAAATGCTAGGTCGGAGCTTCTATATAAAGAATATGTACCAAAGGGTTATGGAAGTGATAAGGAGATGCAAAATATGTCAATACGCCAAGCATACTAACAGGTATTCACAAGCATTAACAAGACCAATCCTTACACAACAACCAGGGGAAATGGTTGCCGTAGACTTCTTAGGGCCCCTACCCAGGAGTATAGGAGGGGCGAGACACGTATTAGTGATCCTTGACGTGTTCTCGAAGTTCCTAAAATTATACGCTGTGAAAAGCCCGAACTCCAAAACCTCCATCGATCGCATGACTGAGTATTTTAATACAGTGGGAAAACCGATTAAAATTCTTACCGATTTCGGCGCGGCATTTACCTCCAAACAGTGGAAAGAATGGATCGAGGCAGTAGGAGTGCGACACATTCTTATCCCTGTTCGGCATCCCCAGGTAAATTTAGCCGAGCGTATAAATCGAGATTTGGGAAGAATTTTACGGACATACTGTAGTAATGCACAATCCTCATGGCAAAAATACTTGCAATACATAGAAAAAAATCATAACCAAATGCCACACGAGATCACAGGCTACACGCCGGCAATGGTCCACTGGGGAGTGGAAACAAACTATGTATGGGAAGGATATATCCCTGAGGATTGTAGGAATGCGGTAGTGGAGACTAGGAGGGAGATGCTTCAGAAAGTATTTCAGCGAATTAGGACTAAGGGAGACTACCGAGCGGCAAGGACAAATAGAACCTGTAAGGAGACGCACTTCCAAGTCAACGACCTAGTGTTAATCACAAGACATAACCGCTCCAATGTGCAAAGAAAAGAAACAGAAAAATTACTATTGATTTACGAAGGCCCATTTAAAATAACCAGGAAACTAGGGCGTAAGACCTATGAAGTGGCCAATATTATGACAAATAAAGTAAGGGGAAGGTACGATGTTAAAGATATAAAATTGTACGTAGACTAATAATAAACATCGAAGCCTGATAGCTGACCTGACTGCAAGATAAAAAAATGTGTGTTGCCGTAGTGCAACAAATATCGATCCAATGTTGTATACAGTAGGAGCACTGACCCAAGCAAAAAAGATAAGGGAGTAGCTTTACTACACAAGGTCACAGCTGTGTGGAGTGGCCGACTAATGCGTAGGCAAGTTACTCAAGACGCCAGCTGATAGGGACAGCGCCCGAGAGTGAGAGGGGAATACCCGAACATCGTTCCTCACTTAAGATAAGGAGCGTAAGTAAATAACTGCTGGTATAAATTGTAAGAACTTGGTTAGATATTTTGGAGTGTATTTATAGGAAATGTAAAATGTTTATATGTATGTATGGAAAAAATAAAATAAAGCCACTAACGAGGGTATAAATGTAGGGCGATGTAAGAAATGGAAAATTTAAGATAAAAAATTTTAAATTTTTTTTAACTTTTAAAAAAATAAAGCAAAGAGAAAACAAGATCAGATATATTGTATAAAGCCTGAGAGTGAAATGTGAGAGTTGTGAGATTTATAAAAATGCATAAACTTATGGTTGTACTTATTGATATTGTAAAAGTGTTTTAAGTGTTTCAGTGAGAAGAGATAGAAGAGGACCAAGGACAAGTAGATATATAAGTAAGGTAGTTAAGAGTTAGCTAGCACCCACAAATAAAATAGGAAAACAGATAAATCTCGAAAAATAAATTTTTTTTTTAAGTATAAGTAAAATTTTTTTTTTTGAGATACTTTCAAAAAATTTTTTTTGTCTCAATTTTGAAGGGGGATCTTGCGGCGGGCAATATTCTCTTGGAATACATGCCGCAAAAAGATAAAATTTAAAACATAAAGAGTTTAAATTTCTTTTAAGTAAAACAAACCGAGCCACCGTAAGAAGGGTTAGAAACTTAAATTTAAGGTCGTTTGCAAGGGGAAGATGGTCAAAATTGACCTAGAGTTACCATCGACATTTCCAGAGATAAAGCAAGACGAGAAAAATCAATAATAAAGAATAATAAAATTTCATCAGAAGCACCCTTAAAGAGTTATACGGCTTGATCGAAAAAGTGGATTGAATCGATCCGTTTATCAATTTTGCGAGCCGTTAAGCTCTTGTACAAAAGGAATGCGCGCGCCGATCAGGCGACATCGAATTAAGATCCCTATTGGTTGTCAACTCGTGGGAACGGACTGCAAGGTGGGGGAGTTTCCCTGTTTGAAAAAAAGCCAAGCGTTCTGAAGCCCCAGCTAAACCAGGACTCTCGAAGGGTAAGGACGGTGTCGGGCGTAGCTCCGGTAAAACAATGAACAGTAGTTTTGTTACCGTTAATAGTTCAAAAACTATGAGTGGCTAGGGAAAGTTCGTTTCGTTGAGATGTCGTGACGCTGTAGTTTCGTGAGTGGGGCCCTTTCGCATTTCAAGATCGCGGCGAAAGAGGTTTCCCCATAAATTTCCATCAAATTATGTGCGAGCGTCGTTAAATGTGTGTGTTGCAGCCTTACTAGAAAGACAAGGCGATGTGAACAGTGTAACCTAGCAAACAGTTTTGAAAGAGTGAGTCTAAATTTCTAACAAAATTTAACTAACTTGATAAACGTTTTAAAAAATTTTTCTATTTCTTTTCTGTGTTAAAAAATGCCCAAGAACTGTGTTAAAAGAAGGGCTTAAAGCTAAAATTTTATTAGTAACTGTTAAAATTTAAAAGAGGTGCGAAAGTCATCGAAGAAGATGGGAGATTTTCGAACAAAGGGTGAAGCAAGCTGACCTACCTGAGGCGTACCAGACACACAAAGGGATGGAGGATTTCAAAGATGGCGGCAACGCGTGGGAAGTCATCCAAGTATACCTACGTGGGAACGATGCAACATCCAAGCCGGACCTTCCCCACCCCCCGCTGGAGAACAAAGGGCGAGACGGAGAAGAGAAGGAGAAAAGGCAAGCCGTGCTTCATGGTGGATTTTCAGGTCAGATCTATTTTGTCTTCCCTTTGCAAATTAAAAATTTTAATTTGAAGAATTTTTTCTTAATTGGGAAAATGTTATAAAATTTTAATAAATTTTCAAACCATTAACAGTAAACTTTGAATTTTATAAGTAAATGCTGGTGGCTTTGTTTTAAAGAGTGGGGGGTTTCAAGATGGCGATGCCATAAAAGCAGAAATTATGTTGTATTTCATGAATGTAAGGGAAATAGAAATTTTAGGTTAGAACTTATGTAAAGGGAAAGGGTTTTAAATAAACAAATCAAATAAAGGGATTTAAATTAATTAAAGAGTTAAAATCGTATGAAGGTGTAAAGAATTTAAATAAAACATGTGTTGTAATAAAGTTAAATATAATTTGCTAAAGGTAAATATCCAAGATGGCGGACAAAAGGCCATTGTTTACAACAGCTGATTGGAAGGCTATGCTTTAGTTTCAGGTACTCCTATAAACAGGAGTGTTATTTCATATAATTAAATTAAACTAAATTGTTATTTTATTTAGAAGGAGTCATTACGACGTTTTTCCATATGAAACAAATTGACATAAATTGTTCTCATATAAAATAAACAAGGGTTATAACAAATTGAAGCTTTTTAATGTAAACTTTTGATTTTATTTAGAAAAGGGTGAAATTATATATGTGTATAAAATAAATTGAATCAAACCAAGGTTTGAGTAAGAATAAAGGGTTATGATTTTGATATGTGTAGATTTTAAATATTTTAAAAAGTGCAACAAAAGAGTTAAGTTAACCAAGAGATTTTAAATTTGTAAGTGGGTCTAGCTAACCATAAAAATATGTTAATATAAGTTTTCTTTTTTGAATTATAAGTATATATATATTGTTTATTTCATGATTTATATGTATATAAAATAATATCTTGGTGGTAGGGTAACTTAGAAAGAAAATTGAAATTTTTGCAAATTGGTTTAAATATAAATCATATAAAATAAAGGCAAATGGGCTAGTAGCCATTTAGCAAAGGTTACTCAAGATTTATTAAATATAAATTTCCTTCAGAAATTGCATTGATAAATTTTAAATAAATTTTAATTAAACTTCAGTATGTATAATTTTCATGAAGAAAGGGTTAATTCAAATGATAACCAAAGGGTTACATATTTTACATTAAAAGGGTTTAACTATGATTAAAAAAGTTGTAACCAAAACTCAGTATTTATAATTTTCATGAAGAAAGGGTTAATTCAAATGAGAACCAAAGGGTTTTTTATTTTATATAAAAAGGGTTAAATAAATTTTAAAATTTGTAAATTTCTTTGTAAATGATCAAGGATCAGTTCAAAAGGGTGTAACTAGGTTTTAATAAATATTAATAAATTTCATTATGTGGATTTTCATGCCGAAAGGGTTAATCAAATAGTGATCAAAGGGTTAAATATTTTCAAATCAAAGGGTTAAATGAATTTAAATAAATTTGTAGATTTTGTAAATGAGTGAAGATATTTTTAAAAAAGGTTTTAAATATGTTTCAGTAAACGATTGAATTAAAATATGTATTTAAATGTTAAATTCCAATTGGGAAGGTGTTTGAATTTATTCAGCAGATGTTTTAACAATTTTTATAAATTATGATTTGTTGTTCAGTAAATATTTTGATAATCTTGTAGGAGATATGGCTATATGTTTTATATGTAATTTTTGTTTCAGTATGTACTTCATAATTGGTTTTTATATAATCTGATATAATTTATGAAATTGTTTTTAGGTTGTTTGGTAAAATTGATTGAAATTTTACCTGCTAAAGTAAATAGAAATTGAATTTTAAAAAGGTCATTTAAAATTGATAAAGATATAGAAAATATTTTATCATTTACATGGCTATGTAAAATATGGCCATAAATAAAGTAGTGTGTTTAGAAAGTTTAACTAATTGAACAAAATGTGAAAAGTAGGGATCTTTCGGAGTGTGTTGAAAAGTAAGGCTTTGCTTGAATCAACGAATATTTGTAATTTGTAACAATTAAATTTTCAGTAAAAAGTTAAGTAAACAAAACAAAATATTGACAATTAAAATTGCAAGGTTGAGAACCTGGGATACTGAAATAAAGTTAGGACAAGCAGTAAAGGGTTGCTAAAAGGTCACTTAAGGGAAAAGAGAATTTTTTAAATTTGAAGATAAGAACAAGAATTTCAGGTAGTAAGGGGTTATATTTTCGACAAGTAAGATTGACCGTCAAGTAGAGCAAAGTTTTACGCTTTGGCATACTCCGATTGAAAGAAAATTAAAACCGTAAATTCTTAATTTAAATTTTAATGTCAACTAGTATAAGCAGAGTATGGTTTCTTAACTGTTAAGAACCAACACAAAGGATATTTTTAAGTCAAATAAATTGCAGACTGTGCATTGTAAAATTAAATTTTAAATTTTTTAAAATTAAAAAATAAATATTTTTTAACTAACTTGCAAACAAACTGAGTATTATTTTAAACAAGTTTCTTACACTCTCCTACAGCTGTTATGGTCATTTCGCCGTTTAGATGTCTTTCAAAAGAACCCATCCCCCGGGATGACTTACCCGTTAAGGGTAGAATCCGCAGCAAGTTAGGTTTTTTCTTTTTTAAGTCCAGTGACCTGTTCTCTGGCAGATTTTGGCGAGCATTGCACAGCGTTCGTGGTTTTGGCTGCGAGCGGCTCGTTTCAAAATTCTTGCTCTGCAATGGGCGCTGGTGGGCGGACTTGCGCGCGCGGGTTGGTCAACGGTAGGGTTGACGGCGCCGCGTAGGTGGTGGCCCGGTCCGTTGCACAACACATACTATAAACGTTCCGCATACAGTTGTTTAGTCATTTGATTCAACCGATCGATTTTTGGCAATTCCATATAATATTTAAAACTACCTCTTGGTGAACCCACCCCCAACCATAGCGATAATACACTCTATACTCACCCTATCGGTCAAGACACATTTTTCCAAAATGTTTTCGAAAACTACCCCCACCCCAATTCAACCCCCGGAGCTACCCCCGGGGAAGGTCCTGAACGTAGCTGAGAACACCCCTGCACCTAGGGGTGGGTTAGGTTAGATGCAATTTACCTACCTTAGGTTGTTACGTCATTGGCCTACTTGATTAGAAGTTTTTCCAAAAACTACCCCTTACCCCTCTAAACGTAGTCAAACCCACCCCAATGTCTACGATCAAGGCCGCACCGACCTCCTCCATCATCCAAAACTACCCCTATACTCACCGGTGACGTACAGGACAGTTAGGGGTAGTTTGTGCCAAAGTGGCTCAGTTAACTACTACTAGGGTTTTTTAAGGTTCTCTTGACCTAAATCCTTACACACAAGAGTGCTCCAAGATTTTGAGGACATAAATCCTTACAACTAGGGGGTTTTAAGGTTCTCAGGACCTAAACCAGCTCTACAAGTGTAATCCAAAATTTTCAGGACCCTAACCTTTACTATACGGTTGCTCCAAGTTAATCAGGACCTAAATCCATTCTCCAATGGTGCGCCAAGTTTCTGTGGACCTAACGTCTTACTAAAATTTTGCATCAAGACGGGAACTAAACTCTAACTCCAAAGGGGCTCCAAGGTTTTCGTTATATAAATTTTTACTCCAGGGTGCTTCAGGGTTCTCATGAACTGAATCCTTACTCCATGTGTGCTCCAGGACAATGACGCAGAATTTAGTTAAGGGCAGGGGCAACGGTATCAACAACAGGAGGAACATTGCCACGGTTTTAATATTCCCCAAATCAGTCAAGATACTTCAATGCATACTGCAAAGATACAAATTTTGAACAAGCATCGTCGACCGAAGTCATCCCTGTGCTAACGCTTGCTAAAATCTGCCAGAGAACCAATTACTGGACTTTATTTTAAAAACCTGGAGATTTAACCCTTTGGGTACTGTTTCCCGGGGAATGAATTCTTTTTAGGCATCTTAGCTTAATGACCAGGGTGTCGGAGTATGTAAGAAAATTGTTTATTAAATAAATTTCAACTCAATTTGCAAATTAGTAAAAAACACTGTTTTTTATTTTATTTGAATTTTCGCTTTCGCGCAGATTTATCACTTTTATAAAATCTACCTTCTTACAAATCTTCTTCATATATTTTACAAAATTTCTAAATCACAATAAAACTTTTATAAATGAACTCAGTATTTATATCTTGAATGATTTTGCTCTAGCTTCTTAACCACAAACTTTCTGTATTTTACCCTTATGTAGATATCAGTTACCAAGTAACCACCAAGACTGACTACAGTCTTTGTATGTTATACCTCTGAGGGTGGTTACTTGGTAACTGAAATGTACATAAGGGTAAAATAAAGAAAGTTTGTGGTTAAGAGGTTTTTGTGAATTTATTATTAAATTCAACCACAGAATATTCCTAATAAATAGTAACCTAGCTCAGTTATTTGAATCTTTTAATATCTTTTAACCCTTTGCATCATTTGGTTCCAAATGTAACCCTTTGAAGAATGTACTTAATTCTAGCATACATTTATATCTGAAAAGTTATGCTTTACTGTTAAATTTAATTTATAGAAAACTACACTAAATTCCCTAAAAGAGAAGCATATTAAAGTTTTTAATTTCATAAGAAAAATCACCTATAGAATTATACCACATTTTACCAGAATGTTTCACCTGCTCAAAAAATTAAAAATTTATACATGAAAACAATTATGAATCCCCCTCCTAAATATTAACACTTTATAAAGACAATTCACAAATTTAAAATCATTTGGTAAACCTCACCTATTTTGATCAACAAATTATTTTTTAGAATTTAACACAAATTAAAAACTAATGTCATCTGAACATTTACCTAATTTTAAACACCATATTTAGATATTCATATTAACACACTATTGGTAAAATCAGCGTTTATATACATAGAAATCATACTTTTTTAAAGTTTATTGATTAATATGTAACATATGCTTTTTGACTGTTGTTTGTTTTCGAACAATATTTATCTACTTTTTGTAAATCTGAGAATTACTTCAACATAAATTATTTGTCTTCTGACATTTGTTTTCTATACTAATTTTGTTTTGATAATTCCTAACCAGTTTCACTTACATCCTGTTATGCTGGGTAAATTTTTATATCTTTTCCTATCCGAAACTAGCTATTGTTTTATGATTCTATTTTCGTATTCAAACAAACTTAACAGTTCCTTAATCATAATTACTGTAACATATAAAACCCTTAGGAAAATTTATACTAATTTTAACCCCTTTATTTGTTTACAAAAACATTATTTATATAAGTTATATGAACATTTTATGTGAACATTTCATAATTAAATGCGTGCTAGGAAAATTCCTGCTTACGCAGCTTTAGTATTATATAGGTGGTGAGAACAGAGACCCGGCAGTGTGTAAGTCGCCTCTGTATCGCACAGACGTTTTCCACTCCAATTGAGTGCATATCAATTGTATTGTTTTATTAAGTATAATTTATGTAACAGTTTTTCAAATTAATTGTTTATTAAATTCAAAGGTTTGTAAAAATAAAAATCATTTTTAAAAACCTTTCGTGCTTAATATAACACGTAACTGGCGCAGTCGGTAGGACATCTCGGGAAAGTTAATGACATAATTTTTTCGATTTCAATCGTTAACCGAGATACTGCAAAAACTCGATTCGTTACAGAGCGCATATCTGTAACGACATTAAGAAAACTTTAGTAGAATGAATATCTACAACCACTTAATAGAGCGCATATCTATTAAGAGCACGAGTGAATATCGTGTAAGTGAAAAGTGAAAAGTGAAAATTGTTCAAATGAGCAAAGTATTTTGGATCCACTTGTAAGTAGGTCGTAAGAAATAGAGTTAAGAAAAGTAGAGTAAATACTTTTTAATTTTATATAATTGGTTTTAATTTTATTATTTAAAGAAAATAGTATTTTAAAATGGTATCGCCAACATTAAAGAAGGAATATCTTGATATGATTCCTGAGTATAGTGGAGATCCCACTATGCTCCACAGATTTATTTCAATATGTGATAAAGTAGTAAATAAGTTTTATGTAAACGAAAATCCAGAGGATTTTCAAAATGAATATCTATTTTCTTCTATACTAGCTAAGTTAAAAGGCCAAGCATTAGAAATGGTAGTAAACTCAAATTCATATAATTGGTATGAGATTAAAAAAGTATTACTAACTAGCTATTCAGACAAAAGAGATTGTTTTACTTTGAATTTAGAAATGGCTGAGTTAAAACAAGAGAATAACGAATCACCTTTTAAATTTTATGAGAGAATTCAAAAACTATTAAATTTACAGATTTCATTTTTTGTTAATAAAGAGCCTCAAAGACAATTGGCCAAAGCTGTTTTGATAGAATATGTACAGAAATTAGGGTTAAGAGTTCTCCTTGGAGGTTTACATGAACCCGTAGGATCGCTAATGCGCACCAAAAATCCAGATTCTCTTAGCGAAGCACTTAACATGCTTACTAATGACTTTCAATTTAAAAATAACAAATTATTTCAAAATATTAAACAGAACATTCCACCTAGGGCCCCACAATATTCGCGAACCCCTTCCTAACAAACAAACCTTCCAAAATTATAGGCCAAACTACCAAAATAATCCTAACCAATATACTAAACCTAACTCATACGTACAGAAAAATCAACAACCGAGAAAGTCTAACAATTACACACCATTAAAAGTTCATCAAAAATTTGAACCAGAACCAATGAGCATTTCCACACGTCAAACAGGAAACACGATTAGACAAAATAGACTTTATCAGATGACAGGGAAACCAATAGAAGAAGAAAATTACGATCAAACTATGAATCGATTGACTGAACAGATGACTAAGTCTTATCTGACCGAACAAACGGATTATGAACCGCAAGAGGACCCTGACAGCTATATAGACTTTGATGATTCAACGCAAGAGGAAAACGCATGCGGATTCACTCAAGAGGACAATCATACCCGAAATCATTTTTTAGGACTAACCACAATAAAAAGACATTTTCCATAATGCATATAGAAGACGACACGAACGAACTACCGTACATCCACGATCCCAAGACCAACCTAAAGATGCTGATTGACACTGGAAGCACGAGATCATTTATTAAAAAATAAATAGCTTTCCAATTTTTCAAAAACACTCTAAAACAAGAACCATTTGAAGTGAGTAAAGCTCATGGAGTATCAAAAGAAAAATACAGTTGTACGCTACCACTTTTGGGAAAAGAAACAACCAAATTCTATTTATTTGATTTCCATAAAGATTTTGACTTACTCCTTGGATTAGATAACATAAAAGAATTAAAAATTAATTTAAATTTTGTGAATGATAAATTAATATTTCGCAATAAGCAAATCCCGATTAAATATTTTAACACAGAAGAACAAAATAATAATAATAACAATAATAATAATAATAAAGGCGAATGTCAGGAACAGGACGCAAAAAAGGGAACAAGTTATGTTATACAAGCCCGCACTAGCCGAACGATTAAATTTAGAATACAAAATATTCAAGATGGAGAAGGACTCTTACCATACAAACACTTAAATGGATTAGAAATTCCGCAGTGTATAGTCTCAGTACACAAGGGAGAAGCCTACTGCCCTATAATAAACAACACAGAAGTAAATGTAGAATTAACAGTAAATGAACCATTAGAATTAAAATCTTTAGAAGAATACTGTATCCTTGAACCCGATACAATGCAAACGAACGCTAATTTCAATTTATTAGATTATAAACAAAAAAAATCGAGAAGAAAAAATTTAGATTTATCAAAATTTAGAATGGAACATATGAACTCGGAAGAAAAATCCGCTATAACAAGTTTAATAGAAGATTATGCAGATTTATTCCATATTGAGGGAAACGATTAAACTTTTACCAACCAAATAAAACATGTTATTAGGACTACTGATGAAATTCCCGTATACTCTAGAAATTATAGATATCCAGAGATTTACAAGAACGAAATTAATAAACAAACTGAGGACATGCTTGAACAAGGAATTATTAGACCTTCAAATTCTCCATGGAACTCTCCTGTCTGGATTGTACCCAAAAAACAAGACGCTTCTGGCAAAAGAAAATTTCGATTAGTAATAGATTTTAGAGGATTAAACAAAAAAACAATTGACGATAAATTTCCCTTGCCGAACATTACAGACATATTAGACAAATTGGGACGGTCTCAATATTTTACGACTCTAGATTTAGCCTCAGGATTTCACCAAGTAGAAATGGATAAAAATAGCATAGAAAAAACAGCGTTTTCAACAGAAACGGGACACTACGAATTTTTAAGAATGCCCTTTAGACTAAAGAATAGCCCCCTACATTTCAAAGAATTATGAATAATATTCTGAGAGGCATCCAAAATGAAACAGGTTTAGTTTATTTAGACGACATTATAATTTACTCCACTAGCCTCCAAGAACATATACAAAGACTTAAAGAAGTATTCGACAGATTACGCAAAGCCAACTTTAAAGTACAGCTGGATAAAACAGAATTTTTAAGAAAAGAAGTAGCTTATCTAGGACACGTTGTTACACCGGAGGGCGTAAAACCCAACCCAGCAAAGATTTTGGCAATCAAAGACTATCCAACACCTAAAACCACCAAACAAATTAAAGGATTTTTAGGACTATTGGGCTATTAACGAAAATTTATTAAAAACTTCGCCAAGATAACGTTTACTAACTGTTTAAAGAAAAATGCAAAAATAAACATAGAAAATCCAGACTTTATAGAATGTTTTGAAACGTGTAAAAATATATTGACTAATGAGCCCCTTCTACAATACCCAGATTTTGAAAAGGAGTTTACTCTAACGACAGACGCTAGTAATTTTGCACTAGGAGCAATTTTAAGCCAGGACAAAAATGGAAAAGACCTTCCTATAGCGTATGCCAGCAGAACTTTAAACGACAGCGAAACTAATTACTCCGCGATTGAAAAGGAATTATTAGCGATCGTATGGGCCACCAAACATTTCAGGCCTTATTTATTTGGGAGAAAATTTAAAATGTATACAGACCATAAACCTTTACAATGGTTATTTTCAGTTAAAGAACCAAATTCCAAACTTTTAAGATGGAGATTAAAATTAGAAGAATATGATTATGACATAAGATACAAAAAAGGCAAACTAAATCAAAATGCAGACGCTTTGTCTAGGATACAATTGAATGTTACTGATAAAAAGTCAACAAACATCCAACACACTATAGAACCAGACCTTGAGTTATCTCCAGCTGGCTTACTGCAACGTTACTTCCCAGAACTAAACGAAGATAATGAATCTATGGTCGTACAACTCGATGCAACAGATAACGCCAACTCAGAGTACAATCAAGAAAGTGACAGTCTAACCGTGCACTCCAATTTTGAAGGGAACACCCAAATTGAAATACCAATTTCCGACGAGCCTGTAAACTTTGGAAAAAATCAAATATTTTTATCATTAGTAAAATATGAGCCGAAGAAAGTAAAAATTATAAAACTATTCGGAACTTCAAAAATTCGTTCAATAGTCGAAATATCAGAAAATAATTTTAAAGAAGACATAGTTAATTTTGTAAAATCATATTTGGTACCCAAAATAAAATATAATCTATATTTTGAAGACGATTTTTATGAGAAATGTGCATCATGCATAGCCAAAAATTTCAAACAAACTGAACTAAATTTAGTTAGGTGTAATAACAAACTCTTAGACCTAACTTCGGAAGAAGATATCTTAGAAACAATAAGTAATTATCATGTTAGCAAAACCAATCACCGCGGGATACAGGAAACATACGAACAAATTAAGCGAAGATATTATTGGCCTAATTTAAAATCATTAAACCAAAATTTCATAAATCAGTGTGACATATGTCAAAGAACCAAATACGACAGAATTCCCTTACAGCTAGAAATGAACTTGACACCAACAGCTGCAAAGCCATTCCAGATAATTCACGTTGACACTATCTCCTTGGAGAAGAATTCGTTTATCAGCATTGTCGACGCGTTCTCACGATATGCTCAAGCTTATCGCTTGGGAAGCTCTCAAGCTACAGAGATTGCAGACAAGTTATTAGATTACTTCACGCATTTATGCTTACCAACAGTCATTATCTCAGACAATGGAACGGAGTTTAATAACAGAATTGTAAAGGAGATATTAGACCTGCATAAAATCAAAATCCATTTTATCAGTACACAAAACCCCCAATCAAACGGATTATGTGATAGATTTCATTCCACCTTAATAGAACACATAAGGCTGTTAAATAATCAAATCGAATTTAAAAAAGGCAGTATAATTAAGAAAGTTAAATATGCTATAATCGCTTATAACAATAGCATACATTCAGTCACAAAATTAACGCCGTGCGAAGTCTTATTTGGATACATAAATTCAAACAATTTATTAGATATAGATTTAGAAAAACAAATTGTAAATGACTACGTTTTAAACCATAAAGAAAAAACAAAAATACTTTACGAAAACATTAGGGATAACAATCAAAGAATTAAAGAAAATGTTTTAGAAAAAAGGAATGTAAACAAAGAACCACTTCCAGAAATACCATCTGAAGTTTATATAAAGTCAGTTCAGAAGCAAAGCAAAACGAAAAACAGATATAGCAAGGAAGAGATAGCTTCAATAAACAAGGAAAGAAAAACTGGTAAAATAAAGCCTAGACATCATAACACAAAAGACAAAATACATTTGTCGAAAATTAAAAGGCCTAAGAAGATAAAAAATGTAATTAATGACCAAAATCCTTCTTGTTCATATTCAACACAATCAAATTAAAATCGCTACCATACCTTTGTCCACTAGTTCTATGCAAGAAACTTTATTAAACTTTTAAACAACATTGTTTTTATTAATTGTATGTGTTACAAACTTTTGTAATTAATTAAATGATATGTAACTAATTATGGTAATAAATATTGTTAATTATTTGAAATATGTTAATCACAAAAAGAAATGTAATTGAAGAAAATTAGAAACTATACTCTTAAAGAGATAACAAAACAAAAAGAATTCTTATAAACTGACTAGAATCCTTTATCAAATCTATAACAGGCAAGTTGAATGTAAATGATGGTAAAAATTATGAAAAATTATATAAAACTTTTATTGTAATCAATGTAAATTTTGTAGAACAAAAATTAGATTCTGATAACAATTGTATATGTTATAAACATTTTGTATCTATCCTATGATAGAAAAGACTCATTATAAATTGTATTAATCAATTCCAAATACTTTTGCTCAGTTGAATTATAATGAACAGAAAATTAGACTGTAAAATGCCCATCATCAAAAACAATAACGCCTACAAACTACGAGGATACTGCGTTGGAAATCGCAGACAACCCATTTAACTGGATCTTGGAGATTAACCATTGCCTGGTGACTTTCTCCAGTGAAGAGGACTTCAACCCATGCCGAAAATTGCCCTTTAAGGACGCCTATTCAGCAGCTTATATACTTCGCCCTCATCAAGAAGAAGAAGAGGACTTCAACCGATGCCGAAACTTCGCCAACCCCCGAAGTTTTCTTTAGGGATGGAGGAGTTATATGAACATTTCATAATTGAATGCGTGCTAGGAAAATTCCTGCTTACGCAGCTTTAGTATTTTATAGGTGGTGAGAACAGAGCCCCGGCAGTGTGTAAGTCGCCTCTGTATCGCACAGACGTTTTCCACTCCAATTGAGTGCATATCAATTGTATTGTTTTATTAGGTATAATTTATGTAACAGTTTTCCAAATTAATTGTTTATTAAATTCAAAGGTTTGTAAAAATAAAAATCATTTTTAAAAACCTTTCGTGCTTAATATAACACGTAACTTATATTAATGTTATTTCTGTATAGTTTATGAACAACCCTTCTAGTACATTTTTTTACCTCTAATATAAATAAAGCAATTATTTTTATAACATAGTTTATTCATTATGCTTTGTAAATTTAAAAGAGTTACTTGAATTTTCATTTCCCCAAAAATAAATGAATTTACGAAGTTTTAGATTTGAACAAGAAGAAAACAACTACCTTTTAATTCGTGCCGACTCCTGGGTCCTTATTAGATTCCACAGTTTGGCTGGCCAGATTTAGTGGGGTGAATATCTTCTTAGTCTGCTATTGTTCACATTCCTTTGTTCCTAACGCGTCGCCATTAATTAATTATTTTTTAAAGTTTACAGTTCCTATCCCTGCTTTTCTAATTGAGTTTCACATTTAACAGTTTTAACATTTGTTTTTAGTGAATTCTAATGTCTCTATCGTCTAAAAGAAATCTACGGTTTATCAACTTTGTAAATCTCCGTTTTTTGATCGACTTGAAATGCACCACAATTTGATTGAATTTTGTCAATTTTAGGGACCAAAATCCCTAATAAAAGGCTTGGGAATCGCACAGTTACATTTGTTAGCCACTTATTTACTGCACGTAGTGCATGATGTTATAATTTAAGACTTTTGACTCATAAGAAAGCGGAGCAAGTAGAGCATCTCTAGGCTTACTGACCTTCTCCTCTTCTGTTTCCAGCTCCTTTTCAAAACTTGGGATATCACTTGATGTCCCTGATCCAATCAGCAACCTTCTTAGAGAGTGATGTAGAATCATACGATCTACCCCTTAAAATGGTCCGATCCCTACGTCATAGTTTCCGGTGTTTGTCAAATTTTATATTTTAGTATTAAAATTTAAATTTTGCCGTAACTTTTTAAATCTTGAATTTTGGCGATTTTCTTATTCTTGATTTTCATTTTAATTCTTCTTTCTGCACATTTTCAAATGTCGATGAACTTACACACACACACACACACACACACACACACACACACACACACACACACACACACACACACACACACACACACACACACACACACACACACACACACACACACACACACACACACACACACACACACACACACACACACACACACACACACACACACACACACACACACACACACACACACACACACACACACACACACACACACACACACATACACACACACTCTAATACACACACACACACACACACACACACACACACACACACACACACACACACACACACACACACACACACACACACATACACACACACACACACACACGACCTCAGTAATTTTAAAATACTGCATTTTAACCGATGTTGAATGAAAAGTAATTAGATATTATTCCACTAAAAAGTATTAAAACTATTATAAACTCTAGGAATATAAATGATTATGAGAAGAAAGTATATATTTCATATGGTGCAATGTATAATTAGTGTAATGTAGCGCTTAATAGAAATTTGGTTAGAAATTTATGTTTATTTAAACACTAGCATGAATTATGAGTAAAAATACGATCGATTAGTAACGTTTTGGCAACTGGTTTGTTGCCTTTACCAAGCCTTTTTTGGTATAAAAAATTGTCCCTACACTTTTTCCTGTCGAATTTATAATGTGAGGCTTCATATATTAAACTTCCTACCCTCCACTAAAAACGTCCTTTTCACCTATTGATGTACTAATTTTTCTTCTTAATTTTAATTTCGAAACAAAGCGATATAATCTTTTAAACTATTTAATTAGGTTCTAGATGAATTAATTGACAGTGTTATGGCACGGTCAAGAGCAGGCAGGAAGGGCGATGTTTTTACAATTCTGCAGAGTGTAGTACACTAACAGCTGGGCCAAATGTGGGCGCTCGTCTCCACATTCTTTGCATTCCTTCCAGCTCGATTCTCCTGACGGTTGTACTGTATAGTCACAGTGTACCCGTCTCACCCTGGAGTGTATGTTTGATAGTATTATTGAGTTCAGTTAGTTTCGTAACTGCAGAGCTAAAAAACATGCAAGAGAGCTAATCCATTTTTGGATTTGCTTAAGCTACTCCGTTTCAGCTGCTCACAGTTCTGGTAGCGTGGATATTGAAATATTCGTTTTTGATTACTGTTTGTGAAACTGGACTTTTGCGGCCTACAGTGAGGAAGCTGATAAATGCTCTCATGGAGATTCTCGTGGTTTGGCTTCCAGAAAATTCAACTAAAATAGGGGGCGCAGGACAAATTGTTGAAGTGGAAGAAAGGGCGTTTGGGGAACGTAAGTACAATTGTTGGACCAAAACTAGTTGGATAGTTGGTGGTATAGATAGAGACAGTAAAAAATGTTTTCTGACCATTGTTGAAAAAAGGGATTCAGCTACATTACTGTAAATAATAATGGAAAATGTAGAGCCTGGGATGACAGTTATTACTGATAAGTGGAGGGGGTACAATTCTCTATGTCAAAATGGATATCTACACAAAACGGTCAATCGCTCTCTCAATTTTATTGGTCCTGGTGATAGTAATGCGCATACGCAGATAATACAAAGTCATTGGGTCAAGATAAAACGTGATATGCGTCGAAGAATAGGTCGATTTGCAGTCACTACGTTGGAAACATACCTTGTGGAATACGTATGGAGAAATATTGTTCTGACAAAGTCAGAACAGTTTGAAATTAAGGCAATCAATTATTTCTTCCCTCAATGATTGTGTGAAACATTTTAATTAGTAATATATGAATATAGATATTTATGTCATAAAATAGAATAAACAAGACAACGCCAATTCCGGTCACGATGTAAATAATAGATATGTAGTTTAGATAAGTCCTAGATTAAAAAGAAAAATAAGACAATGCTACTTTTAGCAGCTTCATGTAAATATAAATGGCTACATATGAGGTGACTCCAAGATAAAGAAGAAATATGACAAGGCTTTCTGGGCCGCTTTGGGTAAAATGAGGAAATTGTTCCATAAATAGTTTACTATTTTAAATCAATTTTCCATATAACTTGGAGCGGCAGGAGAAGCATTCTACTATGAATTAAAATACCCGTGAAAAACTTCATCAAATCTTGCGTAAATATGTATTTGTTCTAGTTTAATAATTTAATTTTTATATGGTGTAAAATATGGTTGATTACTTATAATATTTAAGTTATTTTTATTGGTGGTTCGCTCTTTATACGAAGTACAGTATATGGGCGAAAGTGTAACTGCGTTTGCACAATTATAATCTTTGAGCTTCAGCCTATTGAGTAGACTAGCTATGCCTGCTGGTTTGCAAAAGTGCTTTTAATAAAAGACAAGGGCCTACCAATATTTCCATCCAAATGGAAAAGTTGAAATTCAATAACAATAGGTGACCAAAAGGTCGAAATTTAATAACAATAGGCGACCGTTTGAGGGTATAGCACAAATTTAACTATCTATTGTTGTTGGTGGGACCGTCTGGTTCCTTTAACCCAATGTTTGTATTTATCTTAGTGATAAAAATAGCTTTTTGAGCATACAGTATCGTTTAAATTTTTCTGTCAGGTGCTATCTCTTCAGTTTATTCACTGACGTAGAAACAATGTTCTGATTTATATGTCTAAGCTTCTGTGTATGTGAGAGATAAGGAACGACTAATAAATAATACTATAACGTAATTAATTTATGATAGCCAGTAAATTTTGATTATGCCGTTGAGCTTCATAAGTTACGTTGGATTTTGCGTGATAAGGAAAACGGACTAGGTTACTTCTTATATAAATTGGCTGATACACCTGATACAATGCTTCTTCTGGTGTTCGTAGCTGTAAAGAAAAGAGGAGCCTACAAATACAGACAGAACCTGAGATAGCGTTGAAAATTGCACTAGGATAAGTCAGGTGGGCAGCATTTACTCATTTTGCTCAGGTTTTAAACGTTTCTTTTTGGTTAAAAGTTAAGCCTAGTTATATTTTCTGAATGAACATTATATAGAATAATTTAATTTTGTTATTACACTTTTGCTATTACTTGCGACCAGACTTTTTGTTAACAAAAAGTTGTTAAATTGTTAACTTGCACTTGGAGGAAACGTTTTCGTCTTACGACTTCTTCAGGTTCCTGAAGGCTCCCTTTGGAGGCTGAAGAAGTCGTAAGACGAAAACGTCTCCTCCAAGTGTAAGTTAACAATTTAACAACTTATAGTTAACAAAACGTCTGGTCGCAAGTAATAGCAAATGTGTAATAAGAATTAACAACCAGCTCGTCATGGACAGCAACAAGATTTCGATATTTAATTTTTTAATTTTTTAAATAATTATTTATTTGAAATCAATAATTTTTAGGACACATATTGAGTGCAATTTAACCAAATTCATGTTTATTTAGGAACTCACTTAAAAACCTTTTGTGAAGGATAATAAGTAAGGAAACCTACTAGATCAAAGGCGACTAGTCTAACGTGTACCTTGAGTTTAGTGTAGGTGGATGATATTTGGCTTTCTAATTTTATTGTTCTTAGTATTAAATTTAAAGAAAAAATACGTTTTAATGTATATAAAAATACGTACTCAATGTATGCCCGAAGTAATGACAAGGCCAGTCATTGAAAGTTAACTCGCATAAATACCAAGTAAGATTCTTGTTTAAGTACTTAAGTGAAAGTAATAATATATATATATATATATATATATATATATATATATATATATATATATATATGTGTGTGTTTGTGTGTGTGTGTGTGTGCGCGCGCGCGCGTGGGAATAATAAAATATGTTTTTTCGTGTAATAACAAAAAATCAACGAAAGACACATACAAGAATATATTATTGTGTTATACAATCCATAGTTTATCGTTGGAAACAGTATCACCATCATCAGGTAATGATGTTGCTAATAATGTTGATACTGTTAGCAAACGCAAAGCTTTGAGTAGCACAATACAAAATGTACAATACATAAAATATTTTTGTATTTGTATTTTCTCTTATTTTCTTCACACACACACAAACACACACACACACACACAGACACACACACACACACACTCTCTCTCTCTCTCTCTCTCTCTCTCACACACACACACACACACACACACACACACACACACACACACACACACACACACACACATACACACACACAAATAGACTTGTCTCGCTAATCAACCGTTTAATATCCTTCACAATAAAATTTAATTATATTTTATTTGAAGTGGGATAACTCTGAAATAATTCTCATCTCATGGAATAAATTTAGAGTGAATGGACGGAATTTAAAATAAAACCATGAATGTGTTTGAGTGTGAGTCGATGCGCGCTTGTATATGTGTTATAATTACTATCTTATACAAACTGTCAAACCTTGTAACAATTTTAAAACAAGGTTAATGACACTCAATCTCGTAAACGTATGAAATAAATATCCATTTCATAGAATTCTAAGAAAAAGCATTTTTTCGTGCGTTATTGGTATTGTTATGTGTTTTTATATCTTCTCTTTTGTTTCGGACATTTACCTTCTATGTTAGTTGTCCATCATCTCTATATATCACAACACCTGTAACTTAAATTTTATGGTTTTAATTTGTATCACTGAGTAGGCTCTACCATTATAAGTAGTTTTGGTATAGCATATCCTTATTATTCACAAAGTTTACTTGCATGCTTCATGAACTACTTGTTTTGGGCGATTGTCTTACAACTAAAATTGATAAAAACACAAATGACATCGGTAAGAAAAACATTCTCAAAATTTGAAAAACGTCTAAATTATTATTAATTAGAAAAACCTGTTGTGAATTTACAAAATTGTATCTATTATGAATAGCAGGTAATTAATAGAAAGGTTCAATTTTGTATAATAAAAACAAATCGTAAACGTAGCGTCAATACGTTAAATGGAACAAAAATTTTTTATTAATTTTTTAATAATTTGATTTGTTTCATATAGAAAGGTTTGTTTTAAAACCTTATTTTAAAAAATTATGAAATAAATTGCAATTTTATTTTGGTTATTATTTTATAGAATTGATCTTCCCATCGGGATTACGGCGTCTGAAGTCCTTGTAGTTGTGACATCAGGTGCGGTCACAGGACCTATATTTGTGCTTCAGAATATTCCCTTGGTACTGTTCTTTGTATTTAGGGTACGTAGCAGTGTGTGCATTAGCGTTGTGATAGTAATTTTCACCGACAGTCACTGACAAACCATACGACCGGACGCAAACAGTTAGACTTTCGTGGTAACTATGGACTTCGCGCGAAGAATAGAGGGGATGAAATACGAGGACAACACGAGCGTAAATATATGCGTGTGAAATTTAAAGACGTACGTGTAGAGATATTGAGTTTATATATAAAAATAAGTTGTAACTAAATGTAATGGTAACTATAGAAGGATAGAATAATAAAAGAAAAGATAGTAGCAAGTAAAACACGAAATCTTTTATTAAGGCCAGAACTCAATAAATTATTAACACTTAAATACTAGATATGATAAATATTAAATCAAAAATAAATTCAATACAATAAGCCAATGGAAATCCATGTGGAATTGTTTGTGTGAGGTGAACAGAGAAAAAAATTGTAATTGCGTTAATGTGACTAAATAATTATTAATTATTTTGTTGCAGGTGAAACATGAGCCATCAATGATAAAAACTCAACCAAGCAAACAATTTTAACAATGTTAGTTTGGATTTTTTACGTATAATTGTGTTTAAATTTTAATTCTGCAGAATAATTGGAATATGTTTGTAGTAGAAATGTTTAATTTTATTTTACAGATCAAGTAGATGAAAGTTTCTACTTTAGCGGGTGGATAATGTGACGTACTAGCAGTAACATTGTTGAATATATTAATTTTAAAATAAATCTCTTTATTTTAATTTAATGTAGAGAGTTACAACAATAAAGCCCAGAACATAGGAATGTTTGGGTTATGAGAAGTTTACTCACGGCCTCCATCCAAACTGATCAACCCATCGAAACTCTAGTTTAAATGCGTGTTTTTTTGAAAGGGGAAATGTTTTAATAGTTTTAAAATAGTTTTAAAAATAGTACCAGGAGACCGAGCTCTTTTCGGATAAGAAAAAACATTTACGGTAAGTAATTAAGTATAATACAAAAGTCTATTTATTATATAAACACTATAATCACATTTTATATAAACAAAATAAAACACATTTTAATACACGATATATCATAGCGTACATAGCAATTTCCACATCGTCCATGTTTTGTGTTAGCATTGGAGTAGCATTAGAACGATTGTTCAGCACTTCTTTCCATAATTCGTTGCGATCGTGTGAGAGATTGGATGGCGGTAAAAATAGAGTTCCATAAGGATAACATGGGAACTCTGGTAGCCACTGGGGAGGAATCCCGAAATTTCTCAAGGGTTGAGACTGCTGTCAATCTATTTCCCTTGGCCAAAACAAACCCCTGAAATACAAAAAATTAAAAATATGTATGAAAAAAAGGTTTTTCCGGGTTGGGAACCCTAGGAGCCACCTGGAATCCCGAATTTTCTCAAGGCTGAGGACCGGTGCCAAACGAGTTCCTGTGGCCAAAAACACTTCCAAAAAATCCTTTTGCAAAAAAAAATGTTTGTCAGAGTCCACACTTCTATTAGATAATATTTAGATACCTTAATATCTTGATTAGATATTATTAGATACCTTTAAATATTAAATAATAACCATTATATTTTTACTTAAAAAAAGGATATAGCCTGTTAACCTATATAAAATAAATTACTGGAATCCAAGTAGCAAAAATAACGCGAAAATTAAATCTGATAAAATTTTAATTTTATTTAAAAGTAATGGGGGCGCAATTTAGAAGATCCAACAAGTTTTAACCACCGAAGCTAAATAAGAGAGAGGCACCAGACATTCTAGTTAAAAATACGAGATGGAGTAGACCCATTGGTATTAACCGGGATTTATTAAATTTTATTTATCAAGGATTGTAGCAAAAACGGGATACCATGTTGAGCAGAAACCTATGCAGGAAATGGACTTTTCGTAATTTTTCTTCTACTTAGGCCTTAGGCCTGATTACTCAAGTATCTCACGTTTTTTGTAACTTTTCATTCAGGTTTTAAATGAATATTTCTTTTAAAGTTTGTAAAATTCTTGTTTCAAAATTTACCTTTTAGTTTTCGTTTATCACAATTTTATTATTTTACAAAAATTTTGTATACGTTTAAAATAAATAGAATTTTGAAGCATGTTTTCAGAATTAGTACCCGATTAATTATTTTATTACTGTAGAAGAAATGGGTTCTATGAAACGGTTTTCTACTCACTTCTCATTCATGCAATCATAATGTGAGATACCAAAGCGTGACAGGGTACAGCTAGCTCTTAATCATTTAAATAAAACTGGATCGAATTTCAATATTTATACAATTTGATAGTTATAGAGCAAATTGTGTGTTTGTAATTGTTCCAGAGGCAGGAAAGCCTTCAGTCTAGCGAAAGGAAAAGTTCTCCTGAACCATGGACTTGCATCAACTGTACGTGTCTTCTGTACTCCTAACTTTTCTGGCATCTTCGTGCTATGGCCACTGGGACGGCGCTTACATGCGCAATTCAGATGATGGATTCAACTGGAGAAATAATTGGATGTCTCGAATCCGGGACAATGTTCCTTTAAGGCAACTGGCAATACCAGGAACTCATGACAGCGGGACCTATAAGCTTACCTTTGCCCAACTATCCGATATAGCCAAGACTCAAATTTTGAGTTTCAACGAGCAATTGAATTACGGCGTGAGGATGTTCGACGTAAGAGTACGGCATATTTCCAACGCATTTGCCCTTCACCACGGCGTTATATATTTACAGCTGAACTTCGATGACTTTCTAAGTAGCGTCGTGAATTTCCTCAGGAATAATCCATCGGAAACTGTATTGTTTCGGTTGAAGGAGGAATATTCTGCAGGTGATGGCAACACAAGAAGCATGGCTAGTACACTGAAAGCCTATATGAACAGATACTCAAAAAATTATTTACGTACCACAGACAGTTCAATAACTTTGGGCAAAGCCAGAGGAAAATTCATCATTTTAGCTGATAATTCCCAATTCAGGTCATTCGGCTTAAGCTATGGCAGCTTCAACATACAAGACAATTATCAACTTTCAACCAACTGGGACCTCTACAAAAAATGGGAATCGATAAAATGGCAACTGGAAAATGCCAGAAACGGGAATACCAACGTATTTTACTTAAATTATCTGTCTGGGTCTGGTGGATCATTTCCTTATTTCGTGGCAAGTGGACATTCATCTTCGGGTACATCGGCTCCAAGATTGTCTACAGGGTTAACTACACCAGGCTGGAAAAACTCGTATCCGGATTTTCCTCGCGTCAATTGCTTTATTGGGATTTGCACGATTGCTTTCGAAGGCACGAACATACTGACCAGAGACAAAATCAATGAATACAACCAAAGTCAAGGGGGAAGAACTGTTGGAATTATTATCGCTGATTTTCCAGGAGATTCTCTGCTGGGCACAATAATTGAGAATAACAGATACCTGCGCAAGTAGTAAAATAGTTTGTACGTTTACAAAGCGTATTTAATAATGTTAAAATACAAAATCTATAAATACTGAGAATAAAATAGTATATATTACTCAATATTAGTAACTTATTACTAATGATCAAAGAGAATGAACAAATTGTTTTTATCTGTGACATTACTGAAATATGATTCAAAGTTATATTGCTCATAGAATATAAATTTATTAACCTTGAATAAGTTGATAAAGACAAAAACTACAAATACTGAAAATAAAACTTGTAAAAATACTCTATACTAGTAACAGAATACTAATGAACGAATAGTTCCAAAAGAACAAATTGTTTCATCCGTAACAATAATGAAAAATATATTGCCATGCAATAATCAAAATATACAAAATACACATAATGAAAGTTATAATATTGCATTTCTATTTTGTAGAGATTTGTAATGACAAAAGAGAGAAAAATATATTGCCATGCAATAATCAAAATATACAAGATACACATAATGAAAGTTATAATATTGCATTTCTATTTTGTAGAGATTTGTAATGACAAAAGAGAGAAAAATATATTGCCATGCAATAATCAAAATATACAAGATACACATAATGAAAGTTATAATATTGTATTTCAATTTTGTAGAGATTTGTAATGACAAAAGAGAGAAAAATATATTTTGTGTTTATTATTAATGCCTTTTTGCCTAAAATGGTTTGCGTATTGACATTTCGAGTAAATTTGAAGCTAATTTATACTTTCTTTTATAAAATGGTTTTTTGTAGCATCCTTATGCTTAAAATGTACCACAGTTTAAAAGCATTGATATTTAATCGTATGGCATTGGTACTGGGCAATATAATAATAAAATACATTTTTAGCGAATAAAAGAAGCCATAAAAACCCTCGGAAGAGAGTTTAAATCTCAAACCTCCTTCACTGAGCTTCTGATTCCAGTGCGTAAAATTTCCGAGTTAAAAAAAAATATTCCAAATTATTTTTCAACTGTACTTCAGTTAGATAACCAAGATGTTGAAGTTAGTAAATATCCATAATTATTGATTTGTTCTGCTACCGGTTTGTTCTAATTTCGAAAAATATATACAAACTTGGATTTATTATTGCGAAAATAAAGTCTAAGGTTTTCATAACCGCCTGAGTATGTCACTTACTGCGGTCTTCATTTGAAAAGAGGGCGCTCCAAGATTCTCAGACCCTAAACCTAACTACACGGGAGATCCAAGTTTCTGTTATCGACCGAAGGCTAAATGTTATTGGAAACTTTTTATAGTTTAAAAAATATACCTTTATTTAATAAATAACCATTATACCTTTAAAGAAATAATATAGGTTGTTAACGTATTTAAAATAAATAGGTAAATAAATGATTAAAAACAAGAAAAAAAGCAAAATTTAGGACTGATAAAAATGTATATATATATAAAGAACTTAGTCAAAATACAAATACAAGAATTATATTTGAATTTACAATTCAAAGCTTTTCGTTGGCTAACAGTACCAACATCATCAGGAATATTAAACAATTAAAATTTCAACGAAAAGCTTTGAATTGTAAATTCAATTATAATTCTTGTATTTGTATTTTGACTAAGTTTTTTATTAATACACAAGAATACATATTCCGATATATATATATCTATGTAAGGAACTCGAAATTTAGAAGGGTCAAAAAGTTTTACCAGGAACAGTTTTCTATGGTAGAGAAAATTATACCTTTATTTAATAAATAACCCTTATACCTTTATTTAAAGAAATAACAGATCTTGTGAACGTATTTAAAATAAATAGGTAAATAAGTTATTTAAAACAATTAAAAAAGAATGTGAATTTTAGGACTGGTAAAAATGTATATATATATAAATGTAATAATCGCTACATTTAGGGGGGACAAAAAGTTTTACCAGGAACAGTTTTCTATGGCAGAGAAGACAAGAGCTATCTGAGTATATTAAGAAGCTACATGAATGCGATAAGTGAACAAAAATTAGACAAAACTCCAGAGATTCGTGAGAATGAGCTGATTTGGAAGATTAAATTGAACAAGCGATTTGACAATTAGAAAAAAAAATAAGAAAATAAACTGATACTTCTAAACATTTGAAATTGAAGTAAATTATAGTTTAAATACAGAACAGTCACTGTTGATACAAAATGCTGAGCAACAGAAACCTAAGCAACCAATAACAGAAGAGGTAGTGTTGTTATTGGGTAATATTTTCATAATGCCTGTACAACCAAAGCTAAATGAGAGAGCTGCAGTAGACATTCTAGGTAAATATAAACTTTTAGTTTTTGTTTATCGTAGCTTAAAATTTCACAAAAAAACGTAAATATTTAAAATAAAAAATGTTAGGAAGGTATTTAAAAATTAATATACGCATAGTGCATAAATTATTTTCTTACAATTTGAAGAAGAATCCCCATCTAGATGGCTTTACCGCAAGTAAACCTTTAATTTAAAATAATTTGTTATAAGAAACGAAAGGCAAAATTAAAGTTTACTTGGGTGAAATTGAAGAGAATTTTATACTTTACGAGGTAGTGAGATTGTTTTAATAAATAAAGGTAATAATTTGAATCATACTGTTATCTCTTTTGTAATTACATTTTTATTATTCAAATATTAGTGTCAATACATGAATAAATTTAAATTCAATTGTTGAATAGATATTGGTTTTGTGTAAATAACTAATATATCGGGATAGATTTCGTCAATGAAACGCATTAACAAGAAAGGTTATGGTTTTCAGTTCAAATAATTACTTATGATATGTTTGTATGTTAAAATTTGAAATATATTTTCCTAAAGCTATTTTTGATACACGTAAAAATGGTAAAAGAAAAGTTTGATATATTGTTGATCATTATTAATTATATATAATATAATTTTAAATGCAAATATTTTGATACAATTGAAATATCTCTTATTTTTTAAATAATATGCAGGCAGTTCTTGAATTTTGATTAATTTAACAATTTTGAATTATTGACTAAATTTAAAGTAGTAATAAATTGATTAATAAGGTAAACTGGTAATTAGTATTGCGAGATAGACTTAGGTACTTTTTATACGGTATCTTTGACAGAACGAATTATTTTATTATTACATTATTAGTTCTGGTTTTTTAGATATTAGATTGCGATTTACAAAGAATATTTCCCCCATGTTTCTCCCTCTTGATCATACTTAGCTTTAATACCATTACAACTCTGACTCCCTTTAAATATTTTTTATTTTGTATTTTTCGCGACAGGAACATACCTGCGATCGCAAGAATAAAAGCTTTTATATTGGTCAGCTGTGTACCAGCACCCATGACATCTGCCGGAAAGATGGGTGTCATTGCATATAATAAATATGTATGGCTAAAGTGGTATGTTGGTTTGTCTATGCTTCAAAAACTCAAAATGTTCTGCAGCGATTGGGATCAAATTTTGTCACAACATACAACTCGTTTCAGAAATTGTTTTTGTGTTGTTACATTTTTTCTACATTTTTATGTAAGTGATCATGTCGTGATCTAGCTGCGTCGTTAATCATATTGTAAGTACAGATTATTTATGTGTGTATGTACATTTTGATTAGTTGAATTTTGGTCATTTGAAGGCAGCCCATTATTTACTAGTGCCAGCATCCTCCCGAGCTGCGACTGCTTTATTTGATGTAGTTTGCCCCGTAAACAGAGCTACGGTACCGGAAATCTCCAGTCATATGTCCAATACAGCATTCACAAATTAACATAATAAGAAATAAACAAAGCTCATAAAATAAAAAAATAATAATCTATTTACTCAGACGCGTTTCAATGACAAAATCATCATCATCAGTGAGTGTTGTTATAATAAACTCTAACTTACATCGAATGAGTAAATAAATGATTAATTTGTTTTGTTTGTTTGTTAAGTTTTGTGTACGTCTTATTTTTGTTAATTCATAACCTTATAAGGTAAGCTCAAAGAATAGTTGGTGTCAGAGCCCTTGCAATCGCGTAATGCAACTAATAAGTGACGGCCTTGCGGGGAAACGTCTTCTCGCATCCGCCAGGAGGAACTGGGAAAACCTTTTATATCAGACTGATTCTGGCAACGGTTCGATTAAAAAATGACAGCGCTTTACCTTTATATTGCCCTAACCTCTGTAGTATTGCAAAATTAAACCTCTATGAAACGTATGCTTTTTTTGTTTCTCATATCTTATCTACGCAACATAATTTGTCACAGTAAAGCGTAGCAGGGTACATCTGGCTCTTAATATTATAAATTAAAACTTGATTAAACTGGAATATTCATACAATTTGATAGTTATAGAGCAAATGGCGTGTTTGTTATTGTTGCATAAGCAGAAAATCCTTCATTCTACTGAAAGAAAGGTACATCCTGAACCATGGACTTACATCATCTGTACGTGTCTGCTATATTCCGAATGTTTCTAGTATATTCATGCTATGGTCACTCCGACGGCTATCCAAGTATTTTAAGACCCACATTTGAAATTTCGACGAGCAATTGAGTTACGGCGTGAGGATGTTCGACGTAAGAGTATATTTCCAACTCATTTCCCTTCTCCACGCGTTCATATATCTACAGTTGAACTTCGATCACTTTCTAAGTAGTGTCGTGAATTTCCTCAATAATAATCCATCGGAAACTGTATTGTTTCGGTTGAAGAAGGATCACTCTCCGGGTGATGACAACACAAGAGGCATCGCGGATACATTGCAAGACTACATGAACAGATATGCAAGTAATTATTTACGTACCTCAGACACGTCAATAACTTTTTTGGGCAAAGCGAAAGAAAATTTTATCATTTTATCTCATAAATCCCAATATAGTTCTTTCGGTTTACACAATAGCAGTTTCAACATACAAGACAATTATAGATTTAGAAACCCCTTTGACCTCTACAGCAAATAGAAATCTGTGAAAGGTAACTGGAAAATGCCAGAAACGGCTACACTAGTGTATTTTACTTAAATTATTTATCTGTGCCTGGCGGATCATTTCCTTACTTCGTGGCAGTCATTCGAAAGTTGACATTCATCTTCGGGTACATCGGCTCCAAGATTAGCGACAGGTTTGACTACACTGGGATGGAACAGTTCGTATCCGGATTTTTCTCGCGCCAATTGTTTCACTGGGATTTGCACGATTGCTTTCGAAAGCACGAACATACTGACCAGAGACAAAATCAATCAATACGACCAAAATCAAGGAGGAAGAACTGTTGGAATTATTATCGCTGATTATCCAGGAGATTCCTCTACTGGGCACAATAATTGAAAATAACAGATACCTGCGCAAGTAGTAAAGTACTTTGTACGGTTACAACTTGTATTTAATAATGTTATAATACAAAAACTACAAATACTGAGAATAAAACTTGTAAAGATACTCTACATTAGTAACAGAATACTAATGAACGAATAGTTATCAAAAGAACAAATCGTTTCATCCGTAACAATAATGAAAAATATATTGCCATGCAATAATCCAAACATACAAGATACAAACAATGAACATTCTAATTTTGTATTTTCATATTGTATTTTCTCTTTTGTACGTTTACAAAGAAGTGTTCTTTATGTAAAATGCAACTGAATAGTATTGCGAATAAAACTTGTAAAGAATGCTTAATATTAGTAATAGAATACCTATGAACAAACAACTTGAACAAATTATATGGATCTGTAACAATATTGAGATATATATATTGTCATACAGTAATTTAAAATCATAAGATACAAATAATGAAAATTCTAATTTTGTATTTTAAATTTGAAGAGTATTGTAATTACAAAAGAGAAAAAAATATAACGTGTAGTTATCATTGATCCCTTTTTCCTAAAATGTTTAGGAATTGACAGTTTGGTTAGGAGGAGCTATTGTAAAAATTCTTCTGTTTTAAAAATGGTGTTAAGTATGTGTTCTTTTGCAACATACCTATGCTTAAAATGAAACACAAGGTTTAAAGAGTGATATTTGATTATACGCCGGCCATTCCAAAACGCCTCTAATTGAGATAAGGCGCTCTGGAAAGTGTTCCCTTAAAACAGCCATCGATGCTCTTGAGGTGTGTGCTGTTGCACCGTCTTGTTGGAACCAAGTGTCCCCCAAATCCAACTCTTCTAGCCGTGAGAAAAAAAAATTCTGTAGCAGTTTACATACCGGTCCGAATTCACTGTCACTGTAACCTCATTTCCCTCAAAAAACCAGGGACCAATAATTCCAGCTGAGGAAATTGGACACAACACTGTGACTTTGGGTGAATGCAAAGGCCTTTGATGCAATTCTCGAGGGTTGTTGTCAGCCCAGTAGCGCATGTTTTGTTTGTTAACCGACCCACACAAATGAAAATGGGCTTCATCGCTAAAAAAAACAGTAGCACCCTCGGGAACGACATCAAGAAGAAGCTCACACGCGTTCATCCGAGAATTGAAGTCACGTTCTGAAAGTTCTTGCACTATCGCCATCTTATAGGGATGAAAATGAAGATCATCACGAAGAATTCTTCTCACAGAATGATCGGATAGTCCAAGGGCAGATGCGTGTTTGCGCGCAGAACGCCGTGGTGATCGCAACATTGACGCTCTCACTGCTTCAATGTTCTCAGGTGATCTAACGGGCCGAGGGAACCAGTTCTTCGTTTTGTTGCACTTGCAGTTTGTCTGAATGTAGTGACCCATGTAACAATTGATTTGCGGTCTGGGACGGGAGCCAACGGGGCTAAATTAAAGCGATTCCGAAATGCGCGCTGTGTTGCAATAACCGAATATCCGCTTGAAAAGTAGGCCTCAACGGCAAAGGCACGCTCCTCACTATTCCAACGCATAATGGCGACTGAAACGTGTCAAGACAAAACTTTACTGTACCCCCTTTTGAACGAGATCACTAGTGCTCCGCTATAACATCACCTAACTGAATGGCGACCCTTTAAAAAAAGGAAAGTATGCTGCCGCACCCTGTATAAAATTCGTCTAAAAGTGGGGGATTTAATAATTTTTGTAACCAATAAATGATTAACAAGAAACTATAACTTTGGAAAAAAGGTTTGACCATCAAACCCCCTTCGCCGCGCTTCTGATCCCAATGCGTATAATGTCAGGGTTCAATTTTTAAAAAATTCAAATTGGAATTCAAATTTACTGAACTTAGATAAACAGGTTGTTGTAGATAAGCATATTTTCACAATTATTGATTATTGTTGATTTTTTATGCTAGAGGTTTGTTCTACTTTCGAAAAATATAAACCAATTAAGGTTCGCTATTGCGGAAATAAAACGAAAGCTCTAATAACTTCGCCTGTCTGATTGTGATTGTCACTTACAGCTGTCGATCAAAAGCATAGGATTTCTCGCGCTTGTGCTAACAGAACCCCCACCTTTACACATTCAAAATAGTCGGCCTTGATTGGTTAGTAATATTTAGCATGGGTCTCTACCTAATACTATCTAATAACATTTTTAGAAAACAAAATTTACTTTCAAATTAGGATGATTTTATTTTAGCTAAAACAAAACAAATATCTATGCTACATGTAGTTTATTGCCAAAATATTAACATGTTACACGATGATCACAATAAAAATACAGTACCTCAAATTAACATGGGCGAGGTCTAACAGAAAAACAGTAGTAAAACTAGTTTAGTGTAGGGAAATACACAATAGGCTTCTCGGTTTCCTTATTTCACAGACATGGGTGGGCGAATGATTACATTGCTATCTCTAGATCATGCACTCCGTCTTCATAATTCGAGCCACCTTTAGATTATGAAACACCAAAACAAAACATGCTTTAGGGAAGACATCAATGTCATAGCAAACACTAAATACTCATAATGAAGTATCAATTAGATTGTTTAAATTCTAAGAAAAAAAACAATATTGTACCGGACCTGAAAAACTCAACTAAGTCTTGGACTTGAAGCAGGTCCATTCCTTATAAAGGGTAGGGTCATGAAATACAGTTTTTAAGTTGAATATTTTAGAAACAATAAGTTAAATTTATTTCATTTAGTTCTTGTTATTACTCGGGGAAGTTTATCTCTTTCGGGTAGAAACGTATTTAGTTGCTTATTTTGAAGGACACATTGAGAGGTTTAAGCCTTTCTAACTGAATACATTGTATCTGTATTTTACGTAGTGTAATATTTTTCACAGGAAAGAGTATTGAATTGGTCTGACTGAAGAATACAAACTCTTTATGTCTGTCACCCCTCTTCTGGTTGTTAGAGTTAGATGGTATGTTAGAAAGCTAACCGCATTCAGATGTGTATCAAAATGAAAGCACACTCGTACATTTTAACTAAAAGCACATACAGTCATAGATATCCTGTTTATATTTTCTTTTCTTTACATAATCTTGAGTTAGGTAAGTCATACTATATTTACTACTAATTTTGGTTTTTAGTAAAACTTGAATGTTCAGAGATTACACCAATTTCAGGGTCAGGCGCCTTGGTGATGCGTCTATTGATTTTAATTCTTAAATGACAAGTTTACCTTAGAAACCAACAAACGCAGTAATTGTACTAAAATTGTAATTTTTGTTATAAAAATAATTTCTAATAATATTTGGTCTATTTGTGTAAATCATGTTTGTAAATTAAAAAAGAGAAATTTACTGTTGTATTATAACATATTTGTACTTTAACGTCACTTGAGGTTAACACACGATTGCACGTTATGACTATTGAGACGCTTCCCCTCTAGCGTTTTCTCGAGAAATTTGTTCAACTTCCCCACAATTGTTCAACTCGAGAAATTTTAGCCCTGCGGGCCGACTTGAGAAAAATCAACACTTAATTGGTTACTGTTCCAAAAAGGTTAAGCACCCCTGCTCTACAGTATTGCGTATTATCGAAAGTACATCCACCTTCGCTCAGGACAACTAAGGAAAAAGCTGTTTATACAATATGACATACTAATGTCATATCTGAAGGGACTTTGGTTGCAAGTAATCCACTCTACCTTGACCACGAAATTATGAAAACATGTTCTGTAAAATGTAGTATTAAAATGAGTAATTAAGAAATTAATTTAATAATATTGTTAATAAATGAATATTGTATTATTAAAAAAATATTTTGATAAATAATGTAAGAAAATAAATGTAAAAAAGAAACCACTATGAAACTAATTTATGAAATAAGCTAAGGACAGACCTGTGTGCTATAAACAAATACACCCTTCATTTTAAGTTCTTTACCTCAATGGTTCTCGCTCTTTGTCTATAATTACCTTTAGTGCTTACCTATGAGTAGTAATATTTAATTAATATTACCAAGACGTACTGGAAAACACATACATACACACACACACACACACACACACACACACACACACACATATATATATATATATATGTGTATAGTCTCTTTCTTTCTCTCTCGCTCTCTCTCTATCTCTCTTTTTATTTATAAAATATTATATAAATTACCCCTCAAACTCTTTTCAATTACTTTTATGTCATTATTGTCAGGGAGAACGCTACAAAATCTCATCACTATTAAAACCTATATTTTTACTCCAGTAACCCACATAAAATTAGTTAAGATTTTGTAGCGCTTTCACTGATGATGATGATGATGATGATGATGATGATTATCACATAAAAGCCAAAGAATGGCATTTGAAACAAATATATATTTTGTGAGCTTGAATACGTTTTGTTATTTAATAGTTTCGGCTCTAGTTTGATTTTTAGTCAGCGGTTAGATTAATATTAATAATATTCGTAGATTTTTCCAGTACAATCTGTATTATGTTTTAAAATATACGAGGAAATTTACAACTAACGCTGGTATTTAAAGGTAAATGTTAAACAGTTTTAATGATATGTTTCTCAAAACCTTCAAATTACGGTATTGAGTTAGACGACTAAACATCGGTGCAAATAAAAAAAAAATAGGCGTAAAAAGTACATACTCCATCCCGACATAATTAATCGCATTGCTTGTTAGTACCACTGCACAGTTGATCTCTGTAATTTATACTGTAATTGTTCTGATAAGAAATATCGATTTTTACATTTCATAGTTACATTGACTGATGTACCTAGGCCTACTGTTTGGTCTTGCGGTTTTGCAGCAATAAAGAGAGAGGGGAAGGCTCCCATTATCCTGGCAACAATATATGTTCTGCGATAGCAACATATGTAACAGTGGAGAAACCTGATCGAATATATTACAGGTCAGTAGTATCTCTTCATTTTGTTTATGTTTTGATTGTTGTTTTTCGGTTAACATTTTAGTGTAATTATAAATTAAAACTGTTCATTAGTTCACACTTTTCTAATATATATATATATATATATATATATATATATATATAAATATATATATATATATATATATATATATATATATATATATATATAAATTAAAGAATAAATATGCTACAACTCACAAATATAAAAATTTTTCGCGTTTCAACGACTAACTTGTCGTCATTCTTAGTGAAGCTACACAAATCAAATTAACTAAAAAAAAAATATTAAACATAACCTATAAAGTTTTAACAAAAGCAAAAGTAAAAATCAGATCTGGGCATTGTCAAATTTATAGCCACAGCTACTAATATAATTACATTAAATAACATATGATAATTATAAATATTTAATTTTGATGAGCCTATATTATTAGTAAAACATAATAATAACAAAATTATTTAAATAATTTAAAAAATTTTAAAAAGATAGTATTTAAAATTAATTTAAAGTAATATTGAATTTTGAATTGGTCCTAATTCATTATTAACAATTTTATTTTTATTTCTATTTATAAATAAAGTTTCCCATACATCTAATTCATTAAAATTTATCACATTTTTAAAAAGACAACAGTTTTACTTTTAAATTCGTGTTTTTCGTCCAAACAATGTTTTGCCATAGCTGATTTTTCAGGCCTATTATATTTAAAATGGGAAAAATGTTCTTTTGCTCTAACTAGTATCTTTTTGTTTGTCCAATATATTTCATCTGGCACATATCACACTGCAAACTATAAAGTCCCGATTTATATTCATTTTTTTATTATATCTTTTTGGTTTCCTAATAGATTTTTCAGGTTAGTTCTTGTAACTAACGTTACTTTTACATTACTGTTCTTCTCCAAAGCTTTTTTAGCCAAATTAGATAAAGGTGGATGGTAAGCTAATCTAATCCATTTTCTTTCCTCTCTATTTTTTAGTAACGTACATCTTGAATTATTAATTTTCGTCTGTTTCATTTTGTTATGGATGTTATCTATCAATGATTCATTATATCCGTTAAATTTTGCTACACAGTAAATATAATTTAATTCTTTTATATAATCTTCTTTCGAAAGAGGTAGAGTAATTAATCTATGTATCATAGAGTTAAAAGCTGCTCTCTTATGTATTTCAGAATGAAAGGAATCTTTAGTTATGTATCTATCTGTATGTGTAGGTTTTCTATATATGTTAAATTTTAAATTGTTATTATTTCTATCTAGAGACCAGGACATCTAAAAACGGTAAACTTCAATTTCATCATTTTTAATTTCTATGGTGAAATTAACTTTCGTTTTAGCAAAAAAAAGAGAAACTGGCCTATTTGCCTAGAGTATGGGTACGTTATGTTGATGATATTTTTGCAGTCTTTGATAAAAAAAACATAGCATAGAAGATTTTTGAAACGAACTTAATAGTTTTCATAAAAACTTTCACCATAAAAATTGAAAATGATGGAAGTTTACCGTTTTTAGATGTCCTGGTCTCTAGAAATAAAAACAATTTAAAATTTAACATATATAGAAAACCTACACATACAGATAGATACATAACTAAAGATTCCTTACGCGGCTGTGTGTGTTTGCAAGTAACATTTACACAAATTAGAAAAACTTTCTAGCAAGTTTAGAACCAGATTAGTTAGATAGAGTTTTCGTGTTTGTCCAATAGAGATCTGCCTGATAGTCCAATATAGAACTTGTTGCAGTTGTAGCGTTTTAGTTTGTATACTCCTGGGTTATTGTATGTGTTGGTATTGTTATTAATGCTGTGTCTGATAGCCGTTTGGCTTTATTCGTTGTTCTGTAAGCTACATTGTATCCTGCTTTTTTGAATTGGTGTGCTATCTAATTTGTGAGTTTGTTTATGTATGGGGGGGGGGGTGATGAATTTGTTTGTATTCCTGTTTTTGTTGTTACTGTTCTTGTTGAGTATTTTTCTGTGTAGTTTGTCTATTAAATAACTGTCATATCCATTTTTGTGAGCTAAATATTTAATTGTGTTTAG
>JBAIZL010000001.1:281280924-281325924 GCA_036971475.1 Prosapia bicincta
CACCACCACACAGCAGACACTCCGGGATCGGTAGCACATGAATGCGGTAGAGGTGCTCAGCAAGGTAATCATGATCCGTCTTCAATCTGAAAGCTGCAACGCTAACAGATCGGGGCCAGTTTTGGTCAATTGGTCCACCCGTCACAAGACTTTCCCACCGTTTTCCTGCTGAGAGCTCCCTCAATCGACCGTGATTCCATTTTTTGGTGGACGTTTTTATTAGGGATCTGGAGGAATGTAGTGAACTCAGATGCTCGGGCTGGGAGAGGTTTGTTCAATGTTTTGCTAGTTGATCAGCCTTTTCATTGTCAGTGATGTTTACATTCTGATTTGGAGTCATTCTGATGCAGGGTATTTTTCATTGATAGTTCGGAGGGCTGCACTTCTAAACTCCTAATCCATCCACTCAAGTCATACAACCATCTTCTACCAATGATTTTTAAGAGATCAATAATAAAACGTGTTCTAGGAACGTGATCAAAAAGTTTTGTTTTAGCCTTTAACATAATATTTCTTTTCTAAACAATTATAAATATTTATAAACTTGCCTATAGTAGCACTTACTTACATTTGTTGCAAGTTTAATTGCTTAGTGAAAACTAGTAACTCACGTGAAGATGGAATCAACAAATTTAATATTTCTAATACAGTAGTTATAACTTGATAGAAAATTTTATTTTTATACAGGTTGATAGTTACAGTTCAAAAGGTGTGATTGTTATTTTTCCAGAAGCAGGGAATCCTTCAGTCTACTAAAAGAAAAAGTTCATCCTGAGTCATGGACTTACATCATCTGTACGTGTCTGCTATACTCATAACTTTTCTTGCATCGTCATCCTATGGTCACTCGGATGGTGCTTACATGCGAAATGCGGATGATGGATTCAACGTCCGAAATAACTGGATGTCTCAAATCCGGGACGATGTCCCTTTGAGAGAACTGGCAATACCAGGAACGCATGACAGTGGGACCTATAAGCTTGATATTACCCAAGCATCCGAGAACTCTAAGACTCAAATTTTGAGTTTCGATGAGCAATTGAATTACGGTGTGAGGGTGTTCGACGTAAGAGTACGGCATATTTCCAACGCATTTGCCCTTCACCACGCGTTCATATATCTAGAGTTAAACTTCGATGATTTTCTAAGTAGCGTCGTGAATTTCCTCAATAATAATCCATCGGAAACTGTATTGTTTCGGTTGAAGGAGGAATATTCTGCAGGTGATGACAACACAAGAAGCATGGCGGATACACTGCAAGACTACATGAATAGATACTCAAAAAATTATTTACGTACCACAGACAGTTCAATAACTTTGGGCAAAGCCAGGGGAAAATTCATCATTTTATCTGATAATTCCCAATTCAGTTCATTCGGCTTAAGCTATGGCAGTTTCAACATACAAGACAATTATCAACTCAACACCAACTGGGACCTCTACAGCAAATGGGAATCGGTAAAAACGCAACTGGAAAATGCCAGAAACGGGGATACCAACGTATTTTACTTAAATTATCTGTCTGGGTCTGGTGGATCATTTCCTTACTTCGTGGCAAGTGGACATTCATCTTCGGGTACATCGGCTCCAAGATTGTCTACAGGGTTGACTACACCAGGCTGGAAAAATTCGTATCCGGATTTTCCTCGCGTCAATTGCTTTATTGGGATTTGCACGATTGCTTTCGAAGGCACGAACATACTGACCAGAGAAAAAATCAATGAATACAACCAAAGTCAAGGGGGAAGAACTGTTGGAATTATTATCGCTGATTTTCCAGGAGATTCTCTGCTGGGCACAATAATTGAAAATAACAGATACCTGCGCAAGTAGAAACATACTTTGTACGCAATATCAAGAGCACAGTGGTACAATATATTACAATAAAAATATTGAAAAGAACCCCAATACCACAAAAACAATCAAAAATAACAAATAAGACAAGTTACTTAAGATTAAACCCTTATGTACATTTCGATGACCATGTCATCATCATCAGAGGGTCTTGTTACAAAACACAATCTAGCACACAAGAAGTTACAAACTAGAATGATCATTCTAGTTTGTAACTTCTGGTGTGCTAGATTGTGTTTTGTAACAAGACCCTCTGATGATGATGACATGGTCATCGAAATGTACATAAGGGTTTAATCTTAAGTAACTTGTCTTATTTGTTATTTTTGATTATTTTTGTGGTATTGGGGTTCTTTTCAATATTTTTATTGTAATACTTTGTACGGTTACAACGCGTATTTAATAATGTTAAAATAAAACTACAAATACTGAGAATAAAACTTGTAAAGATACTATATACTAGCAACAGATTACTAATGAACGAATAGTCAGTAAAAGGCAAATCGTTTCATCTGGAACAATAATGAAAAATATATTGCCATGCAATAATCCAATACGTACAAGATACAAATAATGAAAGTAATAATTTTGTATTTTAATTTATAGAATATTGTAACAACAAAAGTGAAAAAAATATGTGTGTTTATTATTGATGCCTTTTTGCCTAAAATGGTTTACGTATTGACATTTTGGGTATTACGTAAACATTTTGGGTTTACGTATTGACATTTTGGGACATTCTGCGAAATTTGGAGCTATTTTATACTTCCGTTTTCCAAATGGTGCTTAGTATATTGTCCGATGGAAGAAATATGGTAATAGTAGGCTACAGGACATGTAACCAGGCCAAAGTGCCTAATACTAAAATTATTTCAAATCAATGATATAAACATAGTAAATGTAGGAAAAAGAAATATAAACAGATGAGTGTTAAAATATATTATAAAAAACATTATTCTACATTGGCCAAAGCCTAATCGACTAGTGTAAATTGAGCGGTAAAAAAGTAGTTTGTGGAACCTGGCCAAAGTGCCTAATGTTAATTAAATTTGGACTAAATAAACTACTGAATATTAAAATATACACTAAGAAAGAGTAGACAGATTACTTTAGACATAGAAAGTACAAATTGTAATTCATAAGATATATTAAACAAAACGATAACCTAAAAGTGGCTGGCCTAAATAATTGTTGCCATTAAGACGGCAATTGTTTAGTTTATGGAGCCAGGCCAAAATGCCGAATATTACATAAATGTAAACCAAATATAATACAGAATAGTTAATATAAGATAAAGAGTCACTTAGGCCTAGCGAGAGAAAATTGTAGCTCTTAAAATGTACAAAGTGGCAGGATGTTTTTCTGAGGGGTAATGCAGGGGGACACTCATCGGGGGCCGGCTGATAGACTTTTGGGCTCTTTTCCACATTTATTTATGTTTAACTAAATTAAAACGTAATACTAGCTATAAACCTACATAAAGACCTTAAATACAAAATATATGACTTAAAACTTAATAATTATCATAGTAGTTCATACCTAAGCGTATAAAGCTAATGGCAAGCGAGAAAAGTAAGTTGACTCAAAAACTAAACCAGAAAGGATTTAGAACTGACAAGGAATGTAACTCTGAAAAGAGACTAAAAGCTACCTTAAGAATAAAAACAAAATAACTTAAAGCAATATAAGAACATGAGAAATAATATACAAAGCAACCTGAAAACTATATTAGAACAAGAAAACAATCTTTAGAAACAAAGTTTCTTACGGGATGTGCATGATCCTTTATTAGGCCGAAAACATTGAGCTTAGAAGATTTAAATATAACTTTAAAAACTCCATCTAGTAAATAGGTTTCTTTTTCTCATGTTAAACTCTATATATGAAACTTTGTGTTCATAAGAAGATGCTTTTATAAATGAAAATGACAACACTTTGAGGAATTCGAGAACGGACTTTATACTGTAAAAAATTAATAAAATTAGAAGTGGGTTATAAATATAAATTGAAAAAAAAAACTATAAATAAGTAGACGTAATACTTTTCCTACTTTGTATACAACTTAGATTAAACGACTAACAGATTTTGTTGACCTATATCATTTCATCATATTAGTTCTCATCAAAATATGTATCCAGAAAACCTACAAAGCCAATATCTACAAATTCCAAGCTTAATACTGAATCATCATTAATTAACCTCTGTCTTTTATACATGGATCTAAATCTAAGTGATGTCCGCCAGTGTGTTGACAGTTTATGTTACCAATCTGACTAGTGTAAACAAACATTGACCTCCAATTCTCATCAGATAAAGGCTGGAACTTGACAAGTAGAGCTGTTCTAGTGGTCGAAGGTCCGTAAAACTAACTTCCTTCATGCATCAGTTTCCCATCCCTTTCTCTCATTTAAATTCGGCGTAAACGTTAATAGTTTATGGTAGTGGATTAGAATAAATAAAAGAAGGCTTCTATAATGTCCAAATAGAGCCTTACCAAATGCTTATTTTTTTAATCATGTAGGGCGATTTAACACGTAGGCCTATATATGTTCAAAACAAACCTATTTTGTACTTTTTCCGACTAAAAAATAAAACATTGAAATAATAGTACTGTTTTACTGTTGTATACTGTATATTGTATACTGTTGTTCTTTTACCTCTAATTTTTTTTGCAATGAACATTGTTCTCACTTGATTCCAACTTTATTTATCTTAAAATATTTGAATTTTTCCAGCAGAATTAAATTAAAATCGTAGATTTACAGAATATAAATCATATAAGTATTTACTAATTTCAGAAACTGATTTTTTTCGAACTAATATTTATTGAAAACATTTTTGTTTGTTACCATATTCCTATACTATTTACTTAAAAATATTAGGTTAATAAAACATAAAACTGAAATATTATTATTCGTGCAATTACAATTTTTCTTCAATAAATATGTTATAGATGGAAATGTGAACATTTAAAATTTAAAACTACTGTATATAAATGACAATATTTACCATAGGAGCTAAATTTTAATTTACTAAATAATCTAATATAATTTACTAATAAAAATAAAAGTTTGTAAATAAAATTTTAGGTTAGTAAGCCTTAAAATAAACAACTCTATTTAATCAGATATTGTCAGTTTTCTTTCTAAATTGTGTCTTTCAAAAACAGTTTGATTAAATTTTATCATTATTACAATGAAATCTTAGAAAAATTTAAAACAAACACACTTCTATTTGTTTAGAAAATTACAATTTTTAAAGTATAAATGTTATATTTCTGAAAGCAATTATTGTATTTTACCTCCAATATTTTATTATAAGACGTTCACGAAATATAAAGCCAGAAAAACTTTCATTTGTTTCAGCAATAGACATTCGTGTAATTCAACTTCAAACTTCATTGAATTTTAAGAAAGTTAATTATGTATTATTCTTTCAGATCACTGAATATGGTACTGTAATATATATTCGTTGTAATTCTAACTCATATTCAACCAATACATACTTTAAAATATTTTCCATAGAGGTCAGCACATTACAGAACTATAATGTGCAATAATTAATTTTTTAACTTTTTCAGATCATAATAGATCTGTAATGTCTTGTCATCTATTTCCAAGTCAATAAACTCTTGATATTTTTTGTTAAAAACAGTACCATTCTAAACTATAATTTTGAAAAACCTTAATTGTTTATCTACCGTAGAGTGCTGCTACCATTGATCAAGTTCAATCTGGTGAGTATTTAGTGTTAAAAACAGTATTTAATATTATATGATTTTCATTTGTTACTCTAGTGAGCTGCTTTAGTAAACTTATTGGAAGTTTAATTTTAAAATAATTGAAGGTTTCTGAGAAGTAAGGATGAATTTGGACATAACTGTCTTCAGAAAATATATATAGATAGACCAGGAAAATTGTGAATTGCTAATATAAATAGAGGCTAGTTTTTATTTTTCTTAACCATAAATACAAAGAATACAAAATTGTTCTCAGAAAGGTATGAATTTACTTAGAAAAGCTTATCTTGAAGTTTCACCAAGACAGTTTTAAATAGCTAAAATAACTTATGGTGTTTGTGTTTTATATTTTATTTATGAAATATATTAATGTAATTAAAAGTAACAAAGTTAGCTATTTTTTATTATAATTGTGGTATTAAGGTTTTTGCCAATATTTTGATTGTAATATATTCTACCACTGTGCTCTTGATGTTGTATATTTTTTTTATTTTTAGCAAAATTATTTTATCAAACAAAAGGTTTTTTTTAATAAACTTAGTAATATGTAAAATAAATACAAATTTTGGGGCACTGAATTTTGTTAAATTAAAATTTTAATGAAATAAAATAGAATTGAACAAAATTGTGTTCAGGAAGGCAAAAAATAGGTATTCACTGTGGAAACTGACCCTTGCTAAAATATTGAAATCTTGTTGCTGTTCAAGACGAGCTGGCTGTTAATTTCTTATAACACTTTTGCTATTCTAATTTTACACTGCTTAACTGAGTGAATACGTAATTGCTTACTTGCTGACGCGTTTCAAAACGATCTTTTTTTTCGAAGCTAACCTTCTAGCGGCTTCTGGCTCTTTATAAACGGTATGACAGGGTTGGATTTATGACATTGGGTGAGGTGTCGGCGTCTTGTGTGATGTATTTGAAAAGACTATTGGCTTCGAAGCGTGTGTGGTCATTAAGTATATTTTCCCTGTCTGTTGCGTAGTGTTTGTAGATTTCATATTTTGCTAAGGTTGTTAGTTTTTTACTCTGTTTTAATGTGTGTAGAATATTTAAATTAGTGTGTATGTCGGTATGTGTGTGTTGGGTGTTACTTAGGTGTTTTGCGTAGCTGGATTTAGGGTTTGTTTGTTTTGTTTGGGTAATGTGTTCATCGAAGCGTGTGTAGAATAACAGATGTAATAGTTGGGACAATCGTTGCAAGTAAATTTGTAAATACCTGAGAGTTTGTATATGTCAGATTCTTTTTGAAAAGGTTGTATATGTTTTCTTAGCGAGTTCGTTGTTTTGTAGGATATTTGGTAATGGAGTTTTTTAAATGTGGAGGCTATTTTGTGTGTGTTTTTATTGTGGTAGGTGAGGGATATGTATTTGTTATTTTTTGTGTGGTTTGTTTGTGTGGCTGTTAAATGCTGTTTATGTTTTATTTTCCTGAGAATGTTGTCTATGAGTGTGTGTTAGTAGCCGTTTTGTTGGGTGATGTATTTTATGGTATTAGGTTCTTCGTCGTAGTCTTTCTGTAGCATTGGTATGTTTATTAGACGGTGTAACATATGATTAATAGCAGCGTGTTTGTGTTGTGTGGGGTGATTAGATGTATTATGTATGACCATATCTGTAGCTGTTGGTTTTCTGTATATTTTGAAATTATGTCTAGTGTTGTGTTTGGTGATAGTAAGATCTAGAAAGTTTATTCTATTGTTTTCTTCTAACTCGCGAGTGAATGTGAGGTTTTCGTGTATGGTATTAATGTAATTATGTAGTTGTTTGATTTGCCGTTTGTTGCCGTTGTATAATATTAAAATGTCATCTACATATCTATGGTAGTAAATTATTTTATGTGTGTAGTTATTGTTCTGTATAATATATTGTTGTTCGATGTGGTGTAGGAATATTTCTGCTAGGATGCCTGAGATAGGGGAGCCCATTAGGAGGCCATCTTTCTGTGTGTAGTATTTGTGTTGGTATGTGAAGTAGTTTTGTGATGTGATGAGTTTGGTGAGTGTGATTATTTCATGTGTGAGTTTATGCGGCGTGTTGTTTGCTGTGAGCATATTTTGTAGTATGTTCAGTGTTTGTTCTATTGGCACATTTGTGTAAAGGTTTTTTATGTCGAATGAGGCAATGGCGGAGTTGTGTGGTATGTGGATGTCTTGTATTTTGTGTATGAGGTCTGGATGTCTTGTATTTTGTGTATGAGATCTATGTTATTGTGTATGGATGTGTGGCTTTGCTAAAAATCAATAAAACAGTATGTGTTTTTATACTTTATATACCAAGGATTCTATTATAATGAATTAAATTTGATAAAACAGTCTCAAGAAACGTGTTTGCTGTGTTTACAGGATATATTCTATTTACTTCAGAGTTTAATTTATTGGGAATTAAATATCATTTTTTTCATAAGGGTTAAATTGAAATTTGATTAGAATTAAATGCCAATTTATATAGAAAAAGGTACTTTGTAAACACTAGAGAATTTATTAGTGTACAAGAGTTAACTCAAGTGAAGACTGAATCAAATAATATGAGACGAATCTATTTCTATAACTTGATGTAAAGACAGCAAATTAGTAGTAAGTTAGAGTTTGTAGTAGTAACACTCACTGATGATGACGACTTTGTTATTGAAATGCGTATGAGTCAATAAATGATTAATTTGTGAGTTTTGTATATGCTTTTAGTTGTTTTAACATAACCTCACAAGTTAAGCTCAAAGAATAACTAAACAATTTATTAGTGTACAAGAGTTAACTCAAGTGAAGACTGAATCAAATAATATGAGACGAATCTATTTCTATAACTTGATGTAAAGACAGCAAATTAGTAGTAAGTTAGAGTTTGTAGTAGTAACACTCACTGATGATGACGACTTTGTCATTGAAATGCGTATGAGTCAATAAATGATTAATTTGTGAGTTTTGTGTATGCTTTTAGTTGTTTTAACATAACCTCACAAGTTAAGCTCAAAGATTAACTAAACACTTTTAAATGTTTATAAACTTGCCTATAGTAGCACTTTTGTTGCTCCCACCTTCAACAAATATAAGTAAGTGCTACTATAGGCAAGTTTATAAACATTTACAAGTGTTTAGTGATAACTAGTAGCTCACGTGAAAATGGAATCAACAAATACTCAAAGAATAGTTGTAGCAGTAACAAGTTGAAAAATAATTATTCAGGTTAGGTAACACTTACTGACGTAACGAATATTATATTTCATTATTAAATGAGAACTAGATAGATTTTAAGGTTTTTTGTGTGTATAAACATTGTGTAGACCCAAGAAAGTCTTGGCAACCCTTGATAGGTTGCTATGGACGATTTAAAAGGAGTACATAGAGTGTAAATTAGAGAACTCTTCCTACTAACTGGCAATTAGTTATTGTTTAAGGGCCTTTCTTTAAAAATTAGGAATAAACCTTTCTGCCTAATAGGGGAATATATATTTGTAGCAAAAAAATTTTCTTATATTTTACTGAACAGTAGCTGTAGCACTGATTGTTATATATATATATGCATCTTTCCAACATAATGCAGTGTTTAAGAGAGAGTTTAGGAAATCTTATAGCAAATAATTATAGAATGACTTTATAATCGAATCTGAATAGATAAAAATTTTCTGACATGATTTCAATGCTAATGTACTTCTTTCCTATTTACCTGTATTACATTAAAGATACAAAGTAGTGATTATAGATTTTTTTTTTTTTTTTTTTTTTTTTTTTTTTTTTTTTTTTTATTAAAACTAGTCATTTCTGACCAACCATTAATTTACATTTGATAATTAGATTTTAGCTTTTATTACAAAGAATCCATTGATTTCTATTGTATCTTGTTTGATGTTGGAAGCCAACCGGCGTGAGGAAGAGTATTGTTGTCACTCTTGTCGTTCAACGAGTTCAAATGGTTTTGTCCGATTATAGATTTGGTTACAAAAAGTAAGCCAAGTACATCATCTCAACACATGGGGAAGGTGTAAGACCAGGAGAAATGAAATGCATTAACCAGAATGTGTTTTTATAGTAAGGTTATGTTTATATGACAATGATAACACAATATTTTATGTTTGAGAATTTTCATTCTATTTAATGTTTAGAAAATGTAGAGGGTTAGCTTCGTAAAAGGAACGAATATTTTGAAAAGCGTCAGCAAGTAAGCCATTATGTATTCACTTAGTTAAGTACTTTTTAAATATAGTTTAAAGTTTAGAATGAAGTTTTAATACCATATGTAAAATCAAAACTAGTCAGAAGTTGGAAAGCGTTTGTCAAATAGTATTTTTCCAATTAAGAGAATGCAATCAAGACTCGTTGATTTTACACTCAAACTTCAGAAATTTAAAATGTAATTATATATAAATTGCAATAACTAAAATTTAGTTCTAGCATACAATATAAAACTAAATAAAATGAGTTTTAAAACTAGATTTTTCATCAGTTCATAGATAACTACGAATTTATTTTTGAAATTTAAACTACAGAAAAGCAAGACCAAATATAGAAGTATAAAATGTCTGGAGATTAAAGTTTGTAATTAAAAAAAATTGTTTTAATAATAAAAGTAATTGCTAGGCTTGCAATAAAATTGTCGTAAAATTAATCTCAATAATGCAGAATAAGATAATTGTGAAAGTGAGATGACGTTAGAATCTAGATATAGCACTATTTTTATACTTAAATAAAGATAATGGCAATCTTTACATGGGCCTTAGTTACTTTACCAAAAGTTACTTTACCAAAAGTTACTTTTCACTTCATATTAAAACATTGTACTATATTAGATTAGTTTTAATGTAAAACACAATATTTGATATAATTTATTAATGACTTTAACACAAAACAAAACTCTGTAAATGTTTTATTAATAGTGTTTTCATGGTGAAGTGTATTTCCATTAGACTCTATGCTGTGTAAATGTTTCACTAAGAGCTAGGCCATGAAAGCAAATGTTAAATAATGTTTTTTCTTTAATCCTTCTTGGTTTTATTTTCCTATGATTCAGACTCCAAAATAATATTATTTTCTCATAGTAGTCTAAAAACAACATCTGTAGATGGAATCAGCAAATATGAATATTGCAAGCCGAGCTTCAACTATCCATCGATACCGCAACGTATATCTCAAGGTAACAAAACTATCCCTTCACATCTCTTTCAATATACAATGCTAAAAATATAAAATCACATCTAATTATGCCAAAATACTCATTAAAAATAAAAATAACAATGGAGCTGTCAGAAAAACTACACACCAAGCTCAAACACTATACAAAAAAACGATCTCAACAAAATTGCTTATCATTTATACCAACAGCTTAAAATAGAACTACATTACATCAAACTGCAAGAAGTAGGAAATTTCATCAACACACTAATTACAGACACAAAAAATCAAATTAAATTAATACATAAGAAAAAAATACACAGCCTTAAAAAACGCAACACCCAACACAAGTTATTAATAAGGTATACACTTTTCACCCCAGAACAGTAAGCCTCACCAATACAATGTTTTCAGCTAATGAATTAAAACTACTAGACAAAGGTTTAAAAGACATCACACCCAAATACAGTCAACAAAATCCCCCCAAAATTCTAATATTAGATCTTGAAAACACAATCCAACATAATACACCAGTAGAACAACAAGAGGCAATCAGACAACAAATAAAATGCAAAGTAACTCTAATTAAGCCCCCTAAAATAAACACCCAAGAAATAAAAATAGCAAAATCCATCCATAACTTTAAAAAAAACAAAATTTAACCATGACAAAGCTGACAAAAGTAACTGTAACAGTAATTATTGAGAATAACAACCTCAACAAAAAAGTACACAATTTCATTCAAAATAACAACATCACTACACTAAAAGAAGACCCAACAACAAAATTCAACGCTCAAATCAAAGAAACAATCAACAAAACAAAAATCATCATCCCACACTACACCAAAAATCACCTAAAACCAAAGTTAAATAAACCAAATAAAACCAATAGCCCCTAAACTAAACACCCTTCCCTAACTTCACTAAAAAGACATCCCAATATGTCCACTAATCAGCCACACAAGAGACCCTTCTCCTCTTCTAGCTAAATTTATCGACAAAACCATATAAAATTTGATAATCATTGTAGCATAAAAATAGCCTAAATCTAATAGACAAAATAAAAAATGTAAATATCCCACACAATTCCACTTTAGTCTCTTTCGATATATCAAATCTATATACCAACATCCCCATTCCAGAAACTATCAACATCCTCAAAAACATGCTTATAGACACAAATACACCACATACACACATTGACAAAATCATCCAACTTGAAAAATTAATCACATCTCAAAATTACTTCACCTACAATAACACTTTCTGCACCCAAAAAGACTGCCTATCTATGGGATTCCCCATAGCTAGCATCTTAGTAGAAATATTCATACATCACATTGAACAAAACAACATTTTACACAACAATAAATACTCATATAACATAATCTGTATTTTATACCAAGTTTTCTTCATTAAAAAACTTTGTCAGCACTTTTTTCATATTCAGAAGAACTTAATTTAGATGAAACTTTTTGCGGAATGTGAAAATGTTAAACACCTTTTCTTGATAAAACTGATTTTTACTTAAAATTTTGACTAAAACACTTGTATGAAAATTTTGACATTAGAATTGTTAGTTTTAATGAATAACTGTTTGTAGAAACTAGTTAACAAATGGAATTAAATGTTTAAATTAGCTTTATAAATATTTTAATTTTGTAATCATATTTCACTTGTCCATGCAATACTTGAAGCTGTGACCACTTATGTGTGATGCAGCAGACACACTATTGTCTAGGCATCATGACAAATCTAACATATTTGACATATATTTCATTACGCAAAATATTGAATGTTTGATTTACAATAAAAGTAGTGATTTATTTTACAAAAATGTGTTTTTATTCTTGTAAAAGACAGTACAAGCTATAAACTAAAAACCTGCAACTAATACACCTGCATGTAGAACTTGTCATTTGGGGTCAGGCAGTAAACACATTGAGTCTGGAGGCAGCAGTTACTTCATAAATTCCCATGATTATATTTATTAGTAAAGTGATGGCCATTTTTTGTAAAGTGATGGTTAAATATTCTATAGTATTGATTGGCTTGTGAAATAAAGGAGCGCAAGAGCCCTTGCAACTCAGTAAGACACTTACTTCTTGGTAAAATTGTGTTTATATTACTTTTTAGCATTTCTCACTGTTAACGAACCAATTACACAAGACAGTGAAATACAGTCAACAGTCATCTGTTATTTATCTTTGATACATAGTATTTAGTTTTCATCTGGTCCACCATATTTTCACCTGATGGGGGTTACATCCTGACTAGCTAGCTCAATATTATTTCTTTAACCCCCACCCCATCAGCACCTGATGGGGGTTACATCCTGACTAGCTAGCTCAATATCATTTCTTTAACCCCCACCCCATCAGCACCTACTGAAACAAATCCACCAAGGCTCAAGAAAACCTCCCCCTTCCATACACTTAAGTCATGGCAAAATTGAATTTGTCGAATAAAATTATTTCATGTGGAACAAAAATGTTGGTCAACTAAATGTTGTTTAGCCTTCCCCCAATAGCGAGTAGAGCCATTGACGCCAATCTGTTGTGACTCACTGTCTATCTTAAGAGGTCTACAGGTCGAAGGGTGGAAAAGCATCTTTGTGGCAGAAGCACTAAGAGCCAGGCTCCAGGCAATGCCAATGTTTGAGTGGATATCAACTGCATCAAAATGATGCAAAACATTGCTAATGTCCGTTATGGTCTTGCTTGTTGTAGTCTTTCTCAGTATTTTACACTAAAAACAGCTTCAAGTGCAAACACTAGTAAAAGGCTAAAGATCATCGGGATACTAGCACAATGGTACTCTTGCTTATTTGCTAAATTCTGAAGCTCCCAGTGCTTGAAACAATCCAAACCTGTGAAGATAGAGATGGATGTATTTATCTTCACGTCTCATTATTTATGATGTAAAGTATCTAAAATTGTTTAGATGAAACATTTAAACACTGTAAATATGACATCTCTGCTTGTCCATCCAAACTGATGACGTAATTTTTTTGCCTTGGCAGTCTGCTTTGTACTTTCTTACTTTCACTCTCAGTGCACTTTCATTCTTGTCCATTATTTTCATTTGCATTGCTTAAGCGTTGTTATGGTAAAGGTCAAGTACAGGGTGGAGCGAGAGAAAATTTTATTTTATATGCATAAAAACATATAGAAGAAATAAATTGGTTCATAAAACGGTCACTATCTTGAGGCAAATTATTTTATAAATGGTTGCTTTTTTGAGGCTCAAGGCGCTACATAAAACAGTTTCTGTGCATGTAGTACAAAAATGTTTTTCAAATAATTATATAGAATGTGTCTTGCATAAGCATGAAGTAAACTGAAAGCAACCTTACTCGGTCAGCCAAGTGAATGACTCAATCTAGCAATCTAGCATAGGTCTCTGATAGGTCGCAACCTTACTCGATCAGCCAGTGTATGACTCAATCTAGCAATCTAGCATAGGTCTCTGATAGGTAGCAGCCTTACTTGGTCAGCCAGTGTATGACTCAATCTAGCAATCTAGCATAGGACTCTGATAGGTAGCAGCCTTACTCAGTCAGCCAAGTGTATGTCTCAATCTAGCAATCTAGCAATGGTTTGTGATAGGTCGCAGCCGTACTCAGTCAGCCAACTGTATGATTCAATCTAGCAATCTAGCATAGGTCTCTGATAGGTCGCAGCTTTACTCAGTCAGCCAAGTGTATGGCTCAATCTAGCAATCTAGCATAGGTCCCTGATAGGTAGCAGCCTTACTCGGTCAGCCAGTGTATGACTCAATCTAGCAATCTAGCATAGGTCTGTGATAGGTCGCACCCTTACTCGGTCAGCCAGTGTATGACTCAATCTAGCAATCTAGCAATAGTCTCTGATAGGTAGCAACCTTACTCGGTCAGCCAGTGTATGACTCAATCTAGCAATCTAGCAATGGTCTCTGATAGGTAGCAGCCTTACTTGGTCAGCCAGTGTATGACTCAATCTAGCAATCCAGCAATGGTCACTGATAGGTCGCAACCTTACTCGGTCAGCCAAGTGTATGACTCAATCTAGCAATCTAGCAATCCAGCAATGGTCTGTGATAGGTCGCAGCCTTACTCATTCAGTCAAGTGTTTGACTCAATCTAGCAATGGTCTGTGATAGGTAGCAGCCTAAGGTGATAGGTATCAGCCAAGTGTATGACTCAATTTAGCAATCCAGCAATGGTATCTGATAGGTCTGAGTTATGATCTATTTTTACTGACAGCTACAAAACATCAATAAACAATAAACACATACAGCTATGATCTGAATGGTCTTTGTACTAGACTAGTTTGCGTAGTTAAAGTAATTAATTAAACGTCTTAAGTAATGTTGATTAATTAAACGAATGTTTCTGTACTTTGTTATGTGTCTATTCAATAAGTATATTTTTGGCAATATTGTGTGAGTATATTTTAATTAACAAATCTTTTTGAGTTATCAAAATGTAATTTAAATTATTTAAAAGCTTTAAATAATTAATCTATCCAAATTTCTGTAGAAACAAATTATGAATTATATCGTAGTTTAAATAACTAAAGACACAATAAAAATGTAACACAATCTTGATAGATAGAGATACTGCTATAAAGTTTACTCTTGGGAATTCATAAAAAATTTGAGCTAGCATATTGAAAGAAGAGCTTTTTGTAAAATAGCTCCTAGGATATATTCCACCAGCAGATTCTGCTAAACAGTTAACAGGTGCCCGAAGTTGAGCAGATAATTTATGATAAGGTTGTATTTTAACCTGGTCTATCTAGTTGTTTCGTTGTCAAGCTAGCCATCATCAAGAGGCAAAGTGAATTGATTATAGCATGTATTTTCAGCTGATTGTTTGAAGGTGTGAAGCATACAAACCTAATACCTAACTTTCCCTTGCATACATAGAAACCCCTTGGTTTAACAACTGACATACCTACATCACATTTTCCCTATATAGAACTAACTTTAAAACACCTAGTTTATAAAAAATGCAAATATGAACTTTACTGATTTTTTTGCTGTAGCTGAAATCCGGAATGAATTAATCAGCATTACTTTGAACATTGGTTATTTTTATCTTGTTTTCAAGGACAAGTTTATCTACAGATTAAGTATGACATCTGTATGTGTTTAATAGTCAGTTGATTGGAGTTATGGTGCAGGGAAGAGTTGCTTTGGTTACTGGTAGGCTAATTAGATTAACCTAAATATAATTAAATATTTTAATTACACATTTTGTTGTAGTAGTTTACAAATACAATCAGCATTTATTTTTAAACTATTTTAGAGCAAAAACAAATTCAAAATTTGTTTTCTTTTAAAATTAATTTAAAAAATTTAACTAAAACCATTTGTGCATGTGTTAATATATCACACTTGCCCATAGTAGCATTTATTGTGTTGATTATTGAGAATGGCCATTTCATGTCTCATTGCCAACTCAGACCTGGTAACTAGTAAGTGTACTGTACCAAAATATGCAGATGGTTTTTACCTCAAGTAAATATTAAAATTTATTTTCTAATTTAAATAGAACAATAATTTGTTTATAACTTGCAGTTTTTGTGTTGTACATCTTGAGGTTTTTGTATGATTACACTTTTTGGTATTAACTTGGCAAAAAATCCACTACTTACTGATTTTTTCAGCAGATGCATTTCACAATAGGTCAGCGCATTATTCAATGCTGTGAGTCACGCACAAGACTCACAGCATTGAATAATGTACTGACCTAGTGTGAAACACGTCTGCTGAAAAAATCAGTAAGTAGTGGTTTTGTAGTTAAAAAATTTAATTTGTTTATGCTCACTCCTTACGCTAACTTGAATATTTTATAGGTTTAAATGTTCTATTTCTGAATACTTTGCAAAAGTCTGTTTTAAGTTCTAACTGTTTATATTTATCAGCTTATTTGCTGTATAACATTTGGTGTGTGTGCGGAGAAAACCAAGATAATTTCTGATAATATGTAGAAAGATTAAGGTGAAAGGATAAGTCATAAGTGTCTCTTGATTTTGAGTGAGTTAGAAAAAATATAGCTTGTCTAGTCAAAGACATATCCTTGAAGGACTGCTGTTTACCAGTTGTTAAAGACACTCAACAAAACTATTAAATAAGTAATCTATTTAGGTAAACATTTTTAAATATATTTTAATTTCAGCTGTTTTACTGTTGAAATCCTTAAACTATGTAGAAGACAAGCATCTATTGCAATAAGGAACAAGTTGCTCTTGATTCCTAGTAGTGCTAAGGAATCTGTTATCCAATTACAACCCAATGCAAGATATAATTAGTGCAGCAATCAGTGAAAGCAATCGTTATTATCATAAATTCTCTTTGCAGGTGGAGGTGGAGGGATAGGCCAGGCTACTTGTCAAGTTTTAGCTAGAGATGGCGCCTTGGTAGTGGCAGCTGATTTTAACCTTAAAGCAGCTGAAGAAACTGTAAAGACTCTAGCAGGTAGATTGGATAATATATGGATATACAACCCCCTAAGTGTTATATTTTTTAGTTCCATCTTCACATCAGCTACTAGTTTTCATTAAAACACTTTTAAATATTTACAAACTTGCCTATAGTAGCACTTACTTATATTTGTCAACTCAGACCTTAACTGACTGAGTTATGGTCTGAGTTTACAATGGGAAACATCTCCCAAAACGGCCGCCCTCAACAATATAAGTAAGTGCTACTATAGGCAAGTTTGTAAATATTTACAAGTGTTTTAGTGGATATAAGTGGTTTATTTGTTTAATTTTATACACTGTGAATTGTTTGGCTACTAATATCATATTACAACACTTAGTTAGATATTTTTCGATACTTATCTTCAATTGATACATTGCCAAAATATAATAGGCATACATTTTTTTATTTTAAAGAGAACAAATTTTCTAATGTTTGTGATTTGATTTTTTTTATCCTACTTTAATTTAGGTTTAAGTCTTACTTTAACAGTGGAGCTCCCAACCCCTAAAATAAGAATAAAAATAAATATTAAAATAGTCGAAAAAAGTGCACTTGTGTGAAAGAATTTTAAATACAGTAGAATAATTTTATCATTGCCCACAAAAAAACCTATATAACATTTCTGTTTACCAAGAAGTCTGTAGGTTTTTAACAAAAAAACTTACAAAATTATACAAGTTTAAAATTTTTCATGAAGAGTCTGTTAATTTGGCAAACTGTGTTACTTTTTTGGTTTACAAGATGTATGCCATTTAAACTCAGACCTGACTAATCTCTTGATTACTTTAGGTTAGGTTTAGAATAGTGGTTGAGGCAGTTTTGGGTATAAGATGTTAGAAAGTATATGCCAGAATTAAAGTGAAATTGGGTGTTGAGTATTTGTGTTGGGCATAGTTCAAAATGTTTGACTAGAATTTGTAGATTTGATGTTATGTTTGTGTAGCTGTGAGTTGTGGACATGAAGTGTTCAACAAAGTTTGAATGAGTTTGTGTAAGCTTTTCAGTCTACACAAACCAAAACTACACAAAAATAACATCAAACCTACGCTCTTTTCAAGGTTAATGGGGATTTAATTCAAATTGGTTGCTATATTAAATTCATATTATTAAATAAATAAATAAAATTATTTTTACTTTAGGAAAAGGGCATGTGGCTATATTTGTGGATGTAACAAAAGATGATAGCATTAAGGAATTATTTGAAGCAATCTTCACCCAGTATAAAGTCCCTGCTTCCATAATAGTTAATTGTGCAGGGATTCTTCTTTTTTCACCTTTCTTAGAAGAGACAGAAGATATATATCAACGCCAGTTTAATATCAATGTTAAGGTAAGTTAAAATGTAGTCATATTGTGACTTGATCAAGAAGGCAGACTTTAGAATGATTGCACACAAGACTTTGTAATTATATGATGCAAAGCAGACTCTTATTCTTTTCCTATTTTAATTACTTCCCATGGAGTACCTGTACTCAGCCTGACAGCAGTCCAGCCAGGATTCCCTTCTTGGTTTGATAGTTTGAGAAAGAGTTCTGATCATTTCAGGGGACTAGTAGCTAAATTATACCCCAAAACAAAATTTGAAAAAATAATGTCATTCTATCTCACTGATATGTTTAAAGTAAGACAAGTTGAGAAAATGAGTGAACTAAATTTGTTTTTCGTTTAAATCAGATCCAAATTTAAGGATTACTTGACGAACACAAAACTTTAGTACATGTACAGATTAATATTTATTTAGGAAATCTGTTTGTAGACTTGTAATAAACAATATGCTCTTCAATTCTATTTTCACAAACAACAATTCTACAGAGAAATATTTAGTGTACAATCTCCTGTTAATCTTCATAAAAAACTTCCCCCTGTGTTACAGTGGTTTTCTCTGGGCTATGAGCTACTTCAATTAGGCGATTTTGTAAGCTTTATTTATCAAACATACAGCAACATAAACAGCTGTACAAGTTTATACAACCATTGCCAAACAAGGTTACAATTTTTCAGACATTATTTACGCATACTTTTTAACAGCTCTCAGTTACTGTAAACTTGTTCTATAAGGAAACTATCTTGAAATTGCAGTATTGAAATTTCCTTATAAGAGTTTTAAATTTATTTTATTTATAAATATGTGTATAAAACATCAAAATATAATCATCATAAATATAGGATGTAGGAGAAGAATCATGTAGGTAAGAAAACATTAGTCTGTCTACCTCAGAAATGTTGATATTTCTCATTATAATTTTAAAGTAGTTTTGGAGTTGGAGAAAATTAATTATTAAAGACTTTTAAATGTTTTAAACTTGCCTATAGTAGCACTTACGTTACTTGTTGAGGACGGCCGTTTCGGGAGATGTGTCTCTTTGTCAACTCAGACCGTAACTGATCTCAAGGTTTACGTGGGGGTGGGTTATTTTGGTGATGTGGGTGTATTTTGTGTGTATTAGGAGTTATGATGTCAAAAAGTGCGTGTGAGTTGTAATGTAATTGTGTATTGAGTATGTGTGTAGGGTGTAGTTTGAAGTGCCTGTATATTTCGTATTGTTCGGTTGTGTAGCGTTGGTTATTTCTGTGTTGTTTATGAAGAATTTGTAGGTTAGATTTTATGTCTATGTAGTCATGTTTTGTGGAGTTGAGATGATCGGCGAAGTTTGATTGGTAGTTATTGTTTTTTAGTGCTTTTATATGTTCTTGGTAACATGTGTAGAATGACCTTCCTGTCTGGCCTATGTAAAAACTGGGGCATGAACTGCAAGTTAGTTTGTAAACTCCAGTGATGTTGTAAATGTCGTCGATATTGTTGTTGGGTTTAAATTGTTTGTTGAGAGTGTTGTGTGTGGAGTAAGCTATTTTGTAGTTGTATTTTCGTAGTGTGTTGGTTAGATTGTGGGTTTTGGATGATCTGTATGGTATTGATAAGTATTTTATGGGATTGTCATCTTTTGTGTTTGTATTTGGGTTATTATGTTTATTTTTTAGGTGTTTGTATAATTTGTCAATCATTGTTGGGTTGTATCCGTTCGTTTGTGCTATATATTTTATGGTGTTTAACTCCTGGTAGTATTCATCTTTGTCTAACGTTGTTTTAAGCAGGCGATATATCATGGTGTTGCAGCTAGTTTATGATGGTGTGGGTGGTTTGAGGAACTGTGTATGGTCGTATTAGTAGTAGTGGGTTTTCGGTAAATGTTGAATTTATGTGTTTGTTTGTCTGTTCGTTTAATTGTAAGGTCTAAGAAGTTGAAGGAGTTTTGTTGTTCTGTTTCGATGGTGTATGTTAGTTTTGGGTGTATGGAATTATCCCCAACACTGGGGCACACATATTTCTAAAACACCTTAATTCCATACACCCAAAACTAACATACACCATCGAAACAGAACAACAAAACTCTCTCAACTTCTTAGACCTTACAATTAAAAGAACAAACAAACAAACACATAAATTCAACATATACCGAACACCCACTAGTTCTAATACGACCATACACAGTTTCTCAAACCACCCACACCAACATAAATTAGCTGCTTACAACACCATGATATATCGCCTGCTTAAAACACCGTTAGACAAAGATGAACACTACCAGGAGTTAAACAAAGGGCCGTCCTCAACAAGTAAAGTAAGTGCTACTATAGGCAAGTTTAAAAAATTTAAAAGTGTTTAGTGATTACTAGTAGCTCACGCGAAGATGGAATCAACAAATGTTGACTTAATTATTCTCTAGTATTTTACTTATGCAACTTTCTTCATTGCTTCACAGACAGCTAATCTGTTTGGCTCGAATGTTTTGGACATTTTTCATTATATTTCTGTGCTTTTCTAGTTGGAAAGTTGAAATTTTCAAAAATATTTCTTCCTAGACATACTCAGTGTTTAAATAAACTAAACTCTCAAATTTTGTAAAAATGTTGAAGAGCTACCAGTAATAAATCTATGTTAAATTCATGACTACTGCTTATACAAAAAGAAATACTTGCTTACATTTTTATTTATACAAGTTGGTCTATACAAAAATTTGAGATATGTCCATGAAGAACATGTAATGTTAATGATTAAGGCTTATAATTATTAGAATGCAAATATAGCTTGCAAAATAAATTTCCAATGCTTAATCAATTCTAATTTTATAATTATCTATAAAATAAAAGAGTAAATTATTAGACACATAGTAGAGTTATTATATTAACAAACTATGAATTTATTTATTCAACTCAATTATCTTTCAAAATAATGTGTCCTCAAGGGTAAAATTAACTTTTTACATCTGATTTATTAATAATTCTAAATAATTCATAGTTTTATTGAAAACAATCTGAAAATTAGATTTTTTCTCTATAAAAACCACTTATTTGTTAATAATTAATCTCATATTATAAAGAGTTAAATCTATATTATGTTATAATTGAATACTTTAAAATAGTTTGGTATAAAAATTAATTTTACTATGATAATTATATTGAATCATAAGTATTTGATTATATAAGATTAATATAATTATATTATAAGATAGATAATTTTGTGCAAGTAAATATTATTAAGTTTTGCAGAATGTTATAGAGAACAAAATCTAAGTAATAATTCATTTAAAAATACCTGTTCTTGAACTTGCAGGGCACACTCCGAGTAACACAGCTTGCGTGTAAAGAACTACAAAAGGCAAATCTTCATGGCTCTATTGTAAACATATCTAGTGTCTGTGGCAATGGATTGCCTTCCATGGTATCCTATGGAGCGACAAAGGCAGCGATTGAGAGCCTGTCCAGAGCTGTGGGCAGGGAGATGGCGGGGTAAGCGGGAAACAATTTGAATTTGATGTAATAAACGAAATGATTTATTTAAGTATTTAGTTGAATATAAGTACATTTAAGTACTAATTGTTTTACGTTAAATGTTGTGCTTAGATCTGGAATTCGTTGCAATGTTGTGGCTCCAGGACCCATAGATACGTCCCTTTTGAACCCCCTCACCGAAGAATATAAAGCTTTTACACTCAATCAACTACTGCCTCTGAAACGCTTTGGTCAGCCAATGGGTAAGTTTTAAATTTACATTCTCCTATTGAAACTGGAGAGAGACTCTTAAACAGTCACAGTTCTTTTGGAAAAAAAATTATAGCATGCAAATAAATATCTTATATCTGTATAGTTCATTCTGAGTATTGTAAGCCTCGAAATCTTGTTGCTGTTCATGACGAGCTGGTAGTTAATTCTTATTACACTTTTGCTATTACTTGCGACCAGACTTTTTGTTACTATTACTTGCGACCTAAAAGTTGTGAAATTGTTAACTTACACTTGGAGGAAACGTTTTCGTCTTATGACTTCTTCAGCTTCGTATTTTTACCACTAGGAATTCTGCAGTTGCACTTCCTCGGTACGATTATTTTGAAAGTTAGAAGTGATGTGATCGAAGAGTATGTGTGATCTGTGCCGTGTTTGTTCATTTAAGATGTAATTTTTATGTGTGGAGGATGCTCATGTTATTTTCCATACTTTTGCATGAGTGTTTAGTGTCCATGAGGTGATTTGCGAAGGCGGATTCAATAGTAGTGTGCAGTGCGCTTTTGTATTCTTTATATCTTTCGGCAAAAGATCTGCCAGTTTGTACAATATAGAACTTATTGCAGTTGTTGTATTTTAGTTTGTATACTCCTGGGTTATTTTATGTGTTGGTATTGTTATTAATGCTGTGTCTGATAGCAGTTTGGCTTTTATTTGTAGTTCTGTAATCTACATTGTATCCTGTTTTTTTGAATTGGTGTGGTTTTTTTATTTGTGATTTTGTTTATTTACATGAGGGTGATGAATTTTTTTGTGTTCGTGTTTTTGTTGTTTGTGTTGTTGTTACTGTTCTTGTTGAGTAATTTTCTGTGTAGTTTGTCTATTAAATAATTGTCATATCCATTTTTATGAGCTAAATATTTGATTGTTTAGTTCCTCTGTGTAGTTAGTTGTGGACATTTTATTTAGTTGAGGTATTTTATTTAGTCTGTGTAGTAAATGTTTAAATGCTGCGTGTTTATGTTGTATTGGGTGGTTCGATGAATTGTGTATCAGTGTGTCTGTTATGGTTGGCTTGCGGTATTCATGTTTGTTTTGATTTTTTATTATGGTGATGTCTAAGAAATTCAATGTTTTGTTGTTTTCAAACTCTGCAGTGAACTGGATATTTTTGTGTATTTTGTTTATATGTGTTGGGAGCTTTTGGCATTGTCTTATGTTTCCTCGTTATTGTATTATAAAGTTATCTACATATCTGTGCCAATATATTATCTTATCTGCATGTTTGTTGTTATTTATCATTTTATTCTATGATCACATCACTTCTAACTTTCAAAAAAATGGTACCGAGGAAGTACAACTGCAGCATTCCTAGCGGCAAAAATTCGAGGCTGAAGAAGTCGTAAGACAAAAACGTTTTTTCCAAGTGTAAGTTAACAATTTAACAACTTTTAGTTAACAAAAAGTCTGGTCGCAAGTAATAGCAAAAGTGTAATAAGTATTATAAGCCTATGTTGATAAGAAAACTTTAATTCTTAGAAAAGATAAAGCATAGCCATTGCATAATTTGTAATGTTTGCAATGTGATAACAGCGAAGAGAAATAAGAAAAGTAGTTGAATTCATACAGTTGATAAGTCTATTATTTCCCTTAAATAATTTAATTCAATGTTAATATGATGTACAAGTCAAAACTAAAGTAATAAATTCTTGATTTTACGGTAAGTTCTAAAGGTAGGATACTAACTTCTGACAAACCTTTACATGGTAGACACTATTACGATGGTTTTGATAACAAGAAAACAAATGAAAAGAAGGTTGTTAACATAAGATTATTTTTATATTAAATAAAAACAGCCTCTTACCACAAATTCAACAATTTTTATTTTAACCTTATGTACATTTCGATTACAAAGTAATCATCTTCAGAGGTATTTTACAAATGACTAACTTACAGCTAATTCAAATATGAAACTAATAAATTATTAAATTCTGACAAAGGGCCTATCCTGAATTCCCAATTGTATTTATTTGTTAAGAGATAGTTATAGTTTTATTTGTTAAATGTGTAAACTTAATAATTAGTGTAAAAATTAAAAAATAGTCACCAACATTTGTTATTCCATCTTCACGTGAGCTACTAGTAATCACTAAACGTTCTAAAAAATAGTTTAGTAAAAAATAATGTAACAGTAACTCATTCTGTTGGACCAGACCTAGTTGTCACTCGCAACATGATTGGCTGGATAGTGTAGGGAGCGTGGCCAAGGAGTTCCTGTTGCTTATAAATACGCATAGGTTTAGCTGTAAGTTAGTCATTTGTAAAATACCTCTGAAGATGATTACTTTGTAATCGAAATGTACATAAGGTTAAAATAAAAATTATTGAATTTGTGGTAAGAGGTTGTTTTTGTTTAATATAAACATTTACACCACAGTTGCTTCAAGTTTTTGCCATTATTTTGTTTGTTAACATGTGTAAATTTACTTTAAAAAACACATCCATCCTAACAAGTGCTTTATATTATATTGTAACATGATATAACTTCGTGCTCTTTATAAGGACTTTATAAATTTACAAAATTAGCTAAATTTATTACTTGCTGTCAATGTTTTGTAAGCGTAATTCATGCAGAAATAAGAAGTGAGTGGGGGAATACGGCTGGCTGTGGGTGGGATGACCCACGTTAGATGCTTGCGTCTGTGCATGCGTGCATTGAAATATTCTACTCCAGCTGTCGTAGATAATGGATCATATATGTTACAATATGTTTTTTAATACATTCATAATAATGCTTATAGTTTCACTTCTGAGCGGCACTATTTTGCCGAACAGACTTGCCTCCGGTTGAGACATCCTAGTATTGAAAAATACTGTCTTGGTTGATACACTAATCAGTCTCAAACCTACTCCAAATGATACCAGAACTGTTTGCGGTGTTAAGCATTCCAGCGAATCATCTGTCAAATCCCCCTCCCCTGCTGTACTACCCACACCTGTACTCCCACAATCGTATCTTTAACAAAACCATCTACTGCGCATAAGCTTACAAAGCTTTGATGGGCTGTATTTACCAATTTTGAGTTTAATATTTTATAAACTAACTGAAAAATGTAATAAATATTCAATAGAGTGTTTAAATAATTCAATGCAAATATAATGTTCACCTTAAACTAAAGTCAGAAATTCCTAATTTAGAGGGCAAGTTCTAAAATAGCATTATCAGCATCTGACAAAACTGTACGTGGTAGACTGTTTTCAAGAGTTTTCTTGTAGAGATTATGAACTGATTTGCAAATAATAACTTTGTTGCAGAAGTTGCAGAAACTATCGCATTCTTAGCTTCAGAAAAAAGTTCCTATATCAACGCAGCTCTGATTAGGATTGACGGCGGAATGTAAATGTCCAACAGATTTTAAATAAATCTAAATTACGCATCGTAGCAATGAAAATAGGAAATAAACAAAAAGCACAATTAAAAAAGAAAATTGTTATTCATTAAAGTTTGATTTGTATATCATCAGGATAACATATTTAGAGAATTATAAACCAAAACCCCTTTTCATGACAACATTGTAACGGACTTATAACCTATATATAAAATATTTTCATAAAAATATAGTTGTTTTTAACTGTATCTCAATTTACGAAAATACATGTTAACTTTCACAAAAAAAGTAGCTGGAATGCAATGTTGCATTTCAATTGTTATTGCATAATTTTGTACTACAATGAACGTGGGAATATATACAGATGAAATGAGCTTTCAAACTTCATAAGTATTATTCATCTTAACTTCATAAAAATGAAAACTTTGTAATTATTTATTGCATAAAAACAACACATCTGTGTGTTTCGTTGAGAACATTGGCTATTAAAAAGGCTGTTCTGACTTTATTTGTCGCAGATGTGAATAGTTTGGTGACATGATCAGATCAACATAAAGTAAGTCACATCTATAGGCGAGCATTTTAAAGTCTTCAACCTTTTACATCAGAGTTTCAATCATTGTCCATTACTCTAAAAATCAGAAACACGCCACATTTGAAGAGTCTCATTTAGAGAAGTAGGCATTGGCTGTTTGAGGTAAATAGCAACTAGATTCTTGCTTTATCTATTCTCTTTGTTTGGTCCAGGGCTGTCACTAGGAGTCTATTCAGAAGGTGGTCGTAGACAATGATTGGAGTGCATCTCTTTTCAAGAATTTAAGGTAAAACATATCAAACATATCAATTTCAGGAGAGACAAGTGACTTCTGAATAGAGGTAAAGAAGATTTTGTTGGGTGACTCTGGATGAATGGTTGATGACACTGAGAGAGAATTGATTCTTGCAGGCCTGGAAAACAGCTGAATAGAGGCAAAGAAGACTTTGTTGGGTGACTCTGGATGAATAGTTGATGACACTGAGAGAGAATCGATTCATGCAGGCCTGGGAAACAGCTGAATAGAGGCAAAGAAGACTTTGTTGGGTGACTCTGGATGAATAGTTGATGACACTGAGAGAGAATTGATTCTTGCAGGCCTGGGAAACAGCTGAATAGAGGCAAAGAATACTTTGTTGGGTGACTCTGGATGAATGGTTGATGACACTGAGAGAGAATCGATTCTTGCAGGCCTGGGAAACAGCTGAATAGAGGCAAAGAAGACTTTGTTGGGTGACTCTGGATGAATAGTTGATGACATTGGGAGAGAATCGATTCTTGCAGGCCTAGGAAACAGCTGAATAAGGATCAGCAACCCTAATGTGATTCTGATGAGCCAGGTACCAGCTACATCATAGAATTATACCCTATAGAGACTCAAGAGGTAGGGAGAATCAGGCAAGTTGCAACCAGGATGGATTTTGAACAGATCAATGTCTTTGGTTAATCAAAAAGAAGTATATTACAGAGATTCGGATTAACAGACTCATGTTGTTGCAACATGGCGAAGCAGCAGCTCTGCAGGGTTAGCCTACTTAGAGATGTTCTAATTCTTCAGAAGCTGCCTCTTAAGATCCTTCCATTACTGAAAAAAAATTGGGGTTTCATACCTAAAAGTCATATTGAAGGACTATTTTAGTGAGAAGTATTTATTATTGATCTCATTTTGCATTTTTTCAAATATCAAATGACAATGAAAGTAGTGTCATAACTGGTGAGCCTCACATTCTGACGGATTCCATTGTACTGCATATTCTATTATATATATATATATATATATATATATATATATATATATATATATATATATATATATATATATTGTAATACTTTGTAAAATTCACTTTTATAAGTCTTAATAAAAATTTATAAGTTAAAAGGAATAATGATTCAATGCTGCTTTTGTTACAAAAATTTTAATATCTTAATATGACATTCCTTATTTTCTTTTATAAAGTCACTTACTAATTACAAAGTCTTATTTCATCCACAAAGAATTACAAAAAATTAAGCTTTATTAGCCTAAGTCTAAAATTTGTTTATGGCAGCAAGAAGTTTAGTTATAAATTTTTAATATTAATTGAATTTGATTTAATTATTTTAATTTGAGCTTGAGCTCTCCTTATCTCGGGTTAATAGGTGGGTTTTCTAAATTTTGAATAATAAAATTTGAGTTGGCACTTTCAAAAAAATATCTAAGTTACAATTCTTACAAGCTAAAATTTTTTTTACAAGTTATTTGGTTACTAATTAAATAATTTCCTGAATAATGTCTTCTTAATCGATCAGTTCAATGATTTGGCTTAATGTTATTCTGTAATTATGATTTGAATACGATACTGCACTTTCCGCACCAGTTAAAAAAATAAAATTTCCACAGCCAATCCTGAACACGTCTGCCTCGTTCAAATGCTCTGTTCCAACTAACTGACGCTGCCTTTTTAGCAACAAAATGGCCAAGTCGTCAAATTCCACTATTTTCTCGTTTATTCCTTCTAACAGCTTTACGGATGTCATGTTCACCGCCTCTGATACACTTCTTCTTCTTAACAACTGCACTTAAATTTCTTTGCAAAACAATGGCATTTAAATCTTATTTTCCAAACTGTTTTAGATTATATCTCCACGAGAAATATTTAAAACGAATATCTTTTGCCGGTCAATGCGCACGCAACTGCACAAACTCGTTCTCCCATCTTGTTTACTTCAGAACATTTCACTAGCTTGCCGTTTGAAAGTTTTAAGTGTATTTATATCGTTCTTTTGTTCTATTCAAATTGTTATCTATTAATTACTTCTAATACATTTTCTTATAAATAGTGATTTGTGTGTTTTTTTTCTTTTTATATAAAATCTTGTGATTAGATCTAAAATGTGGCCATGTGCATTTTCTACACAAGTGAAATTAGGTTATGTTTACATTTCGTTACTGGTATATTTTAGTAATTTTCTTACATACTGAATTTGTTTATATATATTTATCTTATTTTGTAAGTGCCTTTTATATATATACTACTTCAAAATGTTACATAGTCCCCAAATTTAGATAAAAAAAATTTTGATTCCAAAATTCCTTTTTTTTTATCTCAATTTTCACATTTTGGGAGTAAACTCTTACTCTATCCTTCTTGCTTGTCTGCTGCCCTCTAATTACATATGATATACTTAACTCCTAACAATACAATAAATTAACAATTAACATTTAATCAACAATCCTCTTATACTCTTACATCTAATACATTAATCATTTTCTGATTCTTAGAATCTATTTTATAACCTTTTTCTTTTTCTTTCTTTATTTTAATTTTAATAGAATGGAATCTTTCCAATCATAAGTCTTTTTATTTATCTATATAATCTATCTTCTGACACAGTGTTTTTTTTTTTTTTTTTAATTTTAGCCTAACCGAGTCATAGCATGTCTAGGTTGTTTGTAGGTTAGGTCCTTGTTCTTATTCATTCATCCCTTCCTATTTTATTTTTATTTTTCAATATCCAGTTCAATTATTTTCTTACATCATTTCAGTTTATTTTGTATGAAGTTTAACATCTAATATTTTTTAAAGGTTGCAATCCCATATCCTCTATTTGATCATATCTATAGCTCCTTCGATTACTCTGTCCCTATATCAACGAATATAAATTTTGTTTTAATACTTATATATATCAATGCAGATTCTCCCTTACAATACGACGAAGTTTAAATACACAATTACCATATTTTTATTACAACGATGCTTTAATATTTATTATCATAGATTCATATTTCTTTTATAATATATAATATATACGACGAAGTTCCATTATTTATCAACGCAGATTCTCCCTTACAATACGACGAAGTTTAAATACACAATTATCATATTTTATTTATTACAACGATGCTTCAATATTTATTAACATAGATTCCTATTTATCTTTATTCATTATTCGACGAAGTTTCTAATAAATTATCGTAGATATAGTTACCATCCCTTAAAACTTATCTCCTGCTAACGTTTTCTTATACATATAGTCACCTAGAGTTTATTCATATTGCTTCCTTTACCTATATTTAATATCTCCCTTCCTATTTTATTTAAATTTATATATTTTTTATTTCTTTATTTTTTTTTTCAAGTGTTTGTTTAATTATTAAGTCATTTCTGGTCCATTGTCATTTCCTGTTTATTTGTTATCTATCCCTCCTACATTCGCTTCCTTCTCCTAATACTTTTATATCCTGAGTCATTCCTGTTGTTACCATCTTATTATCCCTTGTTATTTTCCTTTCTCTCGATTTCTCCCTTACTATTTAATTTGTTCTATCTGAAATTTATCTGATTCTCCCTGGTGTGCCTCCCTTGGTTCATAAAATTTCTTTAACAAGCTAATATGGAAAATTCCTCTAATTTTATTGCTTCTAGCATCTTTGATTTCATAAGTCGCTTTGCCATATTTCTTGGTGATCACATAAGGTCCATCATATATATAAAATAATTTTGCCATCTCACCTCTTATACCCTGTGGTTGCCAATTTTCTTTTACTAATACCTTGTCCCCAACATTTAATTCTTCTATTTTATGAGTTTTATTAAATTTCTCTGCTCTCTTATGAGCCTTCTTCTTAATTCTACTCCTAGCAATTTCTAAATGTCTTTCTAAATTTATTAATTTTGAACTCCAGCCTAAATTTTTTATTTCCTTTTGCCAAAACCTTTCATCCTGAATTCCTAGTTGTAGCTGGTTAGGTGTGTATCCTGTAGTCTCATGAGGAATTTCATTAATTGCCTGGTTAATAACCTCTACATATTTTCCCCATTCTCTATGGTTATGATGACAATATGTTCTCAAACATCTAATGATCTCCTTATTCACCCTCTCAACGATATTGCTTTGTGGCCTCCTTATTGGAGAAAATATTGGTTTCATTTCTCTATTTTTAACATACTCCAGCCATTTCTTATTATTAAACTGGGTTTCATGATCAGTCTGTATTCTTTCTACTCTCCCGAATTTTTCTATATAATTTTCTAAACATTTAATTGCCTCCCCTGTGGTTGCCTTTTTCAATTTATAGATTTGAACGAATTTTGTAAATATATCTAACATTACTAATAAATACTTATAGCCTCCTACAGTTCTTTGAAATGGTCCTATAAAATCAATTGATAATTGCTCCTTTGGTTTTTCCACTTGGATCCCTTTCATCTCTCCAAAATTACCTTGGGTTACATTTTTAGCTCTTTGACAAATATTACATGTTTTAATAATTCCCCTAATGCTTTTTCCCATTTTCTTCCAAGTGAAGCTCTCTGATAATATGGTATGACATTTCTTAGCTCCTGCATGCAGGTAATATTCATGACAAGTATCCACTATTTCTTTAATCATTCCCTTTGGTACTACTATTTTCCAACTATCCCTATTTCTTTTATATACTAAGTTATTAATAATTTTATAATTTTGAGGATAATTTTGAATGTTTTCTTTTATTTCTCTAACTTCCAAATCTTCTACTTGTAATTTACTAAATTCTTTAAATTTTGTACACATTTCCATATCCATAACTCTTTCTATATAATTTATTTGTAATTCTGAATTTTGGTCTCTTCTTTCAAACTTATTTTTGTCACAAGGGTTCCTGCTCAATAGGTCTGCAACTACATTTTCTTTTCCTTTACAGTGTTCAATAGTATAATCATATTCTTGCATTAGTAATATCCATCTATGCAATCTTGAATTTAAAATTTTACAAGTCTTAATAAAAGTTAAGGCCTGATGGTCAGTCTGGATCACAATTTTTCTTCCTAGGATGATCTGTCTTGCTTTCTGCAGACAAAACAATATAGCAAGTAATTCCTTCTCAGTGGTATAATATTTAACTTCACTTCCTTTTAATGTGCGGCTCATAAACATTACTGCCTTTTTCTCCCCCTTTTCATCAATCTGATAGATGTGTCCTCCTATGGCATAGTCACTGGCATCTGTTTGTAGGTAAAATGTTTTCTGGTAATCTGGGTGAGTGAGTACATTTGTTTCCAAAAATGTTTTTCTTTAATTTAATAAAATTTCGCTCCTCCTCTTCTGTCCAAATAAATTTGTTTCTATTAGATAATAATTTTAATAATTGTTGTACAAATTCTGAATATTTTTCTATAAATTTATTATAATAATTAGCCATTCCAATAAAACCTTTTAACTGTCGAGGATTTTTAGGTGAGGGAAATTCTAATATAGCTCTAACCTTCTCTTCATCCATTTTTACTCTATTTGTAGTCAATCTATACCCTAAGAATGAAATATCTTTTCTACAGAACTCTGATTTATCAAATTTAATGGTCATGTTGTTTTTTAAAAAAATTTGGAAGATCTTTTCTAGGTGTTTTTTATGCTCCTCAAATATCTCAGACATACAGACTATATCATCTACATATATTAAGGTGAAATCTTCTAATTCCTCCCTCATAATACTGTCCATAGCTCTTGCCAATGCTGCTAGAGATGTTTTCAATCCATAGGGTGTAACAACAAACTGGTATGTTTTCCCTCTATGTTGGAATGCAGTATATTTTCTTGACTCCTCTTCCAATTCAACCTGCCAGAAACTGTTAGTGAGGTCCATGGTACTCAACCAATTAACTCTCTTTGCTCTGTGTAGAATCTCATTTATTCCTCTATAGCAATCATAATCCGGAATTATAATTTCATTTAGTTTTCTTGCATCTAAACATAATCTAACTTTCCCATTGGTTTTGATGACTGGGACTATTGGATTAATATATGGACTAGTACTTCTTTCAATTATACCTAACCTCAACATTTTCTCTATCTCTTCCTTATTAATTTCTGTCACATCAGCTATTTTTTTTTTGTTTCCTCAAAATTCTCCTTAATCTTCTCCTCTAAGTCTCTTCTCATAACTCCTATTACAGCATTATTCTCTGTTCTCAACTGTTCCCTCATATCCTCTATCATTTTCCTATTGTCCTCCTTAATTTCATCTTTTATTAATTTTAGATCCTCCTTCATCTCTCTCATTTCATCTCTATCTTCCTCTAATTTTTTGTTTATTTCCCTTATATCCTCCTTTCTATCCTTCATTTCCTCTCTCCCTTTATTTATGTTTACACTCATTTCCATTAAAGTCCTCATCATATCCCTTAAATCTACATTCTCATTATTTCCCCGTTCCTGTTGGGTTTGCATCAGTGGTAATCCCCTAGCCTCATCTACTTGGGTTTCCACCTCACTCTCTTCTATAGGCATATCTGTGCCTTCCGTTTCTGTCTCTTGTATTTCTAGGCTTGTCTCTTTTTCCAATTCTATTAGGCCTATTGTAGCTTCTTCCTCTTTTTCATTTATTTTTTCTTTTAATGTCACATATTTTCCTTTTGCAGCTTCCTCAATTGCTGTACCCTTCCTAGAAATACTATGTTTGTTATATTCCTCTAATTTTTCTGTTTTTTTCGCTTTCTCCCCCCTTAAATTATATGTACCTGTTTCAGATTCCATTTTTTTTTTATTTCTTTATCTAAAATTTCAAAATTCCCCTTTATGCTATTTAAATTTTGAAAATAAAAAAATTATTGCCTTATGGTTGCAAAGTCCTGAAAAGTAAACAATATTAATACAAATATTTAATTAATAATCTTATCTAAAGTGCCTTAAGGTTAATTCTTAAATTTTTTTTTTTTATAATCGAGCCCCACGTTTGTGCGCCAAATGTAATACTTTGTAAAATTCACTTTTATAAGTCTTAATAAAAATTTATAAGTTAAAAGGAATAATGATTCAATGCTGCTTTTGTTACAAAAATTTTATTATGTTAATATGACATTCCTTATTTTCTTTTATAAAGTCACTTACTAATTACAAAGTCTTATTTCATCCACAAAGAATTACAAAAAATTAAGCTTTATTAGCCTAAGTCTAAAATTTGTTTATGGCAGCAAGAAGTTTAGTTATAAATTTTTAATATTAATTGAATTTGATTTAAATACTTTAATTTGAGCTTGAGCTCTCCTTATCTCGGGTTAATAGGTGGGTTTTCTAAATTTTGAATAATAAAATTTGAGTTGGCACTTTCAAAAAAATATCTAAGTTACAATTCTTACAAGCTAAAATTTTTTTTACAAGTTATTTGGTTACTAATTAAATAATTTCCTGAATAATGTCTTCTTAATCGATCAGTTCAATGATTTGGCTTAATGTTATTCTGTAATTATGATTTGAATACGATACTGCACTTTCCGCACCAGTTAAAAAAATAAAATTTCCACAGCCAATCCTGAACACGTCTGCCTCGTTCAAATGCTCTGTTCCAACTAACTGACGCTGCCTTTTTAGCAACAAAATGGCCAAGTCGTCAAATTCCACTATTTTCTCGTTTATTCCTTCTAACAGCTTTACGGATGTCATGTTCACCGCCTCTGATACACTTCTTCTTCTTATCAACTGCACTTAAATTTCTTTGCAAAACAATGGCATTTAAATCTTATTTTCCAAACTGTTTTAGATTATATCTCCACGAGAAATATTTAAAACGAATATCTTTTGCCGGTCAATGCGCACGCAACTGCACAAACTCGTTCTCCCATCTTGTTTACTTCAGAACATTTCACTAGCTTGCCGTTTGAAAGTTTTAAGTGTATTTATATCGTTCTTTTGTTCTATTCAAATTGTTATCTATTAATTACTTCTAATACATTTTCTCATAAATAGTGATTTGTGTGTTTTTTTTTCTTTTTATATAAAATCTTGTGATTAGATCTAAAATGTGGCCATGTGCATTTTCTACACAAGTGAAATTAGGTTATGTTTACATTTCGTTACTGGTATATTTTAGTAATTTTCTTACATACTGAATTTATTTATATATATTTATCATATTTTGTAAGTGCCTTTTATATATATACTACTTCAAAATGTTACAATATATATATATATATATATATATATATATATATATATATATATATATATATATATATATATATATATATATATATATATATATATATATATATATATCAATTCCACCCTCCCCATAACTTTACTCCACCAAAAGTGTCTTTTCTTAAAGTAATGGTTTCTTTAGCAAATACGTTTTCCAAATTCTTCCTATTATTTCAACTATTTTGTTTTTGCTATTGGTCGTTATATTTATATTAGTATGTTTATGCAATTTTTTGTTATATTAACATTATTTTGTTTTTGCTATGAGTCGTTATATTAACATTATTTTGTTTTTGATATTGGTCGTTATATTAACATTATTTTGTTTTTGCTATGAGTCGTTATATTAACATTATTTTGTTTTTGATATTGGTCGTTATATTAACATTATATTGTTTTTGCTATGAGTCGTTATATTAACATTATTTTGTTTTTGATATTGGTCGTTATATTAACATTATATTGTTTTTGCTATGAGTCGTTATATTAACATTATTTTGTTTTTGCTATTGGTAGTTACAATAACATTAGTTTTTTTTGCTATTGGTCGCTCTATTAACATCATTTTGTTTTTTGCTATTGGTCGTTATATTACCATTATTTTGTTTTTGCTATTGGTCGTTATATTTATATTAATATGTTTTTATGCTATTTTTCGTTATATTAACATTATTTTGTTTTTGTTGTTGGTCGGTTTATTAACGTTATTTTGTTTTTGCTATTTTTTGTTATATTAACATAATTTTGTGTTTGCAATTGGTTGTTATATTAACATTATTTTGTTTTTACTATTGGTCGTTATATTAACATTCTATTGTTTTTGCTATGAGTCGTTATATTAACATAATTTTGTTTTTGATATTGGTCGTTATATTAACATTATATTGTTTTTGCTATGAGTCGTTATATTAACATTATTTTGTTTTTTATATTGGTCGTTATATTAACATTATATTGTTTTTGCTATGAGTCGTCATATTAACATTATTTTGTTTTTGGTATTGGTCGTTATATTAACATTATATTGTTTTTGCTATGAGTCGTTATATTAACATTATTTTGTTTATGCTATTGGTAGTTACATTAACATTAGTTTTTTTTGCTATTGGTTGCTCTATTAACATCATTTTGTTTTTTGCTATTGGTCGTTATATTACCATTATTATGTTTTTGCTATTAGTCGTTATATTTATACTAGTATGTTTATGCTATTTTTCGTTATATTAACATTATTTTGTTTTTGTTATTGGTCGTTATATTAACGTTATTTTGTTTTTGCTATTTTTTTGTTATATTAACATAATTTTGTGTTTGCAATTGGTTGTTATATTAACATTATTTTGTTTTTACTATTGGTCGTTGTATTAACATTATATTGTTTTTGCTATGAGTCGTTATATTAACATAATTTTATTTTTGATATTGGTCGTTATATTAACATTATATTGTTTTTGCTATGAGTCGTTATATTAACATTATTTTGTTTTTGATATTGGTCGTTATATTAACATTATATTGTTTTTGCTATGATTCGTTATATTAACATTATTTTGCTTTTGCTATGAGTCGTTATATTAACATTATTTTGTTTTTGCTATTGGTAGTTACATTAACATTAGTTTTTTTTTTGCTATTGGTAGCTCTATTAACATCATTTTGTTTTTTGCTATTGGTCGTTATATTACCATTATTTTGTTTTTGCTATTGGTCGTTATATTTATATTAGTATGTTTATGCAATTTTTCGTTATATTAACATTATTTTGTTTTTGTTATTGGTCGTTATATTAACGTTATTTTGTTTTTGCTATTTTTTTGTTATATTAACATAATTTTGTGTTTGCAATTGGTTGTTATATTAACATTATTTTGTTTTTACTATTGGTCGTTATATTAACATTAGATTGTTTTTGCTATGAGTCGTTCTATTAACATCATTTTGTTTTTGCTATTGGTCGTTATATTAACATAATTTTGTGTTTGCTATTGGTCGTTATATTAACATAATTTTGTGTTTGCTATTGGTCGTTATATTAACATTATATTGTTTTTGCTATGAGTCGTTATATTAACATTATTTTGTTTTTTATATTAATCGTTATATTAACATTATATTGTTTTTGCTATGAGTCGTCATATTAACATTATTTTGTTTTTGGTATTGGTCGTTATATTAACATTATATTGTTTTTGCTATGAGTCGTTATATTAACATTATTTTGTTTATGCTATTGGTAGTTACATTAACATTAGTTTTTTTTTGCTATTGGTTGCTCTATTAACATCATTTTGTTTTTTGCTATTGGTCGTTATATTACCATTATTATGTTTTTGCTATTAGTCGTTATATTTATACTAGTATGTTTATGCTATTTTTCGTTATATTAACATTATTTTGTTTTTGTTATTGGTCGTTATATTAACGTTATTTTGTTTTTGCTATTTTTTTGTTATATTAACATAATTTTGTGTTTGCAATTGGTTGTTATATTAACATTATTTTGTTTTTACTATTGGTCGTTGTATTAACATTATATTGTTTTTGCTATGAGTCGTTATATTAACATAATTTTATTTTTGATATTGGTCGTTATATTAACATTATATTGTTTTTGCTATGAGTCGTTATATTAACATTATTTTGTTTTTGATATTGGTCGTTATATTAACATTATATTGTTTTTGCTATGATTCGTTATATTAACATTATTTTGCTTTTGCTATGAGTCGTTATATTAACATTATTTTGTTTTTGCTATTGGTAGTTACATTAACATTAGTTTTTTTTGCTATTGGTAGCTCTATTAACATCATTTTGTTTTTTGCTATTGGTCGTTATATTACCATTATTTTGTTTTTGCTATTGGTCGTTATATTTATATTAGTATGTTTATGCAATTTTTCGTTATATTAACATTATTTTGTTTTTGTTATTGGTCGTTATATTAACGTTATTTTGTTTTTGCTATTTTTTTGTTATATTAACATAATTTTGTGTTTGCAATTGGTTGTTATATTAACATTATTTTGTTTTTACTATTGGTCGTTATATTAACATTAGATTGTTTTTGCTATGAGTCGTTCTATTAACATCATTTTGTTTTTGCTATTGGTCGTTATATTAACATAATTTTGTGTTTGCTATTGGTCGTTATATTAACATAATTTTGTGTTTGCTATTGGTCGTTATATTAACATTATATTGTTTTTGCTATGAGTCGTTATATTAACATTATTTTGTTTTTGCTATGAGTCGTTATATTAACATTATTTTGTTTTTGATATTGGTCGTTATATTAACATTATATTGTTTTTGCTATGAGTCGTTATATTAACATTATTTTGTTTTTTATATTGGTCGTTATATTAACATTATATTGTTTTTGCTATGAGTCGTCATATTAACATTATTTTGTTTTTGGTATTGGTCGTTATATTAACATTATATTGTTTTTGCTATGAGTCGTTATATTAACATTATTTTGTTTATGCTATTGGTAGTTACATTAACATTAGTTTTTTTTGCTATTGGTTGCTCTATTAACATCATTTTGTTTTTTGCTATTGGTCGTTATATTACCATTATTTTGTTTTTGCTATTAGTCGTTTTATTTATACTAGTATGTTTATGCTATTTTTCGTTATATTAACATTATTTTGTTTTTGTTATTGGTCGTTATATTAACGTTATTTTGTTTTTGCTATTTTTTTGTTATATTAACATAATTTTGTGTTTGCAATTGGTTGTTATATTAACATTATTTTGTTTTTACTATTGGTCGTTGTATTAACATTATATTGTTTTTGCTATGAGTCGTTATATTAACATAATTTTATTTTTGATATTGGTCGTTATATTAACATTATATTGTTTTTGCTATGAGTCGTTATATTAACATTATTTTGTTTATGATATTGGTCGTTATATTAACATTATATTGTTTTTGCTATGAGTCGTTATATTAACATTATTTTGCTTTTGCTATGAGTCGTTATATTAACATTATTTTGTTTTTGCTATTGGTAGTTACATTAACATTAGTTTTTTTTGCTATTGGTCGCTCTATTAACATCATTTTGTTTTTTGCTATTGGTCGTTATATTACCATTATTTTGTTTTTGCTATTGGTCGTTATATTTATATTAGTATGTTTATGCTATTTTTCGTTATATTAACATTATTTTGTTTTTGTTATTGGTCGTTATATTAACGTTATTTTGTTTTTGCTATTTTTTGTTATATTAACATAATTTTGTGTTTGAAATTGGTTGTTATATTAACATTATTTTGTTTTTACTATTGGTCGTTATATTAACATTAGATTGTTTTTGCTATGAGTCGTTCTATTAACATCATTTTGTTTTTGCTATTGGTCGTTATATTAACATAATTTTGTGTTTGCTATTGGTCGTTATATTAACATTATTTTGTTTTTACTATTGGTCGTTATATTAACATAATTTTGTTTTTGCTATTGGTCGTTATATTAACATTATTTTGTTTTTTCTATTGGTCGTTATATTAACATTTTTTTTTGTTTTCATATTAATACAGTCCACTTGTCTAGCGTTATTCAACCAATCTCACTGAAACCAATTGTAAATCTTCATTTATTAGAATAACAAAACGTCTAGGAATTCTTAATAGATCTATTTCAATGGCAACTTACAATTTATTAAGATAAGTTATGTCTTGTTTATATGTATTGAAATCCCTTAAGACCAAATTGGTTTTTTAATAATACTTAATAAACAATCTGTTTCTTTAAGGCTGGTCTGGGCCTCCAGAACCAGCCTAACCCTCGTGGCAGCCATCAACCTGCGCTTGTTGTTATCCCTACCTAGAGTGAAGGGAACTGAATATATCAATGTACACAGCTAATAGGCTCTTTTCATGGAGAATCAGGAGATAGTGAAATGAAACAGGAGAGTATGTATCAGGTCAAGAGAGGGACGAAAAACCCTGGCAAGAAAGAAACCATGCCAGGAAAACCCCACGCTGGTGGCTAGTGATATTTTTTTGCCGGGTCTGAGCCTCCAGAACCCGTCGGGCTAGCATTTACAGTTTGTAAAGTGAGCCATCTATTAGTCATTGAAGGAACAATGCTGTAGGCCTATATCAATTCAATATCACTCATATTCTATAACGTGAAGCTACCTACATTAAACTCTAATAGCGAAACCTTAAACACTGAACAATTTGTAGCCTATTGCTTATAATAATATTAGTTTTAATAGGAATCACGTGATCTTAATTTAGCAGTGCAGGAAAAATATATTTTGTTATTTGTACTTCAATTTTTTGAAGTTCATATTTTATTTTCTCTTCACAAATCATTAAAGTGTAAATTGGGATTTATTTTTGAGTTAATTTAAAAACTAGAAATGCAGAGAGATTAGATCTTTGTATGATACCTTCTCAATTTTATTTTAAACAATTGTTAGAAATATTCCCAAAATTAAAGAAACACTACTATACTTATCTCTTATACTTGTAAAGGCTTTAGTGAGTAGCACTACTATACCTTTCTCTTACACTTGTAGAGGCTTTAGTGAGTAGCACTACTATACCTTTCTCTTACACTTGTAGAGGCTTTAGTGAGTAGCACTACTATACCTTTCTCTTACACTTGTAGAGGCTTTAGTGAGTAGCACTACTATACCTTTCTCTTATACTTAAAGACGTTTTAGTGAGTAGCACTACGATACCATTCTCTTACACTTGTAGAGGTTTTAGTGAGTAGTACTACTATACCTTTCTCTTACACTTGTAGAGGCTTTAGTGAGTAGCACTACTATAACTTTCTCTTATACTTAAAGACGTTTTAGTGAGTAGCACTACGATACCATTCTCTTACACTTGTAGAGGTTTTAGTGGGTAGCACTACGATACCATTCTCTTACACTTGTAGAGGCTTTAGTTAGTAGCACTACTATACCCTTCTCTTATACTTAAAGACGTTTTAGAGGAATGGAATTCAAGAAAAATGCTGGTAAAGGCGCAGTTGCTTAGACTACTGTAAACCTGATTATATTTTTATCTATGTGGGCATTTTTTAATTGTAGCCTACCTAACTCGATCATAATTGGTTAGTTATATTAATTATTTTTGTCTAATTAGGTGCTATAACTTTATATTTTATGTATTGAAACGTTTTCACAAATTAGAGGTTTGCTTTACCAGTATTTAGTTTGTTTTTGAAATGCGGCATGTCACCCTTACAGGTAAGACGTATCACCCTTGATCATGCGGGTTAGACGCCGCGAAGTAATTGTTTTCAAAACAAATTCCACCACTCAAGTGCTATAAGATTAAGGCGTGAGATTTTGTTAGTACTTCATAAATATAGCTAGTCAGTACACAGCATACTTAGTTCTATTTTGTGTGCATCATGGGACTGTGAATATAAATATTTGGAAATGCGCGCTATGTCTCCCGGATTTAGCTTATCTTCTCTCATGAACACTGCCAACTCGCTAAATGCACATTACTTATTTCTCCTCTCATGGGCACTGCTTTCTCGCTAAATTCAGAATATATATGTACATTACGTGTTTCCCTCCGTTGGGCACTGCCTAGTCGCTCCATGTGCATTACGGATTTCTCCTCTCAAGGGCACTGCCTACTCTCTCCATGTACATTACACGTTTCCCTCCGTTGCGCACTACCTAGTCGCTCCATGTGCATTACGTATTTCTCCTCCCATGGGCACTGCCTACTCTTTCCATTTACATTACGTGTTTCCCTCCGTTGGGCATTGCCTAGTCGTTCCACGCACACTACTTATTTCTCTTTATATAGGGACTACAACTGTCTCAAGACACGTTGCGTGTTTTCCTCCCTTGGGCAGTGCCTAGTCCCTCCATGCACACTACGTACTTTTCCTCTCGTAGGCACTGCCTACTGTCTCAAGGCACATTGCGTGTTTCCCTCCGTTGGGCACTGCCACGTCGCTATATGCACATTACATATATCTCTAACCATGCACAATATGTACTACTGTCTCCATGCACAATATGTGTTACCCTCCCTTGGGCACTGCCTAGTCGCTCCATGTCATTACGTATTTTTGTTCCTATGGGCACCGCTTGTACATTACGTGATTTCCCCCCTTTTCCCCTCTCTCCATTAACATTACGTGTTTCATTCCCTTCGACACTGACTAGTCTCTTCATTAAGCACATTACGTGTATCTCTTCTCATAAGCACTGCCTACTCCCTCAATGCACATTACGTGTTGCCTTTACGTGGGCACTGAATAGTCGTACAATGCACACTACGTATATCTCTTCGAATTAGCACTGCTTACTCTCTCCATTTTATCTCCATTACTACTCTCCCTTTGTGCACTGCCTAATCGCTCCATCCACACTACGTACTTCTCTTCCCATGGGCACTACCTACTCTCTCAATGCATGTTATTTATTTCCCTCGCTTGAACTCGGCCTAGTTGCTCCATGCGCAGTACGTTTTTTCCCATGGTCACTGCCTAACGTCTCCAAACACATTACGTGCTTCCCTTCCTTGGACACTGCTTAGTCGCTCCATGCACATTACGAATTTACCTTCCAATGGGCATTGTCTACTCTCTCCATGCATATTACGTGCGTCCCTCGCTTGGACTCGGCCTAGTTGCTCCATGCACATTTCGTATTTTTCTCCCCATGGGCACTGCCTTCTCTCGCCATACACATTTTTGTTTCATTCCCTTGGATATTGCCAAGTCGGCGTATGCACATTATGTATTTCGTTTTGCATTACCACGGTCTACTCTCCCTTATTCGCTGCCTAGTCCTTCCATGTGCATTACGTATTTGTCTTCCCATGGGAACTGCCTACTCTCTTCATGAATATTACGTGTTTCTTTCCCTTGGGCACTAAATAGTCGCCTAATGCACTTTCTATGAATTTCCTCCAAGGGATTCTGCTAATTTGTTCAGAGGCCCATAAGTTGAGCACATTGCTAATGCCTATCAGTTCTAATACTCTGGTGTTTATAATAACCAAACTATCAAGCTCTAGGTAGGTATATATGCATTTCAGACAAAAACACGATTTTGTATAGGCAATGTATAGTTTATAGTAACGATGAAACTATGACCCTACAACAGGTAATAAAATTTAGTAAATGTAATATGAAAAAATATATTCTCTTTCCTAACTAAAACATAAAAAATTAATAATAAATAAACACAATTTCATTAAATAATAAAATCAAATAATAAAAACCCTTCATTTTTACAATGTTTGAAGTTTTACTTATTTCTCTATTCATTACATCGCTGGTCAGGATAAATACAAAGAACAACGTTTCCATGGCAACCCGCGATAATGCAGTTGGATAGAGTTAATTTGGACCACTGCACTAATTACTTTAACTTTAATTTAATTTACCTCCAGCAATTAATTTACAGTCTGTAATTAATTTAATGTCAGGTATTTTTCTACCGTGGAGGCTAATCTTTATGTTTATTTTTTTAATGTGCTAATAAAAAAGAAAAGCTAAAGAATTACACATTAACAAACAAAAGAGTGGCCATATAGGTTTGAACCATATATCTGTATAAATATTCCTCGGAAAGAACTACGTAGACCGAATAAATGTACGGTGCTGATCCATGATAATGACTGACAATGCTGATCCAAGAAATCATTGGAAATGGTATATACACTGGCACTATACACTGTAGCTAGTGTCCGACACTCTGCCTTAAGATACTCTTCCTTCTCTGGCACTTTACACTGTAGCTATTGACCAGCACTCTGCCCAATATACTTTTCCTTCTCTGACACTATACACTGTAGCTACTGTCCTGCACTCTGGCTAAAAATTCTTTTCCTTTTCTGGCACTTTACACTGTAGCTATTGACCAGCACTCTGCCCCAATATACTTCTCCTTCTCTGGCACTATACACTGTAGCTAGTATCCTGCACTCTGCCTCTGGATACTTTTTCTTCTCTGACACTTTACACTCTAGTTATTGACCAGCACTCTGCCCTAATATACTTTTCCTACTCTGACACTATACACTGTAGCTACTGTCCTGCACTCTGGCTAAAACTTCTTTTCCTTTTCTGGCACTTTACACTGTAGCTATTGACCAGCACTCTGCCCCAATATACTTCTCCTTCTCTGGCACTATACACTGTAGCTAGTATCCTGCACTCTGCCTCTGGATACTTTTCCTTCTCTGGCACTCGACACTGTAGCTATTGACCAGCACTCTGCCCCAATATACCTTTCCTTCTCTGACACTATACACTTGTAACGAGCCTTTTTTCCTGGGGTAATTATTTATCAGGGCTTTATTAAAAATATTTGTTAATTACTAATTAACAAATTAATTACCTTACTTACCCAGGGCTCTATCTAGTTCTCCGTTTTCAGCCAGGCATAATAATGTCTTTCTGTAAACGATCTTCTGATATCATTGGAAGGTAGAACTACGTTACTTGAAATGAAATAAGAATTTAAATTTTTAAATTACAAAGTCATACAATTTATTAATCAGTGACAAATTACAAAAGAACAAAAGACAGCAATGTGTCGAGTAATTTACTTTTAATTACTGCTAGTTATTCCATACATTTTAATTACTTATTAACCTTTAAAATTATATTTATATCGACAAAATAGTAACTTAAGTTTTTCCAAATTAATTTTGAATTTTTTATTCAAAGGACAATTTCTACCGTTCATGTGTTAACCGTTTATCATTTAAAGTTCAACTTAGTTAACATTAAAATACATTTTCTTTATTATTATCTAAAACGTACCTGCTTTTGCACATTACTTATTTTTAAAACACTTTAACACATATTAAACATTGCCCATGGCTTTTGGAATCACTAATCACTTAACACATCGCTCTTGCAATTCAGCGCACTTAAACAAAAATGGTATTAACTTTTACTCATTTGAAATACATAAATAATCGCTTCTGACTTCTTCTTTTGTTGCGTTAATAAAATTTGGTACCGGCCTTGACATCTTAAATTTAGAATACTGGAAGCTTATAAATTTCTAGGTTATGTCCGAAAGTGCCATTACGTCCGTCTCGTTCAAAGACTTTTGGAGAACTGGGGCTTCTGAAGGGGATCGCCAACCGAAATCCCACCCTTGGTTATTATTTCGAATATTTCGATTGGTGCATTGGATCTGGCGATATCAGACCATGCTTGCGTCACATGAGGTGATGTCAGTTAATTACCCTGAGTTACTACCTCGTACGATATTTTACATTTTTACCCGCTAGGAGTGCTACTATCTATGCTAGCTTCACAATGAGCATGAATAAAACAAAAATTTTCTTTTATATTTGGAAGATATAATTATTAAATATATAAATGAATTTATATGTAACACCTTATTTTTAAGAGCGTTACACACTGTAGCTACTGTCTTGCACTCTAGCTAAAAATTCTTTTCCTTCTCTGGCACTTTCACTTTAGCTATTGTCCATCAC
>JBAIZL010000001.1:281330924-281383424 GCA_036971475.1 Prosapia bicincta
TATATACATTTGTTTATATTTAGATAATAATTAAGAAGACTCTTTAGTTTAATAAAATCCAAAACTAACACAAGGTAAGTTTATATTCTATATAAATAAGAATTAATGTAATTTAAAATATAAAACGTGTTTAATGTAATTCGTATCTCTGATTGTGTAGATTTTTTGAGTTCCATAGTTACAAATAATGTTTAAAATCTTTTTTTAGGCCACATCTAAAGTACATGGGGTTTAATTTTTAAAATCTCCATCGTTTTCCAGTTTTTTTCAAAACTATTTTTCTGGTTATTTCTCTTAAAAAGGCGGAAATATTCTTTAATAACTTGAAAAGGTATTTGGAAGCTTTTTAAAAATCGAATTCTCAATTAATAAATGTCTTATGAAATTTGTTTTCCCACACAAAAACCCATTTATTGACCCACAAATTTAAATACTTCCATTCAACGTCTCCATCCCTAAACGTTGGTGTGTGTGTGTGTGTGTGTGTGTGTGTGTGTGTGTGTGTATTAATTTACTTATGAAATGGAGGAAAATAATAAGATCAACTTTCTAGATATAACAATTATAAGACATATTAATGAATTTGAATTTAACATATATCGTAAACCGACACAAACTAACCAAATTATACCTAATAATTCTAACCATCCGTATAATCAAAAAATGGCTGCATTATACAATTTATTATATAGATTACATAAAATACCTATGAATAATGAAAACAAGATAAGAGAGAAAAACATTATCTATCAAATTGCAATTGAGAATGGTTATAAAAAGAAAACTGTTGATAAACTTAATTATAATATTTTAAAGAAACAAAATAATAATTTAATTTACAAAAATAATGATGAAAATGTCATATGGACTTCATTTACATTTTTTGGTAATGAAGTAAAAAATATCACAAAATTGTTTAAAGGTAGCAACATAAAATTCGCTTATAATACTAATAATAAATTAATAAATATAATGAATAATAATAATATTATTAATATGCATGAAAAAAACGGTGTATATAAATTAGAATGTGATTATTGTAATAAAGTTTATATAGGACAAACTAAGAAAAAACTTAAAGATAGATATAAAGAACATTTTAATGCATATAAAAAGCCAGAAATTTATAAATCAAATTTTGCTAGTCATTGTATTAATAATAATCACTTATTTCCTAATATAGATAATATGATACTTATAAAAGAAATTAACAAAGGCCTGAGAATGAATATTTATGAAGCTTTAGAAATACATAAATATAATACTAATAATGAGTTGATAAATGAACAAATACAAGTAAAATCTAAATTCGATAATATATTCAGTGTTTGTAATGTTAGGGCAGCAAAATAAAAAAAATTTTAACAACATTGTAATTGATTTGGCATAACTATTTATTTGATCTAATTTGCACATATGTTAATTTTAATTGTTTAATATTCCTGATGATGTTGGTACTGTTAGCCAACGAAAAAAAAAAAAAAATGAATTGTAAATTCAAATATAATTCTTGTATTTGTATTTTGACTTTTGTTCTTTATTAATACACAAGAAAACATATTGCGATATTTATATATATATATATATATATATATATATATATATATTTATTGATATTTTACTTTGTCCATTATTATTATTGCACTTAGTGGTGGATAAAAGTATTTACAATAGTAATATATCAACTTCATATATATATATATATATATATATATATATATATATATATATATATATATATATATATATATATATGCTCTACAGACATCTCCTTTGTAGAGTATGTCAATGCAGAAGTGTTGACAGAACTTTCTGAGTAAGACATTTTAGCAGACGTGGAAAACAAAAGCGTAGACATTGCGTGCCATGCTGTCACCGTGCCATTCACCAGGAATCTCAACCAGTATTTCTTAGCCATGTAACTGATATCTTTGTAACTCTTTGCAAAATAGTTCTGAGAACAGTCCATGGCAGGATAGATTGTATAAAACCTTACTATTTATAGTAAATGCCGTAGCAACAATTATAAAGTTAGTTTTTATGAATAAGCATTCTGTCTAGAGATGACTACAACAATTGATGTGCATGTCCATATGATCAAAGTTAATTTTTTGCTCTTCAGTGTATTTTGTATACCACAGCTATGCAGGTAATGTATTAGGTAAATCCGAGACATCGGTTTCATTTCCTTTACACTATGTTGTACCTATAACTATTAGTTCTCAATAGGTTTGTGTTCGGTTGCCGTAAGAAGCCAAGACAAATATGTACAAATTTTGTATGAAAATTTCAAAATATATACTTTTTATAAGTATTAATTAACCTCTGCTGATTGAATTATTCGAGGTCATGCCTAAGAGGTAATTCGTCGTGTCAATTGATTCACGGCAACTTAATTGTGTTGTGCTGAATCAATTGATTAGACATGGACGTGCTTATCGGAAGCATGGAGAGTATAATACATTAACAATGGCGGAACACACTAAACATTCGACAGTCTTAGTTTTTATAACGCAAAGACGAGAATCCGACCTCCGCATGTCCGCAAAACACATTTCGTAGGATGAGATAGGAAACGATAGGTTAACAGGGCGTCTAACCAAGGGCGTACCCAGATTGAAAGCTGGGGGGGGGGGCAAACCATGGTCATTCAGGTTGTAACTTTTTAGCACGGAAAAGGTGGATGAAAACAACATTTTAAGAAAATTATGTATAATTATAACAGTGCTTCATCAACTATGTTATTACAATTTTTACTTGAAAAAAAATCATTTTATTCTAGTTACATGTCTTATAGGGCCTACTAGTAGACCTATCGTTTTTCTTAGATTTGTAGTAAACTTGTTCGAAAACTCTTGTATTAATCCAATCCTGATTTTCCTTAAAGAATTTCCGATGGATGCTCATCAAACACGACACACTCAATCTGTCCTCTCCCATTGAACTTCTCAGTCAGGTTTTTACCCTTCGAAGGGTACTGAAAGATCGTTCAACAGTAACTGTAGTGAATGGCAATGCACTCAAAATGAGAAGTGCGTGCCTCGTTGCAGGGGAAAATTATTATCCTCCTTCAAAAGCGTAGCCATTTCAATATCCTTTAATTTGTCTCCTGCTAAATCCTTCCTTCTCCACAGATTATATCCTAAATTTATTATAATTTTGCTTCCAGGGGAGCAGCTGCCCCTTGCTGGGTGAGCCCATGCGTCTAACTCACTCTTTTTGGAACGCAGAAGAAGCACTCATTACCTTAGGTCTATAAAAGGAACGGAGTCCGACGATTAAAGGACTGATACAGCAACTGTGTTCGTTTTCACTTAAAAGTTATGAACGTCTAATTAATTTCCAAACGATATTTAATATTTATTCAGGAATTTGTAATCCGTCGCACTGAAGCATTCGAGGAACGTAACTAGAGCTAAGAACTAGCTTCGCGCATGCGTACATGGAAAATCCGTAACGAAGAAGAAAACCTCTCGGCCTAATTGTGTTACTTGCCGCAGTAAATACACCCGCATATTTAAAGAAGTGATAGAATACACCAGCGCGAACTCACCGGGGCTGGATTTGTGTTTGTCCAACCGTGCTATGTAACCCTGTGCTACACAACTCGCTCATCTGTTTGGCGAAGTACAATGAAGTTTCCATAACTTCTTTTAGCAGAAAACTTTTAATGTTTTTATTAGATTAATATTTTTTTAAATAAAACATTGAAATATAACTATTATTGTTTTTAATGAATTTCTTTTTCTAAATACTGTATACAGTTTAAAATACATCTATATTATATTTACTGAAATTTATATTACAAGTGAAATTACGAGGCATTCCTATATTTAAAAGTAATCAAATTAATTCGAATCATTTATTGTGGTTATATAATAACATATAATACAAAAAACCTTTAACGACAATTTTTGAAATTTTGACCTGATGTGCATTTCGGTTACCTCAGTAGCATGATACACGGCACTATATTAAGCTAGTTTTTATGTTGTGCCATAACTCTGAGGATGGTTGATTGGGAACCAATAATTACGTCAGGTTAGAATACGAATATTTGTGATTAGAGGTTTTTTGTGCATTATTTAAAAAATGTTTTATATTGTTTTTTGTTTTCTTTCGTCTTTTTTTCAAACATTTTAACAGCCCATACTTATGAGGGCCACTTAATATGTCGTGATGAGACCGGTTGTGGCGTGTGGGTCGTGGTAGGACAGGATGTGGCCGCTGGTCGTGGTTTGGCCAGGGCAGTGTTAAAGATACAGTAGTCCGTCTCTATGTCCACTGATAGACCCTACTTATCGCATTCCACTTTGACCATAGAACAGATTTATAATCCCGTAGCCCAGTTATAGGAATAAATCTGCTAAACCTTGATAAGCAGTAATCGATTTGCAGACAGTTCTATTTAATGGTTCAGCGCCGCCCCGCCGTGTCGTGACTACACAAAGCGGTTTAGGATACTTCTCTCTGCCATGACCGATCCATTATCTACGTAGGAGAGAAAACTCTGAGCACGTGTGACCTTGGATTAAAATTAATGTCAGCTTATGTGTAAACACACGTGCCGACAGAGTGCGTTGAATCTCCTTTGCATTATTCTACCATACCAAGTTATTTTTATTCTTAATATCAAAGGTTATAATTGGTTTGTGAGTTAACTTACCATGTTACGTCCGAGTAAGTAAAATTAACTGATTACCTTATTTACCTTTGGATCTTTTTCTATTTCGTATTTCGTATGAAAAGTAATTTTTTATTCGGGATCCGGCTGTTTGTGTTTGGTTCGTTACTAAGATATAAACCGTATACAAAGCAACTTTAGTACACAGAGGCTAAAATGATTATTTTTGCAACGAACTAAAACAGAAAACTGAAATTACTAGTAATAGTTGTGTGTGTGTGTGTGTGTGTGTGTGTGTGTGTATATGTGTGTGTGTGTATTATGTGTGTGTGTGTGTGTGTGTGTGTGTGTGTGTGTGTGTTTGTGTGTGTGTGTGTGTGTGTGTGTGTGTGTGTGTGTGTGTGTGTGTGTGTGTGTATGTGTGTGAGTGTGTGTATGTGTGTTTGTGTTTGTGTGTGTGTGTTTGTGTGTGTGTGTGTGTGTTTGTGTTTGTGTGTGTGTGTTTGTGTTTGTGTGTGTGTGTGTGTGTGTGTGTGTGTGTTTGTGTTTGTGTTTGTGTGTGTGTTAGTGTTCATGCGGTGATGTAGGAATGTTTGATCGGACATAAGACTTTAGATCACCGGTGCTATAACTCTGTTCACGGCGCAAATCCACGTCAAATGAAGCGGTCGGAGCTCGTGTGGGTGCTGGCATCCCCAAATAACATTTACCGACGATTTGGCGAGCAGATCAATATCACAACTTGATCACATAAAACTACCTCGGTGAAGGTGAATATTCAAATCAAATTGTATAATGCGAGAAACAGATAGAATCAATCTTTGATGTGGGTTGTGTGTCGTCAAATTGGAGGTCAGTTGCTGCAGAGCCTTTTGAGCGTTTGAAGCGTACACAAACCGACGAACCATTTCTATGTTTAAAGACTATGTTTATATATAATTATTTATTATAAGATTTGCCCAATTATAAATTAATGTATTACTACCTGATAAAAAAATATTTAATAACAACATTTTAACCTTTTAATATAGGGCTACAATAAATAAAGAAACATAACCTATGTGTTGAATCAGCTGTTCTACAACAATACCTATAACATAAAATCAGCTGTTATATGAAATAATATGTTATCACTTAATTTAAGCTACAATATGAAAGCATCTTGTGACGGAGGAGTTGATTTTTCTCACGTGCTAAACACACGGTGATACCCAGCGAAATGTATTCACTTTAAAAATAAAAATAAATTAGTTTGTGACCTTAATGATGCTAACATGCAGTTGTCAGGCGCGATTTCTTATATCTTGTATTACTTCAGTGGCATGTAGAAAATTTTGAAATAGATAAACCTGTTATCATGGAATTAGACTTTTTAATAACCTAAACAACCAATTTCCTCGACTAATTGAAATTGCAAAATAATCAGCAATTATCTCGTGCAAATTTATATAACCAACAATTAACGAACAGCAATTATCCTAATGACGGGTAATTTGTCGGTTTCCTTTCACAATATAGGCTACAACTAATAATGTAAAGTGTCCAAGTGGAGGCCGACCGCAAGATTTGACAAAACGACAATGTTCCCGAAGACTTAACTTCGTATAAGATCGGTTAAATCCGTTTCTACACGACTTAATACTGACGTGAAACAGAAGATATCCTAAGCTGCAGTTGTTGGTTGCCTACACAACAGGAGTACACGAAATCATACGTAATGCTTGCTCCAGCTTTTACTTACGCAAAAAGGAGGAAACCTCACTGCAAGACATAAAAACACACATACACCAACATTGAGAGAAACCTAGAAATTCCATTCTTCAATAAAAGCAATAAACTAAACACAACAGAAAATTTCGAAGCATACAAACACCACGAAAAGCTACCAACAAAATAATAAACGATAAAACACACTCGCAATCAAACACTATAATCGAACACATAATTCAAAGAATATATCCAGAACAACAACCACAGCAAAACACCACAGATTCACAATAAGATAACACACCTGAGCAGACAGTGTTGTCCGGGAGAGAAAATTTGTCTTTATTTTACAAACATTTTTTCGCACCTATGAAAGGCATTATCATACCTATCAAAAAAAACTAGAAAACATTAAATCTATTTGTACGAGCACGGACGATATTTTGCGGTAAAGTATTGCACTTTCCTTCCATTGGCTGTATTGGCGTCACGTGCCCTAGTAACAGAATGCCTGTCGTTATGCCATGTGCGTTCATGATCAAGCCTTACTAAGCATCTTCATTCATCTAATCCACATACGTTTCTACAACTTAATATTGTCAGAGTATAAAGTCCAAATATCCTATTGCCTTAAGTAGTTGTGCGACAAATTTAGAGAATATGTTTTCTTAAAGTTTTTGATACTTTCGTATTATTTAACCCTGCAATTGCCCGGCCAAAAACCATTAATGTCTTTATTTAAGAGTAATTACTTTAAAAGTTACAAGAAGCAATAGAGATCATAGTAGCGAAATTATAATTAATAAACCATTATAAACCTTGATTACACAACCTTTATGTACATTTCGCTAACACAAATATCATCACTAGAAGGTTACAAGTATTCAACCTTCTGAAGGTATATTTGTAACCTTCTGATGATGGTATCTTTGTTAGCGAAATGTACATAAAGGTTATGTAAATATTTGTAGCCAGGGTTTATAATTGTTAACTTAAAATTTTAATTAACTTATTCAGTTTTTCTGTAAAGTACAAATTGGTGCATTTCGTTTGTTTTACGAACAAAGGTATTTTCAAAAACCTTTTTCATATTGTTGGTAAATGAGCAACATTAACTATCAGGCAATTTAAAATTAACTAAATAAAAAATAGAACAATACTGTTTCGTAGAGTTACGTGAATCTTGTATGTGGGGTGAAACAGGGCTCCGCTCGTTCTGATACGGAGAGTTGGTGGTTATACTTCTGGAAAACAGTGTTTGGAGGAGGCTATACTTCCGGCCACACACCATGTTGCTACACATGCAGCTAAAAATGTGTGATACTATCTTTTCGTTTTCTTTCTGGTTTTTGTTGCACAAATATAAGGGGATATTTGAGACAGCCTTAAGCTGTAGTCGCGGCTAAAATGTTGACTTATTATATGTTAACGAGTTCTTGAACTCATTTCGAACTTAACCTTCTTCAGTAACGGTAGAGTACTGCTAGTAACGGTAACCAAGCTGCCGACTGCAGAAACCAGTGAAATGGTTGTAGAGTTGAGTACAAACCCCAGTATGGAGATTGCATACTCGAACAACTGGGCTAATCTCCCAGATGTTTCGGGACATATGAGTATCGAGTGCGTGGTCAAAGAACCTGTCTTGGAGATGGGCAGTGACCACCTTACTCGGACGTTTGCACCTGACCATGCCCACCAAACTATGATGGAATGGTCAGGGTCAGTAACATCGGGAGCTCAGATCTGGTACACAGATGGCTCCAAGATGGACTTCGGCACTGGAGGGGGGTATATTGTAAAAACCCAAGGGTAAAACTAGTTTTTTCCTTGGGGAGGCATACCTCTGTCTTTCAGGTCGAAATATATGCTATAAATGTCTGTCTGGGAGAGATGGCGAGAAGGGGAATACACAGGACCCGGATTGCTACTTTCTCTGACAGTCAGGCAGCAATTAAGGCACTAAACGGACATGTGGTCACCTTGGCCATAGTCAGGGAGTGCCTAAATAACCTAGAAGCCCTGGCAAGGCACAATAAAATCAAGATAGGTTGGGTGCCAGGGCATAGGGGAATATTTGGAAATGAAACCGCAGATGCACTGGCCAGAGAGGTGTCTTCAACTCCCCTAATTGGACCGGAGCCGGCGGTAGGTATTTCCAAATCCATGGCCAAGTTTGCAGTGCGAAGGTGGATGACTGAAAGATACTGTGAGCACTGGGTCAGGGCTGAAGGAATGAGACACAGTAAGCTAACCCTTAGGAAACCTTCCTTTGGGCTGCAGGAGAGTCTCATCTATCTGTCTAGGCAGGAATTGAGGATAGCCACAGGTCTACTCACGGAACACTGTGGACTAAGGAAACATCTACATAATACGGGTATCTTCAAAGATGAACCAGTGTGCAGATTATGCGGGCAAGAACTGGAGACCGCCACACACATCATTTATAGATGTGAAGCACTTGCCGAGAGCCACTTCAACCGCTTTGGTGATAGCACAGCTCTGGAAGAGGATGCTGAAGGTAAAACACTAGTCAGGAAACTTCTAAACCTGGTAAGAGGGAAGGGGCTCTTTGACTAGATCAGGGAGGTAAGTACAATATACCTAAGGTAGCAGTGCTTCGGGCAGTTTAAACCCGCTCCCAAGTTAATTAAAAAAAAAAGATAGAGTAGAAGGGGGAGAAGCGACGCGTCGTCCATATCCCGAGTGCTGTGTTTCGATCGACTGAAGAGTTAACACGTTCTCAGATTGCGCAGAGCCGTAACAATCGCCACTTATACGACGATCAAAGGTAACATGACTACAATGGCGGCGTTTTCATGCAATCAGGATCGCAGTGATGCCATTCGAAGCGACAACTACAAAGCAAAATTAACCTAATGACAGACGTAGTATTGTTAGTCTTGGGGGATTGTGGCTTTTTGTTTGAGCTTGCAGTGTTCCCAGTAGGCGAAATTGGGGGAAATATTTTTATATTTTAGTTTAATAATAGATTACAATGCGACAGTCGGCAGGGCTGGCGGACAGAAATGGATTTTTCATTTGAAGTGTATTAAATTGAGCATTTAATAGAATCTAGCTAGTTTAGTTAATAATAAAGGTATGTAGTTAACCGAAAACCCTTATTAGAAACAAATTTAATGAATTTAGTTGCAGTTTTAAATTTGTAATAGTGTCACTGATGATGATGACATAAGTCATTGAAACGCATTTGGCAATAATGTGTATTGTTTTGTGAGTTCGTGTGCAGTTATTCATGTAGCAATAAACCTACATGGTTAAACAGCTGTTCTACAACATAACCTATAATATAAAATCAGCTGTTGTATGAAACCATATGTTATCGGTTAATTTAAACTAAAACATGAAGCACGTCACGTGATGTATTGAAGCGAGACTGGTGAGATGATGTTTTTGCCGTGCATAACATAGGAGTCTAAAAAAGTAGTGTATTCATTTGAGTAACGATAAACCCGGATCTGGTTACACATTGCACTGCACTGTGTTGCTTGTATTGGCCTAAAAATGGCTCCGTCATTGGCCACAGCGTGAACCCTCTTAGCCAAATACTTTACACACTAAAACAGTTCTTGTTGAGCTTCGTAACTAAGTGACACTCAACTGAATGTTATGTGTTCGAGACATGACGTGGCGCATCTTCCTTCTATATCTTGTATTTTTTCTTCATGCGTCAGCCCTTATTACTTTTTCGTGACAAAATATTTCTATACTTGTTTTGCTTTACCGAAACATATTTTCATCTGGTAAATAATTTTATTGCGATAAATCAAAACCTTATTTATTAACGTTTAATAAAAATGTTTTTTTAAAAGAAAATGCTATATTGAATGGTTGTATTTACAGTTGGATTAGCCAAAGCGTAGCCTACACACTGTTCACGTAGCTCGGCTGGAAACGGCAGCGTCCCCCCCCCCCAGCACTATATAGGTTCGGCTAGGATAGGATTATGTAATGTCCCTCACACTCGCTCAGTGCAGAGAGACTGGGTCAAGCACAACCAGTCCCGGCGCCCATCTGTCTGTCGTACTGCCTTGGCCCTTGAATCAGGTGATTGTCTGCATCAAGTCACTTCCTACTCTAACAGCTGACCATTTTGTTTATGTAACGCTATTCAACGTACGTGACACGAGTGTCGTAGTGCTACAAACGTTTCTCAAATAACTTTTAAAGGCTTCAATCGTGCTTTTGAAGCAGCGAGCTATAATACAAGTTGAGATATACAGCATGCCTCTGATATCTTCATGTCCTCGACTTGGACTGTTTTCTAACCATAGAATACTTTGACTTTGAACAGAAACTTGTAGAAAAGAAATATTTCTCAAATTTGTGCCAAACTATAAGACCGGAAACCATTATTCGGAAGTTAATATTTTTTTGAAATAGAAATTCTCAAGTATTAAACGATTTATTTCATGTTTACCTTGGGTCAAGAGTTTACACTTATAGGCTACATCGTAACATATAACAATAAACAAATACTGTCTGTAGTAATTTTGATAATTTTCTACATTTCCGCTGGCATAAATATTCTTATTTAGAGTGTCATAAATACCTGTCATTCTTAACATCGTCACCCTCGCCGTTGGCGCGTTTTAGAGTATTCCATCTGTCAGAACTTTTTATGAACTGTTCATAAAAAGTTCTGACAGATGAAGGACCTCCGAAACGCGTCAACGGCGAGTGTGACGATGTTGGGAATGACAGGTATTTATGACACTCTAAATAAGACTGTCTGTAGTAGCACTTAACTTTTGTTTCAGTTAGGGCAACCTATTCTGAGAGACATTTACTTAGTTAGGAAGATGATGTAATGCGGGATCTAAGTTTTTTTTTTAACTTAAAAGGAGCCGGATGACTGACTTTTCAACCTATTTCAAAAATAAAGGAGGTTGTGTATTCGTGTCGTATGTTTTTTTATGTTTGTTCTACGATAACTTTGGAAGTGTTTCACCGATCGAATGGATTGTGCTTGCAAATAAAAAGGGAAACCGTTCCGGTGGTCCGACTGTAGTTACATCCCAATCCATCTGATTTGGAGGCAATAATACGCTATTTTAAATTAATTTTTTTAGTGTTTTTTTTAGTGTTTTTTTTTTAAATAAGGATTATGGATTATGAGATAATTAATAAACAAAATATACAATCACAGCATTTATTGTATGTAGTACTATAACACATGTAAAAACAAAATAAAAAAATAGGTATAAAACTAATAGATTTTCTTATTTCTTGCTTGAGGAAGCTACTTAGAGTGAGCATCATCGGATACTAATGAACGAATTTTCCTCATGAAAGCAGTTTTTTGCTTACATACCCATATTATATTTACATACCAATATAGACCCATGGTCTACCCATATTTATGCAGTAAACTCCCGATTATCCGTGGAATAGGGTGGCCCGGATAACGAATTCCCTGGATAATCCACTATGAACAAAGAATACGCAAAACGATCGATAATCGATTATTATACCACAAGTTACACAAATAATGACCCCGGTTAATGTAATTCACAAATAATCTTCAGAGGACAAAATAAATACAGAAAATAATTTAAAATGTTGATGTATTTGACGGATTATAACATGTACATTTATATGTCTAACTATTTACAATACGTACATAAGTATATGTCAAAAGTAAGTATGTATTTACATATGTAATTTCCTTTACACATAATACTTTCACTTTTTAAGAAAAAAATCTGTCACTTTCGTCTGTTTTTTTGTGAGCATTGATTTAGCTTTAATGTGCGATCTAAGTTTCTTGAGAACCATTTTGTCGCACAGTGTCTACTTGTGTCACGTTTGTCATAAAACCATAAAGATCGTTAATGTATATGACAGACATGGATAATGCATAGGTCATGTCCTAGACTATTTATAGCTGAGATTAGCTGACATTTGTTTACTATCTTATGATACACATTAGGTTTTCGGGCGTCCAAGCATTTTGTCATTGTCTCTTATATACAGTAGTGTGCTCGCCCCTTTTATTTCGCTGGCCCGCGTTGGGATGCTTCCCTTTCAATGTAAAAATTAGTACGTACATATTTAAATATCTATTCCCTTCATCTTAACTTCTATTAAGGCTTATATGTATTTACATCGTAATTCACCGATTGGAAATTTAAACACATGAATCTGATTGGAATAAAAATCGGATATTTGTTAAACAATGGCAGATCCCGGATAATCCGCAAACCGGTTAATCCGCCCACGGATAATCGGGAGTTTACTGTATATAACTTGGTATAACTCTAATGAGATAAGTGAAAATAAATACACTGAACATACGATTTAGTTCATTTACCATAATCAAGATATTTAATAATCCTCTGGTGAAAACGTCATTACTTCACTAACAGATAAATCATTACATATAACTTTACTGTTAATTTTCACTTTATGTTTTATTAATATTTTATGTGTAGAAAAATATTTTTTCTAACAATTATTAGACATATTGCTATTGTATATTTGCCTGAGATCTTTCATTGCATGGTTATCAAAACGTTTATAAATGGAAATGAAAAAATATTTTAAAGATAAGAAATATGTAAGACTTAACAAGAGAATTTCAGGCATATATTACTCAATGAATGAAAAAATATTTTAAAGATAAGAAATATGTAAGACTAAACAAGAGAATTTCAGGCATATATTACTCAATGAATGAAAAAATATTTTAAAGATAAAAAAAATGTAAGACTAAACAAGAGAATTTCAGGCATATATTACTCAATGAATGAAAAAATATTTTAAAGATAAGAAATATGTAAGACTAAACAAGAGAATTTCAGGCATATATTACTCAATGAATGAAAAAATATTTTAAAGATAAGAAATATGTAAGACTAAACAAGAGAATTTCAGGCATATATTACTCAGTATACGTCTGACATACTAATATGTTTATTGTATTCTTCTAGGGCGTATGGTAAATTCGTCATCGGAATTTCTTTATGGATAATATTGGCATATAATCAACGGCACGAAAAAAATTCGATTAAAATAGAATTAGAGATCATGCCTCTAAAAACGAAGAAATTTAAAAAAAAACAAAAAAAGAACCGATTAAAAAAACACCACAAATATATAATTTTTACTTACTAAAAAGTCAAAAATAATTTTCCAAGAGCGAAAACATAATTTATCATAAGCTTACTACACACACAATTTTGAAGTCGGCGCAGAAATCATACCTGCTATTTGCTAATACATCAAATGTATTGCAAACATTTCCGAAATATTCACTTTTTGATTGATTTCCCATGACTAATTAAAGCGAACCATAGAGTCTTCTCACGAAACAAAAATTTCATGAATTCAATATTATGAGAGTATGCGGGACGGTAATTGATTTTTGTTCTCGGCAATATCAGACTTTGTCAGATAGAAATGTGATTGTATATTTTTCGGTCAGATACACAGATTGTGGACAATTCAACCTTCTTTAACTGATTTACACGGAATGTGATTACTGCAGATACTTATAGAAGTAAGAGCTACTATCTCCTTAACCTTTTGTGTCATAAATGTAATGCTCTTATATATATATATATATATATATATATATATATATATATATATCGTAATATGTATTCTTGGGTATTAATAAAGAACTAAGTCAAAATACAAACACAAGAATTATAATATTCGTTTAATATTCCTGATGATGTTGGTACTGTTAGCCAACGAAAAGCTTTTAAAAAAAAATTAAAATTGAATTATAAATTCAATTATAATTCTTGTATTTGTATTTTGACTTAGTTCTTTATATATATAACATAAGTGTATAGACGAAGTGATTGAATATCCCGTGTTTATGTTATAATTTGTCATCTATATGCCAAGGAGCTCCAACATCGTGTAAAATCCCTTTATTTGTCAAGTTCACTCAGACTCAAAGAGAACGTTCAAGTTGTTTGCAATCAGAGTGTTAAACTTGAGGCCATGTATGAATTTCGGAGCGACTTCAAAATTTTGTGGGTATTAAGCTTACGAGAAATTATGTTTTCATTATTGGAAAATATAGTTTTTACCTTTTAGTAAGTAAAAATTATATTCAGGTTTTTTTTAAAGTAGGTTTTTATTTTAAAATTTTTTTTTAGTATTTGTGTTTATTTTCCTGTGCTTTGACCTAACAATGTAACTGTAAAAAGGAATAAATTTCACTTAAAACTAGTTACAAATTAACTTAGGGTAGGATACAAAATGTCTAACAACAAATTACTTGACCTAAAAAGTGCGATTAAGAAATATTTTAAACGTTTCTTATGACTTTTTTGTTTAAATCGTAAATGGGAAGAATATACAAGAATCAATAACAAATTAAGCAAAGCAATAGAACTTGATGCCTAAGCCCATGGTGGATGAAATATTTTCAAGAGCTAAGTGCAATAATAGAAACTCTATACGCATGCGTGGTGCCAATATATCTGGGCCTTGCAAACATTTAGCGAGGCTAGTGTAAATACTTTGAAACTGCTACATGCTATGAGAGAATCAAAACAACGGTCATATCAAAGGGTTAAATGTAAAGCAGTTGTAAGCGACAGAATTGAAGAAGGCAGGTAGTTTATATATATTGTGTAGGTATATAGCAGGAGAAGGAAGTACGGCATGACGGTTACCGGAAAAGCGCGATAAGTAGCTACGTACACGAACACCAAGCCAAGAATATACACAACTACAATTATATCGCCACAACAGCGGGAATGCGTAGGAGTGTACGAAGAAAAAAAACAGCGAGAGAAAGAACAGACGTTGTGCTAAAACAAAATTACACAAATAACGCATCTTGAATATTTAGACACAACTTAATCGTTTATAAGAAATATCGATATCGAGAAACCAACTATGAGCTAACACCGATCAGAATAAAACAAAACGTAACGGACAACCGTATAAATAGAGTGAGAATAAAGATAGAATAACAAAACAATTATATACTTACACTATGCAGTAATCTTTAAATTGCAATGGTTAAATTTAGAATAGAAGAAAAACAGGCCAATTACCTACATGTAAAGACAGATAAAAAAGCAAACATTTTGCATTCAAAGCACACATTCAAATTAAACCTTTAATTAAGGTTATGTTTTAGGTTTTTATTGCGTACTTTCCTCTCAATATCGTCCTGCGCTGCGTTTCCTCGGCTGCCACTATGACGTTAAATCACATACTCAGCGCCGTGTCTTGTCTGTTCGAGCCTGCAATGTAATTAAACCTTTTCAGCCAGGGTTACTAAAATATTTTTTATATAAATACTGCTTTTCTGAACAGTATGTTTACTTAAAGTTTTGAATCGCCTTAATAATAATTATAAATAATATTGCTTTAAAGTAAAACTATTTTAAATACGATTAATTTAGCTGTAATCCAGACTCCACACTTTCCCTAATGTTGGCTGGTCTACCATTCAAATATTATATTTGTAGTAAGACTTTTTTATATTAAACGGTGTGAGAGAGGTTTTAAAAATCTCGTATTTAGAACGAAGAGTCTGACCTTTCGACATTGAAAAGTAAATTTTATCAGCTTAAATTTGCTGTGACTTGCAGAGTACACGTTTAAATTGAATTTAATGCAAGCATGGTCAATATGTTCCATAATAAACTCTGTTACGTTCAGCTCCAACACTTTACTGAAAAGTTGTGCAAGGGTAGACTTGTACAAGAATTGTAACCAATATGATTGTTACAGTTTATAGGATTTCCATCGCGCATCGTGAATATATTAAAAGTACATTTTATCAGCTTAAATTTGCTTTGACGTGCAGAATACTTGGTTAAATTGAATTTAATGCAAACATGGCCAGCATGTTCCATAATAAACACATTTACCTTCAGCTCCAACCCTTTACTGAAATGTTATGCAAGGGTAGACTTGTACAAGAATTGTAACCAATGTGATTGCTGTACTTTATAGCATTTCCGCGCATAGTGAGGATATCAAAAGTAAACTTTAATAAAAGCAGGATTTTTAAAAGATTGTCATTTTTCTTAACTAAAAATATTTTATTCTATAAAAAATATTGACAAAATTTAATAGATTTAAAAAACCACATTGATTGTTCCTTTAAAAATAACATTTTACCATTAAATCGTTACGAAATGATGTACAACATTAATGGTGAAGTAAGTTTTTTGTAGAGACCATATATTTTCAGAAGGGCAGTGTCACTGAAGATAGTAATAATTATACGCGTTTCGTAAATTCACATCCTTCTTCAGCCGGCTTCTGGTTTCCTAATCACAGATGTGAGAAACCTTCACGCCGGTCGACATACATCTGTTCACTGCTTTTAAGTATACTCTGAGCTTATGCGGTTCCAGGAGTGTTTTTTTGGTGCGAAACAGTTGTCGCGGCCTTGACTAGCACTGGTCGACTTTGGTCATAACCTCAAACACAGGTTCAGCCTTGGCTTGTAAGATTAACGAGATGTAGTATTTGTAATCTAGGCTAATTACTTTAAAGATAAATGTATAGAATGGGAAATCCGTGCTTTCGTTCATGGATAACGGCTGCATAGCATAGGACTAACGTATAATATAAATTTTGTTGCTATTTACACTGTAAGGCTAAGATCAAGAAAACTGGAATGCATGTAAGTGTATGATGAGTATAAACTTAGCAACAGTGTGGGTTTTCTACCCGTTAGTTAGATTTACCAACGAGATGGAAAAATTCATACCAGTTTCCCGAAAAGCTGAGTAATAAAGCTATTGCATAAATTTAGAAACCTCAGCACATTGCGAATCTGTCAGCCGCGATGCCGCTATAGTTAGATCCACCAACGAAATGGAAAAATTCATACCAGTTTCCCGAAAAGCTGAGTAATAAAGCTATTGCATAAATTTAGAAAAACCCACGCGGTGCCAGACTGTGGGCAGCGATTCCGTTACAGTTAGATCCACCAACAAAATGGAACAATTCAGATCAGCAACCCGATAAGCTAAGTAATAAGGCCAATGCATAAATTTAGAAAAACGTTCGCGGTGACAGTCTCTCTGCATTGATTACGTTATAGTTAGATCCCCCAACGAGATGGTACATTTCAGACCAGCTTTCCGATAAGCTAAGTAATAATGATAATCCATAAAGTTGGAAACTTGCGCACGGCACCAGTCTGAGAGCAGTAATTCCATTACAGTTAGATCCACCAACGAGATTGAACAATTCAGACCAGCTTCCCGATAAGTTTAGTAATAAAGCCAATGCATAAATTTAGAAAAACGTTCGCGGTGACAGTCTCTCTGCAGCGATGCCGCTATAGTTAGATCCCCCAACGAGATGGTACATTTCAGACCAGCTTTCCGATAAGCTAAGTAATAATGATAATCCATAAAGTTGGAAACTTGCGCACGGCACCAGTCTGAGAGCAGTAATTCCATTACAGTTAGATCCACCAACGAGATTGAACAATTCAGACCAGCTTCCCGATAAGTTTAGTAATAAAGCCAATGCATAAATTTAGAAAAACGTTCGCGGTGACAGTCTCTCTGCAGCGATGCGGCTATAGTTAGATCCCCCAACGAGATGGTACATTTCAGACCAGCTTTCCGATAAGCTAAGTAATAATGATAATCCATAAAGTTGGAAACTTGCGCACGGCACCAGTCTGAGAGCAGTAATTCCATTACAGTTAGATCCACCAACGAGATTGAACAATTCAGACCAGCTTCCCGATAAGTTTAGTAATAAAGCCAATGGATAAATTTAGAAAAACGTTCGCGGTGACAGTCTCTCTGCAGCGATGCCGCTATAGTTAGATCCCCCAACGAGATGGTACATTTCAGACCAGCTTTCCGATAAGCTAAGTAATAATGATAATCCATAAAGTTGGAAACTTGGGCACGGCACCAGTCTGAGAGCAGTAATTCCATTACAGTTAGATCCACCAACGAGATTGAACAATTCAGACCAGCTTCCCGATAAGTTTAGTAATAAAGCCAATGCATAAATTTAGAAAAACGTTCGCGGTGACAGTCTCTCTGCGGCGATGCCGTAACAGTTAGATCCACCATGGAGATTGAACAATTTAGCTCAGCTTCCCAATAAGCTAAGTAATAAAGCTAATGCATAAAGTTAGAAACCTGCGCAAGGCGCCAGTCTGTGGGCAGCGATTGCGTTACATAAAGTTATAAACCTGCGCGTAATAAAAAAAACAGCTGTTGTATAATATTACATGTCATATTATTTAATTTAAACACACCTACCTTTTTCTCAAAATATTAAAAATTACTGTTCGATATGATTGAAACAGAACCTTTAAACATCGTCTAAGTGCACACAAAAACTGCTGTTAGAACTCACGAGCGCAATTACAAGCCTCGCGTTTGGTTTTCAATAATTCTACTGGAAAATCAGTTCACCTTTGGAAATCTAATGGAAAATGTTATGACCCAAACTGAATGCTTTCTTTCCATTTGGAAAAAGTGTCAGACGTGCGTAAAATCGTTTCCCCTTCAACGAGTTTAAGTATTTTGTTCGATTGACATAGAGTAGCGACCCTTCCCGGTTTGAAACTGACATAATAATCGATATTTATATTGCATAAAATCCGTGTTCATTCTGCCTCATTTCCCTACTCACTACTCGTAAACTCTTACTTATTATAACCTCTCCCTGATATCGCGTATACTATTGTCATGGTACGAGAGTATGGCTCGAATAATATACGTAAGTTGATACGTTGCATTAGTATTGTTTAATCATTTGATTGATTTCAAATTAATACTTCGTGCCAAACAAGATACATAGTGCAGATTGCGCAGATGAATACGGTGGAACTGTGACCTGACACCTGTGTCTCTCATTACACATCTGCTACAACATAATTAGAAATCTCATAAGCAACATTATCTACATGTTCCCTGCTGTATTCTATCAACATAAATTCAACTTTAAATCTAAAATACACAATTTCTTAGAAAAACGCTATTTTACATCTCTTGCCATTTGATTTGCAGGTCGGTTTCGCTAAAAATTAAATGAAAGAGAAATAAGATGGGAAGGAAGCAAGGCGGAAGAGATAAAGACATATAACAAGGAGAGAAAATGGGACAGAAAAAGTAAGAGGGAAAGAAGTGGAAAGACATAAAGAGAGAGAGCAAAAGAGAGAAGGTTAGAAAAGGGGACAGGGAAATCGTTAAAAAGAGAGAGATAGATAGAGAGAGAGAGAGAGAGAGAGAGAGAGAGAGAACGAAACCTAAATTGGAGGGAGAGAGAGAAATATTCGAAATTTGGGATTTTTAGTTTTTACTGTAATTAGTAAAATTAGAAGCGTGTCTATATTGCATAAAACATTGCATTAGAAAAATATGAGAATGAAGTTTGGAAAGCATATAAACAAGGACTTAACAACTAAGAATTATTTATAGTAAAAAACTGAAACGGACAGAAATATCCAATACAAATGTGTACTTCACTTATGTTCACAATAGAATCAGGTATTACTTTTCAATTATAAAAAAATTAAAGGTAAAAATGTTTCTCAGCACATTGTGTTCCAATGAGTTCATCGATTATAGATTACAAAAGCTTAGTGTAAAATGGTCTAGGAATATAAATTTATTTAAAAAAATAACAGATTTATTTCTTTTATTAAAAAAATTGTAATTAAAATTTCCCTAACCGTAACGCACTAGTTTTATAATTGTAAAACAAATAGTATTATTAAATTTAGGGGATATGACACTTAGTTGGAAAACGTCAATTTGTGGTTAGCTCTGCATTCAGTCACAACATAAATCCGATTCACAGGTATGTTATTACCGCCCTCTAGCTACGTCAGAGGGACGCGAATCCGTAACTTTTGCGTAATTAATCTGATTGGAGACAATACGCACTACACAAGGGGTGCCAAGTCAACAATACGGTAGCCCAACCATATGAGTTTGGCTGCTACTAATTTGTTTGTACATTGTGTGTGTGTTTGGAAACATTGAAGGCAGATTTATTTCGGCAAATAATGCTGAACTCTCTTCGAAATTTAGGACAAAGCTTCCTGCGTTTGTTAAAATGTAATTACATTTAAAAGCGAATCAAATATTTGAATAAAAATGTAATTTAACTTGATAGATTGGTTTGCTATTGGCTTTAATAATTTTTGTCCCTCAACATTTGAATCTTAAAAAAATAAAAGCCACGACGAAAACTTTATTATTTTATATTATTATAATGTATTTATTTATATTATATGGTTCTAAACTAACAATTTTATTTGCAGTTAATATGTTTTTAGTAAAACTCAAAACAAAAATCTATTTACGATATATGTTTGAAGAAAATGTTGGTCTAGAGTTCCATTAAAAGCATCTAATATTAGAAATTATTAAAATACGTTAATGACATTATCTACAACCGTGTGGGTTTAAACATTTATTTAATTTAGTAAATAAATTTTACCTTTCTAAAAAATGTTCAAAAAATAATTTTAAAAAATACTTCCTAAAATCTAAAACATCTTCAAAAAATAATTTTTAAAAATACTTCCTATAATCAAAATATCATATGTCAAGATTTGAGTTAAGAAAGACTTATTTCATAGGCTACCATCTAATAAACTAATAAATCTCCTAGAACAATGTCTTAACTCAAGGACGGTATTCCGCAGAACTTCACTTAGAGATATGTCTAACATTATGCTTCAAGGGACCTGGTTTAAGCCTATGTATGCATCACTGATCGTCGTGGAGTAAAAAAGCACTTATAAATTCTTCAGCACAACCTGGGATCGAACTCATGACCTGTCGCTCAGTAGTAAAGTCTGTATTACACCTCTTACTCTAAACCTCATGAAGCCATCAATTTTTGTCTTAAAATACAATTCGTTTGAAGCACTAACTACACGTAAAAATGAATAGGGTCAAAATGTCGGTTTAAGAAGATCCGTAGATATGTATTTCACCCTTTGCTAAATAAGGGCTGAAACAAATTCTAATCCATTACCTATAGACTACATGGAATTCAAGCTTGATATTGGAAACGTGTTCAGAGAAGTGGGAACATTACTCAGAAATCGTTTCCAATTTTAGCGATTAAATAAAAGTTCCGTTTGTAGCATAGAGTCAGTGCCCTTTGTTAGATGTCTCCTCTCCTCTTAAGGGATCCATATCCTCAGCTAACATAGATCACATGTCTTTATTTCTAGCTCATATAACTACACTACAATTAAAATCAGAAAAGTATTTATACAAGTACGGTTTCCATGGAAACCGACATTCTAAACTACAATGTTTCCATCAAGCTGCTTAGTGCTATCTTATTCATAGGGTTTTTGTAACACATGTAAATTTTAAATTTTTTCATCACTATGAAATCTTTTATAGTATGAAATCTACATAATACAGCCGATAGATAACACTACTGTGCTTGGTGCATGTACATACAATCCGCGCCTATCAGTTTGACTTTGATACAGTTCCCAAGTCAATTATATTTGATTAACATTCATTTAAGTATAATGAGGCGAGTAAATGACGACAATTATAAAGTGCAAGAATAGAACATGACATGGAAAATCTAGCCTAGGTAATTAGCGAGGGGCAAATCTTATACGAGTAATTAGAATTACCATCAACATATTTTATTGGAAAATTTCAGACTTTCTGGCAATTACATTACTAGAATTATCCAGAACAATATCTCTTCAAAACATACAAAACACAACTCAAGTATTATTTTAAATTTACACTGTTGCCATATCTCTAGGACACTGTATATGTAGTATGCGCTTCTGTTCGTTAATTAATATGTTATTCACGCTTATTAATTTTCAGTTTCTCAAACATATTTATATTTACACACTGTCATAAATGATATGGCAACGTTGCAATATGTCACCAGTGTAGATGTTTGAAGTCATATAGGGATGTATTGACCGACACAGACTTGTATAAGTCCTGGATTATAAATCTCACAAGTTATGGTGGATCAGATATTTTCCTACTGCGAATATGTTTTAATAGGATACGTCAGCTAGCAATATTTAAAGTACAGAAGAAAAATACTGGTTGAGTTTTACGTACAAATAATTTTGCAGGGATGAAAAGGGTTTTAGGAGCGCAGCCTTTTTCAATATAAATGTTACAATACCTTTGCTGTTGTGATGCTGACATATTACTCAAATCGTCTCTTTGTTTTATGTAATAACTCGTATCTTGCAAAATTTCTTCACAGTGGATGTCGTCCTGCAACATCATTCTAAAGTTACGCAAAGTATTAAACAAAAACTGAGAGAGAAAACGTATAACCCTTTTTTCCGTCTTTCTCTCACCTTGTCTTTCTTTCGCGCTCTCTCTCTCTCTCTCTCATACTGTCTTTTTCTCCCTATCTGTCACATTCTCTTTTACGCTTCCCCTTTTCTCCATAAATCTCATCCCTCTCTCAACATATAACATTCTTACTCACCTTGTCTTTCCTCCCAGCCTCTATATACGTCTCTCTCCTCCCTCCCCCCTCTCTCTCTCTCTCTCACTGTGTGTGGTGTGTGTGTGTGTGTGTGTGTGTGTGTGTGTGTGTGTGTGTGTGTGTGTGTGTGTGTGTGTGTATGTGTGTGTGTGTGTGTGTGTGTGTGTGTGTGTGTGTGTGTGTGTGTGTGTGTGTGTGAGTGTGTGTGTGTGTGTATGTGAGTGTGTCTTTATGTGTTTAGAACATATTGAATCCTTAACGAAAATTCTATCTATTGTTTTACTAATTACATTTAAAGGTTTAACACTGTTTACTAAGTTTAGGACATGAAATTATTATAAACACTCAAATCTTTAAATTAATTTGATTTCTATATTAAACATAAGTAGAATGTTTTACATTATTTTGTAACAGGTAGAGATTAATTAAATACTTATTTTATTTCACTGCTTTAAATATAGAGCATAACAATTGTTTACATTCTGCAAAGGGACTCTTAACATGTTTAATTTATATCTTTATGGTTGTTCTATTACTAAGAATATGTCATAGGAATAAAGGTAAATGCGTGTTACAACAAAGTTGTTTGTAATACAAATAAAATATCATAAGAAGTAAAACAATAGCATTTATGGAGTTCCCAAGGTACGGCCTCTGCGCCCATCTCAAACTTTTAACACGAACAATATTATTTAGCAAAAGAAGGACCAAGTGTAATTCAAAGTCTTTACCGTATAGATCCACAAAGTAGAAACGCGGATTCGCACTAACTTTTGTTTCGCATTGAAGTGAATGCTCATAACAATCAGATATCTACAAGAACCGCAAAAAGTGATCATCATAACATAAAGACGTCATCCCTAGAGATACAGTAACCTGTTTCAGATGGGCAAACACATAAACGCGTGAGCAAACACTGAACCGACGACGTAAGGAGCTTCCGGTGCTGGGTCGGGTTCCCAGCACAGTAATGGCGATTAAACCTAATCTCTCACCAGTTCTGGGTTTGCTGTGAAAGTATAAGCGATGACGTAAGGAGCTTCCGGTGCTGGGTTGGGTTCCCAGCACAGTAATGTCGATTAAACCTAATCTCTCACCTGTTCTGGGTTTGCTGTGAAAGTAGAAGCGATGACGTAAGGAGCTTCCGGTGCTGGGTTGGGTTCCCAGCACAGTAATGGCGATTAAACCTAATCTCTCACCAGTTCTGGGTTAGCTGTGAAAGTAGAAGCGATGACGTAAGGAGCTTCCTATGCCGGGTCGGGTTCCCAGCACAGTAATGGCTATTAAACCTAATCTCTCACCTGTTCTGGGTTTGCTGTGAAAGTATAATCGATGACGTAAGGAGCTTCCAGTGCTGGGTTGGGTTCCCAGCACTGTAATGTCGATTAAACTTAATCTCTCAGCTGTTCTGGGTTTGCTGTGAAATATAAACGATGACGTAAGGAGCTTCCGGTGCTGGGTTGGGTTCCAGGCACAGTAATGTCGATTAAACCTAATCTCTCAAATGTTCTGGGTTTGCTGTGAAAGTATAAGCGATGACGTAAGGAGCTTCCAGTGCTGGGTCGGGTTCCCAGCACTGTAATGTCGATTAAACCTAATCTCTCACCTGTTCTGGGTTTGCTGTGAAATATAAACGATGACGTAAGGAGCTTCCGGTGCTTGGTTGGGTTCCCAGCACAGTAATGTCGATTAAACATAATCTCTCACCTGTTCTGGGTTTGCTGTGAAATATAAGCGATGACGTAAGGAGCTTCCGGTGCTTGGTTGGGTTCCCAACACAGTAATGTCGATTAAACCTAATCTCTCACCTGTTCTGGGTTTGCTGTGAAAGTAGAAGCGATGACGTAAGGAGCTTACCGGTGCTGGGTCGGGTTTCCAGCACAGTAATGTCGATTAAACCTAATCTCTCACCTGTTCTGGGTTAGCTGTGAAAGTAGAAGCGATGACGTAAGGAGCTTCCGGTGCTGGGTCGGGTTTCCAGCACAGTAATGTCGATTAAACCTAATCTCTCACCTGTTCTGGGTTAGCTGTGAAAGTAGAAGCGATGACGTAAGGAGCTTCCGGTGCTGGGTCGGGTTTCCAGCACAGTAATTGCGATTAAACCTAATCTCTCAACTGTTCTGGGTTTGCTGAGAAAGTAGAACCGACGACGTAAGGAGCTTCCTGTGCTATGTCGTTTTCCCAACACAGTATTGGCGATTAAAAATAATCTCTCACCTGCTCTGGGTTTGCTGTGAAAGTAAAAGCGATGACGTAAGGAGCTTCCGGTGCTGGGTTGGGTTCCCAGCACTGTAATGTCGATTAAACCTAATCTCTCACCTGTTCTGGGTTTGCTGTGAAAGTATAGGCGATGACGTAAGGAGCTTCCGGTGCTGGGTTGGGTTCCCAGCACAGTAATGGCGATTAAACCTAATCTACCCCTTGGTCTGGGTTTGCTGCGAAAGTAGAACCGACGACGTAAGGAGATTCCTGTGCTGGGTTGGGTTCCGAGCACAGTAATAGCTATTAAACCTAATCTCTCCCCTGTTCTGGGTTTGCTGTGAAAGTATAAGCGATGACGTAAGGTGCTTCCGGTGCTGGGTTGTGTTAGCAGCACAGTAATGGCGATTAAACCTAATCTCTCACCTGTTCTGGGTTTGCTGCAAACGTAGAACCGACGACGTAAGGAGCTTCCTGTGCTGGGTCGGGTTTCCGGCACAGTAATGGCGATTAAACCCAATCTCTCACCAGTTCTGGGTTTGTTGTGAAAGTATAAGCGATGACGTAAGGAGCTTCCGGTGCTGGGTTGGGTTAGCAGCACAGTAATGGCGATTAAACCTAATCTCTCACCTGTTCTGGGTTTGCTGTGAAAGTAAAAGCGATGACGTAAAGAGCTTCCGATGCTGGGTCGGGTTCCCAGCACAGTAATGTCGATTAAACCTAATCTCTCACCTGTTCTGGGTTAGCTGTGAAAGTAGAAGCGATGACGTAAGGAGCTTCCGGTGCTGGGTCGGGTTTCCAGCACAGTAATGTCGATTAAACCTAATCTCTCACGTGTTCTGGGTTAGCTGTGAAAGTAGAAGCGATGACGTAAGGCGCTTCCGGTGCTGGGTCGGGTTTCCAGCACAGTAATTGCGATTAAACCTAATCTCTCCCCTGTTCTGGGTTTGCTGAGAAAGTAGAACCGACGACGTAAGGAGTTTCCTGTGCTATGTCGTTTTCCCAACACAGTAGTGGCGATTAAACCTAATCTCTCACCTGTTCTGGGTTTGCTGTGAAAGTAAAAGCGATGACGTAAGGAGCTTCCGGTGCTGGGTCGGGTTCCCAGCACTGTCATGTCGATTAAACCTAATCTCTCACCTGTTCTGGGTTTGCTGTGAAAGTATAAGCGATGACGTAAGGAGCTTCCGGTGCTGGGTTGGGTTCCCAGCACAGTAATGGCGATTAAACCTAATCTACCCCTTGGTCTGGGTTTGCTGCGAAAGTAGAACCGACGACGTAAGGAGATTCCTGTGCTGGGTCGGGTTCCCAGCACAGTAATGTCGATTAAACCTAATCTCTCACCTGTTCTGGGTTTGCTGTGAAAGTAGAAGCGATGACGTAAGGAGCTTCCGGTGCTGGGTTGTGTCAGCAGCACAGTAATGGCGATTAAACCTAATCTCTCACCTGTTCTGGGTTTGCTGTGAAAGTAGAACCGACGACGTAAGGAGCTTTCTGTGCTGGGTCGGGTTCCCAGCACAGTAATGGCGATTAAACCTAATCTCTCAGTTGTTCTGGGTTTGCTGTGAAAGTATAAGCGATGACGTAAGGAGCTTCCGGTGCTGGGTCGGGTTCCCAGCACAGTAATGTCGATTACACCTAATCTCTCACCTGTTCTGGGTTTGCTGTGATAGTAGAAGCGATGACGTAAGGAGCTTCCGGTGCTGGGTTGGGTTCCCAGAACAGTAATGTCGATTAAACCTAATCTCTCACCTGTTCTGGGTTTGCTGTGAAAGTAGAAGCGATAACGTAAGGAGCTTCCGGTGCTGGGTTGGGTTCCCAGCACAGTAATGGCGATTAAACCTAATCTCCCCCCTGGTCTGGGGATTCTGTGAAAGTATAAGCGATGACGTAAAGAGCTTCCGGTGCTGGGTCGGGTTTCCAGCAAAGTAATTGCGATTAAACCTAATCTCTCCCCTGTTCTGGGTTTGCTGCAAAAGTAGAACCGACGACGTTAGGAGCTTCCTGTGCTGGGTCGGGTTCCCAGCACAGTAATGTCGATTAAACCTAATCTCTCACCTGTTCTGGGTTTGCTGTGAAAGTAGAAGCGATGACGTAAGGAGCTTCCGGTGCAGGGTCGGGTTCCCAGCACAGTAATGTCGATTAAACCTAATCTCTCACCTGTTCTGGGTTACCTGTGAAAGTAGAAGCGATGACGTAAGGAGCTTCCGGTGCTGGGTCGGGTTTCCAACACAGTAATGTCGATTAAACCTAATCTCTCACCTGTTCTGGGTTAGCTGTGAAAGTAGAAGCGATGACGTAAGGAGCTTCCGGTGCTGGGTTGGGTTCCCAGCACAGTAATGTCGATTAAACCTAATCTCTCACCTGTTCTGGGTTAGCTGTGAAAGTAGAAGCGATGACGTAAGGAGCTTCCGGTGCTGGGTCGGGTTCCCAGCACAGTAATGTCGATTAAACCTAATCTCTCACCTGTTCTGGGTTTGCTGTGAAAGTAGAAGCGATGACGTAAGGAGCTTCCGGTGCTGGGTCGGGTTCCCAGCACAGTAATGTCGATTAAACCTAATCTCTCACCTGTTCTGGGTTAGCTGTGAAAGTAGAAGCGATGACGTAAGGAGCTTCCGGTGCTGGGTCGGGTTTCCAGCACAGTAATGTCGATTAAACCTAATCTCTCACCTGTTCTAGGTTTGCTGTGAAAGTAGAAGCGATGACGTAAGGAGCTTCCGGTGCTGGGTCGGGTTTCCAGCACAGTAATGTCGATTAAACCTAATCTCTCACCTGTTCTGGGTTAGCTGTGAAAGTAGAAGCGATGACGTAAGGAGCTTCCGGTGCTGGGTTGGGTTCCCAGCACAGTAATGTCGATTAAACCTAATCTCTTACCTGTTCTGGGTTAGCTGTGAAAGTAGAAGCGATGACGTAAGGAGCTTCCGGTGCTGGGTCGGGTTCCCAGCACAGAGCACAGTAATGTCGATTAAACCTAATCTCTCACCTGTTCTGGGTTTGCTGTGAAAGTAGAAGCGATGACGTAAGGAGCTTCCGATGCTGGGTCGGGTTCCCAGCACAGTAATGTCGATTAAACCTAATCTCTCACCTGTTCTGGGTTAGCTGTGAAAGTAGAAGCGATGACGTAAGGAGCTTCCGGTGCTGGGTCGGGTTTCCAGCACAGTAATGTCGATTAAACCTAATCTCTCACCTGTTCTGGGTTAGCTGTGAAAGTAGAAGCGATGACGTAAGGAGCTTCCGGTGCTGGGTCGGGTTTCCAGCACAGTAATGTCGATTAAACCTAATCTCTCACTTGTTCTGGGTTAGCTGTGAAAGTAGAAGCGATGACGTAAGGAGCTTCCGGTGCTGGGTCGGGTTTCCAGCACAGTAATTGCGATTAAACCTAATCTCTCAACTGTTCTGGGTTTGCTGAGAAAGTAGAACCGACGACGTAAGGAGCTTCCTGTGCTATGTCGTTTTCCCAACACAGTATTGGCGATTAAACCTAATCTCTCACCTGCTCTGGGTTTGCTGTGAAAGTAAAAGCGATGACGTAAGGAGCTTCCGGTGCTGGGTTGGGTTCCCAGCACTGTAATGTCGATTAAACCTAATCTCTCACCTGTTCTGGGTTTGCTGTGAAAGTATAGGCGATGACGTAAGGAGCTTCCGGTGCTGGGTTGGGTTCCCAGCACAGTAATGGCGATTAAACCTAATCTACCCCTTGGTCTGGGTTTGCTGCGAAAGTAGAACCGACGACGTAAGGAGATTCCTGTGCTGGGTTGGGTTCCGAGCACAGTAATAGCTATTAAACCTAATCTCTCCCCTGTTCTGGGTTTGCTGTGAAAGTATAAGCGATGACGTAAGGAGCTTCCGGTGCTGGGTTGTGTTAGCAGCACAGTAATGGCGATTAAACCTAATCTCTCACCTGTTCTGGGTTTGCTGCAAACGTAGAACCGACGACGTAAGGAGCTTCCTGTGCTGGGTCGGGTTTCCGGCACAGTAATGGCGATTAAACCCAATCTCTCACCAGTTCTGGGTTTGTTGTGAAAGTATAAGCGATGACGTAAGGAGCTTCCGGTGCTGGGTTGGGTTAGCAGCACAGTAATGGCGATTAAACCTAATCTCTCACCTGTTCTGGGTTTGCTGTGAAAGTAAAAGCGATGACGTAAAGAGCTTCCGATGCTGGGTCGGGTTCCCAGCACAGTAATGTCGATTAAACCTAATCTCTCACCTGTTCTGGGTTAGCTGTGAAAGTAGAAGCGATGACGTAAGGAGCTTCCGGTGCTGGGTCGGGTTTCCAGCACAGTAATGTCGATTAAACCTAATCTCTCACGTGTTCTGGGTTAGCTGTGAAAGTAGAAGCGATGACGTAAGGCGCTTCCGGTGCTGGGTCGGGTTTCCAGCACAGTAATTGCGATTAAACCTAATCTCTCCCCTGTTCTGGGTTTGCTGAGAAAGTAGAACCGACGACGTAAGGAGTTTCCTGTGCTATGTCGTTTTCCCAACACAGTAGTGGCGATTAAACCTAATCTCTCACCTGTTCTGGGTTTGCTGTGAAAGTAAAAGCGATGACGTAAGGAGCTTCCGGTGCAGGGTTGGGTTCCCAGCACTGTCATGTCGATTAAACCTAATCTCTCACCTGTTCTGGGTTTGCTGTGAAAGTATAAGCGATGACGTAAGGAGCTTCCGGTGCTGGGTTGGGTTCCCAGCACAGTAATGGCGATTAAACCTAATCTACCCCTTGGTCTGGGTTTGCTGCGAAAGTAGAACCGACGACGTAAGGAGATTCCTGTGCTGGGTCGGGTTCCCAGCACAGTAATGTCGATTAAACCTAATCTCTCACCTGTTCTGGGTTTGCTGTGAAAGTAGAAGCGATGACGTAAGGAGCTTCCGGTGGGGGGTTGTGTCAGCAGCACAGTAATGGCGATTAAACCTAATCTCTCACCTGTTCTGGGTTTGCTGTGAAAGTAGAACCGACGACGTAAGGAGCTTTCTGTGCTGGGTCGGGTTCCCAGCACAGTAATGGCGATTAAACCTAATCTCTCAGTTGTTCTGGGTTTGCTGTGAAAGTATAAGCGATGACGTAAGGAGCTTCCGGTGCTGGGTCGGGTTCCCAGCACAGTAATGTCGATTACACCTAATCTCTCACCTGTTCTGGGTTTGCTGTGATAGTAGAAGCGATGACGTAAGGAGCTTCCGGTGCTGGGTTGGGTTCCCAGAACAGTAATGTCGATTAAACCTAATCTCTCACCTGTTCTGGGTTTGCTGTGAAAGTAGAAGCGATAACGTAAGGAGCTTCCGGTGCTGGGTTGGGTTCCCAGCACAGTAATGGCGATTAAACCTAATCTCCCCCCTGGTCTGGGGATTCTGTGAAAGTATAAGCGATGACGTAAGGAGCTTCCGGTGCTGGGTCGGGTTTCCAGCAAAGTAATTGCGATTAAACCTAATCTCTCCCCTGTTCTGGGTTTGCTGCAAAAGTAGAACCGACGACGTTAGGAGCTTCCTGTGCTGGGTCGGGTTCCCAGCACAGTAATGGCGATTAAACCTAATCTCTCAAATGTTCTGGGTTTGCTGTGAAAGTAGAAGCGATGACGTAAGGAGCTTCCGTTGCTGGATCGGGTTCCCAGCAAAGTAATGTCGATTAAACCTAATCTCTCACCTGTTCTGGGTTTGCTGTGAAAGTATAAGCGATGACGTAAGGAGCTTCCAGTGCTGGGTCGGGTTCCCAGCACTGTAATGTCGATTAAACCTAATCTCTCACCTGTTCTGTATTTGCTGTGAAATATAAACGATGACGTAAGGAGCTTCCGGTGCTTGGTTGGGTTCCCAGCACAGTAATGTCGATTAAACATAATCTCTCACCTGTTCTGGGTTTGCTGTGAAATATAAGCGATGACGTAAGGAGCTTCCGGTGCTGGGTTGGGTTCCCAGCACAGTAATGGCGATTAAACCTAATCTACCCCTTGGTCTGGGTTTGCTGCGAAAGTAGAACCGACGACGTAAGGAGATTCCTGTGCTGGGTCGGGTTCCCAGCACAGTAATGTCGATTAAACCTAATCTCTCACGTGTTCTGGGTTAGCTGTGAAAGTAGAAGCGATGACGTAAGGCGCTTCCGGTGCTGGGTCGGGTTTCCAGCACAGTAATTGCGATTAAACCTAATCTCTCCCCTGTTCTGGGTTTGCTGAGAAAGTAGAACCGACGACGTAAGGAGTTTCCTGTGCTATGTCGTTTTCCCAACACAGTAGTGGCGATTAAACCTAATCTCTCACCTGTTCTGGGTTTGCTGTGAAAGTAAAAGCGATGACGTAAGGAGCTTCCGGTGCAGGGTTGGGTTCCCAGCACTGTCATGTCGATTAAACCTAATCTCTCACCTGTTCTGGGTTTGCTGTGAAAGTATAAGCGATGACGTAAGGAGCTTCCGGTGCTGGGTTGGGTTCCCAGCACAGTAATGGCGATTAAACCTAATCTACCCCTTGGTCTGGGTTTGCTGCGAAAGTAGAACCGACGACGTAAGGAGATTCCTGTGCTGGGTCGGGTTCCCAGCACAGTAATGTCGATTAAACCTAATCTCTCACCTGTTCTGGGTTTGCTGTGAAAGTAGAAGCGATGACGTAAGGAGCTTCCGGTGCTGGGTTGTGTCAGCAGCACAGTAATGGCGATTAAACCTAATCTCTCACCTGTTCTGGGTTTGCTGTGAAAGTAGAACCGACGACGTAAGGAGCTTTCTGTGCTGGGTCGGGTTCCCAGCACAGTAATGGCGATTGAACCTAATCTCTCAGTTGTTCTGGGTTTGCTGTGAAAGTAGAAGCGATGACGTAAGGAGCTTCCGGTGCTGGGTCGGGTTTCCAGCACAGTAATGTCGATTAAACCTAATCTCTCACGTGTTCTGGGTTAGCTGTGAAAGTAGAAGCGATGACGTAAGGCGCTTCCGGTGCTGGGTCGGGTTTCCAGCACAGTAATTGCGATTAAACCTAATCTCTCCCCTGTTCTGGGTTTGCTGAGAAAGTAGAACCGACGACGTAAGGAGTTTCCTGTGCTATGTCGTTTTCCCAACACAGTAGTGGCGATTAAACCTAATCTCTCACCTGTTCTGGGTTTGCTGTGAAAGTAAAAGCGATGACGTAAGGAGCTTCCGGTGCAGGGTTGGGTTCCCAGCACTGTCATGTCGATTAAACCTAATCTCTCACCTGTTCTGGGTTTGCTGTGAAAGTATAAGCGATGACGTAAGGAGCTTCCGGTGCTGGGTTGGGTTCCCAGCACAGTAATGGCGATTAAACCTAATCTACCCCTTGGTCTGGGTTTGCTGCGAAAGTAGAACCGACGACGTAAGGAGATTCCTGTGCTGGGTCGGGTTCCCAGCACAGTAATGTCGATTAAACCTAATCTCTCACCTGTTCTGGGTTTGCTGTGAAAGTAGAAGCGATGACGTAAGGAGCTTCCGGTGCTGGGTTGTGTCAGCAGCACAGTAATGGCGATTAAACCTAATCTCTCACCTGTTCTGGGTTTGCTGTGAAAGTAGAACCGACGACGTAAGGAGCTTTCTGTGCTGGGTCGGGTTCCCAGCACAGTAATGGCGATTAAACCTAATCTCTCAGTTGTTCTGGGTTTGCTGTGAAAGTATAAGCGATGACGTAAGGAGCTTCCGGTGCTGGGTCGGGTTCCCAGCACAGTAATGTCGATTACACCTAATCTCTCACCTGTTCTGGGTTTGCTGTGATAGTAGAAGCGATGACGTAAGGAGCTTCCGGTGCTGGGTTGGGTTCCCAGAACAGTAATGTCGATTAAACCTAATCTCTCACCTGTTCTGGGTTTGCTGTGAAAGTAGAAGCGATAACGTAAGGAGCTTCCGGTGCTGGGTTGGGTTCCCAGCACAGTAATGGCGATTAAACCTAATCTCCCCCCTGGTCTGGGGATTCTGTGAAAGTATAAGCGATGACGTAAGGAGCTTCCGGTGCTGGGTCGGGTTTCCAGCAAAGTAATTGCGATTAAACCTAATCTCTCCCCTGTTCTGGGTTTGCTGCAAAAGTAGAACCGACGACGTTAGGAGCTTCCTGTGCTGGGTCGGGTTCCCAGCACAGTAATGGCGATTAAACCTAATCTCTCACCAGTTCTGGGTTTGCTGTGAAAGTATATGCGATGACGTAAGGAGCTTCCGGTGCTGGGTTGGGTTAGCAGCACAGTAATGGCGATTAAACCTAATCTCTCACCTGTTCTGGGTTTGCTGTGAAAGTATATGCGATGACGTAAGGAGCTTCCGATGCTGGGTCGGGTTCCCAGCACAGTAATGGCGATTAAACCTAATCTCTCCCCTGTTCTGGGTTTGCTGCAAAAGTAGAACCGACGACGTTAGGAGCTTCCTGTGCTGGGTCGGGTTCCCAGCACAGTAATGGCGATTAAACCTAATCTCTCACCAGTTCTGGGTTTGCTGTGAAAGTATATGCGATGACGTAAGGAGCTTCCGATGCTGGGTCGGGTTCCCAGCACAGTAATGGCGATTAAACCTAATCTCTCACCTGTTCTGGGTTTGTAGTGAAAGTAGAAGCGATGACGTAAGGAGCTTCCGTTGCTGGATCGGGTTCCCAGCAAAGTAATTGCGAATTAACCTAATCTCTCCCCTGTTCTGGGTTTGCTGTGAAAGTATAAGGGATGACGTAAGGAGCTTCCGGTGCTGGGTTGGGTTCCCAGCAAAGTAATTGCGATTAAACCTAATCTCTCCCCTGTTCTGGGTTTGCTGCAAAAGTAGAACCGACGACGTAAGGAGCTTCCTGTGCTGGGTCGGGTTCCCAGCACAGTAATGGCGATTAAACCTAATCTCTCACCTGTTCTGGGTTTGTTGTGAAAGTATAAGCGATGACGTAAGGAGCTTCCGGTGCTGGGTTGGGTTAGCAGCACATTAATGGCGATTAAACCTAATCTCTCACCTGTTCTGGGTTTGCTGCAAAAGTAGAACCGACGACGTAAGGAGCTTCCAGTGCTGGGTCGGGTTTCCGGCACAGTAATGGCGATTAAACCTAATCTCTCACCAGTTCTGGGTTTGTTGTGAAAGTATAAGCGATGACGTAAGGAGCTTCCGGTTCTGGGTTGGGTTAGCAGCACAGTAATGGCGATTAAACCTAATCTCTCACCTGTTCTGGGTTTGCTGTGAAAGTAAAAGCGATGACGTAAGGAGCGTCCGTTGCTTAGTTGGGTTTCCAGCACTGGAATGGCGATTAAACCTAATCTCTCACCTGTTCTGGGTTTGCTGCGAAAGTAGAACCGACGAAGTAAGGAGCTTTCTGTGCTGGGTCAGGTTCCCAGCACTGTAATGGCTATTAAACCTAATCTCTCACCTGTTCTGGGTTTGCTGTGAAAGTATACGCGGTGACGTAAGGAGCTTCCGGTGCTGGGTTGGGTTAGCAGCACAGTAATGGCGATTAAACCTAATCTCTCACCTGTTCTGGGTTTGCTGCAAAAGTAGAACCGACGACGTAAGGAGCTTCCTGTGCTGGGTCGGGTTTCCGGCACAGTAATGGCGATTAAACCAAATCTCTCACCAGTTCTGGGTTTGTTGTGAAAGTATAAGCGATGACGTAAGGAGCTTCCGGTGCTGGGTTGTGTCAGCAACACAGTAATGGCGATTAAACCTAATCTCTCACCTGTTCTGGGTTTGCTGTGAAAGTAAAAGCGATGACGTAAGGAGCTTCCGGTGCTTATTTGGGTTCCCAGCACAGTAATGGCTATTAAACCTAATCTCTCACCTGTTCTGGGTTTGCTGTGAAAGTATAAGCGATGACGTGAGGAGCTTCCGGTGCTGGGTCGGGTTCCCAGCACAGTAATGTCGATTAAACCTAATCTCTCACCTGTTCTGGGTTTGCTGTGAAAGTAGAAGCGATGACGTAATGAGCTTCCGATGCTGGGTCGGGTTCCCAGCACAGTAATGTCGATTAAACCTAATCTCTCACCTGTTCTGGGTTAGCTGTGAAAGTAGAAGCGATGACGTAAGGAGCTTCCGGTGCTGGGTCGGGTTTCCAGCACAGTAATGTCGATTAAACCTAATCTCTCACCTGTTCTGGGTTAGCTGTGAAAGTAGAAGCGATGACGTAAGGCGCTTCCGGTGCTGGGTCGGGTTTCCAGCACAGTAATTGCGATTAAACCTAATCTCTCCCCTGTTCTGGGTTTGCTGAGAAAGTAGAACCGACGACGTAAGGAGTTTCCTGTGCTATGTCGTTTTCCCAACACAGTAATGGCGATTAAACCTAATCTACCCCTTGGTCTGGGTTTGCTGCGAAAGTAGAACTGACGACGTAAGGAGATTCCTGTGCTGGGTTGGGTTCCGAGCACAGTAATGGCTATTAAACCTAATCTCTCACCTGTTCTGGGTTTTCTGTGAAAGGATAATCGATGACGTAAGGAGCTTCCAGTGCTGGGTTGGGATCCCAGCACTGTAATGTCGATTAAACCTAATCTCTCACCTGTTCTGGGTTTGCTGTGAAAGTAGAAGCGATGACGTAAGGAGCTTCCGGTGCTGGGTCGGGTTTCCAGCACAGTAATGTCGATTAAACCTAATCTCTCACCTGTTCTGGGTTTGCTGTGAAAGTAGAAGCGATGACGTAAGGAGCTTCCGGTGCTGGATCGGGTTCCCAGCAAAGTAATTGCGATTAAACCTAATCTCTCCCCTGTTCTGGGTTTGCTGTGAAAGTATAAGCGATGACGTAAGGAGCTTCCGGTGCTGGGTTGGGTTCCCAGCAAAGTAATTGCGATTAAACCTAATCTCTCCTCTGTTCTGGGTTTGCTGCAAAAGTAGACCCGACGACGTAAGGAGCTTCCTGTGCTGGGTCGGGTTCCCAGCACAGTAATGGCGATTAAACCTAATCTCTCACCTGTTCTGGGCTTGTTGTGAAAGTATAAGCGATGACGTAAGGAGCTTCCGGTGCTGGGTTGGGTTAGCAGCACAGTAATGGCGATTAAACCTAATCTCTCACCTGTTCTGGGTTTGCTGCAAAAGTAGAACCGACGACGTAAGGAGATTCCTGTGCTGGGTCGGGTTTCCGGCACAGTAATGGCGATTAAACCTAATCTCTCACCTGTTCTGGGTTTTCTGTGAAAGTATAAGCGATGACGTAAGGAGCTTCCGGTGCTGGGTTGGGTTCCCAGCAAAGTAATTGCGATTAAACCTAATCTCTCCTCTGTTCTGGGTTTGCTGCAAAAGTAGAACCGACGACGTAAGGAGCTTCCGGTGCTGGGTTGTGTCAGCAGCACAGTAATGGCGATTAAACCTAATCTCTCACCTGTTCTGGGTTTGCTGTGAAAGTAAAAGCGATGACGTAAGGAGCTTCCGGTGCTTAGTTGGGTTTCCAGCACTGGAATGGCGATTAAACCTAATCTCTCACCTGTTCTGGGTTTGCTGCGAAAGTAGAACCGACGACGTAAGGAGCTTTCTGTGCTGGGTCGGGTTCCCAGCACAGTAATGGCTATTAAACCTAATCTCTCACCTGTTCTGGGTTTGCTGTGAAAGTATAAGCGATGACGTAAGGAGCTTCCGGTGCTGGGTTGGGTTCCCAGCACAGTAATGTCGATTAAACCTAATCTCTCACCTGTTCTAGGTTTGCTGTGAAAGTAAAAGCGATGACGTAAGGAGCTTCCGGTGCTGGGTCGGGTTCCCAGCACTGTAATGGCGATTAAACCTAATCTCTCAGTTGTTCTGGGTTTGCTGTGAAAGTATAAGCGATGACGTAAGGAGCTTCCGGTGCTGGGTCGGGTTCCCAGCACAGTAATGTCGATTACACCTAATCTCTCACCTGTTCTGGGTTTGCTGTGATAGTAGAAGCGATGACGTAAGGAGCTTCCGGTGCTGGGTTGGGTTCCCAGAACAGTAATGTCGATTAAACCTAATCTCTCACCTGTTCTGGGTTTGCTGTGAAAGTAGAAGCGATAACGTAAGGAGCTTCCGGTGCTGGGTTGGGTTCCCAGCACAGTAATGGCGATTAAACCTAATCTCCCCCCTGGTCTGGGGATTCTGTGAAAGTATAAGCGATGACGTAAGGAGCTTCCGGTGCTGGGTCGGGTTTCCAGCAAAGTAATTGCGATTAAACCTAATCTCTCCCCTGTTCTGGGTTTGCTGCAAAAGTAGAACCGACGACGTTAGGAGCTTCCTGTGCTGGGTCGGGTTCCCAGCACAGTAATGGCGATTAAACCTAATCTCTCACCTGTTCTGGGTTTGCTGTGAAAGTAGAAGCGATGACGTAAGGAGCTTCCGTTGCTGGATCGGGTTCCCAGCAAAGTAATTGCGAATTAACCTAATCTCTCCCCTGTTCTGGGTTTGCTGTGAAAGTATAAGGGATGACGTAAGGAGCTTCCGGTGCTGGGTTGGGTTCCCAGCAAAGTAATTGCGATTAAACCTAATCTCTCCCCTGTTCTGGGTTTGCTGCAAAAGTAGAACCGACGACGTAAGGAGCTTCCTGTGCTGGGTCGGGTTCCCAGCACAGTAATGGCGATTAAACCTAATCTCTCACCTGTTCTGGGTTTGCTGCAAAAGTAGATCCGACGACGTAAGGAGCTTCCAGTGCTGGGTCGGGTTTCCGGCACAGTAATGGCGATTAAACCTAATCTCTCACCAGTTCTGGGTTTGTTGTGAAAGTATAAGCGATGACGTAAGGAGCTTCCGGTGCTGGGTTGGGTTAGCAGCACAGTAATGGCGATTAAACCTAATCTCTCACCTGTTCTGGGTTTGCTGTGAAAGTAAAAGCGATGACGTAAGGAGCGTCCGTTGCTTAGTTGGGTTTCCAGCACTGGAATGGCGATTAAACCTAATCTCTCACCTGTTCTGGGTTTGCTGCGAAAGTAGAACCGACGAAGTAAGGAGCTTTCTGTGCTGGGTCAGGTTCCCAGCACTGTAATGGCTATTAAACCTAATCTCTCACCTGTTCTGGGTTTGCTGTGAAAGTATACGCGATGACGTAAGGAGCTTCCGGTGCTGGGTCGCGTTCCCAGCACAGTAATGTCGATTAAACCTAATCTCTCACCTGTTCTGGGTTTGCTGTGAAAGTAGAAGCGATGACGTAAGGAGCTTCCGATGCTGGGTCGGGTTCCCAGCACAGTAATGTCGATTAAACCTAATCTCTCACCTGTTCTGGGTTAGCTGTGAAAGTAGAAGCGATGACGTAAGGAGCTTCCGGTGCTGGGTCGGGTTTCCAGCACAGTAATGTCGATTAAACCTAATCTACCCCTTGGTCTGGGTTTGCTGCGAAAGTAGAACCGACGACGTAAGGAGATTCCTGTGCTGGGTTGGGTTCCGAGCACAGTAATGGCTATTAAACCTAATCTCTCACCTGTTCTGGGTTTGCTGTGAAAGTATAATCGATGACGTAAGGAGCTTCAAGTGCTGGGTTGGGATCCCAGCACTGTAATGTCGATTAAACCTAATCTCTCACCTGTTCTGGGTTTGCTGTGAAAGTAGAAGCGATGACGTAAGGAGCTTCCGGTGCTGGGTCGGGTTTCCAGCACAGTAATGTCGATTAAACCAAATCTCTCACCTGTTCTGGGTTTGCTGTGAAAGTAGAAGCGATGACGTAAGGAGCTTCCGGTGCTGGAGCGGGTTCCCAGCAAAGTAATTGCGATTAAACCTAATCTCTCCCCTGTTCTGGGTTCGCTGTGAAAGTATAAGCGATGACGTAAGGAGCTTCCGGTGCTGGGTTGGGTTCCCAGCAAAGTAATTGCGATTAAACCTAATCTCTCCTCGGTTCTGGGTTTGCTGCAAAAGTAGAACCGACGACGTAAGGAGCTTCCTGTGCTGGGTCGGGTTCCCAGCACAGTAATGGCGATTAAACCTAATCTCTCACCTGTTCTAGGTTTGCTGCAAAAGTAGAACCGACGACGTAAGGAGCTTCCTGTGCTGGGTCGGGTTTCTGGCACAGTAATGGCGATTAAACCTAATCTCTCACCAGTTCTGGATTTGTTGTGAAAGTATAAGCGATGACGTAAGGAGCTTCCGGTGCTGGGTTGGGTTAGCAGCACAGTAATGGTGATTAAACCTAATCTCTCACCTGTTCTGGGTTTGCTGTGAAAGTAAAAGCGATGACGTAAGGAGCTTCCGGTGCTTAGTTGGGTTTCCAGCACTGGAATGGCGATTAAACCTAATCTCTCACCTGTTCTGGGTTTGCTGCGAAAGTAGAACCGACGACGTAAGGAGCTTTCTGTGCTGGGTCGGGTTCCCAGCACAGTAATGGCTATTAAACCTAATCTCTCACCTGTTCTGGGTTTGCTGTGAAAGTATAAGCGATGACGTAAGGAGCTTCCGGTGCTGGGTTGGGTTCCCAGCACAGTAATGTCGATTAAACCTAATCTCTCACCTGTTCTAGGTTTGCTGTGAAAGTAAAAGCGATGACGTAAGGAGCTTCCGGTGCTGGGTCGGGTTCCCAGCACTGTAATGGCGATTAAACCTAATCTCTCAACTGTTCTGGGTTTGCTGTGAAAGTATAAGCGATGACGTAAGGAGCTTCCGGTGCTGGGTTGGGTTCCCAGCACAGTAATGGCGATTAAACCTAATCTCCCCCCTGGTCTGGGGATCCTGTGAAAGTAAAAGCGATGACGTAAGGAGCTTCCGGTGCTGGGTCGAGTTTCCAGCAAAGTAATTGCTATTAAACCTAATCTCTCCCCTGTTCTGGGTTTGCTGCAAAAGTAGAACCGACGACGTAAGGAGCTTCCTGTGCTGGGTCGGGTTCCCAGCACAGTAATGGCGAATAAACCTAATCTCTCACCAGTTCTGGGTTTGCTGTGAAAGTATATGCGATGACGTAAGGAGCTTCCGGTGCTGGGTTGGGTTAGCAGCACAGTAATGGCGATTAAACCTAATCTCTCACCTGTTCTGGGTTTGCTGTGAAAGTAAACGCGATGACGTAAGGAGCTTCCGGTGCTGGGTTGGGTTCCCAGCACAGTAATGTCGATTAAACCTAATCTCTCACCTGTTCTAGGTTTGATGTGAAAGTAAAAGCGATGACGTAAGGAGCTTCCGGTGCTGGGTCGGGTTCCCAGCACAGTAATGTCGATTAAACCTAATCTCTCACCTGTTCTGGGTTTGCTGTGAAAGTAGAAGCGATGACGTAAGGAGCTTCCGGTGCTGGGTCGGGTCCCAGCACAGTAATGTCGATTAAACCTAATCTCTCACCTGTTCTGGGTTTGCTGTGAAAGTAGAAGCGATGACGTAATGAGCTTCCGGTGCTGGGTCGGGTTCCCAGCACAGTAATGTCGATGAAACCTAATCTCTCACCTGTTCTGGGTTTGCTGTGAAAGTAGAAGCGATGACGTAAGGAGCTTCCGGTGCTGGGTTGGGTTCCCAGCACAGTAATGGCTATTAAACCTAATCTCTCACCTGTTCTGGGTTTGCTGTGAAAGTATAAGCGATGACGTAAGGAGCTTCCTGTGCTGGGTTGGGTTCCCAGCACAGTAATGTCGATTAAACCTAATCTCTCACCTGTTCTAGGTTTGATGTGAAAGTAAAAGCGATGACGTAAGGAGCTTCCGGTGCTGGGTCGGGTTCCCAGCACTGTAATGGCGATTAAACCTAATCTCTCACCTGTTCTGGGTTTGCTGTGAAAGTATAAGCGATGACGTAAGGAGCTTCCTGTGCTGGGTCGGGTTTCCAGCACAGTAATGTCGATTAAACCTAATCTCTCACCTGTTCTAGGTTTGCTGTGAAAGTAAAAGCGATGACGTAAGGAGCTTCCGGTGCTGGGTCGGGTTCCCAGCACAGTAATGTCGATTAAACCTAATCTATCACCTGTTCTGGGTTTGCTGTGAAAGTAGAAGCGATGACGTAAGGAGCTTCCGGTGCTGGGTCGGGTTCCCAGCACAGTAATGTCGATTAAACCTAATCTCTCACCTGTTCTGGGTTTGCTGTGAATGTAGAAGCGATGACGTAAGGAGCTTCCGGTGCTGGGTCGGGTTCCCAGCACAGTAATGTCGATTAAACCTAATCTCTCACCTGTTCTGGGTTTGCTGTGAAAGTAGAAGCGATGACGTAAGGAGCTTCCGGTGCTGGGTCGGGTCCCAGCACAGTAATGTCGATTAAACCTAATCTCTCACCTGTTCTGGGTTTGCTGTGAAAGTAGAAGCGATGACGTAATGAGCTTCCGGTGCTGGGTCGGGTTCCCAGCACAGTAATGTCGATGAAACCTAATCTCTCACCTGTTCTGGGTTTGCTGTGAAAGTAGAAGCGATGACGTAAGGAGCTTCCGGTGCTGGGTCGGGTTCCCAGCATAGTAATGGCTATTAAACCTAATCTCTCACCTGTTCTGGGTTTGCTGTGAAAGTAGAAGCGATGACGTAAGGAGCTTCCGGTGCTGGGTCGGGTTCCTAGCACTGTAATGGCGATTAAACCTAATTTCGCACCTATTCTAGGTTTGCTGCTGAGAGTAGAATTGATGATGTATGGTCTTTCCGGTGCTGGATCGGGTTCCCAGCACTCTAATGGCGATTTATGTTTATCCCCCACCTGGTCTAGGTTTGCTGTGAATGTAGAACCAATGACGTTAGGTAGTTACGGTGCCGGGTCGGCTTCCCAGCACGCTAATCGCGATTTAGTTTTATCCCCCACCATTTGACAAACACTTCGTGATGACAATTACGAAGGACTTCACATAAAGGCGTGATACCTCCCACCTATTCTGGGTTTGCGCCGAGAGTAGGTATTTAACCTAATGCCATACCTTTTCTAGGTTTGCTGTGAACTGAAGACATTAGATGCTTCTGAGCTATTTCAGGTTCCCAGCACTGTAATGGCGTCTTAACCTAAAATCTACCTGCTCTGGGATTGCTGCGAAAGTAGAACCTATGATGTAAGATGCTTCTGGTGCTAGGTCGAGTTCCCAGCACTGTAATAACGTTTTAATCTAATTGCCCACCTGTTCTTGATTTCCTGCAAGAATAGAAACGATGACGCAAGATGCTTTCGGCATTGGTTCGGATTCGTAGAAATGTAATGGCGTTTAAACCCAATCTCCTACATGTACTGAGGTCCCAACAAAAGTAGATTTTTTTTTTTTTTTTTTTTTTTTTTTTTTTTTTTCTGGCGAAAAACCAATTGTGGTTATCATCGCCAAACAAAATCTAACACAGCACGCAATGTTTTAAATAAAATCAAATAAATTAATAAATAAACAAATAAATAAATACAACAAAAATTACAAAACAAAATAAAACACCAACAATAAAAAACAAAAAACAACAATATAACAATTAAAAAATCCTTAAAAACTAAATAACAAAATAACAACAAAGAACAATATAACAGTAAATAAATAATATGTAAAACAATAATAGGTAACAATTTACCAATAAATAAAGAACAGAAAATAAATTTAATTAAAATAAATAAAAGAAACACACAGAATTATATGTATAAATAAAATTTAAAAAATATATATATATTTATGTATTAAATTTTAAAAAATATTTTCAAGTGGTGCAAGAAAGCGATGACTCGGTCAATGGCCGAGGCATCGTCCCTTAGCACCACCTTTAAACTCCCTTTTAAATTAAAAAAGGCACGAACATTAACTACACTAACACAATCTACCAAAATATGTTTTATTGTTAAGATATCACCGCAATATTGGCATATTGGTGGATCTTCACGACTCATCAAATATCCATGAGTTGCAAAAGAGTGGCCAACGCGAAGGCGTGTGACCACCACTTCCTCCCTACGTTTTGAACGAATTGAAGACCTCCATGGACGGACGGTATCTTTAATTTCCCTCAGCTTATTCTGAATCACGGTATGCCACTCGTCATTCCAAGCAGCGAGCAATAAATGTTTCGCGAAACACACATAATCAGATGCCATAACCAGTTGAGTAATAGGCACCAAACTTGTAGCTTTCTTCGCCGCTTCATCCGCTTTTGTGTTTCCAAGTATTCCGCAATGTCCAGGAACCCAACAGAAAGTTACCCCCACACCCCTCAGTTGAAGCCTGTGTACAGCACACAAAATGTCCCCAACTAAAGGGTTGCTGGAGAAAACATCCTGAAGAGCCTGAAGAGCACTTTTGGAATCCGAACACAAAAGATAATGCGAGGATTGAGATTGAATGACGGTCAAAGCTTTAAAAATAGCAAATAGTTCTGCCGTGAAAACACTGCAAGCTGAGGGCAATCCGTACGTGTAGGTATATCCAGATGCATAAAACGCACACCCAACGCCATTGTCCAGTTTAGATCCATCAGTGAAAATAATTTCACTGTGTTGGTGAGATTTATAAGTGGATAAAAATTCCTGGTGGTAGACCACAACAGGAGTATCGTGTTTTATATAACTGGACAATGAGAAATCGAAGTGCGGCGTTTTTATTATCCATGGAGGTAGATAGCACATTTGTCGTTCAAACATAGTTGGAAGTTGCAACTCAAGGTCATCCAATATTCTTAACGTTCGTATGCCAAAGGGAGCGGTCGAACGTTGACGTGTATTGTACACTTGATTTAGCGTATTATAAAAGACTCTTTCAAATGCCGGGTGGTTGGGTTTGCTTCGAAGAACAGAAACGTAAGATATTTGTAGCATCTGACGTCGTCTTGAAAGAGCGGGTTCCCCAGCCTCGACAAGAAGACTAGGGATTGGGCTAGTTCTAAATGCACCAGTAGCCAGTCTAAGTCCAGAGTGGTGGACAGCATCGAGAGTTTTCAGAACTGTAAGTCGTGCGGATGAATAGGCTTGACAGCCATAATCAATGCGCGATCTAACGACCGCGCGATAAAATCGAAGCATACTAGTTCTGTCTGCTCCCCAATTCGTCCCACTAAGGACTCTTAACATATCCAATTTCTTATTGCATCTCACCTTCAAATCACGAACATGTGGGATCCATGAGAGTCTTTTATCAAATAAAAGACCTAGAAATCGAACACTATCCGTGGTTTGAAGCTGAACCCCGTCAAGAAAAAGGATCGGCTCCTGGTGTTGCCTACGACGACTAAATGCTACACATTGGGTCTTCGAAGCAGAGAATTTAAAACCTGTAGATTTTGACCATTCCTCCAATCTGTATATTGCTAACTGCAAAGATCTTTCCGCAGTTGCCATACTACGAGCAGGCACATATATACAAAAGTCATCCACAAAAAGGGAACAGTGTACCGGAGATCGTATATTACTGGTGATACTATTTATTGCAACGGCAAACAGCGTGACGCTCAGCACGCTGCCCTGCGGTACACCATTCTCTTGTGTATAGCTGTTTGAATACGTGCCTCCAAGTCGAACGCGGAAAGATCTGTTTGAAAGAAAGTTAGCGATGAATGCTAGGATATTCCCTTGTATACCCCATGATTTTAAAGTGTTCAGAATTCCTCTTTTCCATGCCATATCGTATGCCTTCTCAAGGTCGAAGAAAACAGCAACGAGTGTTTGACGCAAGAGAAAGGCATCTTGAATAGCGGATTCTAACAAAACCAATTGGTCAACGGATGATCGTCCTTGCCTGAAACCACACTGTTCGTTGCAAATAAGGTCATTGGTTTCTAGGTACCAGACAAGACGGCGGTTGACCATCTTCTCCAGTAGTTTGCATAAGACGCTTGTAAGGGATATAGGTCTATAACTACTGGGATTGGTTTTGTCTTTACCTGGCTTTAAAAGAGGAATTACAGTCGATTCTAACCATGCATCGGGGAAAAAGCGCTCCTCGAATAAACGATTGTATACTCGAAGGAGGACAAGTTTCGCCGATGATGGTAGATGTTTTAGCATGGAGTACACAATGGAATCAGGACCTGGTGCAGAATCCTTCGTTGACGCAAGAGCTGACTCCAATTCCCCTATAGAGAACGGAGTGTTTAAAGGAGAGTCCCCAGACGACCCAACAGTAAACGGTATTGCTTCTTCCTTCAGTTTATAAATCTGGAATAATCTATTATAGGCTGTAGTAGCAGAAAAGTTAGAAAACGATTTACCAAGTACATTAGCAATATCATCACGGTTTGAGATTATTCTTCCATCCGGTTGCTTTAGCGCAATGGCTGGCAACGGAATGGAAGTACCACAAACTGATCTTAGTTTCCTCCACACTGTGGAGGACGGAGTTGTTCGTCTAATTGTGCTAATGTACTGTTCCCAAGAGTTCTTTCTACTCAGCCTAAATATCCTCCGTGCTTTCGCACGAAGTATTTTATATTCCTGAAGGTTTCCATTCGTTGGGTGTCGTTTAAATCTCCTAAGAGCTCTTCGTCGTAAACGGAGGATTTCTGTGCATTCATCGTTCCACCACGGCACAGGCGGTCGGCGTGGATGCGCAGAGGTTTTCGGAATGGTCTTTTCAGCGGCATTTAAAATTGCTTTTGTAAAATTTTCTATATTTTCATCAATGGGTGTCAGATAATCCATGTCAAGTGATACAAGGTAATTCGAGTATGAGTCCCAGTTGGCTTTTCGCAAAATCCAACTGGGGTTTCGAGCATAACAGGGTTGGGAGTCACATAAACTGATCTTAATAGGCACATGGTCGCTTCCATACAAATCGTTGAGTACCGACCATGTGCATCTAGTAGCTAATTGTGGGCTGCAAATCGATAGGTCAACAGCTGTCCATCCACCAGTAGATGCTGCTAAATGGGTAGGCGAACCGTCATTTAGCAGACATAAGTCCAGTTCCGTTCTCACACTCTCAACAAGGTCACCTCGAGAGTTCCTAGTCGGAGATCCCCAAGACGAATGGTGGGCATTAAAATCCCCTACCAATAAGAACGGAGTTGGTAACTGGCTTATTAAATTCACTAAATCACTGTGATGCAGGTTTTCTTGTGGTGGCAAGTAGACACAACACACAGTGATTTTATACGGGACAGCTGTTTGAACGGCTACTGCTTGTAAAGGAGTTATTAAGTTTAGAGAAACAGCATCGATACAGTCACGGGCTAGGATGGCTACGCCACCTCTAGCTCGATCTTCTGTAACGAAGTCCGATCTAAAAACTGAATACTCCCTTAAATGGAAATTATGCGATTCGTGGAGATGTGTCTCCTGTAGACATACAAACATTGGGTACACATCTCGCACGAGTACTTTAAGTTCTTCTATGTGACTCCTAACACCGTTGACGTTCCATTGTATCACTGACTTGTTAATTGCAGACATTTATTAACTCAGCAATGGATTGATCTGACACCCATTGGTGCTCTCTCCTTTCTTGCCTGGGACGTTTTTAGACGTCTCAGGCTTACATTTCTCAGATTCCATATCCACCCGTTCAGGGATGGAATCTGAGGAAGTTTTGGGTTTAGGAGGTTTAGTTTTTACATTACCTCCTTTGTTAGCATTTTGTTTAATACCCGGTAACGACGGTGGCGATGTGGTCTGACGTAACACTGGTTTACGTGGTTTCGATTTTTCCAACGTCTTCTGCACAGAAGGTTTATTACCCGTTGATAATATCTTCTGCACAGAAACACAAGGCTCACTTAGTGACTTATTTCGTGCTCCAATCCCCCCAGTGGAAGGGATAGGTACACGAGGCAAAACACTATCCGTTGCTGCAGGTTGTGCCAAATTTAGAGACGATCCATTTGTGACTAAGCACAAAAGGCGAGACACTTGTTCAGTTAGAGCTTCAATCTTCTTGGACAGCTCAGCACAGTTGGTACAAGACGATTTCGAAGCGGTCAGGGTAGCGGCATAAGTCTTACTGTCTGCCTTTGGCTGAGTAGATCTATAGACTTTTTTGGCCTCTGGAAACGACAGCTTGTCTTTTGCCATGATGCCTAAGATAGCTTTCTCTTCCTTGAAAGTAGGACAGTTGTAGGATCGCGCTGGGTGGTCACCACCACAGTTGGCGCATTTCGGAGAATTAACACAATCCTTATCATCATGGCCTTCAACGCTACATATACCGCATACGTTCTGCTTCGAACACGTAGAGCTGATATGCCCAAATCGCTGGCACTTGAAGCAGCGCCTAGGGTTAGCCACGTATGGTCTCACTGAGATCCTTTGGTAACCTGCATGCAAGTATTCGGGTATTTCCGGTTTTCCAAATGTGACTATAAAAGAAGCTGTTGCTACTTTTTCTCCTTTGTCCATTTTCATTATGGGGATAACCTCCGTAACTAACTGTGAAGACAGTTCGGACTTAATTTCTTCGATTGGAAGGTGCATTAAATCCCTACATGTGATGACCCCTTTTGAGTAATTCAAGGATCTGTGGGGAGCCACAGATACCATGACCTGGTCAAAGAAGGAGGTCATTTTTGATAGAGAACGGGTTTGTCTATCGGTGGAAGTCGCAACTAACAATGTTCCGTTTCTAAGTTTCTTAATAGAGGCTACTGGGCCTCCAGCACAAGCAGTAATGGCCTTGTTAATCAGGAAAGGAGAAACTTTGGAAAGATCTTTCCCTTCTTCGGCACTAGAAAAAACTAAATACTTTGCTGATGGCAATGTCTGCGACGTTGCCACCATCAACTTTTTGCTCAAATCTTGACTATCGTCAGGAGAATCCTGGCGTGTCCTCTTCAGACTAGTCATATTTGACGTGGTTTTGAAATCCATAAATATTTTTTGCCAGCCATCGTGTCAAGCGTTACGGGCGAGACTATAGGAACGGGTACACCCTTGGATCACATTGAGATCATTTCCAACCCTCAGAACTCTGAGGCCTATAGCTTTTCTCCTTAGCTCGACTGGATGGGCATCAGTCGAGGACTCGTAATACTGTGCACAGGCTCCGACACCCGTGCACCGCGGACACTCCCTGACCAAGGACCGAAGCGGCTGGTAGACCAGAAACCGCGCTTACGTCTTCGGCAGAGCAAGCTCACATCAGCGTACCAGACCAGAGTTTGTCACGCTCTGGACTTTTCAGCACTCCCAACGCGCAACGGTTCTGACCAGTCAAAATTCCCTAAGCGAAGATGTAAGTGTTGAAATGTGTATAGATTGTGTTGGTGTGTGTATGTGTGTGTGTATGTTTTTGTGAGTGGTGTAGTGTTAGGCTAGGGTACCGCGAGGGACGCCAAATCCCTCGTAGGTGCGGCTAGTCCGCACCCCCCTGCGGGGAACAAAAGTAGAACCGATGACGTAAGTTACTTTATGTGTAAGGTCGGGTTCCCAGCACTGTAATGGCGTTTTAACCTAATCCCTCACCTGTTCTTTGTTTGCTGCAAAAATAGAACCGATGACTTAAGATGCCTCCGGTGCTGTGTCGGGTTACCAGCACTCTAATGACGTTATAACCTACCTGAGCTGAGGTTGTTGTGAAAGTAGAACCTATGACGTTGGAGCTTCCGGTGCTGGGTCGGGTTCCTAGCACTGTGATGGGCGTTGCTCCCTAGTCCCTTACATGTTCTGGGTTTTGCTAGAGTAGAACCTATGACGTAAGATGCGTCCTGTGCTTGATCGGGTTCCCAGCACTGTAATAGTGTTTTAATCTAATCCCCCAGCCTGCTCTGGGTTTGCTGCGAAAGAAAAACTGATGACGTAAGAAGCTGCCGGTGCCGGCGATGCCAGGAGTACTGTAAGGGCGATTTAACCTGATCCCCCACCTGTTGTGGGGTTGCTGTAGAATTATAACCGAAGACATAAGATGCTTCCGGTGCTGGGTTGGGTTCCCAGCACTGTAATGACGTTTATCCTTATTCTCCACCTGCTTTTGCGTTGCTGCGAGTAGGGTGCTTCAAGGGCTAGGTTGAGCTGCCACCACTGTAATGGGATTTTAACTTAATCCCCCACCATTTCTGGGTTTGCTGCGAGAATAGAACCGATGACGCAAGATGCCTCCGGTCCTGGGTAGGGTTCCCAGCACTCTAACCTTACATCCCACCTTCTCTGTGGTTGTTGCGAAACTAGAACCGATGACGGAAGGTGCTTCCGATGATTGGTTGGGTTCTCAGCACTCTAATAACGTTTTAACCTATTCCACACCTGACGTTGCTGGAGAGTAAAACTGTGGACGTAAAGTACTTCAAGTGCTGGGTCGGGTTCCCAGCAAAGTAATGGCGTCTTAACCGACAATCTGTTCTGGCGATGCTGCGAAAGTAGAACCGATGATTCCGGTGTTGGCTTGGGCTCCCAGCACTGTAACGACTTTTGAACCTAATACCCTACCTGTTCAGGGTTTATTTCAAATGTAGAATAGCTGACATAAGATGATTTCGATGCTGGGTTTTGTTCCCAGCACTGTAACGGCGTTTGAAGCTTATCCCACACTTGTTCTGGGTTTGCTGCAAAGGTAGAACTGATGTAGTACGATGTTTATGGGCTGGGTTGGGTTCCCAGTACTGTAATAGCGTCTTAACCTACTTCCCCACCTGCTTTTGGGTTGCTGCGAAAGTGTAACCGATGACATAAGTTGTTTCCTGTGCTGGGATGGGTTCCCAGCTCTGTAACGACTTTTAAACCTAATACCATACCTTTTCAGGGTTTATTGCAAATGTAGAACCGATGGCGTACAATGTTCCAAGTGCTGGGATGGTTTCCCAGCACTGTAAAGTCGTTTAAATCTAATCCACTACTTTTTCTAGGTTTTGCTGCAAACGTAGAACAGATGACGTAGGTCTTCATGTGCTGGCTTGTTTGTCACACCTACACACACCACACACACACACACACACACACACACACACACACACACACACACATACACACACACTCTAATACACACACACACACACACACACACACACACACACACACACACACACACACACACACACACACACACACACACACACACACACACACACACACACACACACACACACACACACACACACACACATACACACACACTCTAATACACACACACACTCTCTCTCTCTCTAATACACAGACACACACACACACACCAACACCCACTCACCCCTAATCCAGATGTACGTTTAATAATTTTATATTCTGTTTACTGTTTAAGAATTTTTAGTGTGAAAATCTAGTACGTTTTTTTTAGTATGATTGTGTACACATACATATGAGAGTTTATACATATATACGAGTATAAATATATATTTGTATTTTTATATAATATAATATAATAATAATATAATATACTTAATAGCCCGTACCGTATTCCATGTCGGCAACCAGGAAGCTTCCTCTATGCTAAATACAGTTTAGCCTAATAATACCCCTGAGTGTTTTCATCCCGCTGCCCTTCCAAGTGGGAACGCCGCGTGCTGTGCTATTAGAGGCAGCAGTATTCAACAGGGCGGCGACGTTTTGACTTTCTGCTGTTTTGCAACTCTAACCTCTAAATTTATTTGACCTCTATTACTAAATTTATTTGACATCCTAAATACAAACCTTTTTTAACATGTTTCAAACAGTTTAAAGTATTTTAAAAACTAAACTTTATAAAATATCTTTATTGTGTTGAATCAATGATAAAATAATTTCAGACCTTACAGGATTTTATACGTTTTAACAAAATGAGGACTGATAGGGCAATGTTAGGACTACGATTTAAAATCTCTGAAACAAAAATATTTTAATTTTTAGTTTTATTTTGTTTATATTTGTCTTTATATGAAAATGTTTGGCCTTTTGGAAACAACTCTACCTATTAGATCAAACGGGAATAATGCCGTTTGCTAAATTTTTACTCATTTGATGTTACTTAGAATAAAAAGACAGGCGTTTTAACCGATCAGCAACGATTATTTAATAGAACATCGTATGGGACATTACATACATTCATGTCTAACTAATTGTTATTATTGTAATGCAAATTGTAATTTATTATTATGTTGACTGTTGTACTTACAATATTGTAATTGTAATTTCAGATAGATAAGAACAATTGAGTTTTAGAAACGTCTTTAGAAACATATTTCTATTCTAAATAATGCTGTTACCAAGCAAATAAACAATTATAAAACGTAAACACATATTTGAAAGTTGTGAAATGTCGTTTTACAAACAAAAACTATTCTATATTTTTTCTGTCTGTTTTATTAAAATTGTGTAAATCGCTTGATTTTGTAAGTAAAGAAATAATCCACGGTTTGTCTGAAATTTCAATTCCGGTTGAATTATGAACATAGTCTTACTACTTGAGCTATTCGTGTGAAAAAATTCAGGTTCTTTTAATAAATAAATAAACAGGTAAAAAATTACTTTACCTAAGTATTTTTCTTATATTTAACAAAGGAGTCCATAGGTGTGATAAATAAATAACACTATTCATAAATATTCCAGTAGAGAAACACAAATTTTAAAAAATAAAATAAGGAAATAAGGCTTTTTATCTAAACGTTAAAATTTCCTGATGGCGGAAATAGGTCCAAATATTCGAAAGATGCAATTTAATATGCGAATAATTAGTCCCCACACAGTTTGACGGTGTTCCTAAGCCAGTCTTGGCTGGTTACGTCCCACAATATAAAGTTGCAACCTTCTTAACAGTAATGCCACCCGGCTTTGTTGTACTCGATCATGTTTGTCAGCCGTAAAAGTAAATAAGATGTTTTATTCGCGCAATCTCCATTTAAGTTGTATTCTGTCGCTTCTACCCAACTTTGGATACGTGACACACGTATCGTGTAGCGTGGGCGCGTTTATTTGAAACGTGATCCAACTGAACTCTCTATACAAACATAAAATGAATCAAAGAAAGAAAACTAATTGAAATCTTTTATATAGACCACAGTATTTCAAATGACAAATAAAAAAGTAGAATTGATAACAGCTTTAATTAGAAATGTAAATGATTTATAAAACAGCTCTGTGAAAATTAAACATACACTACCTCTTGTTAGATATAAATTATTATTGGTTATTCAAAAAAGTATAACTAAAAAATATTTTCATTACAGTTTCAAAATGGCGGCCGATTCAGAAAACTCTGAAGAACCACTTCAGTGGCTCAGCACTACGGGTAAACTGGAAGACGCCTACATAGTCGGCGTCCTTATAGGCAGGTACGTTCTTTTAGCGAGAAAATACTGCAAAGGGTCGTATTATGCAATGGCACTACAGGACCTTTGTTAGTGGCACCATCAGGAAATGCTTAAGTATCTATTTTCTGGGTCAACATTTAATAACGAACCATTAGACGTAGAGGAGTACTTTCCCTGCAAAACGTCTCATATCGTGTTGAGAGCGTGTTTATGTGTCTCTTGTCGATTTATTTGCCTTTCCTTACACAATCCGTCATTCCGTCTGCACTCCAAGGTATTCCCACACCTGGTATTGTTCATGTACCTCCTACAACGCGCCGACTAAACCCTAACACTTAACCGGGACTAGTTTAAACTTGGGCGCCCTCAAATGTTTATTTCAAAAACACGATTTTAACCTTTATTTAGGATTAGACAAAAGTATATTTAATATTTTACGTTATAAAATTAAATTTATTTTCTTATCTAAAATATGCCTAACATGCTCTAATTCTATAACTTGAGAAAAAGTTTTCCCTCGTAATGGTATTGGGGCCGAACTTTGGTTACCCCGGTGCCGTCGTTATCATGGTAGCTGTGTTTATCGATATGTGCAAAACGTTGGGCAAATTTAATGCACTTCATTCACAAAATATAAAAAACGAAAACAAACATAGTATTTATAAGGATGCTTCAAGGTAGAGTAGATACTTTAACCG
>JBAIZL010000001.1:281385924-281593424 GCA_036971475.1 Prosapia bicincta
TGTGTGTGTGGATTGACTTCAATATCCGGGGCTTCTTTTCTCTCTATATATGTCTGCGTTCTTCATTCGCACTTCAACTGTTGTTTTTACCTCGTCAATACTAGATAATATTCTAGCAAAACGTCAGAACTGCAATTATATGCATTAACATTAACGGATGTACTCTGGATATTAACTATTCATCATCATATATATTAAATATACACGAAAATATACTAAATATATTTATTTATATTTTCAAGTGATGAAAAATTAAAAAAATAATACTTCAACTTGGCAAAACACAGATATTAACATAGTTCACGCGTAATGAAAACAGCCATAAAATTCTACGTTATCGTTAATTTAATCAAATATAAAATGTTTGATATATAAATAACTGCATTGTCATAAACATAACCTCTAAATATCCTCTTATTCTTAACTAAGATAGAAACAAGTGTTGGAGTTCACGGACTCCTCAACTAGGGGTCGAGTTTGCCTATTGGAACCCTTCGTGACAATTTGGTCATCTGATGCGAACGGAACGCCTTTCTCCGTCCAAAACACGTCACACGCGCTTATAAAGGTTTTTGCTTCATTCAAGTAACCAGAGAAACTACTTTTATCTAGAAACAGATTTTATCTGAGATACTTTTAGTAATATTCAATAATTTAAAATTTTTTGAGAACAAAATAAAACTCTTTCAATGCATAGGTCCGGACACAGTTTTATCTGTACGTAAATAATGTATAAATATAACTTTAATACACAGGCTCATCTAAGATAATGATAGGCTACTAATTAATTCTTGACTGGAAAGTAAGCTGTAGATTATTGATAAATATCAGTTGAAAGTTTTATCCCAACCAACGCTACAGAATCACTCTTTTCCTGACGGATTAGAAACACTGCTTGTGACAAAAACAGTTAAAGTCTTCATGCAATTGTATTTAGTGACGTCGCCGCCCCCTAACTGGATGACGTCAATGGCGGTTTACGTCATTAAGCCCTTAGGGAGCGCGTTTAACTTTTGTTAGATACATTGTGCTACAGCTGTTATACGCTTCTGTTCCAGTATATTAAAGTTCCCAGGGATTGGTCATGGGAGAAATAAGTGAGTAAATAGAATAATAAAAATTAAAAATGGTCAATAGCAGGTAACGCCATATAATGTAGAAAAAAAATTTTTGTTTGGAAACAAAAAAACACTGACGTACATTATTAACAGTGTTTGTTAAAATATTGCCTTGTTTTATATAAATTTATTTTATATAAATTTGTGTTCTTGCTATTTTGAATTGCGGAATTGGAGGCCTATATTAGGTTGTGATTCTGCATGGTATTTATTGGCCTCCTGAAGAAGGTACCATAGTTGTATCGAAACGTCAAGCATATGTATTCAGCCTTCAAGGAGTTTTATATAATTTGTCGTTATAAAACCTAAAACTAATCTAATTTCATTTAATAGCGACTTCACGAACGCATGAAAATGCTGTTGAATCCGTTGCTTGGTCATTTGCTAAGTCATGGCTTAGCTAGATTTGAAGATACTATTAAATCAAATCTGTGTTTTTTACATTTTAAAAATTTAACCCAAATTCTCCCTATTTTGGAAATTTTACAACTAAACTTTGGGGAATTAATAACAAGTAGCAAAACTCACTTTCGGACCACTATGGCGTAGTATTGCCCATACGCACATTCTAAACCACTATTCTCAAGGCCAACAAAACAAAACCTGTGGATTGTTGGTGCCCCATCGCGGACGGTTGCTTAGCAACTAAACTGTATGGAATTAATAACAAGTAGCACAACTCATATTCTCACCACAATAACGTTTTATTGTCCATACACACATTCCTCAAGGACAACAAACCTGAGGATTGTTGTTGTCCCTTCGAGGGTTGTCAAGTAACTAAACTTCGGGGGATTATTTAAAAGTAGCACAACTCACTTTCTTACCACAATGACATTGTATTGCCCATACGCACATTCCTTAAGGACAACAAACCTGTGGATTGTTGTTGTCCCTTCGAGGACAGTTGCTTAGCAATTAAGCTTTGGGTATTTGTTATTAGGTAGCACAGCTCCCTTTCTGATCACAATTACGTTGTATTGCCCATACACACATTCGTCAGGGGCAAAAATAAAACAAAAACCTGTGGATTGTTGTTGTCCCTTCGAGGATGGTTGCTTAGCAACTAAACTTTGGGGATTAAAAACAAGTAGCAAAACTCACTTCACAATAACGTTATATTGCCAATACGCACACTTTTCAGGGGCAACAAAACTAAACCTGTGGATTGTTGTTGAACCTTCGAGGATGGTTGCTTAGCAACTAAACTTTGGGGAGTAAAAACAAGTAGCAAAACTCACTTACCAACCACAATAACGTTATATTGCCAATACGCACACTTTTCAGGGGCAACAAAACTAAACCTGTGGATTGTTGTTGAACCTTCGAGGATGGTTGCTTAGCAACTAAACTTTGGGGAGTAAAAACAAGTAGCAAAACTTACTTAACAACCACAATAACGTTATATTGCCAATACGCACACTTTTCAGGGGCAACAAAACTAAACCTGTGGATTGTTGTTGTCCCTTCGAGGATGGTTGCTTAGCAACTAAACTTTGGGGAGTAAAAACAAGTAGCAAAACTCACTTACCAATCACAATAACGTTATATTGCCAATACGCACACTTTTCAGGGGCAACAAAACTAAACCTGTGGATTGTTGTTGTCCCTTCGAGGATGGTTGCTTAGCAACTAAACTTTGGGGAGTAAAAACAAGTAGCAAAACTCACTTACCAACCACAATAACGTTATATTGCCAATACGCACACTTTTCAGGCGCAACAAAACTAAACCTGTGGATTGTTGTTGTCCCTTCGAGGATGGTTGCTTAGCAACTAAACTTTGGGGATTAAAAACAAGTAGCAAAACTCACTTTGTGACTACAACAACGTTGTATTGTCCATACACACATTCAAAACCATTATTCTCAGGGCCAACAAAACTAAACCTGTGGATTTTTGTTGTCCATTAATAGACGGATATTACATTTGTAACTCACTTTCTGACTACAATAACTTTGTATAACCCTTACGCACGTTTCTCAGGGCTAACAAACAAACCTGTGGATAGTTGTCCCTCCGAGGACGGTTGCTTAGCAACTACGTTCAACAAACACTTGTGATTAAAGGATGTGGCTAGTCACAACCTATACAAAATAACTGAAATTATTCGGCAAACTATTGCGTTTTGTAAGACCGGATATTTTGGACAACAGTGCTGTCGTGAGCAGATGATCAGGTTATTGTTGTTAAAAGAGTAAATCATGACCAGGTGGTTGACATTGACTATTAACAATCTACAATGAAACTAGAAGCCAAGAACCGCACGAGCCTCGCTACCAATAACCTTGCTTTTATGGCGGTACATTCCCACACAGATAACATAACTGATAACACTCTACTGTATTTGCAAATACTAAGACATTCCAAATTCACTCTAAATTTCGCGGTTTCTCTAACAATGTATACGAAACCAAATATCCAGATTGCCGGTTTTATAAAATTTTGTAAAGTTTTAAATCTGATAGAGTAGCTTTAGGTGTTCGCGCTTCTAATTCAAAACTGAAGGTTGTGGAAATATCACCCTAGTTGTATCACCCTATTTTTCTCTTAGTTGTAAGAAACTGGTAACTAATTATTTATCTCAATTCTATCAAAACTCTAATGTGAGTAAAGAGTTACTTTTTATAAAAGTTAATAGAAATTTGTGCAGTCACACGTAATTGAATTGTTTTAGACTAGCCGTTGTTATTTTGCGGTGTTTTTAAGAAGGGGTTTGTGTTTTATTTTACATAGAAATGCGTTCAACCTAATACATTTTGGGGAGCTAAATATGAAATTTGCAATATTTTGTAGTGTAGACCTTAAATTTATGGCAAAGTTAGATTTAAATTTTGTATATCTAGATAAAAATCTATTATATTTTTGTTTCTATTGATGATAAATACGAAACCTATATTATTGACAAAAGTAATAGGTATATACAAACAACAGGGAAACCGCCTACTTCACATATATATCATTACATGATACCGTGGATAAGGTTTTAAATTTTTTCTCTACAAACTAACCTATATTATGTTCTACGTAGAGCCAGGCTTTTTGCGTGGTTGTAACAGTTTAAAATAGTTATTTTTTCATTTCTTAAAAACATAATGTTGATAAAATTGTATACCTCTTTTTATTTTCTAGTAAGGAAATTAATTGTTAACTATTTACATATTTTGATGTTTCCTTTTTAATTTGCTACAATTTAGCCGATGAAGCTCCCACTTATGCTTTAGTAAGCACCGGAAGCGGTCATCTTTCAATGAACCAATAAAACCGACAGCATCCTAACCTTGACTTGTTAGACGGAGCTATGTTTTCTCGCTCCTGTGATATGCTGTGTCTGAAAACTCATTTATAGCAGTTTATTATTTGAGTCTTAGTTTTATAGTGACAGTGGCTAATTGTTGACTGCTTTAGAGGCTTTTGTGATGGTCATGTACATTTAAATTTTGCACTTGGTTGGTTCGTGCTGAGCAATTATAAAATTTTCATTGTTGGTTGGACAGTTTAGGTTTGGCTTGGCTTTTTCTGAATGTGGCTTTTAGGTGTTCGACTTTCATGGGGGCTCGTAGACGAGGCTCAGCATTCTAAGCAAACATCCGTCGCTTATAACGAAGCCAATGAAATCGCAGAGTCAACCTAAACAGTCCACGTGAATCGAAGATTAATCACGTATCTGTGATTCCATTCCAGCTGTGTCAACACTACTTTAGAGATACTCGCTACAACTCAGATTGCTAGGAAGAAGTAATTGGAGAAAATGCAAACACTAGTTTAATTTAAATATTTAATAAATTTGGTGAGCACTGTGAACTAATTTTTTAACTAAATAAATAAAACCCACTAACCTAAATACAAAATCTTTTTTTCACTACAATTACATTATTTACATTTCGATTACAAGGTAATCCTCTTCAGAAGTATTATTCTGCATAGTGTGTTTTATTTATTTAGTTAATAAGCTAGTTTAATTTGTTCTACAAAGCATGTTTTTGTATCCTCAGTATTATTAATGTAATAATAAATACACAAAAACCTCTTAACCACAAACTTTCTTTATTTTACCCTTATGTATATTTCAATAACCAAGTAACCATCCTCAGAGGGATAAAATACAAATACTTTTTATATGAGGATGGTTACTTGGTAACTGAAATGTACATAAGGGTAAAATAAAAAAAGTTTGGGGTTAAGAGGTTTTTGTGTATTTATTATTAAATTCAACCACAGTATAGTCCTAATAAATAGTATTATTTATGTATTTCTTCTATGGCTATTTATATTTTATTTTTAAATATTTAAAAAGACTCCAGAAGTCTTAGTGTTTTACAAAACTATACAACATTGCTCAACCTTACCTTGCAAGTTACGTCGTCCGTTCCTAATATCTGGTTGGCTGTTATTTATTCTTCTGCTAAATACCTGAAATCAACCAACGTCACAGATAATCGCCTCCTAATTTATCTTAGCAAACCTGATCTACACATTAACTTTACATTTTCATGTAGAGAACGCTGTTGTTACAAAATCTGTTAAAAAGTATGTTGTAGAAAAATTTGTTAATAAATATAATAATTATAGGTTCTATAATATCAATTAAAACGCATTTTTGTAAACTGTTATACGTGGGATAACAGCATTTACTATTTAAGCAAAACTGTAAAGTAGCACAAGTCCGTAAAGGGTGCAACCGAGGACTAGGCGGGAACATGGCAAAGTGACACAGTACGGCATTGTCGCCCTCATGCATGACTTGGTGAAAGTACAAAACTGCTCGGGTTTAAAGTAGCACAAGTCTGTAAAGGGTGCCAGCCGAGGATTAGGCGGGAAAATGGCAAAGTGACACAGTACGGCATTGTCCCCCTCATGCATGGCTTGGTGAATGTACAGCTCTGCTAGAATTTAAAGTAGCACAAGTCTATAAAGGGTGCCAACCGATGTCTAGACGGCAACATGACAAAGTGCCACAATACGGCGTTGTCCCCCTCATGCATGGTCTGGTGAATGTATAGCTCTGCTAGAATTTAAAGTAGCACAAGTCTATAAAGAGTGCCAACCGAGGTCTAGACGGCAACATGACAAAGTGACACAATACGGCACTGCCCCCCTCATGCATGGTCTGGTGAATGTATAGCTCTGCTAGAATTTAAAGTAGCACAAGTCTATAAAGGGTGCTAACCGAGGACTAGGCGGCAACATAGCAAAATGACACAATTTGGCATTGTCCCCCTCATGCATGGTCTGGTTAATGTACAGCTTGTAACGGACTAGGTTACTTGTGAAATGAAAATATAAAGTTTTAAAATACAATGTTATACAATTTATTAATCAGTGACAAATTACAAAAGAACAAAGACAGCAATGTGTCGAGTAATTTACTTTTAATTACTGCTAGTTATTCCATACATTTTAATTACTTATTAACCTTTTAAATTATATTTATATCGACAAGATAGTAACTTAAGTTTTTCCAAATTTCTTTTGAATTTTTATTCAAAGGACAATTTCTACCGTTCATGTGTTAACCGTTTATCATTTAAAATTCAACTTAGTTAACATTAAAATACATTTTCTTTATTATTATCTAAAACGTACCGATTGTGCACATCACTTATAAAACACTTTAAAACATATTAAACATTGCCCATGGCTTTTGGAATCACTAAACACTTAACACATCACTCTTGCAAATCAGCGCACTTAAACAAAAATGATATTAACTTTTATTCATTTGAAACACATAAATAATCGCTTCTGACTTCTTCTTTAGCTCGTTAATAAAATTTGGTACCGGCCTTGACATCTTAAAATTTGGAATACTGGAAGCTTACAAATTTCTAAATTATGTCCGAAATTGCCATTACGTCTGTTCTGTTCAAGAACCTCTGGATGAGTGGGGCTTCTGCAAGGACACGCCAACGGAACTTTCCCACCCTCGATTATTATTTCGAATTTTTCGATTGGTGCATTGGATCTGGCGATATCAGACCACGCTTACGTCACATGAGGTGATGTGAGTTAATTACCCTGAGTTACTACCTCGTACGATATTTTACATTTTTACCCGCTAGGGGTGCTACTATCTATGCTAGCTTCACAATGAGCACGAATAAAACAAAAATTTTCTTTTATATTGGGAAGATATAATTATTAAATAAAAATTAAATATATAAATGAATTTATATGGAACACCTTATTTTTAAGAGTGTTACAAGCTCTGCTAGAGTTTAAAGTAGCACAAGTCTATAAAGGGTGCCAACCGAAGTCTAGACGACAACATGACAAAGTGCCACAATACGGCATTGTCCCCCTCATGCATGGTCTGGTGAATGTATAGCTCTGCTAGAATTTAAAGTAGCACAAGTCTATAAAGGGCGAGACTGAAGACTAGGTGGGATTATATGAAAGTGTGCGATATAACTAAAGAGGTGTTATAACCTCTGTCTTTAGAGAGATGTAGTAGACTAATACTGCATATGGGTTGTATTTGTTTGCAACAACTCCTACCTTACGATATATCATGTAGGTGTTACAAGAGGTAGCTTTATCCGATAACAATTTATTTATAATTTATATAAATACTTTTGTCATGATAATCGACGTAGATTGAAAACAGAGAAAATTGTGATGTTTGAAGTTTTTATAGCATCTGTTTGATTACAATACGAACCGTAACAACAACAATCAATACTGTAATTAAAATCACTAAAGCAGGCATTATCATCAAGTTTTTAAACACTAAGGTCCCTTAATTTATTACTTTAAACTTTGCAATTGCGTCGTCACTTGTTCTATATCGTAGCAAATGAAAATTAATTCGGATATAAAGGACGATGATGATTCTAGCATTCTAAAAACCATTAACGCTGAATCTTTGGAATTCTCTCGTCCTCCGGACTCAGGAATTTCCAACTAGGGATAACAATGTCCATCCTCCTAAACTATTAGTTGAAGTAATTGAACTAATCGTTTCGTTTAGTCTTGTTTCTTTACTGGCTCTGGCTTCCAATTGAATTTGGGGTTCGCCACGTGACTATGAGAGCAAAGTTGAGGTTGAGCACACTTAGTGGCCACCTTTCAACCCTTTCACGCCGTATCAAACTCTTTCAACCCATTGTGCTTATATTTACTGAATAACAAAAACTGCCTCCTGTTTAATGCCTTCTGAAATCGCCCGTTTCTTCTGTGCCTTCTTAAATTCCCTTCCTCTTCCTTCCTTTTATAAGTGCCTTTAGAATTCGTTCAGTTCTTTCTCTCGCTGCTAAAGAGGAACATTGCAAGAGACAACCGCCGGCCTCGGACATCATGAAAACTACAGGCCCCTGATTTGGCCATCGTGGTGTATATAAACTGGACATCAAGTGTTTTTAGAAAACGAATTAATTAAAAAAGCGTAAACCCTTATTCCCGACAAGATGCGCACGCAACACTTTAGAAATACCAAAACTCGGAGCCGAGGACAAATTGTTTATGGCAACATTGTAATTTCAAGAAGAGAACGAGCTAACCACGGCCTGTATGATTTCACGGCCTACATATTGTTACCGCTTAATCACGTGACCATTAGTCACATCGAGGCTACAGCAACAGTCTCATTTGTCAGGTGTTGTAACCGTTAATAATGAGCTAAACCCCTGAGACAGTTGGTAAATGACAGTTGTGTTTTTGTAACGGGAAAAACAGAATATCCCCGTTAATTAAAAGTTTCCTTAATACTATATCCAACAATTTAAATTACTTAAAAACCTCTCATTATTACCTTTAAATGCCTCATTTGCCCAGTCTGAATGGAAATAGCCAGCATAACATTAGTAGCCTATTTTTTGCAAGTTTAAAGAGAATTATTGGCTTCTGTAAACATAATAATGTTTCTTAAAGAATATTTTACTCTAAAATGTAAAATTAATATTTATTTTCTTATTGAAGGCGTCTGATGTTTTTCTAATTTCAGAGGAGCATTCTCTATGATCTACAAGTGTCTTCTCAAGGGCAAGACAGAAAGGGCCTGCAAAGTGTATGAAAAGGTAAATACACAATAACTTTAACCCTTGGATAAAATTTTAAATTTAGTACAAAATTTGTTACATATAACATAATATATATTATATCTTTTTATTTTTTGTGTCAAGTTAAAAGTCTTTAACAGTGTTTTCCAATTAAACACAAATAAATCTCTCACTATACTAAGCCATGTACTTGAAACTTATACTTGGAATGCATCATGTAATAAGACATCAGAACCCCTGAAAACTCTTTTATCTCCCTCAATAATATTAATTATTCGAATAAATAAGGTAAGACTATTTAAAATTCTTTTTACAAGTTTCATATTCATACTTAATATTTTTAATAAGTATAACTATATAACTGTTTTATACCAGTACCATATATTCTTCAATGTGGTAGACACCTGAATTAAGGTATGATTTTTTTTTGCATTCTTACATTTAACTTTATGTATGTAGTGTGGGCTACTTAGAAGTAGTTTTCATAGTAAGAAGGTAATCTTCATGTAGAGGCACTTGATACTTATGCGGTGTAAGAAGACAGCTTGAAACAGACACCTGATTAAGGTTATGATTTTTTTTTGCATTCATAAATTTAAATTTATGTATGTGGTTTGGGCTACTTAGACGTAGTTTTGAGCAGTTAGAAGGTAATCTTTATATAGAGACATTTGGTACTTATGTGCTGTAACAACACAGCTTGGGGTAGGCACCTGAATTAAGTATAATTTCTCTTTGCAATCATACATTAACCTTTATGAATGTAGTGTGGGCTACTTAGAAGTACAATTGTGCAGTAAGAAGATAATCCATATATAGAGACGTTTGCTATTCATCCAGTTTAAGAAGACAGCTTTTGGTAGACACTTGCATGCAAGTTATTATTTCTGTATGCATTCATACATTTGTCTTTATGAATGTAGTTAGGGCTACTTAGAAGTACAATTGTGCAGTAAGAAGATAATCCATATATAGAGACGTTTGCTATTCATCCAGTTTAAGAAGACAGCTTTTGGTAGACACTTGCATGCAAGTTATTATTTCTGTATGCATTCATACATTTGTCTTTATGAATGTAGTTAGGGCTACTTAGAAGTACAATTGTGCAGTAAGAAGATAATCCATATATAGAGACATTTGCTATTCATCCAGTTTAAGAAGACAGCTTTTGGTAGACACTTGCATGCAAGTTATTATTTCTGTATGCATTCATACATTTGTCTTTATGATTGTAGTTAGGGCTACTTAGAAATATACTTGAACAGTAAGAAGGTAATCTTCATATAGAAACGTTTGCTACTTATGCAGTATAACAACACAGCTTGGGGTAGACACCTGATTTAAGATATGATTTCTAACACTTTTAAAATGTTTTAAACTTGCCCTTACTTTAAAGCAAGGCAAATGTAAATGTAAGGCAAGGTAAATGTTTTAAAGCACTTACTTTACTTGTTGAGGACGGCCGTTTCGGGAGATGTGTCCCTTTGTCAACTCAGACCGTAACTGCAGACCGTAGCAGTTACGGTCTGAGTTGACAAAGGGACACATCTCCCGAAACGGCCGTCCTCAACAAGTAAAATAAGTGCTACTATAGGCAAGTTTAAAACATTTTAAAAGTGTAAGTGATTACTAGTAGCTCACGCGAAGATGGAATCAACAAATGTTGATATGATTTCTCTTTGCATTCAGAATTTAACGTTTATGTATGTAGTTTTGGCTACTTAGAAGTAGACTTGAGCAGTAAGAAGGTAATCTTCATAGAGAGTCGTTTGCTACTTATGTGGTGTAAGAAGACATAATGGGATAAACACCTGAATGCATGTTACAATTTCTCTATGCATTCATACATTTAACTTTATCTATGTAGTTTGATCTACTTAGAAGTAGACTTGAGCAGTAAGAAGGTAGTCTTCATATAGAAACAGGAAAAGATTTCTTTAAGGATCTTTGGGTTGCTGTTTATTTACAAAAGACATATTCAAACACTATGTATATATCTGGAGTATACCTGTATGTAAACTTTAACAGAAATTTTTTTTTTCATTTAATAGCTTCGTTCGACATTTTTGGCCGAAGGAAAATGCCCACATGCCTCACAACAGTATAGGAAAAGAGAAGCAATATTTTAATGATGTTTGGGTTGCTGTTTATTTGTGAAAGACATATTCAAACATGATGTGTATGTTTGGAGTATACCTGGTTGTAACTTATAAGTAAAGGAAGGACTAAACAAGTACTGAGAGAGAAAAATATGTGATTCAAATAGGTGCATGATTAATTATATGTTGCATTTATATTAAGATTTACATTAATTCATTTATACTAAATAATTGATAATCCTTTTTCTGGATAATGTGACTATTTAATGTGAATTATAAACGTACTTAAATAATAACTTGTGGCACTGTTACAAACTTTATGCTTTTAAAAATGTCCCCTTTCCTAACAGTAGCACTTACTTTATTTTAATGGATTTCAGGTACATTTAGATAAGGCAGTGGTACCAGGACAGATAAACGATCTACTAAAGTTAGCCCATCCTAACTTAGTAAGTATGAGATAGGGGTAAGTGATGATAGATCAAAAAGAGAGGAGTGTTGTTCTTATGCCCAGAACAGGCCATTTTCTGCAAACCTACTTTCTTTAAAATTTACCAATTTTTCTCACATAATCCTGTAATTATATGACGTCATTATCTGTTTACTATCCCAACATTATCTAATGTCTCAAGCCTCCTTCTACTCTCAACTTTCCTTTTATTCATTGTACCTTCAAAAAGTAAAATTTTTGGTAAAGTTTAAATAAAAATAATCCTAACATTTTTTTCTTTTTACATTAGTTTAGTAAAATTAAGTAGAAATAATAAGATTAACTGAATGCCTTTGGTTCTCATGTTTTGCAAGTGTATGTGCTGGGGCATTCTCCCTCAGATAAGAATAATAGATTTGTGGATTTTTGGGCTTGTTCAGAGGGTAGATTTGTTTCATGGTTGTTTGTCTGAGAAGAGTATTGTATAATTTAACTTCCTGATGACTTTGTTATTGTAAGTTCAGAAGTCATTCATTTACGCTCAAACCTGAAAGTTTCACCCACCTTCATGGACAACAAATTTTCAAGAGAAAACCAAACCCCAGATATTCAATAATGTGTAATTTTTTTCAGATACAGATATATGACGTATTTGAGACGGAAAAAGAAGTTCAGCTGATCTGTGATTTGGTGAAAGGAGAAGAACTGTTGGAGCGTGTGGAGAAATGTTCGTACTACAGTGAAAGACATGTTGCGGCCATTGTTCACCTTATACTTTCGGTTTTACAGGTTAGTCTTACCCTTGATTTAATTTTTTTTGTAAATCGGCAGAGAATTTAAAATTGTTATGAAATTGTTCATTTATTTTATGGAATATAATACTTTTTTCAAAGCTTGCAGTTTTGGATTGTACACCTTGAAATTTCTGAATAATATTTATTTAATTCAGTTTAGCAAGAAACTTCTACTTACTGATATTTGTCAGCAGACGCGTTTCACACTTGGTCAGTGCATTGTTCAATACTGTGAGTCATGGACAAGATTGTTGCTGTCAAGATGTTGAAAATCTGTGGTGTTTTGGTTATTTTTTTATGTGTTGTTCTTTTAAGAGTAGTTTCTATATTATGTGTTCAAACATAGTGTTCTATTATGCATGTGTTTTATCATTTAGTATGTGTTGTGATGGTTTTTTTTTGGGTGTGTATATGATTCAAAATTTTCAAACTTGTTTAGTTTAATGCATTTTGTATGAAGTGTAGAATTTCTAGGTTGGTTAATATGATGAAGTTTGCCCTTTGTAGAAGTTTGTTCAATCATTTCATCTAATTTTATATACCTCTGCTATGCCATGTTTATTCTGAAGTAATTATGTTTTATTGGCTATGTTTATCAAAATTGTTTACCTCAAGTTTTTTAAACCAGTTTTGTATTTGTAATCTTTGTATTTAGGCTGTTTTATCATCCTACTTATAACAGAGTAGCATCTATTATAAAAGATCCAATGCTATGCTATACTAAAGCAATTATTTGTTGTTTTTAAAAATAAAACAGTATCAATATTTCAAAACACACTAGAAAAATGTCAGAACAATCATGATTCCTCTTTTAGATACAGAAAATATTTTACCTTATAGTAAATAACAATAATTAATATTTAAATCTATACAATATTTTACCTGGCTGTGAATAACACTAATTAATATTTAAATCTATAAAATATTTTACCTGGTAGTGAATAACACTAACTGATAATTAAATCTATTTCAATACAAAACAATGTTTCCAATGCACCTTTGATTGTATTTGTTGAAAACTAGTTTGTTCATGTTATATTTGAAGATATTATCATATAAAAATTATATGCTAATATTTCTATGTATTAATTGTTACATTGCAGTATTTACATGATAAAGGAATATCACATGGAGCTGTAAGCCCAGAAAATCTAATCTATGAAACAGAAAGTTTAAATGCCAACTTAAAACTTGCTGACTTATCGCTGAGTAAAACCAGCAAATTGTCACCAAATTCTATTTTTTCAGGTAAATATTTAAAATAATTTAGTTAAATTGAATAGTACTTAACTAAGTGAATAATCAAGAGCTAACTTGCTGACGCGTTTCGAAACAATCGTTCCTTTTACGAATCTAAGTCTCTACGATTATTTCAAAAGGCATTAGCAAGTAAGCCCTATGTTTTCTCACAGTTAAGTATTGTTATATTTAATTTAATCAGTGAATTCAAGATGATTACAATAAGCAACTTTAAATAACAAAACCTACAGTTTATTCTTATACATGATATAACGTTTGTTTAAAATAAAGAAAAACCTATAGATTAACTTAGCAATTTTACATTAAAAAAATTCACCCAAGGTCCCCATCCGAGCCATCATCAACTACCAGAATGCCCCTGCACATAAAGTAGCAAAATACATGGACAAAATAATCGGACAATCCATAAACTTGAACACAGAAACTCACATAAAAAACAGAACAAACTTCATAAATAAAATAAAAGATATAAACATAACACACAACTCAACACAACTATCACTCGACATAACAAATATGTACACCAATATACCCGTACCCGAAACGGTCAACATCCTAGAAACACAATTAATACAGAATAACATACCTAAAACCCACGTTACCAAAATCATAAACATCCTCCAAACCATCACCAATCAAAACTATTTCACCTACAACTCAAATCTCTATTCATAACCAGATGGCCTATCCATGGGAAGTCCATAGAAAACAACATGATACAAATAATACACATGCACACAAAATCATTTACTGGCACAGATACGTCGATGATATCATTACACTATACAGAGGCAACTCCCGTCAATGCGAAAAACTCCTCACCTACATGAATAAAATACACCCAAAACTCCACTTCACTTCAGAAATTGAAACCAACCAATCCCTAAACTTCCTCGACCTAACCATAACAAAAAGCCATACACAAAAACACAGCTTCAACATTTACCGGAAACCTATAACGACAGACACACTAATCCACAACACCTCAAACCACCCTATACAACAAAAACACACTGCCTTCAAATCCATTCACCGTAGACTTAAAGAAGTCCCAAGGACCACAAAAACATAAACAAAGAACTAGACGCAATTAAATATTTAGCATAGGCAAATGGATACAACACCACAATAATAGACAAACTATGGTACAAAATACAAAAAAAACACTAAAATTAACACTACAGACAAGGAGAACAAATGCATCACATTACCATACATAAATAAAACAACAAACAAAATAGCCCGCAAATTTCAAAAAATAGGATACAAAATAGCATACAAAACTAATAACAAGTTACAATACAAAATACAACATAACACCAACAACAAAAATAAACTACAAGCACCAGGCATATACAAACTGAACTGGGACAAATGTAACAAATTCTACATTGGACAAACAGGTCCCAGCTTTAAACAAAGAGTTGAGGAACACAAACAGAACACCATCTCAACATTTTACAATCACATAAAGAAACAGGACACAAATACACAGACATTTACCATAACCTAGAAATCCTACACATCAACAAAAAAGGACCACATCTCAATACACTAGAACAATATGAAATTTACAGACACACATAAACACAAAGTAAAATCATATTAAACGAACAAACACAATAAAAATCACACATACTCTGATACTATCGAAAACCTGCCTTTAAAACCGCCACTTCTTGACCCGACATCTCCAAGCAGAAGACACTGACGAAGATCGCCACATAGCGATCGAAAACGTTCTGTCTCAATAAGTTTTAACAAATTTACAAAATTTAAAGTTCGGATAGTCATAAACTATTGTTTAAGTGATTAATAAGATTCACTGAACGTAATGGACTACACAATTCAAGAACTAAAAATAAATTAAACTTACTAGGAATTATGCCAGCTGCTGTCATTGAAGGCTCACATAAATTCATGCTTTATTTAGGTAGTTTATTCATTATCCCTCACCTAATTTCCAGTTAATTAAATTAATCAATTTTAAGTATTAAATTAAAGTACTCAAATTAATATTGTCGAATTGTTTTTAACATGTTAAACCTTTTTAGTCCTAGATGCATAAGCTTTTGTCTCCAAAATAAAACGAGTTTTGGGAAACTTTAGTTTTTAATAGTTGCCTAACCAGTTGTGACTTCATCTTATCCTTAATAACTTTGTCCTTTCAAAAGTGTTTGGTTGTTTGTTCAGTTAACATGTGCAATGTATGTTTATTGTGACCTTTGTTTTCTCTGTCTCCTGTGAGAGTAAACCTTATGACTAGTGCATACAAAGTAGTCTTGTGTGTAGATTGTGTTGTGCCTGAGTTGCAAATAGTTATATTTGCTGTAAGTAGTTTTACAAGAACAAACAGAACTGCAAAAAATTACTTGTGGAATAAGCTGGTCTAAAACTCAAAAATAGTCACAATATTTTTCTACAGGGTATTTAATGATATTTTACTTAACTCATATGTAATTGAAATGTATAACATGGTTTCAAAACAAAGGAAATCAGTTTCAAGATGAGAATTTGCAAAAATAATGAGTTAAGGACTTCTCTCCATGGTTACAAGAAAGACTTCGAATTCCAACTTTACAGTGCCACTGTATATTGCAAGAATATCCTTGGTGAAATGATTCTGTTTTCATTGTTCAGGAGGAATTTCAACAACCACTGCAAAGGAAATATTGTGTATATTGTCTCTCGAAAAAGTAGAGTAGGACGAATTAAGTGTTCTATCAACAGTTTATGTTTTTAGATCCTCAGAGAAAAGTATATATAAACTTTGGGTATATATACCTTGATGTAAGGTGTCTTGATCAAGAGAAAATACATGACCATCTACTTAAGACACATTTAATTGCTTTACTTGGTGTAGAATGCTTTGTTATTGTTTCATCTAAAGTGGTTTCACAGTTTTATGCTTACGAAAAATGGTTGAAAAAATAAGCTGATGAAGCTAGAGTTGAATAAGATCACAATATACACTTTGGAAACTAAACTAAAACATTTCATGACCATTAAATTCCGGAAATATTATTAGCTTTCTAATTATTAATTTCCCTTTCTATAATATAGAAGAAAAATGAGACATAATATAGCAAAAATAGGTTACTTTTTTACACAACAATTAATACACAGCCATATAAATCAAAATTTTTTGAATTAAAAACACTTGAAATATGTTACACTTGCCTATATTGGCACTTTATTTCAAATTGTTATGACAGCCGTTTTGGGAGATGTGTCCCACTGTCAACTCAGGCCGTAACTGACCTTTTAGTTGTTAAAGGTTAAGGTGGGGATGGAATATTAGGATCGGGATGTACCTGTATTTTAAGTGTAACATTGTACAAGTGTTTTTAGTTAAAAACTCACATGAACATGAAATCAATTAATAAAAATATTTTGATTGGCATAATCAAAATAATGTTCAGGCTATAAGTTACAACAAAAAGATTATCTTGTATACATTTTGAATGTATCGAGCCCAAACTAAATAAATTTAATGAAATTATGAAAATTTAAATCTGAACAAAACTAGCTCCATTCGACAACACATTGTCCAAGAATGAAATGTATACTAAAAATTGCAATATTTTTGCAAAGTTTTTATTCAATTAAATATGAAACTTAATTAAGTCTTGGAAGTATTACTTAAACAAACTATTCCAAAAATAATGTACTTGGATCTATATCTTTCTTTACCTAATCAAAAGTATTTCTTTATCAGTTTATTTTGACTTATTCAAGTTAGTTAACTTTTAATGTTATTGTTTCTTCATTTCAATTGCTTTTAATATCAATTATTCTGATTCACAGCACCTGATTTTGATGCAAAATATTCACAGAAAGAGACAAAATTTGCAGCAGATGTTTGGAGCACAGGCATTGTAATGTACATTTTGTAAGTAGGAATTTTGTATAGTATAATATTTTTATTCATTCTCGTCTTTATCGGCTGTTTCCCACAAACTTCTCTACTGTTAATCATCTATTTGGAAAAATATTCTCAGTTTTTTTAAATATCTATAGTGTATTCTTGCCAAAACTTCCTAATTCAATTACAATAATGCACCAAAACAGATGGGTTATAAGAGAGGTCTATAATTATTATTTGCTGTAAATCCAATACTTTTACTTAAACAGTGTCAGCCCTCTTCCTTAATGTTAGCTTTGGAACAAACCAATTCCTGGCCTGACAAGCCATTGGTTTATTCTGAACTAGATAGTACTTTTTAATATTATTTGAGTGTCTAGTTTGTTTGAATACTCTTGGACATTTATTAATATCTGCCACTTGCATACAGAAAGCCTTAATTTCTGTTTAATGAGGATGGCTGTTGCGAGAGATGTGTTCTATTGTCAACACTAGTCTGCTACTTACTATTTGTCATCATTGCAACAAGCAGCTATTCTATGCATACATCTGAATTCTCACAACCATTGGTAAAAACAAGTAACATTAAAGCTTATACACTAGGCTACATTCTTTCAAAGATTCATATGAAAGTGTGAGAGTAATTGTGTTAGGGATTGCTCACCTACCTACTTTCCTATTTAGAGAATCTAGCTATTTTAAATGTAAGTTGACAGTTTTCGGTTAAAATTGCAGTATATTATGTAAAGGAGGTTAAAGATGTTATTTTAACAGTAGATGGAGTTTCAATTCTTTTTTATGTGTTTTCCCCCAGTATTCCTACTGACAAAAGTTTAGATTTGTAACAGAATTTTTTATTGAAAATGTCATACAAAATAAGTTGAAAAGTATGTTTCGTTAATTAACTGTTGTATGAATAATAATAGTTTTCAATTTAATAACAACTTTTATGAACAAAAAGAGGATAGAGCAATAGGAAACAATTTTTCATATTTATAGTATAATTTTTTTAAAGTAGATTTGAAAGAGGATTGAAGGAAAAATTGAATTACTCTCCTTGTGTCTGGATTAAATACAATGACAATGATTTTGCTGTGTTTCAAATATATAAAATTTTTATGGTCATAACTGATGAACATCCTAACATCAAATTTATTCATAAAATTGGAAAAATTTTTTTTACCATCTCTTGATATTTGTTGCATTGGGAATGGGGTTAAAATAGAATTTGATATATGCAAAATGCCCAACATATAATAAAAGAATAATGATAGATTTATTCCAAATGAATCTAACCATTGTACCAATACAAATTTGCAACTTTAAAAAACTTTGGTTTACAGCTTAATTAACATATCTTTCGATAAAAAATGTTAGGATCAATAAACTGTTGAATAGTTTTGAGAGTTCGGGTAAGTAGTTTGGAAGGTTTTAACTAAGGTAACTAGACATAGTCTTGGTGGTTACGCCTTTGAGGTTGGTTACTTGGTAATAAAAATAAAATTGTGTTAAAATAAAAATATTTTTGGTTAGAGGTTTTCAATTACTATTTATTTGTCCATTTTATATGTATCGAAAATGTTAATATACGTCCAAGTGAATAAATACTTTTTCATACTTGCTGCTATGTGAGGAAATGGTCAAGGCTTACTTTTTAAGAAAATATCTATATTTTACCATACACATGGTATTAATATGTAAACATATGTTACGGTAATTAAGAAAGATTTGTGTAGTACTTTACTTGTGTGAGACTTCAGTACAGGAAATAACAGATACAACTTTGCAACCTTAATAGCCTGATTAATTTTTTTATTTTAGTTTCTTCAGTATTGTTTCTGTGTTGTTTTTAAAAATAGTTGAAAATAAAATAACTCTTGTCACTTTATATTAAACAGCATTCAGAAACTGATTAAATGCTACTACAGTAAACTCCCGATTATCCGTGGGCGGATTAACCGGTTTGCGGGTTATCCGGGGTCTGCCATTGTTTTACAAATATCCAATTTTTATTCCAATCAGATTCTTGTCTTTAAATTTCCAAACGGTGAAATACGACATAAATACATATAAGGTTTAATAGAAGTTAAGATGAAGTGAATAGATATGTAAATATGTACGTACTAATTTTTACATTGAAAGGGAAGCATCCCGACGCGGGCTAGCGAAATAAAAGGGGCGAGCAGACTACTGTATATAAGACACAATGATAAAATGCTTGGACGCCCGAAAACGATAATGTGTATCATAAGATTTTAAACGTATGTCAGTTAATCTCGGCTATAAATAGTCTAAGACGTGACATATGCATTATCTATGTCTGTCATATGCATTATCGATCTTTATGGCTTTGTGACACACGTGGCACAAGTAGACACTGTGCGACAAAATGGTTCTCAAGAAACTTAGATCGCACATTAAAGCTAAATCAATGCTCACAAAAAAACAGACGAAAGTGACAGATTTTTTTGTTAAAAAGTGAAAGTATTATGTGTAAAGGAAATTACACACGTACATACATACTTACTTTTGACATATACTTATGTACGTATTGTAAATAGTTAGACATATAAATGAACATGTTATAATCCGTCAAATACATTGACATTTTAAATTATTTTCTGTATTTATTTTGTCCTCTGAAGATTATTTGTGAATTGCATTAACCGGGGTCATTATTTGTGTAACTTATGGTATAATAATCGATTCACGATCGTTTTGCGTATTCTTTGTTCATAGCGGATTATCCGGGGAATTCGTTATCTGGCGTTGCCGGGCCACCCTACTCCACGGATAATCGGGAGTTTACTGAATTTGCAGAGGAAATGGGAAAACTCTCTTTGTACATGGATGTACTATAGATCCAATTTTAAATTAGGTAACTATTATTGTGCATAGTATAGATACAAAGGATAACTCTCTGAAGAGAAGTTAGAGATCACTCTTTTTGTAGAATCTTGAGGCCTAATTATATGTTTTCTACAAAGTTACAAGAAATAAATGTAATAGAATAAAAATAAAACAGATGGTCTAAGCAGAAAAAAATATAAGTAATTAACACGTAGCATAAATAACATCGAACACTATCCTTGAAGGAAAGAAAACGCAGGTAGTTACAATAAATTTGACATTTTGTGTGTGTTACATATATGGTGCATTATATTGTGAAGGAAAACAACATGAAATATCCATTTAGTAGGAAACTAATATGCAGTAGGGAAGGTTACAGCAGAATAAAATTAATCGATTATCCTAAAAGTGGTTTCAAATACAAATCAACTATTGGTATGTATATGTGTATATATATATATATATATATATATATATATATATATATATATATATATATATATATATATAGGTTAGTTTTGGTTGGTAAAGATTATTTAGATTTTTTGGACTAGGAAACTGACAGACTTACCTTGGTAAGAGTCCACTCTGTAGTCTTGAAATAGAAACACATAAAAGCACTTAACCAATGATATATTTCAACTACACAGTGGTCTTTGTCAATCAAAGAGAAAACACAAAAAGAAATATGAGAGAATGAAATAAAATACATAATAATAACATTATAATAATACATAATAAAATTAATTATTTGCCCTCTCTTTTTGTAAAAAGCCCATATTTCTTTAGTGATTAAGTACAAAACATTGTTCCATTGGGAAAGAAGTGATGTCATCCTCACCTATGTAAATTTTTCAACAGTATTCAATTTTAATTCTTATAATAATTTCTTATTTTAATGCCAGTAGACGATGTTAATATTAATTATTCCAGGTTTTATACACTATTCTATTCATGGGTATAGATTTATATTTATAAAAAACGTTTTTGGAGTTTCTTTTATGGTTGCATTATAAAATAAAGTTGTTAAGTTTTAAGAATTTGGACAATCTGTATCAATATTGACTAGGGAGCCAACCTCCAACCGTAAACTAGCGTCACCTAGCAGAGTTATGTTGAACTATTTACACTACACAGGTTTGTACAGTAAACATTTTGACTGTAAATCCTGACCAAATATACTCATTTTATACGAGAAATTTTAATAAAAAACAATTGTAATAAAAATATAATCAATAATAAATGATTAAAATGACTAGTGTGATATCTCTGTGAAAACAAAGGCACATTTGTTACTATTTTATAAACATGAAATGTCACTACAAATAAACCTCTCGGGCATTCTGTTCCCACAGCGAGTGACACAAATTGCTTATTCCTGTTACACAATAACGGGTAGGACCGATGTCTCTATGTGTCCCCGGGAAACCAAAACAATTTAGATTAAGACAAAAGTACTAGATAACCCCACACATTAGAGACGACTATGTTCTACCTTTTTGCACCTTTCCCACATTCATCGGAATTTTTATGTCAATAATGAAAAAGGTTTACATATTACAATATTTTATATACACACACACACACACAGGGTAAAAGTCACTGCACGCTACAGTAAACAAAGACTGAATTTATTTTCTTTATTACAAAAAACTTACAATTATTTTGTATATTCAAAGTGTTTTTCGTATTCACTATTGCCAACTTAAAGCGGCGTAATTATCAGTATTTTGTAACACTAACAACACAGGCTAAAACTATTGTACAACTTCCTGTAATTTTAATTTTTTTTACCAACTGTACAGTGACTTTAGCGCCCCCTCCATATATATATATTTATTTATTTATTGGTTCAATAAATACATCATTATTCGACCCTAATGAATAATCTACATTCCCTTGTGTAATCTATATGGATGCAATATTCAAAATTCAGTTATAACTGCTTACCAATACTTGATCAAAATTTTCTTTTCTTCTTTACATATGTTACTCAAACACTGTTATAAACAAGAAACATGTGGCAAGTGCCTCAAATAAAAAATATTGTTTAAAATTTACAAAATATGAAAGGTAACCTAAATGTAGCAACACTCAATAACACTATAAAGTAACCGTTTTTCTTATACAGTCTTACTTCATTAATACTTACTAAGGTTAAGTAGGCCTAGATGACTATATGCAGAATCAACAAAATATTTCATCAGTTAGGATAGATTTGGTTAAAAGAATAAAATGCCTATATCTGGATTACGAATAAAACTAAAACCGGGAAAAGCTTCGATACTCATTAAAGGATACACATGTATAATATGTATACATAACAGCAAAAATGGAACATTATTATAACGATATGAATTATCAAACTAAATGTTGTTTGAGCACGTCCAGCATTGGATCCCGTGTCATTCTTTTTAAATTGTGTATTTCACGTTTAGAATGTTTACCTTTTAATGGCAGTAGACGATGTTAATATTAATTATTCCAGGTTTTATACACTATTCTATTCATGGGTATAGATTTATATTTATAAAAAAAACGCTTTTGAAGCTTCTTTTACTGCATTATAAAATAAAGTTGTTAAATTTTAAGAATGTGGATAATCTGTATCAATATTAACTAGGGAGCCAACCTCCAACCGTAAACTAGCGTCACCTAGCAGAGTTACGTTGAACTTTTTATACTACACAGGTTGGTAAAGAGTAGACATTTTGACTGTAAATCCTGACCAAATATACTCATTTTATACGAGAAAGTTTAATAAAAATCAATTGTAATAAAAATATAATCAATAATAAATGATTAAAATGACTAGTGTGATATCTCTGTGAAAACAAAGGCACATTTGTTACTTTATTATAAACTTAGGCACTTATCTCCAAAATGCAGTACCAGTTTCCGACCTTGTATGAAAAAATGGTTCCCTTTGCAAGTCACAGAACTCTTTCTGGGGCGAGGAGCCGTGTTCAATCTATATCCTATACTAACCTATATTTTTGTTTTACATTTATAAATAAATAAATAATCTAATGTTTTAAACATTGGTCTGGGGCAGCATTAAACCAAGTTGCCCCCGAGCCACTAGTTGGCCATCCCTGCCATACAAGAAAGCTATGATGCATAAGCTTAATGCAAAAAAAGCAGAATGGAGACTACAGTTTACAAGTTAGGTTGGGAGTTGTAATACAAAGCCATGAAATTATAGATAAATTTTTTTTCAATACTAATGTAACCCGTCTATTCTATTTATGGCAAGTGTAACATTTCACAGTGATTCATGCCCACATACTGTAATCTTTGTGCATATTTTGCTAAAGGAATGACTTTGCCTTAATGTATTGTAAACAGATTTCTAGAACATTATTGAGGTGGAAAAATCAGTTATCCCCAAGCCCAGACTTTATTCCATGTGGCGACTTCCTTTGCAGGTTCCCTAAAAAAAGGTGTCCTATAGAAAAACTAAAAATGCTGTGTAATTCAGGACCCTCATTATGGAGTTATGCTGCATTACCATAACAGTCATTATAGAGTTAGTATCACTCTTGCACAAATTCAAGAACTTGTAAAAACAAAATGCCAGATATTTTGAACTTAAGATTCATTTGGTTGTTTTTTCTAAGTTATATTGTTTACTTACATATTATTAAAGTAGAAATTTTGTTACAAACAAATGTGTTATTCATGAAACAAATCTTGTGACTTATTGTGCAATACACTGCAGTTTATTGTTGCATACATGGTGTTTAGTTATTTACTCATGGATGCTAGAAAAGAAATTCATTCTTATAGCTCATTGATGCTGAAATTTATTATACATCATGACATGTATAAATATTTTTTACCTATAATCAGATTTGTTTTTGTATTAATTTTGAATAGTTTTTAATACTTTATACAACTATGATTACTGGGATAAAAATCCCATCTGATTTAGATTATCACTAGGTCTCAGTTTAACATGAATATATACACTTTTTGACTATAAGCCTGACGCTTCCATGCTACATCTAATTTTTTTTTCACCTAGTATTGAATAATTTCGCTTTTCAACATTGCCTGTTTGGTTACCTTAAGTTTTTCAGAGCTCAGTGCTGTTAAAATAATATCTAGAAGTTTTCACTAACATATTAATGGTAATATTAATATTTTTTTCAAATACTAGTGTTTTAAAAAGAATTATACTTTAAAATCATTAAAATAATATTTTAAGTGTAAGCAAAACCATTTCTCTCATCAATTGAATCAAAGCTCTCCAAACATTTCATATCCAGAAACCATGACCACACAAACATAACATCTAACCTACAAACTCTTCACAAAAAAAAAACAACCAATCATACACAACCGAATAATATGACATATACAAACATTTCAAACTACACGCTACTCAGTGCTCATTCAAATACAATTTTTGACATCATAATCCGCAATACTGTCTAAAACACACCTATATCCATACCTTAATTAACCCACCCTACTTAAACCAGTAACAAGAGGTCAGTTTAGTCTGAGTTGACACCAGGCAGATCTCCCAAAAAGGCCATCCTCAACATTCATAATCGTAAATGCTACTATAAGTGAGTGTAACAAATAATCAAGTATTTGTTAATTCCATCTTCACGTGAGCTGCAAATTTTCACTAAAACACTTTTAAATATTGACATACTTGGCTATAGTAGCACTTACTTATATTTGTTGAGGACAGCCATTTCGGGAGATGTGTCCCATTGTCAACTCAGACAGTAACTCAATTAGGTCTTAGAGTGTTTTTAGCCAAACTGCTTATTAATCAATAATTTACTATTAATTATTTACCAACATTTGTTGATTCCATCTTCTCGTGAGCTACTAGTAATCACTTACACTTTTAAATGTTTTAAACTTGCCTATAGTAGCACTTACTTTGTTTGTTGAGGACGGTTGTTTCGGGAGATGTGTCCCTTTGTCAACTCAGACCGTAACTGATCTCAAGGTTTACGTAGGTTAGGGTGGGGGTGGGATATTTTGGTGGTGTGGGTGTATTTTGTGTGTATTAGGAGTTATGTCGAAAAGTGCGTGTGAATTGTAACGTAATTGTGTATTGAGTATGTGTGTAGGGTGTAGTTTAAAGTGTCTATATATTTCGTATTGTTCGGTGTGTAGCGTTGGTTATTTCTGTGTTGTTTATGAAGAATTTGTAGGTTAGATGTTATGTCTATGTAGTCATGTTTTGTGGAGTTGGGACGATCGGCGAAGTTTGATTGGTAGTTATTGTTTTTTAGTGCTTTTATATGTTCTTGGTAACGTGTGTAGAATGACCTCCCTGTCTGGCCTATGTAAAAACTGGGGCATGAACTGCAAGTTAGTTTCTAAACTCCAGTGGTGTTGTAAATGTCGTTGATTTTGTTGTTGGGTTTAAATTGTTTGTTGAGAGTGTTGTGTGTGGAGTAAGCTATTTTGTAGTTGTATTTTCGTAATGTGTTGGTTAGATTGTTGATTTTGGATGATCTGTATGGTATTGATAAGTATTTTATGGGATTGTCATCTTGTGTGTTTGTATTCAAGTTATTATGTTAATTTTTTAGGCGGCTGTATAATTTGTCATTCATTGTTGGGTTGTATCCGTTTGTTTGTGCTATATATTTTATGGTGTTTAATTCCTGGTAGTGTTCATCTTTGTCTAGTGGTGTTTTAAGGAGGCGATATATCATGGTGTTGTAAGCAGCTAGTTTATGTTGGTGTGGGTGGTTTGAGGAACTGTGTATGGTCGTATTAGTGCTGGTGGGTTTTCGGTATATGTTGAACTTATGTGTTTGTTTGTCTGTTCGTTAAATTGTGAGGTCTAAGAAGTTGAGGGAGTTTGGTTGTTCTGTTTCGATGGTGTATGTTAGTTTAGGATGTATGGAATTTAGGTGTTTTAGAAATATGTGTGCTCTGCGTGTGTTGCCTTTATATAATGTTATGATGTCGTCGACGTATCTGTACCAGTAAATTATGTTATCTGAGTATTTGTTGTTGTGTAAAATGTGGTTTTGTTCAATATGGTGTATGAATATTTCTGCTAAGATGCTAGCTATAGGGGAGCCCATAGGTAGTCCATCTTTCTGGTTGTAGAATGTGTTATTATAGGTAAAGTAATTTTGAGATGTGATTAATCTTGTGAGGTGGATGATTTCGTCAATGTGTGTATGTGGTGTATTTGTGTCTATTAGCATGTTTTTGAGGATGTCGATGGTTTCTGGAATGGGGATGTTTGTATATAGTCGGGAACTATCATACCAGTGGTATACCAAGTCCAGAGAATCCCTTAACCTCAACATCAGATAAATCCATCAATTTTTTTTCTTCATCCTAATAGCCTCAGGCTAATAGTCTCTAATCTCTTTTCCGCTGACAGACTTATATAAACTATAATCACTCATATGCTCATGGAAACACTATATATATATATACAGACTTATATAAACTATAATCACTCATATGCTCATGGAAACACTATATATATATATATATATATATATATATATATATATATATATATATATATATATATATATATATATATATATATATATATATACAGTCGGTGTCGCTTATTGTGATCATATTTGTCAGAAGCATATTTGATAACAATAACCGAACGCTTAATCACGATGTAGTCTACAGCCGTACTGCATTGAACTTACTGTATTATTGCCACAACTGTTTGTTCTGAACGATATCTAAGCCTATCATTACATTAAGTAATTCTAATTCTGTAACACTATAATTAAACTGTACTTACCAAATTTTGATGCTATTCCGGACAGTTTTATGTACAGTAGTAGAATTTCTGTAATTTAGTTTTCTACTTGTTAAAATTAGTGGGCATATTTCATGGCAGTTTATTTTATTCCACTGTAGATTTTTTTTTAAACACTGAATCTAGCATAATTGAAAAAAAATACAGTATATAGAACTACGTAAAACACTTGATCAACAGATTTTAACACATAAAACTTCATTATAAAACACTTCAATCTTATTTACACTACAAATTTACATTTAATTTTTCTCGAAGAATTCCTCTATATGTCACTGTCTGTAGTCTTCTCGTAAAATATTGTTTATAAATTGTTCATATTCATAATGTTTGTTGAAATTTTCTGCTTTTTCTTGAACAAACTGCCTTAGAATCTCAAGAGCTTGGTGAACTTCCTGCTTAGATCTTTGCGGTACACATTTATCATTTTCGTCATCATTGGTGCCTTCTTCTTCTTCAGTAACTTTTGATGTTGAAGCAACTACCTCACAAATATCGTCTTCAGTCATTTCCGCTGCTGTTTCAATACTATCGTCAACTTCCATCCACTCAGTATATTCTTTTAAGGACAAATCGAAAGGCTTCAAGTTCTCTTCAGAGTCTTCCTCAGATGTAGCTTGATCTTGATTTTCTTCAACAAAAAAACCACCTTTTCTAAAGCAATTTTTCACAGTTTTTTCAGAAACTTCATTCCAAGATTTGGCTATCAGATGAATAGCATCGTGTAAAGAAGTTTTTTAGCCAATTCATTTGAGGTAAGGGTTTGAAATTCATCCATATTTTCTATAATTCTAGCACGCATCTCTCGTCGATAAAAACTTTTGAGATTTTTAATTATGCTTCCGTCACATGGCTGAATAATTGATGTAGTATTGGCCGGAAGGTAAATCACTTTGATGTGTTTTAGCGTAGTGCTTATGTCATTATGTGCAGTGCAGTTGTCTAGTAGAAGGACAATGTTGCGTTTGAGGCTGGTATCCCATTTAGTCAGCCATTCATTAAAAATTTTTGATGTCATCCAAGCATTGGAGTTTGCCGTTAGCAATTTCATTTTTAAATATGTAAGTATGTTCAGGTAAAGCACGATAATAAAGTCCTGTTTCATCTGCATTGTATATGCAGCTAGGAGAATACTCGGCCAAAATCTTTGGCCATTCGTATTGTAACCAGTCCTCAGCTCCAACAAAATCAGCATTTCTTTTTTCACCACACGTTTTCTTGTAAACAATGTTTCCCTTTTCTTCCATCGATTGAACCATCCATCTGTGGCTTTAAAATCCTGTTTTCCTATTTTTTTGGCATGAGCCTCAGCATTTAGACGCATTAGTGGGCCGTCAACTCAAGCATCTTTTTCGCGAACATTTTTAAACCACAATTTCAAAGCTGTCCACTTGTGGATCCTTCCCAGAACGATGTCTTTTGTTGTCAACATTTGCATTACACTTTGATAATGACAAGATTTTTTCTTTGTTGTTCAATATTTTACATAAGAGAGGTTGAGAAACGCCAAGTTGAGAAGCAGCGTTTCTTTGACTCATTTTTGGTAATTTACTGTACCTATCTAGAATATCAAATTTTTGTTTAAGACTTAAATCGCGTCGTTTCTTTTGAGATTCGGACATCTTGCTATACTGTCCTTTGAAACTTCAAGTGACACTAAACTCTACAAAACAAACGAAAAAGATCTTTAAAAATTAAGTTATGTAAAATCACACTGAAATACTGTAATAAACGTTCATAAAAATTCACTGTTAAAAAATACAGTAGGACTGTACTGTAAGTAGTTCAGTAGTAACATCAACTAATGTTAACAAACAACTAGAGTCGACTCAAGCGAGGCTAGGGTGTTTGCGTAAACAAAGAGTAAGGGAGACATTCTGAGAACTGTGCTAAGTGCTGAAACCGTTATAAAGTATTTCTGTCATTCTAAAAATAAACATTCTATGAATTGGGCATCATTGTGCGTTGCACGTGCTATTTACACTACTTTGTAGACATTTTTACTTGGTCTATGCTAGTATACGTTGACGCATATGATTTTGAATGGCAAATTAAATGATAATAATAACCGAACAGATGATTACAATAAGCGGCCTAATTACAATGTATTAATATACGTCCGTGTTTGATTTTCAATGAAACGATAACAATAACCGTGATCACAATAAGCGGCGCCGACTGTATATATATATATATATATATATATATATATATATATATATATATATATATATATATATATCTTTAATCTGTGCATCTGATTTCACTCTACACAATCTGTGATTACAACTTATATTTATTTCACTCTCTCATATTTCTTTCTGTGTTTTCTCTTTGATTGACAAAGACCACTGTATGGTTGAAATATATCATTGGTTAAGTGCTTTTATGTGTTTCTATTTCAAGACTACAGAGTGGACTCTTACCAAGGTAAGTCTGTCAGTCTCCTAGTCCAAAAAATCTATATATTAAATATAGTGATGTTTTCTTGTAATATAGTTAATTAAAAATATTTCAAAAACAAGAATACTTTATAATAAAATTTTTTTTTTTATTAGATAATTATTTTCCTGAAGATGCTGGTACTATTTTATCGGCTAAAAGTTTTGAATAAATATATTCATTAAAAGTATTATTGTTTTTGAAATATTTTTAATTTATTAATTATATATATATATATATATATATATATATATATATATATGAAGTTGATATATTACTATTGTAAATACTTTTATCCACCACTTTACAATAGTAATTATATTACTAATTACAATAGTAATATATCAACTTCATAAAGTCAGTGCAACGGAAAAATAATGGACAACGTAAAATATCTATATCTATATATATATATATATATATATATATATATATATATATCTCTTATATATATATATATATATATATATATATATATATATATATATATATATATATATATATATATATATATATATATATATATTGTAAAATTATATCTGTATTGTTAGAATCATAAAGTTTCTAACAGTATTATAGTATTTATTATAAAATTTTATTACTTATAAAGATAACTAAAAATGTATTTTAAAATAAGGCTATGTGGCTTTGAACCATCTCCTAGTGGCGTTTGCGAAAGTCTGGCAAATAACTGCGAAGAAACATGGCTTGATGTATCTCCTGAAGCACGAGACTTACTGATGAAGGTAATAGTTGCAATTGGAAACCGTTATTTAAAAATATATTTGTCAATTAAAATGTGTTTTAGTTATAAACAAGAATTTAAAAAAAAATAAGTTTAGATCTAGTGACTTTTCAAATAATCCATACATAAAATATCTCTGCCCACAGATCACATAAGAATCTATGGCAGAAATATTAATCACGTTATACTAAAACAAAAGTGTAATGCCTTTATTTCTATCCATACAACATTGAACTTAGTTGAATCTATGGGACCTGACTTTTGCACTATCGAAACACATTATTGTCTGAATAATTATTGTGACTTTTGCTGACAGTAGGCTGCTCATAAACCATTGTGATGCCAGTTGTTCCCAGAGATGGAAAGTGAAACAAGCTTATTAGTAAAGTCATCTGTTAGTACACATCCCAAATATTTCAAGTACTTGTACCAGAAGTGTACTCTTTATTTGACAGTAACCTATGATCTGGCTTTGTAGTGAAGTTTACATTTCTTGATAACATCTCATATTTCATGTTTCTTGGGTATATCATAATATATATCAAGCAATCATGAACAACTCATTTCTTGCATTACCTGACAACATATTATATGTTTCGACAATACACATGACCAAATAGTAAAGCATTACTTGTGAATAAATGTTTGTATTTTATTTCTGCATATATTATACTTAGTCCGATAAAAGATTTCACTGTAAGTTATTATTACATAACTAAGTGAATACTTTAGAGTTTATTTGCTGACGGGTTTCGAAACAATCTTTTCGTTTACGAAGCTAAGCCTCTACTGAGTAAATGATTGTTTCGAAACGTCTCAGCAAGTAAGCTCGAAAGTATTTACTTAGTTATGTATTAATTACTTACAGTTTAGAATGGTAAAAATCTCACTACACATTAGTTTATTATAAACAACAAACACTAGTCTGTATGTTCATAAAACAATCAGACTAGTTTCGGCGACGATGTCACCTTCCTCAGTGCTTGGCTATTACTCAATACTACTACTCAAGTACTGAGGAAGGTGACATCATCGCCAAAACTAGTTTTATGAACAATCAGACTAGTGTTTGTTGTTTATAATAAACTAATGTGTAGTGAGACTTAGAGTTAACTATTTTAAAGTTTACAATTGTTAATAGTTCTCACTAGCTAAGTGCTAATTAACTTAATAATTATAGTTTAATCAGTGAATTCAAAATAATTACAACAAGCAAATTTTAAAAGATTTCAATTAAGCTGAATTTAATGCTCAGTTTAGAATTCTGTGAGCTACTTATTTTCTCTAAATGAAAACACCGCAAAGAATATGAAAAATACATTTCATTGTCTGTGGGACCAGATGTTTTGCAAAAACATTTCTATGGAGGTATTCAGGTTATTACTTTAGTCTGTGTGCCTTTCTATTTATCACCGGTGTTGTGTAGAATACATGTTAACTTTTACAAAAAACATGTATACAAGTCTTTCACCATAACATGGTGAAAATACTGAGAAAGGATAATTTTTTCTTAGTTATACTAACTAAATCTTTCATTAAATATTTCTTTAAAGAACTTTTACGAGAACATATTGTCTGAGCATGATATTATATACTGGCAATGCCTTATTTAAAATATGTTAATATCATTATAAAAATTAAATAATTAGTATATCTTAGATAAATACTTTATAAAAATACTTAGCTCAGAATAAAAAAAAATATTTGAACTATTTATAAATTTGAGTACATGAATTTATATAAAACTTGTATAGATTTTTTTATAAAAATAAAATGGTGGCATTTGTTGACCAATCACTTTATCTATTTCTTGCTTCGAATTCTTTTTTATCATTGTGCTCTAAATTTTTCATGTCCTTACCTCAACCCTATCATTGATAGGAGATAATACTTAAATTGATCATTTTAGAACACACACACATATTAGTTATTTTTTTTTAAGACCATTTCTCCTCATTTTTAGATATTTACTATAAATCTTAATGAAGTTCCTTCTCTTACAGTTCCTAGATGACTTCTGTTTCTTGTAAGTGTTTTCCAGCACAATGAACTCTTTCCATTAATATATTTATTTAAAGAAACAGCTTCCCTTTGTTAATCATCCTCATTCATTCATGTTACATAACCTTCTTGTTTGCACTGGAATGGAAGAAAGGTTGCTTCACGTTCCAACTTCATAAATAACAGATGTTCATGATAAGTTAATGAGGCGAGAGTCCAATACTTCTAGCTCTGGACCACTGAAACCTTCAAGGACTTTACTCTCAGAATGTCTCTTGCTAGGATTGGGTAACTGCGATAAAGAAAGATGTGACAAATTTTCATCCTCATCCCTGCACAACTCGCACAGACTCATGTTGAATTCATGTAGATATTTCTGAGTCACCATACGTCATGTTCAGGCCCTGACCACGAAGCAGGCTAGATCCTTAAGTATTCTTCTGAATATGTCTTCCTTTAGGGGTTTCTTTTGAAGCCTGTACACGAGTGGTATACAGAGCACTGAGCACACTGTTCCACAACTGTCTTGCTCTGGTACTCTGGCAACGCATGAGAAAATATCCCATCGTCTACTGAGCATATTGCAGTCACCTGCGTGGCCTTTTGATCTGCTGTTTCATTCCCCATTAAACCACAATGTGACGAACCCTATTGAAGAATGATGTCCTTTCCAAATGCCAAACGTCCACAGAGAATATAAAGGAATAAGATGTAGTATCAGCCTTGGCCATTGCATGAAGGGCAGACCTGGAGTCGGAACAGTGTAATGGCAAGAAGTTATGCAAGATGCTTGAGTGACAAATAATGCAACTGAAGAATTTTAAAAATAATTTAATTTCTTTAAAAATCATGGAATAGTTAAAAATGATACTACCAAATACAATTGAATCTTATCAATTGTTACAGATGCTGCAAGCAACACCATCTGAACGGATTACGGTATCCACAGCACTGAAGCATCCATGGGTCTGTGGAGAGAATGTAACATTGAAACACCTGTCCACTGCTCACAACAGGATAAAGAACTTCAATGCACGGAGAAAACTCAAGGTATGTCATAAACAATGAACTGGAAGTCGTACAAAAATTTACTTTATCCAGGTTAACATTTAACCTCTCAAAGTACTCTGATGTTCCTTAATGAAATGTTAAATAAAAACCTATTCTAGAACTGACAAAGTACATTATAGGTTTTGAATCTTGGTAAGGGACTGAGGCTGGTTTTACACATTAGAATTTCTATTATAACTTACTGTATCATCTGAATAATAATTCATAATTAAATACAAAAAAAATCCAGGAAATTCAGAAATTAATTAAACCTTTATGTTTTTTTTACAGGCTACAGCTCATGCCATCATTGCTACACAACGAGCAATGACAATTGCACGCCCACAGAGATAATTATATCTTCATTTATGCTTCCTCTATAAATGGAATTGTATATGTGTATAAAGAAAATATTTGTGTTATTAAAAATATATAATCACACACATATTTAATAAGATGATTCATCTTTAACATTTACAACATATTCTCACAATAAAATTTTATAAGGAACTGGTTTTAAAACTTGATGTATTCTAATGTAACTCGTAAATCTGGATCTTCCTTTAATCAGAATGTTCGATATATACTCCAATATCCTTGTTCAGAACAATATTAAAATCTGTTGTTCTAAGAGAAACTCCCTCCACAGAGATAATTATATCTTCATTTATGCTTCCTCTATAAATGGAATTGTATATGTGTATAAAGAAAATATTTGTGTTATAATAAATATATAAACACCCACTTATTTAATAAGATGATTCATCTTTAACATTTACAGCATATTCTCATACTAAACTTTTATCAGGAACTGGTATTAAAACTTGATGTATTCTAATGTAACTCGTAAATCTGGATCTCCCTTTAATCATAATGTTCGATATATATTCCAATATCCTTGTTCAGAATAATATAAAAATCTGTTGTTCTAAGAGAAACTTCTTTCTATTTCAAAACGGAATAGAAGACCCCTTTCACTGTTTCATAAAGTTTATTGAATTATAGCGACAATTATTTCGCCTTATCAATTTTCTTTAAATCTCTAAGAAATTTAGCACGATTTTCAACGGTTCCATTTCCTTTTGCATATTCTAAGATGGAAGGTTTTACTTTTTTTCCTCCTTTAATTTTTGAATGCTGCAGCATCTTCTTAGTGGATGATATAAAATGTGTATGTGAAATAATTTCATTAAATATATCTGTATTTTTTCGCCTGAAACAATTTACTAAATAATTATTGTAGAAATGATCGACCAACAAGGTTGTCTCCACAATAATTATGCATTTAATATATTATTGTCTTAATCAAATCTTTGGTTCAAGGACTGTTTATGATTAAAACTATTTATTAGTGCTGGAACAAAACAGATTTGTAATTAGTTACCTACTGTTTATGTGACGCTGTCATTGATTATGGTTTTATTACTACTCCTTGTGCAATCAATTCTGTTTATTACTGCAAGTATATTCTAAATAACATATGTATCACATATTTATTTTGGTTTTGGAAAAACAGCTCTGTTAAAAACACAATTTTTAGTATGTTTCTTGTTTTTATTTAGAAATAATGCAATTATTTATTATTTACTTTTTATTAAGTAAAAAACTTTATAATGTCCATTTTATTCTGTTGTTTATTGCCAATTAAAAAAAAATATATATGACACTGAGTTAAGTTGATTTTATAATGCCTTTTCTCAAATGCTTTAAAACTTAGAAATAAGCATTTCTGTAAGTTTATGCACATGGCTGGGAGAAATGACCACTCACTGCCATGTTTGCTGGTCTTCATACGTTGGTTTTATCCTTCAATTGTAGCCTAAAACTACCTGCTTCAGGCAAAACAACTATTGTTACAATTCAATATATAGTATGTAATGGTAAAAACTGTATTAAGTAATAAATTCGCAATATTCAACCTTATTCATTAAATTATTCAAAGTTTCATGTATGTTTTACACAAAAGGCACTATCTATCTGTTTATGAGGTACTGGCACTTGTTTTCTCAAGTCTTGATACTGTATAGTCTACCCGAAGTCCTTCTCTCCCTCCTTTATAGGAGTATTGCTTTGCTTTTATCCTTTCTCATTGCTGGTATTTATTAGTAGGCAAACCTAAGTAGAAAAACAGAAATTTTGTTCCATTTATTTTTTCCTTTGTAATATTTCTGGTATTGATTTTTGAAATAAAAAACTTTAATTTTTGTAACTTGTACTCTGCAGTACTTTAACAAAGGTAATATTTTGTCTTACAAATGGAAATTGGTACAAACAACAATTTCCAAAATGTTGCAAACTTTAATTTTCCAAAGTAAAAAATCAATTTATAAAAACATCCACTTTTAGACTTAATAACCAACTTTTTAGGTTGAGAGACCGAGATGGCATTCTTTCAAATAAAACTTTCTAAATTTTGATAATCAGAAAAAACAAATTTTTCACAATTCATGATGATTAAAATTTTTGTTGAAATACTTTTATTAAAGTTGATTCACCTTTTAATAATTTTAAATAAGGATAACATTAAGGTACAAAAACATCTAGATATTTTTTCTTTCATATGACAATTTAAAATAAGTTGTATCAAATACGTTTAATTATTGATTTTCTAAATATGGTGAATAATGGCATATTCACATCTTTATAATATCTCGTTAAATATCTTAATTTCTTTTTATCTAACAATTTTTTTATAGTATTCAGAATTATTAGGCTTACCATTCACATACAAAACGTAAAAGAAGTTCTTAGAAAATCATTCATACAATCAATTTCAAATATATGGTAACAACAGACTTTTAAACTCTCTGGTATAAATAGAGATATCCCAACTGTGTTGGAGGCTTTTCTGAAAGGGCAACGTTCTCGTCGTTGTAGATTATCCAATGGCCATCACGGAGGATGTGACATACATAATGGCCAACCATTGTTGAGGAACCCATGTGGGAAATGAATGCAACCAGTTTGTATACTGCAAAAAAATCAGAGATTATGTCCTAGAAGTATGGAATATACTTAAATGTATTTTAAATTATAAATATATATAATAACATTAGTAATGTTGTAAATTTAATGATTTTTATAAAGAAAGTAATTTATAACTGTTGATCATTAAAAAAATTATAAATAAAAAAAACTGTATTTGTTTTTTTAACCGTTAACTTGAAGAGTGATTGTAAATATACAACTCTGCTACATTTAAGAATTATGAAATGTAGAAAAACCATAAACAAAATGAACATAAAAAAAGAGGTTAGAGAGATAATGGAAAGCAAGATATAGAAACACAAAATTTCAAGCTATTTCTTTTATTTAGACATTTTAATTTCCAAACTAGATTATAGTGACTCCATAACTATCCAAAGTAATTGTAAACCATAGGCTACTGTTTAAGATAATTAAAAGCTTGTATAGATAGATCTGTTTGTATTTGAGTTATATTTTGTTGTTTTCTTTCCCATTGACAGTCTCCATTACTATTTCATCAATCACAGTAACACATCTCCTTTGTTTATCCATTCAATGATATCATTTAATTAGTGGTGCTATTCTTGGTTTTTTTCTTAGTTATTTTATGATTCACTAAAATCTTGTCCCACAATTTGTTCAATGTGGAAATTTTAATAGCTTCTTGTGTGCAATGACAGGCGCGTATCCAGCGACTTGCATTGGGGGGGGCGATCGATGCATTTTATATATATATATATATGATATGTGTGTGTGTGTGCGCGCGCGTGTTTGTAAAAACATAGAACAGAAAAAGTTCTTTCTACGCTTGCGTTAGAAATCGGTAACGTGATAAAGATTCGTAGGAAATTAGACTTTTTAATAAATAATTATTCCAGTTTCGATAACACTTATGGCTAGAGAATATTATTAATTTCATAATAAGCTATTATTATAAAAATGGTTTATTAATTAATATAAGTAGTTATTCTTCCAACACGAACAATTCCGGAGTCAACTGCGAATATTACGCTTGCAAAATTACGTATTGAAAATTATATGTTCGAGACTAAGCTTCACTAGTGCTATCTGTTGTTAAAACGTTTAGACGTTTACGAGGGTATGCCGAGGGAACGCGTCACATGTTCAAATTAAAAATTAAAATTATATTTTTTATTTACAATAAAAGACGAATTAACTTAAGTAAAAGTCTAATTTAATAGAAAGTCCCAATTTAATAATATATTGTTGATTTTTAACCCAAAGTTCTTGAGGGTTGGGGGGCGATCGCCCCCCCCCTTGGATACGCGCATGAATGAGATTATATTCTCTGTTTATAGACACTCAAATGGTCCTTTTTCTTCAATGTCAGTAATGATATTTTTGAACAGTCTTTTTTTTTATAGTTCTTATATTTTCTAATGCTCCTTGGTCCACATGCTGAAAAGATGGGATAATGCAGCATCACTTTTGTATAATATAAGATATATTGAAAATATAGTCTGTAAATAAAAGTCAGCTATCAAGGTACTATAGAACAAATGGTAAACTAAGTACACTATTTAATATTATTGATCAGCTGATATTTTTTCCTACGAGTCTATGAAAAACAAATAATGTTAGAAGTTGTTATTGTGAACTAGTAAAGCTACATAGGAACATATTATTAAACACTCTGTTTGTTCTTTATAATTTAAATTGTGTAATTCTTAAATAAATGGCGACAGTGACAGGATTTTACAGTTTAAAGTCACAGCTAGACTGGTATTTTGTGAAATTGCCTAGGTCTAATTCGTGTGATGATAGCTGTAATGAAGAAAAGGACCGTATTAATGGCAGCTTTTAGCCGCAATTGTAATGCATTATAGAAAGCAATTCAAGGCGATGATGATTACATGAAGTTTCAATAGCAGCAAGTCTTGTGACATTGGGAGAAAGAAATAAGGTTTTGAATACGGAAAATGAAGATATTTTTAATTTGATGTTGTAGGAGAATGCCACGGAAGAAGAACTGGAAAATGAATTAAAACATTAAAATGAGTACAATATTAAGTTTCAGAAAATACATGACTGTGCAAAAATTACTATGTGAGGAAAAGCCATCGGTACGTACCCAAAGTCATGGTACTATTGAACGTAAGTTTAAATTGCCCATGCTTGAACTGACAAAATTTGATGGAGATGTACAACACTGGCTTACGTTTTGGGGACAATTTAGGACAATTGATGAGGACCCAGACATTGAGGATGATGAAAAATTTCAATATTTGCTTCAAGCAACCGTGCCTGATTCTAGAGCTAGGGGAATCGTATTGATTTATCGACCAATTGGTAGTAATTATAAGAAAACACTAGATAGCCTAAAGACCAGGTTCGGTCAGGATAATCTATTAGTTGAATACTATGCTAGGAGGGGTGCTGAAACTAACTTTAAGTATGAATTACTGTAGTCAGTCCAAGATTAGTTTGTCAAGTCTTTACGACAAAGTTGAAACTCAGCTGAGATCGCTAGAAACTTTAGGTGTCACAGCAGACAAGTATGCTGCAATGTTGTTTCCATTAGTCGAATCATGCCTCACTGAAGCTGTACTGAGAGCATGACAAAGAAACAGTACTGGAAGCAACACAAAAACTAGTAACAAATTAGGTAGTTTAACACTTTCAGCACGGCGGCGATATTGGTCATCTCACCAAACTACTGTCAGTTTTTCGTTAACTTCCACCTCTGACGGCAGTGGAACGCTGTGCGGGTTGCATAGCTTGTCATAGCATCTAATTATCGAGCCCGTTGTTTTCATTTCAATAATTTTATAAAAAATGTATGCAGTGTTCACCCTTTTGCAGTCAAATAGGTTTTTACTCTTTTGTACCCAAATTATAAATTACAATGTAAATTTAGAAAATATAATTTTACAATTTGCAATAATTTTCACAAAACCTCAACCGGATTATCAAAATTCCTGTTTTTCTTTAAATGTTAATAATTTCCTTATAAATCTTGATACTCCTGTTTTCAGTAATTATAAGAAAGATAGCCTAAATCTTGATACTCTGTTTTTGCAAATCTATGGCCACCTAGTTTTACTAAAAATAAATCATTGAAATTTTTATTTAATTACATGTAACAGGACAATGAACCATACTGTCTTTCTTCCAACTGTTTAAACCACAAAAACAAAACAATTAATTTTGTTTAAATCTACAAATTTCCCCTCTATTACTTACTAGAGGGGATCCACAAAATCACCTTTACTTACTACAGCTATTGACAACAGGTGTTTTTAATTTCAAAAGAGATGCTTGTTAATTGAAATTTTATTATAATATTTAAAAAAACTTGAACTAATAATCAAAATTAATGAAATATAAAGATCATAATACAAAGACAAAACTGCTGTAAGTCAGTATAAAAATTCTTTAGATAACTATAGAAGTATGTCTGATTTTCCAAATTTACTCGAAATTAAAAAAAAAACTATAATCAGCTTTTTGATATATGAATGATAAATAAACTGTATGTTTGTATAAACACTAGAAATAGCTTATAGAAACACAATAAAACAACTTACATCCAGAACCATCTCGGAATTGTGGAGGAGAAGGTTCCTCATCCTCGTTGTCTAACTCAGCAGCATGGCTGAATATCCAATCTGCTGCTCTCTCTACATTGTTGTTGGTTGCCTTCAACGCTTTAACTGCTTGAGGTCGTGTAAAACCCATACTAGTGATCATTGCCAATGAAGTTTCATCTGCGACAAAACCTAGCCCCAAACAGTTTAAATTAGACAAAGACGACATTTAAATTTTCTAATATTTCTAGTCTGCTATTACTTTAGGGAATTTTAACTATTCTATGAGAATAGACAATAACAAAAAAGAAGATAAATTATAAGTGCAGGCAACAGAATGATTTTTTGACTGAGTAATGAATGGGAAATAAAATATAGAAATTATGAATAAAAAAAATTATAATTAAATGAAATATTACTGTGAAAAATTATAGTTGAAAAAAAATGTAAAGTGGCAGAAGACTGAAACGGGCAATATATTTCTGGCATTGAGTGTTAGGAGAGGGGGAGGCCAAGCAAATATGACATGCACTTAATTATTAATATAGACACAATTGAATGAATTTAATAGTGCTTAAGGTAGAACTAACAACAGTAAATGCTTACAGAAGGGCCTGTCCTAAATGATTATAAACTCACTAGTTAATGGTGCCATGAGATTCACTAGATTTGCAGAACTCTACAAAATGTAGCATGCCCACAATGGCCATCATCACACTTTATGTACGAGAAGAGCCCTTAATTATATATAAAAGAATTTACAAATTTAAATTTTATAAAAAGATGACTATTAATTATCTTTTTATACAAAAATTTATCAATAAAATATTACATAGATTAACTCAAACATACTACATTTATAAATGGCTGAAAATGTTTACCAAACTCTAAATTAAAAAATTACATCAATATACTACATTAACTCAAGCTACATTTATAAGAGGTTGAAAATGATTACTAAAAACTGGAATAAAAGATTACATAAATATACTACATTAACTCAAACCTACAATTATAAATGGTTGAAAATGTTTACCAAAAAATAGATTAAAAGATTACATTACCTCAAACCTACATTTATAAATGGTTAAAAATGTTTACCAAAAACAAGATTAAAAAATTAAATAAATATACTACATTAACTCAAACCTACATTTACTAGTGGTTGAAAAGGTTTACCAAAAGCTAGATTAAAAGATTACATAAATATACTACATTAACTCAAACTTACATTTATAAATGGTTGAAAATATTTACCAAAAACTAGATTAAAAGATTATATAAATTACTACATTTATCACAAAAAATCCTGATATGCTAGCTTGGTTTTTTCGCATGTCGAATACTCCCATGTTTGTGAGGCTAGTTTATCACGCTGTCCTCACCAATCGCAATAATCTCAATCAACCACTTGATAAGGTTTCTTTTAAATTTTGACATCATATAATTTCATTAATAAAAACTAGATTAAAACTATAAAAAAAATTCACTAATTGTTATGAAACAAAATACGGGAAACTGTGCCAAATGTTGCCTGGAGGGGAGAGAAAACACAGCACTTGAAGTTTTACAACTTCTTGTTTTAAGAAAAATATTCACATTATATAGTTTAAATAATCCCTATTAAACAAACAAATGAAAACTAATATGACTATGATCCACTAAATCTGTTATTTTATTACGATACGAAACACCAGCAATTCATCGCTGAATGTTGCCGGGAGGCGAGTGAAAACAAAAGCTTTAAAACTTCTTGTTTCAACAAAATATTCACATCATATAGTTTTATTACCCAATATTAACACTTTAGCTGCTGGCCACAAAATCTACGTTTTTCCGTAGAATTGGCAAAATATTTTAAGCTTATTTTTAAATAATAGTTAAGTACGAAAATACGTTTGTTTATCATAATATATATAAAAACAAGCGTTGGGCCAATTTGCCGACCCAGTTTTTTAATAGCGTAAATGACACCTAAATAAACTCTGTCAGGATATTGTTTTTGAGGTAATTATGTTTTCTTATCTGTGAAACACTGTCATAATATTTTGTAAACAATAAACTACAAAACCTCAGTTACATGTTCCGGTTACCCATATAAGCTGACAGGCGAGAAAAGTGTTTTGGTGCTTATTACGAAGACATGTAAAGGTGTCACATGTGATTGATATGAGAGTTTATAAATATTTTGTATGTAGAATGAAAGTGTAAACATATTCTCTCTGATAAGTAATGCTTCAGATCTGATAAATGCTATACAAGATTCATAACAAGTAAAAGTTTTAAAAACTAATAATTTACTTTTTAAGGAATTTACGTTATAATTTACTACCTAGGAAAGATGAGTATATCTAAGTGTACCACAGTTTATACTTCACTTCAACCAAGATGGTTTTTTAAGAATTATTTTACAACTTAATATTTAGTGAATAGTTTTAACTTCTTTTTTAGGTTTTGTGAAATTTAGATAACAACAATAAAAATCAATACAACACGTCATTAAATTAATGAATTAAATAATTATTTATTTTATTAATAAAGAATATAAACTTTTTTCAATGAACCAATTTTGTGGTTGGAATAACCAACTCAACTTCACTAAATTGTTAATAAATAAGTGTATCGTGCTGAACCCCCGACAAATAGCTCCTAGAATAACACCATGTTTATAATGCCATGGGCAATTTTCTATTAAACAAAACCCATCGTAATTGTATCTGTAAGTAGTACGAAGCTTGTTTTTTAATACAGTTCATTCATTTTTCCAAAAGTAGCAACGCCAGTTGTGTAGTACTAATAAACATAAAACGTTACTAGACAACAATATTGTAGACCCGACGGTATTCGGTCCAGTCTACTGGACCGTTGGGCCAATGAAGGGGCAGCTAAAGTGTTAAACAAACAAATAAACATTAATATGCACTAAATCTGTTAATTGAATACGATACAAAACTCGAAATACATCGCCAAATGTGAGGAGCCTGTTAGTTTTTGCCGCGACAGGTGTAATTTTGCATTTGTGTGAAGCTGACCTGGTCCGCGTTGCCAAATCGAGAACAGGATATGCTACTGAAGTTGCAAGAAAATAATAACAGACAACTAGATACAAATTCTAATCTATCGGTCTGTTTGTTAAACTGGTTTAGGTACTTGAATATTTTTAAACTCAGAAACAGTTTATTAATTCTTCTCATTAAGGTAACAAATTATTTTAAAAAATTGTGTAAACTATAATTTTCCTCAAAACTTCCCGAGAAATCCAAGAATTTCCCTCAGATTTTCCCTGATCCTAGTTCGCAAGATCGTACATATTCTTCACCCCTGACAAACATTACGCATGTTACACAGAATCTTTAATGATGTTGATTTTGAATAATACTATTTTATATAGAGCAATGAATGTTATAAAGTTAATCATTTCTAAAATGGTTCATATACACCTACAAAATTGCATTCAAATAGATTGAAGATTTATTATAATTTCACAAACCATTTATATAATTATTGAATAGCAACAACTTGAAGCAACTGTGGCGTAAATGTTTATATTAATTCAAACAACCTCTCACCACAAATTCAACAAATTTTATTTGACTTGTTTATCTCTTTGACTTTATTAATATAGTCAAACAGATGAAATACAGACAAAAACAAAGACATTAAATTGCAGTAATTTTGAATTATTGTTATTAAATGCTGCCTGAAGCGGCAACAAATTTTCTGATATAACTTGACAAAAAACATAATTAAACGATTTTATTTCTGCATAATATTTGCACTTAATGGATTAATAAAGGTTTATATATTTATATGACATTATTTCAAAGAGTTACAAACATACAGAAATTTTCCAAGAGAGAAAATTTATTGACATACTTTTATCTTAATTTTTTTAAACAGGTTGTTTCTTGAAAAAAACTATAAAATAAAATATCAGCTCACCTTTATCAGAGCCTCCAATATCGATGCCTGGAGGCACAAAAGGTTCAGCAAAATCTGAATCCCCAATATGTTCCATCACCCAATTTGTAGCTTGATCAATTCCCTTATTGGATGTAAAATAAGCAGCTTTCTTGGCCGCTTCAGGAGGGAAGCCCATATCTATTAATGCTTTCAGAATGTGCTCGTCTAGTCGGATGGCGGGTACTGCTCCTTGAAGCTCTGGTAACTGTTCTTCTCCTGGCTGAAGCCCATGGCCACGTAACACTGATAAGTCTAACATCTCAGGCATGTCTACTGCTACATCAAGTTTCATTGGAGTCCAGTCTTCACGCATCATAAATTTCTTCAAGTGAAGCATCAGGTAATCAGGAAATGAAGCTAAGCGAGTTGACCTAAAGAAATGCATTGTATATTTGAGGCACTGAGATGCAAAGGGGTGCAAGTGACAAAAATTAAAATTCAGAGATAACCAGTGCAAATGATAGGGGATACATTGTTTTATTTGTTGGCAAAGAGATGTAAGTGCTAACCCTGACATGTGCTGATATTTAGCAGTGTGAAGAATAACTACTAATTGAAAGCTTCATTTTATTTAGCAGCAGAGGGGGTTAGGTGCACTTACACCTGTTTGCCTCTTACCAAATGCTATAGTGGGGTGTTGTTAAACCAGTGAAAACCAAATTAAAATTGCCATTAATGATGTTGAAAAATACAAAGCCCTCAAAGAAGTTCACTTTAGAACAGCAGAAAAACCTAGATCTGCAAAGACAGAAGCTAAAAAGCTTGCTGAAGAAAGCGATTTGTTTTGACCTACAAAAAACTTAGCCTACTTCCGTATTAACTTGCAATAGAGTATACAAAGAACAACTATGCAAGGCAACTTTGGACTTATAATCTTGACATACATGACCTAGGTAGAAAGCACTCATCCATGTTCATGTGGCACGAGGGTGAAGCCTCAAGAGGATCACAAGAAATCGGATCATGTTTGTTGAAATTTGTTCAAAATTTACCACCTTCGGTTAAGTACCTCATAACTTTTAGCGACAACTGTGGGGGGCAAAACAAAAATCAGTATATTGCTCGATTCTGGATGTATATTGTAAGGAATACAAACATTGAGGTGGTAGCATATGCATATTGTAAGGATCACAAATTCTTGGTAGCAGGGCATTCTTACATGGAGTGCGACCAAGATTTCAGAATAATCGAAAAGGCAAAGAAAAATTTGCAGTATGTTTTTGTGCCTCATGATTGGGTTTCAGCAGTGGCAAATTCAAACAGGAAGTTCCAGGTCGTAAAGATAAGTACAGAAGATTTCTTTTCCGCCGAAGATATGAGTGATACATTAAAAGTAAACATTGATGGGATCGGCAAATTTCATTGGCTTCGATTCAAAAAAACAGACCCTTTGACAGTTTACTATAAATTATCAGTAGATGAGGACTTACCTTTCTCAGAATTTAACATGACCAAACCCAAAACTGGGCGACCTTCAACGAACTTTACTTTAAAACCACTCTTCGAACAGCCACCAAGTATCTCGACTGAAAAGTACTAGGACCTGCAGTCTCTTTTACAGTTTTTGCCACCCATTCACCCCAAATTCTATCAAGAACTTAAACATGCGAAGAAATAATCCAAAGCAGTAAGACCCCCACCAAAAGGAAAAGGAAACAAGACGAAAGATAAGAAAGGTACAAAGAACAACAAGGACATGAGGCAAGAAGGACATGACAAAGCAGTTCCATCTACTTCTCATGAAAATCCCTTCCCTGGCTTCTCTGATGAAGAACAAGATAAAATGTATGACTCAGATTAACTTTGTATATAAAAAGTAATACATTATATTCATTTTTATATTCAACAGGTGTTTTATAACCAACAAAATATGCCTTATTCTTCAGTTACAAAGGGGTGTAAGTAACATGCTTGGAAGTAAAAGGGTGTAAGTGATTGCAGGGTAATTAAACAAAAATTACCCTGCCCTAATTTTCCATTATATTTATTTAATACTGCATATTTAAACAACTAAATACATGACAAAATAAAGTGTGTAGATAGCATTTGCAAAAAACATAAGTAGAATTTACAATAAGACTTAAACTTTGAACCAGTTTTACACAAAATCTTACTTTTGTCACTTGCATCTCAGTGCCTCATTTAATGTTATAAGTAATTTGGAAAAAAGCAAAACTACAACATTTACTTTGTATGGGATATGTTTTCAAAAACTGAACACTTTCCAAGCATTTAAAAATAAAAGTAGAATATTAATTGACAAAAGTTTACAAAAATAATATATTTTAAAAAATCTAACAAAGTAAGGCTTAATTCATTATTTCCCATTGACTGTGAAACAATTTCTTTTAGCCTACACAACCTAAAAACATTACTTTAACCCTTATATAAAACAACCCACTTGTATTTTAAAAGTAATATTACAAATAAAATAAAGCGAAAAATAATTGAATGTTTTTGTTTGATCTGAAACAAGTTGAAAATTTAATTAATCTGATAAAATATAAGTCCTAAGAAAAACAATACAGCTTAAAATTCTAATTTTTTTGTGGTAGAAAATGATTGGTTTACAACCTTGGTTAACAACAAAATCATTAAATTCTGGGTTATCTAGATGTTCCATAAAAATAATAATAACCACAACGTGATTTTTAAAATATAAATTACCAACTATATACAAAAAATAAGCAACACAATATCACCAATCAAATAAAAATCTAATGAAATATTAACTAAAAACTGTAAGACGAGTTTTAAGGATCAGGTACTGAACTGCCACTGACAGGTAACAGCTGGGCGGGGTTTCAAGTCAATGCCATACTCCGGGAATTTCTCATACCTCGCGAAACAGCTTATTTGTGATTAGTTTCCCAGAAATACTGCATTGAGATATAAACCTCTTTCTAAGAATATTTATAGACAAACCTTACATGGTAATACTATTTAATACTATCACTCTTTTTCAAAACTACGAGAAAAACTTATTTTGTTCCAGGAAATCCAGTCAATGCCAGGCAATGGAATATTTTTTATATTAGAAATCCATGTCAAAGTAGAAAGGGTAAATCATGTAAAACAAAATAAATAATATGAAACCAACCATGATTGCTGATCTTACATACTTTTAAGTAATTACATACAAGTCAAGTAATTCTTTTAATAAACTAACTCTGCGTTTTAAAGTAAGTTACTTACTTTTACATATGTTATACATTTAGTATGTAATTAATTAATTTTATAACAAAATTTTTTCAATTTTTATTGACAGTAAAATCTTTGAAAACAAAGCAAGTTGAGTATAACATGCTATACTATATGGATAGCAAATATACAGATGTAATTTGCCATTTTTACTACTGTACAATTTAGTTTCTGTACTGGACTTTTAAATTTGTTTGGAAATAACATCTTTAATTAATCTCTTGAAATATCAGTCAGATTTTTAATGGCACGATTTGGTATTTTTAGTTCACAATGAGAACTTAAACCTGGAAAGCAAGGTAGTAGTAGCTACCTGAACACCTTATTAATAATATGCATTCATAAATAGAAATGTTTGGAAACCAGGGAGAAATAAAGAAGATAAATGTTTATAATTTGTCTGCCAATAAAATATTTTTTAGTAACAAAGACAAGGATCTTTCTATTGAAAAGTACATTGAAGCCCTTAAACTCATACAGATGAGTCTCATGATTTCCATAGCACAGCTAACTAAATCCAACTAATGTTGGCACAGAAAGTTTGCTAATTGACTGAGTTACATTCCAGGCACAGTGAAAGATACTTTTGTAAAATCAACAACTGTTATGCTGCCTGTCTTAGTAATTCCTAAAACTGAGAAAGAATGCAATAGATAATCATACAAGTACTGTGGGTTTCATCTCCTTACATTGCATCTACTTTTACGGTACAAATGCTGTAAAATAAGCCTTAACCGCTACCGACCGGCGCATATATGCGCTGTCTGGTTTCTCACGAGGGACTGGCGGTAAGAATTCGATCTTTCCACACAGACCACGTTAACATGAGCATGACCTTCATTACAGACCAAAAGTAGAAAGTTGTTATAATAACTTATTATGCTCCATACAAACCCTTGACGTATGTGTTTGATGTATATTTTTGTTTTTACTGTTTTTAATGTTTTTTTAGGATGGCGCATATGTGAGCCAGTCTGTCTATAGCAGGAAAATCTTATCATGTTACGGGCTTCCCACATATGAGGCACTAAAGTGTAGCCCCTCAAATCCGAAATCAAATATGGTTTTGGTGAAACAAATTTTTAAAAGTATGTAAAATTTAATAAATTATAAAAGGTATATAGGCTATTAAATTTTGCTATTTACATAAAACAGGGCTAGACGTATAATATATTAGAAATAACACTATTTACACATAAAAACAGAAAAATCATACAAAGGCTTATATCAACTAACTCATCTTGGCTAGTCACTCTAGACTGAAGATTTCTACATATCTTATTGAAATGATGCTGACATTATAAACAATATTGTATCACAGACAAAATATGTTTACATTTGTGTTTCATATACAGTAGGCCAACTGAATATTTACAAACGCACTTATCACTTGTGACAAGTTTGCATCCTGTGTTGATAAATGCCATTTAGTGTACATTCTTTGTGATTCTAATGGAATAGAATGGGTCACTAAGAAATAAACAATGTGTCGGGAGTATTTTGACGTCGTCAGACATGTCTATAGTCCGTCACGAATACATCAAACAGTTAAAATAAACCACTGATTTGTCAGAGGATTAAAAGTAACATGTAGACAGTGTCACAAATATGAGCCGTCAGTCCATTTCAACTACCTAGAGCGGTCCAGGACGTGAACCGTCAGTCCAGGACGAGAGACCGTACGGCGCATATGTGAGCCGGCTAGTCTATACCAATAGTTATTTTGTTAACATTGCGGAATTGAATGTGTTAAAGGGTTGCTTTTAGGAAACATACAATGTTTGTAATAAAATTCTCAATTTTTAAAATGAAAAAAGTAACTATAACAAGCGTTGAATTCAACTGGCACATTATGATATAATTACCAGGGTTAATTTGTATCCAGTTACCAAATATCACTATTTATATGCCTATTATTTAAACATTTTAAAGTTTACTTTACATAATATGTTTTATAGTTTACTTTCATGTCTTACTGTGTCGCGAATGATTAGTTAAGCTAACCCATTTAATTAGAATTGTAGCCAAACTAAGCATTCAATTCTATTACTAATTAGTTAAAGTTAACTGAATAATTGATTTGATCATATTAACATGAAATTTAATCTGTTCTTACTTTCTTGCGGTTGTTTTTGCATTCAATGCCGAACTGAAAAACTGTTCAACTGTTTCAACTTGTGAGAAAGCTTCCAAACAAGACTGCAGCCTAATCTTTGGCCTTATAACCTCATCTGTCTCACTGAAACAAAAGGACAAAAACTTTACACATATGTAACTTTTAGAGAATCTGTAGCTTAATAACAAGTTTTTTAAAATTCAATATAAACTTTGTTGGGCATGTTAGACGCCCTACCAATAAATTCCAACAAAGTAGAATACCGGCGGTTTTCTCATTTAATCGCATAATTAGAGTAAAATGTGACTACTTCACTAATGCCTTTCGATGTATTTTTTGTTTTGCATTACCTGTTGTATACAGTGGAACCTTGTTAAGTTGGATCACTCTGCACTATGCCAATACAAGGTAACAATAAAAAAAAAGGCAAGAATAGGAAAATTGACCTTTTAGATAAATTAAAATTGTGTGAAAGCATACCATCTATCGCGAAGCAATATAGAGTTAAGTCAACAATGTTTTACATAAAGAAAAATGAAGAAAATATAAGGGATATGATAGTGTCACAGAAGGATTATGTCAAAAGCGCCTCTCTTTATCTCAATTTAAACATCGAGAAAATTAAAAAACTTTGAGTGTATGGATAGAAGATCAATCCCAAAAAAAGACGCCACTGAGTTTGATTTTTCTTAATGAAAATGTTAGGCATTTGTATGAACATTTTGTTCAAAACAGTGGTGAACGTACCGAAAGTCGATCATTTTTAACAAGGAAAGGCTGGTTTGACAAATTCAAACGACGGTTTTCTCTACACAATATGAAAATTGCCTGTGAATCAGCATCAGAAGATCATGAAGCTGCCAACTCACTTCCAACGCACTTAAAAAATCTTATTTCGGAGAAAGGCTACACAGTCAATCTAGTTTTTAATGCAGAGGGACTGTTTTGGTAAAAAAATATGTTCACGAACTTTCTTCTAAAGAGGAGGAATCTGCTTCTGGGTTTAAGGCCACAAAGGATCATTTGACTGTTCTACTGTGCTGAAGTGCTAGTGGTTACATGAACCAATAGTAGTTTACAGATCTCTAAACCCTAGAGCACTGAAAGGCAAGACAAGGATCATTTGCTGGGGTTATGGAAAGCGAACAAAAAGGCATGGGTAAATGGAGAACTGTTTACAGAATTGTTCCACTTTTTTGTTAAGGAAGTGGAATGTTTTTTTCTTTTTAAATTGAAGTAATTTCCTTTTAAACTTCTCCTCGTAATAGACAATGTGCATGGGCACCCCCCCCCATTTAAATTTCTTACATCCTAACATGGAAGTGTTGTTCCTGCCACCAAACACAACAGCTTTGATTCAACCTCTAGACCAGGGTGTCATCGCCATTTTTAAAGCCTACTATCTTGGCGAATTATTAAATGCCATGGAAAATAACGAAAGTTTAACAGCGAGCTAATACTGAAAAAAATATGTGAACTGAATTTTTAAAATAAAAGACTCAGTGGCCAGACTGTGTTAAAAAAGACGATGCCACGACAGAAGATCACAACATTATTACTAATAATTCTAATAGCACATAGCATAAATGGTGAAGGATTTGAAGACATTAACAGAGAAGATGTTGACAATCTTTTGAAAAGAGCAAAAGAAGTGTGAACAGAGCGGGAAGAACCTATGCCTATCTCGGATAACGAAGATGAAGAAATGGTTAAAAATGTGTCGCCAAAGTTGACATCAATACCTGTCACAAAAATTTTATGTTTAGCGAAACAGTTAGCTGCAGCTGTTACTGAAACTGATTCCTCTCTAGAACACGTTAAAATTTAATTGAGAGCTCAAAGAAGCACTATTGCCATATAAAAAAGTGTGTAAAGAACTAAAAACAAATTGCACACAAAGTAAAATAAGTTTTTTAAAATCTAATTAACAGTCTTTGAAAGATTTTTTTGTCTGAAATCAGGTGTTTAAAAATGTTGTGGATAGTGTTTGTGTGAGCTCTATAAAAGCGGAGAGAAGGATTGGTCAAAGTAGGACAATGGAATACGCCTAATTTTAAATTCTTGTTGATAATATCTTTGTCCATTTTCAATTACTAATATAACAACCATATACATAAGGATCTATAAAAAGTTTACTATATTTAATTATGTTTTATTATGATGTATTTTTTAAGTGTAAACATTGCACTACTTACAATCGTTGGCCTTTAGACTCCATATCTTTTTTGCACAGTTCATACGCAGTAACTTCAGCCTTGTTGACAGCAGTCTCCATAGGTATTGGCAATGGCAGGCAATACTCTGTCCTGTAAGTGTATTTGACCTTATTCGTCGAACTGCATTCAAATCTATCCTCAACTTTGAACTTGAAGCATTCACTAGGGTCAATAGAGTTGCGACAGTTCCTCTGAACAGATTACAAATATTGTTTTGAAAAAAATTTACAAAATTGTGAAACTTTACAAATTGAGTAACAGGACAGTAAATCAATTATTAAAAGAGTTTCTTTAATAAACTTGAACTTTTTAAAATTTATATTGAATAGAATTTTTATTTAAAGAAATAATTAAGTTTTTCCTTTTTAATTGTACTTAAAACATATTCTATTGAAACCGATAGTGTTTGAAAGACCCAAACAATATAATTTTTACTTCAAAAATTAGTATAAAATTTGATTCTTTAAATATACCTATAAAGTTTACTATTCTTCTTTATGATTTTAGTTCTTTTTTAAAACACATTTTTCAAACTTGCAGTTTTTGTGTTGTACATCTTGAGGTTTTTGTATAAATTACTTTTCCTTGTTGTACAAAAAAATTACATTTTCAAGTTTTAATGTTACAACAAAGTACAGTTCCCAAATAACAATTTTCTAATATGTTCAATAATAATTCTAAAGGTTGGATAGTGAAGAGTAAAGTCATGCCGGTAAAATGTTGACAAGTGGAATGCATTTTTAAAAAATTTCATTCCAACATATAGTAACTGATCATTGTTAATGAGTGGCATCACGATAAAATGTTAGTAGCAGTAGCAGTGGAATATTATATTATGCTGTAGTGAAACGATTACATATTTTCCCTTCCACTGTTCATTCAATGATCCGAAGGTACGGGAGAAATTTATTCTCAAAGCACTGCAAGAAAACAAATTTCCATACAGTTGTTGCTACGCTATATTGCTAGCCTCACCTGTAATGTAGTGATAAAGTGCAAGAAAAACTCTTGTGCATCTTGTTGGTTCTTTGTTGAAAAGTCCGGATGACCTTTGCTAATGAGATTCTTGAACATAATTGGTGAGATGCCTTTAGTCTTGTTCTGTGATCCTGTTGGTGGAGGCTCTGAATATTTGCCTGAGAGAAGACCAGTACCTAGCTTAGCCCTGGGAAGTTACAGAAATGTTAAAAACACTATATCCACTTTAAACAAATATTTTAACATGACAAAATCATCATCCGTGTTGGATGATCTTATACTCTCAAACATTGTTTGAAATCTTTAACTAGATTATCCTTGGAAAGATCTTTAAATTAAGCCATTTCATTTGCTTCTCAAGTTAAATTGTATATTAATATAATAATAAATATTAACAAGGAATAATATATAGATTGAAGATAGGACAGTTGTCAGAGTTTTTCTCACAGAGCCCTGATATGTAATTGTTGGGAAGGGTCCACAAAAAGCATATAAATATATAGTTTGCACCACTGTAATTGTTTGTTTTTTAGAATATAAAAAACGAGTGCTTTTTTTTCAACTTCAGACTGTACCGCTAGACGGCAGGGCGAGCGGCATCGGCCAGTAATCCGCGGCAATCGACTGTGCACCTCTCCCACTACAACCTCACTCGTTTCCGGGCGTCCGACGCCATTATCAGTTTATCCAGTGAAACATAAACATGGCTACCTTGATAGAATCTCCTGCCAAGTGTTAGTTGCGAAGTGTCATTCGTTTCTTGCAAGCTGAAGGGTTATCCGCAGCAGAAATTCACCGTAGAATGAAACGAGTATATGGTGAAAGCTTTATGAGTGACAGTGGAGTGCGTGATTGGTGTAGGAAATTTAAAGATGGACGAGTTGACATTCATGATGAAGGGGGCCAAGGACGAAAGTCGATCACAAACGAAGACCTCGTTGAACGAGTTGACCAAAGTGTAAGAAGCAATCGGAGGTTTACGATTACGGAATAATCAGTTTCCTGATATTTCAAGGTCAGCCATATATACTATCGTAACTGATAAGTTAGGCTACAAAAAACTTTGTGCTCGATGGGTGCCGAAGATGTTGACTGATGACCACAAAGCTCGGCGAATGGCATCAGCAAGGTCTTTTTTGAATCGTTACGAAGCTGATGGCGATGATTTTTTGAACAAAATCGTGACAGGAGATGAGACATGGGTTCTATACGACACCCCAGAAACGAAACAGCAGTCCCAACAATGGATGCGTTCAAACTCTCCAAACAAACCCCAAAAATTCAAAAAAACGTTCAACAACAGAAAGATTATGGCCACCGTGTTTTGCTTGTGGAGTTTTTAGAGCCAGGGACCACAATCAATGCGGAAGGATACTGTGGTACGTTACAACGTTTGCGGAGAGCTATCCAGAACAAAAGGAGAGGAATGCTCACATCAGGAGTTGTGCTCATTCATGACAACGCCCGTCCTCACAGTGCTGCTTTGACGAAACGTCTTCTTGACGGGTTTAAATGGGACGTTTTTGACCATCCGGCGTATAGCCCTGATTTAGCGCCGAGCGACTATCACCTTTTCCCGGAACTGAAGATGATGCTAGGAGGGCAGAGCTTCCGAACTGACGACGCGCTGCAAGTCGCCGTGAAAACCCATCTCAAATCACTGGCGGCAAACTTCTATGAAAGAGGTATTAAGAAGCTTGTACACAGGTATGAAAAATGCCTCAATTTAAAAGGTGATTATGTTGAAAAGTAACTAATAATGTACCTAACTCTTGATAATAAATTTATTTAATTACTCTCACTATTTTTATTTTTATACCACATCGGAAGTTGATAAAAAAACAGCCCTCGTAATATATACAGTTGTTTTACGAGTGAATGATGATTACTAAAAATCTAAAATGGATGAAAAATCATGGTATTTTAACTGTTTTTGCTATTTTGTGTTTTTTTTAATAAACCAAAGTTTAAAAAATACTTTTTATCATGTGAATGATTTCTGTTATAAATGTGGCAATCATCAATTTCGAGGTGTTATGTCCACAATTTAATTAGTTATTATTTTTTTCAAAGACTAAATTTATGTTCTACACAGAAAAATGTTGTAACATCACCATCAAATAAAAACATTTACAGCTTGGTATGCAGCCCCCCCCCTAAGTGATAAGCGCAAATACATTTTAATTAGATGGCCAGGAGTAGGTCTTGTAACAAAATGCTTTCATGTTGAATATGTAATTATTTCTTCTAAGAATAAACATGTTTGGCAATATAATTGTCAAGTAGTCTCAATAGAATCAAAGGACAGTCCAGCTCAATATAACTAACTACATATATAACCACATCAGCTGTTTATAAATAATAAGTCATCCCAACTGAAAGTTATAGTTGATGGAAATATTTCAGAAGTGTACTAAATATTTTTAACGCTTAGATTAAGTATTTCCACGGATGATAATTCTAATGGTATTACTTTCATAATGGATCAATGATAACAAAAGTGTGTTACAAAAGTATTCAGCATAGCATTATCAAGGTATCTTATAAATACTGCATATATTGTTACACACGCACGCACACACACACACAGACACACACAGTAGTACGTTTCTTGGATTGTTAATTTGCAATTAAAATTCCTTTTGAAGGAACGTAATTGACATCATTGGTTTACCCTTTGTAAAATTTACATTGTAGTCCCCTTCTAAAATCATCGGTAGTGTATGTTTATTCCTTTTTAACACTTTGTGCGCTGGCCAAGGTTCCATGGTAGAATGCTGGAGGATTTTATGTGTTTTAAAAAAAATCATAACTATAAACCTATATAAGATATAAAAATGAAACTTACATGGTTAGATTGTCCTGATTTCCTCTTCATTTTGTATACAACACAATTACTTTATATTTAAAATAACGATTTTTAACTCACTTTTGAAAAAAAAAATTAAACAAAAGTGCACTAAACAGTTTTTTACAAAACTAAACACATCAAATACATTTACAATGTCTTTATTTACACAAAATAATTGTTTATATACGTAGACAAAAATTACTTAGATAATGAAATTTTTGTGTGTGTGATATAACCTCGAAACATAGTTCTTTGTATAATAATGCATAATGTTATCATATCTGCCCTGTGTCTGGTGGATACCATGCATACATAACGTTTGTCTTTTCACCGCACTGCAAGTATATTTCCATTTATCCAGTAAATTTGTTGCTTTCTATTCAAGCATGCTTGTTTTATATTAGTTGGGATTCCTTTTCTATTTTTCATGCAAGTAACCAACTAGTCCTATATTATTTGCCTCTAATACAGCGGCTAGCACAGGACTTGTATAAAATCTGTCAGTAAACAGAGTACGCCAACTATCTGACCAAGTCCCCAACATGCGTGTCATAATATTTATGCGTGTCATAATATAATATTTATTTATGTTACATGCTTTTGGCAAAATAAACAGCTTGTAATAAATCACTATAAATGCATTGAATGTTATATAGTGGTACTAATGTCCAGAAAAACATCACAGATTGTGCTAAACCCGTGAAAATATGGAATACGCAACATAATTTTATGTTGAATTAAGAGTCCGTAAAATTACGTGATCCACACTAAAAGTGTTAAAATCATTGAACATCTGCGAATGTATAGAAATAATCTCTCATAAAAAAATATAAAATTGTTTATTTTGTATCATGTAAAAAATATAAAACAACTATAATAAAATCTCTTCCATCTTTCACTTTAATATGACAAGCACACAGATCACCAATGAATGTTTAAGTAACATGGACATCTGTAGCATTTTGAACAGTTAGATCTAAGTTTAATTCTAAATGACTAAAATACTGACTTACATTTGCACACAGATCACCAATGAATGTTTAAGTAACATGGACATCTGTAGCATTTTGAACAGTTAGATCTAAGTTTAATTCTAAATGACTAAAATACTGACTTACATTTGAACATGAAAGTCGTTGGCAAGGTTCAGAGAAGCATTTTCAAATATTTCTGGTGCATGTTCAAAATATCTGAAAAAAATTCATTTAATTAAAATAAATTATTGTAGAAAACTATGCTAAATGAACAAAGCTAGTACTTAGCTTTATTATATGTTACTTATGGTTTATAAGATTAGTTACTATAAGACACAAATAAATATGGTATTGTTTGGTATAATAGGATATAACATATATTCATTTCATTAGAATGTCATTCATCTAATTGTACAGAAATTAACTACTGTTAATGGGTTCTGCTATATTTTTAGTGACGGTTTACAATAAAGTAACTTTAACAGAGTTATAATGCAATGTCATTGTAGGGTTCAGTAAATATTTTATTAAAATAAAAACTGACTCAACAGTATTAAGGTATTTAAGTTTAAAACATATAATGGTAGTTTTAAAAGTAGTCCAGTAACAAGAAAGGTTAACCACATATGTCAAAAACACTTTCTTCTTTGCCATAAACTATTTGGGAAACTAAATGAACACTTAATTCACACTACTAAATTAATACGAGGGTTGTCAAAAAATTAAAGACAGTTTTCATTTTAAAAAGCAGGAAAATTTTATTTAAAAAAAAAGTACATGGAGTTGTAAGTACATATAAAAACTATTTTTCAAGGTAGTCCCCATCAACATCTATGCAGTTGCTTAGTCAGGGGATGAGCTTCTTAATGCCTTGGTCATAGAAGTCTCCCGCCTGTGACCGCAACAATTTCTCTACCTCTTCCTGGACTTCTTCATCAGTCTCGAAGTGTTTTCCAGCAAATGTTGCTTCAGGTAAAGGAAAAGATAGAAATCGCTCAGTGCCACATCAGAGCTGTAAGCAGGATGGCTAAGAACGTCCCATTTAAAGGAATCCAGGAGCGTGGTGGTGACCGCCGCAGTGTGGGGCCGAGCATTGTCGTACAACAAACAGATTCCCTTGCTCAATCTTCCTCGGCGCTTGTTTTGGATCGCTCTTCAAAGCTTTTTTTAGGGTTTCACAATACCGAGCAGCGTTAATTGCGGTGCCATTAGGTAAAAATTCGACAAGAAGAACTAATTGACGGTCCCAAAAGACGGCTGCATGATTTTTTTTGCAGAGACTGTTTGGCGAAATTTTTTGACGCGAGGTGATGTGGAGTTACGCCATATCATCGATTGCTGTTTGGACTCAGGTGTGTGGTGGTACGTCCACGTTCCATCGCCAGTCACAATTGAGTCCAAAAACTCCTCTCCCTCCCTGTTGAAACGATCCAAAAACTTTTGGGCACTCTCCACGCGATTTTCTATGTGAACTTCGGTCAACATTTTTGGCACCTAACGAGCACACACTTTTCGGTAACCTAATTTTTCCGTCAAAATTGTTTGAATTGTTGATTTACTGACTTGAGGTATCATTTCGGCAAAATCTCGGATCATCAGACGACGATTTTCTCGAAGTTTATCTTCAATTTTCAACAACAATGCTTCGTCGATGGATGATTTCCTCTCCCTCCCTTCTACGTCATGGACGTTGGTTCTGCTACTTGAAAACTCTATACACCACTTCCTGACATTGCGTTCATTCATTACATTACCGTAAATGGCCTTCACATGTCGATAAATATCGACAGGGCGCAATTTTTCCGCGTAAAGGAATCAGATGACGGAGCGAACTTCACAACTGGCGGGATTCGGTACTGGGACATCCATCGCTAACGACTGCCAAGGACACACTAATAAAGATACAGATGCGCGTGACGCCTCATTTTAGAGGGGAGAGGCGAAGCTATAAGGTAGTGCTGCCACCTAGCGGAATATTTCACCAGTGCGGCGGTAAAATTCAAACGGTTTTTAATTTTTGGACAACCCTCGTACTAACAAAAATATTAAACATTCTAAAATGTCCCCACTAAGTCTTGCAGTAGAAACTCTTGAATAATGCAAATGAGAAAATGATGTTTCTTACTTAAATATTTACCAAAATTAATACACTATTTCATAACTTATTTAATGTAAAAAAATATCTGAAAGCGACACACTAATAAAGATACAGATGCGCACAACGCCTCATTTTAGAGGGGAGAGGCGAAGCTACAAAGTAGTGCTGCCACGTAGCGGAATATTTCACCAGTGCGGCGGTAAAATTCAAACGGTTTTTAATTTTTGGACAACCCTTGTACTAACAAAAATGTTAAGCATTCTAAAATGTCCCTACTAAGTCTTGCAGTAAAAACTCTTGAATAATGCAAATGAGAAAATGATGTTTCTTACTTAAATATTTACCAAAATTAATACACTATTGCTACAACTTTTAGTCTTCTCTAGTAAATTATTTAATGTAAGAAAATATCTGAAAGCGTCATACAACATCCACTTCACTACATCTAACTAAGCCAAACATGGGATCAATGGAAATATACTCGATTTTGGATTCATGCAAGCAAATAAACAGCCATATTCAATTGTTTATAGGAAAGAAAAACTATTTTTAACTTATATATTTACAAGATGAGTAAAATTTTTTAGCTAATTCTCAAAGAAAATCAAAACAGGTTGATTCCTTTGTTTAATTATGTAAAATATAAAAATAATGTATACTTTCAAAATTTCTAATTATTTTAAGCCGAAAAATTAATAAACTAAAACTTTAATAAATTTAAGAATAACTCGTTTAAAATAATTTAGTTAAATTTAAATAAAAATCGATTGACAGCTTGATTAACAAAAAACAAGGTGACACTTCTTTACAAATTTGCAACGGTTCACCTCAACATGTATAGCTACTTAATAAAATTATGAAATACAGAAGAAAAACTGACATAAGGAAAAATTAACAGGATTAAAAATATTTCACCTTTGCTTGAAGTCCTGCACATAAAAGATGACTTGCATGACGCTATTCAGATAACATGAATTACCCAGATTCACAAGGCCTGTGTACCCAGGCCCAAAGGCTGGCATTAGATGGCTGTTGGCTTCTTGTAGAGCCGCCCATTCTCCAAATTTCTGATTGCAATCCAACTCTAGTTCAATCATAGACTTGTCCGTCTAAAATAATACAATTTCGTTTTAACCCACTTTAAAAACTCTACAACAATCAGTATTGTTATGGCAAATTCTTTTTCTGACAATTGGACGAGATAAATTACTTGCAGAATGTATGGGAGCTAGAACACCCACTACATTTGCTAATCAAACAAAAGAGGTAATCATTAAACCAGCAAAATAGCTAGGCTGCTCATACTTTGAAAGAATTTAAAGAGATTTAATTCTTTATATCTATAAAATAATTTCTGTATATAGCTCACAAGTTTATGATCTTCCTGAATCTTTTCACTATCAATTTTCCCGGTGTAAAAAAATACAAGTTTGAAAATTGAAGGCCAAATTATAAATTAAATTTTTTTTTAATGTACATATATTAAGCAATAAATTACAATGATGAAACTCTTATATATTGAGCAACCAATAAACCAATAGCTTATTAATGGATACTTTAAAGATATTCATATTTGAAAAGTACTGAAATTTTTGTTTTACTTTTTCCATAACAGCCACATTTATCCCCCAGTGTGCTAAATGTTGAACTAAGTTAGGGTCTTCTACCATATCATCTTCGTCGTAGCTGAAGACATCGCCTTTACCATCTTGGGTTATTGTTCCTAACTTCACAGCTAATGGAAACCCTGAAAACATTCATCAAAGTCAACCTTAGTTTTTAATACATGCGTAATGTTTTCATGACTTTACTTTGGTAAAGTTTTAAACAGATTACACACATTACCTTTCTCTATTTGAATGAATGCTAGGCTTCTTTCCTTATCAACAACAATAGTAAACTTCTTAATTATCCCACATTAAACCCTAAATGTTTCTGTGAGCAGTCTTTAAACCTCAAAGTTCATACAGTTAACAATAATCCTATAGAGGTAAAACATGACTTGAGAGGCCTATGTAACCTTTTGTAATTCTATTTTAATCTATATTTCAAGATATCAATGATCTGACCTTCCTTGGGGGTAAGAATTTTATTTCAAAGTTGCTCTGAGTTAAGTATGTTTCACTTTTTAAAATGTTTTAAATGGTTTTTTAATTAAACCAGAAAAATGTAAAAAAAAGAAACTTGCCTGACTTTCTGGAAAATAAAAAATCAAGTTATAGGATCAAACAAATTCAAATCACACAACAATATCCCTGTGGTATAATAAATAGTTATCTCAATGCATTTCACAGATTAAATAGATCCCTTGCTTACAAGTATGGATACAAAACAAAATATGCTATGGGTATGGTGAATCGGTTTTACTCCACTTTATAACTTCAAGTAATTGCTCTTTTACTATATTATATTTCTGAGTTTGACAAATCTATTTTTGAGCTTACTTAGCTGATACACGCACAATACGACAGCCTTTTCCCATCGTTACAAAGATAAAAATTTTAAACAAGCTTTACCGACCGAAGTCAGCCCTGTGACAGAGAACCAGTAAAATTCTGCCAGAGAACTAGTCACTGGACTTTATTTTAAAAACCTAACTCGCGGAGATTTAACCCTTACTGTTTTCCAGGGAAATAATTCTTTTTAGGCACCTCAGCTTAATGACCAGGATGTCAGAGTATGTAAGAAAATTGTTTATTAAATAAATTTCAACTCAAACTACAATTTAGTAAAAAACAATGTTTTTTTTATTTTACATCAATTTTCGCTTTAGCAAGGATTTATCACTTTTATAACTTCTTACAAAACTATTTCATATGTTTTACAGAATTTCTAAAGCACAATAAAACTTGTATAAAAGAACTTAGTATTTATTTCTTAATGACTTGCCCCTATCTTAGTTATTTGAATATTTTAATGTTGTGAATCCTTTCATTTTAAAGTAACCTTTTGAAAAACCTTATTAAGAATATAACTTAAATTGATAACTAATGTCATGAGAAACATTTACCTAATTTTAAACATCATATTTAGATCCTAATATTAACACACCATTTGTAAAATCAGCATATATATATATATATATATATATATATATATATATATATATATATATTATAACGTACCTTCACTTAATGCTTCTCTACAGCATATTTTGACTATTAGGAAATTAAATTAATAATCCAGCTACTTGCTTTTATAATTACAGATTTATTTTATCCTCAGATCAATATTGCATTAACAGGTAGCTCATATAATTCGTTTTACTAACTCTAATATTTGCCGATAGGCATCAAGACTCTTATTTGACTATTAATTTTTTTTTTTACAATTCTAAATTTACTTTCTTTAGCTATCTAAGGGCGTGTATAAGTTACTGCACTTGGTTTGATAAATTTTATATTTCAATTAACTATGACTTTTTAAGGAATTTCTAAAGTTTAAAAGACGCTTAATGTTTGTTACTTTAGAGAGTTGGCTTTAAGTTAAAATAAATGTATTGCTTATTATTTGCGTGGTTCCTTGTTTCACTTCACTTGACACAAATTCACTTAGTAATATTTTCCTGTCAATATCACTTTTCTTAATTTCTCGAAATGCTTCTATTCCTTGAATGACTTTATTAATAACTCCCTTATTTTAATCTCACTGGTTACCCTTTAATCTCCCTCTTTATACTTCACTTTCTATTTAATAATCCCCCTGGCTACCCTTTAATCTCCCTCTATTAATCTCCCTTACTTTAAATTTCCACGTTACTTTGTTTGAATATGATATTTCTTACTAAAACTGAACATTACTTCTCCCTCGAGTCCTATAGCTTGACTCTTTCAAGTACTAAAATTGACTGCCTTCCTCCTGTTTCCCTTGGTTGGTATCCGTACGCGTTTCATCCCCTCTTCAAAATTTGATTGGCTCCCTTATGGCGCTCAAACTGTGGCTAGCCTATGAAATTTTGACACTTCGCTCACTTTCTTTTTTTTTGCTTCGTGGGAATTTGTTGAACTTTCCCACAGGTGAATGTGTTTTTCTGTATTCTCAGGGATTCCTAGTCATAAATCTCCCTCGTCCATGGATGTCTAGGTAAAGCTTCTCTCCCATGAACGAGGCACGTCCTGGTTTACTTACAATGAACCCCTTTCGAATTATTTTTATTTATGACTTGCAGGTGTGTGTGCAGTAACTTATTTCTGCCGATAGATCTGACAATAGACTAGCGCTAGCTAGGTATATCCCACAAGTTCAAATATTTTCTAACAGTCTTCTTAACTTAATGAATTTCGTTGTAATATATATATATATATATATATATATATATATATATATATATATATATATATATATATATATATATAATATAAGTATATATATCATACTTATATAAGCTTATCAATTAATATTAAAAATATACTTATTTGCTGTTGTTTGTTTTCAAACAATATTTATTTACTTTCTGTAAATCTGAGAATTACTTTAACATAAATTATATGTCTCCTGACATTTGCTTTCTATACTAATTTTGTTTTGATATTTCCTAAATAAATTTTTAAATTTTGATTAATTAATTTATTTGATATTTAAAAATTTTTAAATCAATTTCAGGGAGAAAAACTTTAAATTCATATTTTTTTATTTCCAAATTAAATTTAAACTATAAGTAGTCTAAAAGGATTATAAAAAAATTTAATTGATTATAACACTTTTTTAATGACTTCAATAATGCGAAATTTGAAAATTAAACATAAATTTTCAAAATATCTTAACTTATTAAAGGAAAGAAGCTGAAATTTATAACAATATGAAAATAATTTGTCATTTGATATAGGATCATGTTTAGATTTATAAGTCTGTTAGTTTTTAAAATGTTAATATTTCATGTCTCTTTTATATAAAATTTATGTGGTTTTTTACAAATGATTTTTTGTTTATGTGTGATGTTTTGGTTACAAGATATAATTAATTCAGTAAATTAAATTTGAAAGTGGATAAATTTATAAAAAATAACTTGGGTAAAAAGTTATACAAATTTAATTTTGAAGGAAATAAATCCAAAGAAGATAAAAGTAGACTAAATTATGATTGGTAGTAACACAAGATTCAATAATATGGGAATGTTTGAAAATATTTTTCAATTAAATGTAAAGTATTAAAATGTAAATTAAAGAAAATGTTTTGAAAAAATTAATTTAAATTAAAATTTTAAGAAAGTAAATGGGAGATTCGATTATAAATTTGAAATAAAATATATAAATAATTATTGAAAATTAATGAAAGATATATAGCACCACATGAGTAAATAAAAGGTAATTAAAACAAACTTTTGTTTAATATTGCATATATTTGAAGGTTATTATATATTTTGTTCATGATAAATCGTTACAGGTTGGATTATTGAGTTGTTGAACGTATTACAGTTTAGAAAATAATTAACGTTAAATTATTATTAAATATTTTCAGTAATTTAAAAGTTTTAAATTTAGAATTTTAAGATAATTTTGTTTATATATAAAATTAAATAAGAAGTAAAATTCCTGTACTAACCAATATTTTATATAAATAAAAATCAATGGTTTTTACTAACTTACGACTGAGAGTTAAATTTATTTTTCAATAACAAATTTCTTAAATAGTTCTACAATCTGGTCATTAAGCTGTGTGATGCCTTAAAATAAAATATTTCCCGAGATATAGTGATTCAAACGGTTAAATATCAGTAAGTTAGGTTTTTAAAATCAAATTTCAGTGACTGGTTCTCTGGCAGAATTTGGCAAGCAGCAGTACAGGACCTGGCTCATATCAGATCAGCTTGTTTCAAATTTTACCTGAGTTGGCGCTTTACAGATAAGTGTGGATCCAGAGGAAAACAACGGTCAAGATAGGGAGTCTGTGTGAGCTGTGTATGTAGACCCTCGCAACACACACACACACATAAAAACATGCACTCTTACAGAAAGTGTTCCAAAAATTAAACAAATTTTTTATATAATGTATAATAAATTATATCTGCTACAACATATTTTGTGGTATGAAATAAATACAAAGAGCCATGTGACTAGAATTTTTTTCAAGAACTTTATGAAAAAACTTTATTCAAATATGACACATTGAGATATCTGAACATATTTAGAAACGTAAATAAAGAAATCTTAAATTTAGAAACCATAAATATATCCTTGAACAGCTGTATCAAGAGTTAAATTGGAGAGTATGATAGAGATAGAATCACAGTTGTACCAGAAATACAGTTTCAGTAAAACAAATAATCATAAGCACACAATCGTCTACAAAAATCCATCTGGCAAACACTTAGATCCATAAAGTCTGTCTTTCTAAAAGAATTATTCTATCACCAGTTATTAATTCAAATAAGTGCTACAAGAGTTACCTGGCACAACCAAATTGGTTACCTGTTTCTTTATAATGATGTACAGCATGGTCATTTCCACCTGAACCATCAAAAAACTTGCGTCCACATAACACAGATCCATCTGTTAAGTTAAGCCACAAATTTGTATTGAGATCACACTTCGCACATTGCCAACCACTTGGGGGTATTCGAATTCCATTATCCAACTGTTTTAGATTGTTTGCATGCCTACAAACAAAGTTTTCATTAACAATAATTACAGGATGATTTTTATATAATTGCCAAAGTAAAAGAGACCGTGTAAAGCTGCTTATATGAGTCATAAAGTATTTGATTTCTATATACATAAAAACCGATGTATGTATGCATATTTTGGACGACTAAACTGCTACACCATAAGAGAAAACGCTGCACGTTAATGAAATTTAGAGGGATTGTTAACATATTCCCAGGATGGTTTGTGTGAGGTTTAGTGCAGATTCATCCACAGGGCTCTGCCCCAGAAGCTTAGGATGGTTCAGTGTGTACAGCCTTCCATAAATCTAATGTTAAAATGTATGTCCATACTAGCGTTACTTAATTCATTAAAAAAAAATTATAAACACGATGTAAAAATAAAAAAGCATTATTAATTATTTTAAATTATTTAAAATTGCTAAATTCTATGTACAACTATGAATTGTTGGATATTGGAAACAGCAAAATTAAAGTTAACCGAACAACAAATAAGATTTCTTTTCCACCAAAATTTTGTAAAATTGAGACAAATATTTGAAGCGTTGTTGGCAAAGTACTTCCAAATTTAACGACTAACTTCAAAAAACCGGATTCGCTTTGCAAACTGCTGCCTCCCTATGCAACGGAACCAAAACCATGTTAGTTGTTATGGTGATGATGGCTACTGTAGGGCCAAAAGACGACAATCTAACCACAGTTAAAATATGGTCCCACCCGACTTACCTGATCCTGGTATCTGTGGTATGTCGAGCGTTATCTGCCAGTGGACAAATCTCTGGACCTTATGTAAAACACCAACCAAAAGTTTAATCATAATTATGTGATAATATATTTAGTAATTCGTGTTTACTTGTAAAATTAATTTACTAATTCTCTTTACTAACTTTAAATCTTCTCTTCTAAGATGTTATAAAATATATCTTAACTTTACTAAAAGTTTACGATATTTCATAATAAGTTATTTTTAATTTGAATAAAACTTAATGTTTTTAGAATGCTGGCAGAAAGTTCATCAATTATATTGTTGACACTATTATTTAAAGTTCTTTAACATTTGTCGTTATTTGACAACATTTTGGTTTTTTATACTTAAAATTCCACACATAAAAACACATATATATATATCTAAATACATTATAATAAATTATACAAATTAATTTTGTGTCCATAAATATATTTCTAGAAGCATTACTTCCTAACCAATTCATTTTAGTTTATATTTGTGCGCCCAAACATAAATCTTAAGGATTACTCTTTTGCTATCTTATTTTTACAAAAACCAAATTTATATTAATTTCACTTTTACATCAATTGAATCCTGGTTGCTTAATGTATTTGATATGGACATAAAATATGTTATACAAACTCATGTACTGCTTAATAATTATTGATTTTCTTTATGAATTTTCCATTCTATTTCTTTTTATTACTTTGGCTGAATATAATTAATTAATGTTATAAATGATTTGAAACATTTCCTGTTTTAACTGGCTTGTGATAAATTTAAATATTATTCTTAAAAATTAAAACTGGCATTACGTATATGGATTTCTCTTATTTTTTCCCAACACTTATAATTCTGTTTTATGGTTTCAAAAGAAAGTCATGTGCTTATATATTTTTTTATTATTAATAATCAATTAGTTATCAAAATTTTACGTAAATCTGAATTTAATAATTTTGCAAAATTTAATAATTGGTTATAAAGTTATTAAAATTCTGACTTGTCCCAAAAGCTATCACTGTTATGCCCCTCTTCTCCTATGGTCTTGGATCGAAACTTCTCCGGTGTTCCTTGAGGATGGAATCTTCTTGCACTCACTAGTGATCAGTTTTAGAGCTGCCTTTAAAACGGTTTCTTAGTTATTATGTTTAAAAAATTTCAAGTTCGAATCACGGATGCTTGTTAGACAGATATTCCCCACTTCTATCTTTGGCTAGATTTGGATTTTAGCCACAGACCAGCATCTTAGAGTTTCCCATTTTTGATCTCTGTAAAAAACCTTCTGCTCACCACAAGACTTGCTTTTTGTCTCCTCGATCAGCCTCCCCACTACTTCTAGCTATAGTTTTTGATATTTAACTGGTTACTCCTAAGTTACCATTCAAACTTGCACTATTTGGACTCTGTACCTTCTTGTTTATGTTAATATCCTATAAAATTAAAAATTTTTAAAGTTAAACTAAGTTTGTTCTAATTATTGAAATGAAAGTAATAATAAAAGGGTTTATGATATGTTTCTTCTAAATAAGAATAGATTTGTGGCCGAATTAAGAGTCATTAATAACTTATTAAATTAAATAAAAACAATTAGTAAATAATAAAACTATACAATTTTTTTTTCAAAAAGGGGGGAAAAATATGTAGCATTATTTTCACATAATATTACATATTAAATACAGATTCAGAAAATAAACATGACAAAAAAATATTAAAATGTAAAGTAGTATAAAAAAAAAAATTGTAAATTATAAATTAAAGTCCATGGTTAAGCCTGATATCTATGTTTAGAAACTGGAATGACCAAATGCGTGGCACGGGTGCACGGAAGTTAAGATACTCGCGTGATAGCATCGTGACCACCTCTTTCGTCTCTGATATGTAAAGCAGGATGGACCGTATTGAGGGTGAAGAGCAAGGATGCCTTTTGCTTTCCATGTAGTATATTTTATTTAAAATTCACCTTTTTTTGTTAGTAAAAAAGGTCTGCCTTAAGACACACCGCCTGGGCGAGATTCCAAATACTAAGAGGACTTATACAACACGCAGAATGCCGAGATCAGTACCGGAACGATGTTTACTACTTCAGCACTTGGTTAAAATACAGCTAAGTCGTAACTTTAAAACATAATGTTATAAAAGAGATAACATTTAATATTAACTCTAATCATTTGCGGCAAGACAATGCCAGTTTTTCAGTTTAACGCGGGGAAAGTGTAAATTCATTTGTGTCATGTAGTAAAATTTTAAAGTCGAAAAGACAAATTAAATGTATTCTAAATATGCAAAGCAATTTCAAAAGGATGTCAGGCACCCTGCCATAGATTTTTTTTAACATATAAAGGTCTGATAAGTTAACTCTGTAAACTTTGTAAAATCTGCAAGTAATGTAACATTACAAAATTCATTTGTATTTTCATGTTTCTTTGTAGAAGTAAAATTTGATTTATGTAACTCATTTGTTTGTAGTTTAAAATTATTTATTTAACACATTACTCTAACTTTTAATTAAATGTTTGACGTTGTTTAATTTTCAATTAAACGTTTAATTGACTAATTAATTATGTAACAAATACTGCAATGTTAAACATCATCATTAATTCCTTAAGAAATAATGTTATAAAAATAATACGTTACAATACAAACCTTACACCTTTTCTACAGGATATTAAAATATGCAATAAGTATATAAGAAGAGTTAAACAATTAAAAACATTTATATGTTCTCATCAAACTCTTAACTACTTGTGATTTTTTTTTATAAATCAAATTGTTTACAGCTGTCAGCAGTCTTTGACTGCCAGGGATTTTTTACTTTTTCTACAACTAGGTTTAATTACTAGCAACTAGATTTTATTACTTGACCTTCAATGTTTCATACAATGCTGATTACTACTCACTTTGAAATAATCCTTGCTTCTCCATCCCAGGTCCCGGCCAGAGCCTCCATTTCTGCCAACTTTGTAGCAGACTCGGCATCCAAAATTGCCTGAACTGAACGATTAACCTAAAATTAAATAACCAATATTTTTAAAATATACAGATTATTAATCACTTGAGGTTCTGGTTTTATATGTAGGCCAAAAATCCTAAGTTGAAAATTGTAAAATATAAATAAATCTATACGTGGAGATAGTGCATAAACCATTGCTCAAAATAGACTTTACAGGTAGCATTGTCTAGAGGCAGCATCAGCAAACACATTATTAGCGCTATTGCGTCTGTAGTCATTAGCACCACAGAACTTCCTAAATTAATTGCATGCAATAACTTCTCAATACATTTACCATCACAGTCAATAACAGAGCTCTTAATTATTGCAATTTTCTATGAATTTTTATTGCAACAGTTTTAGTAAAACTTAATTATTGGGTATTTCAAAGATCTTTTGCAGAGGACTGTATGAGTCAATTATGACACTACAAACGGGCTTGGTACGCCAACAGTAGCAGAACACTAACCTGTTAGTGATCTCTTAATAAATATTGAACATTGATTGATAGATAGCAAAGTTGAGGCTAAAATTCATCATCTAAACTCAATGAATACATCAAAGCCTCTTCTAAAGCTTGCTCAAAATTTTTTACTATGCTGACTTTCTAGCCACAGCTCAAAACCACAAGCAGTAGCTGCCTCCTTCAATCCACACCATACCCTAAATATTCTAGCCTCGTCCCCATTAAGTTAAAAAATGCAACATTCACTTGCAAAACCAATATTTGGTTAGTTTGGAGTCTCAAAACATACAAATGACAGCTATCAGTTCCAGTGTGTTACACAATTCCGATATAGTAAATGATGATGACGGTTTTTGTTATTAGTAAACATACTCATAAAGGCAAAACTACCCAATTCATGGTACTTCAAAATTAGAGCTAGGACGAGAAAGGTCTATATCAAGGAATTTAGTTTGATAGATGAAATGACAGAAATTACGTTAACAAAAAACATTATCAAAACAACACTAACCAATCTCGCTGATCTAATTACATGTGCGGCAAGGACACTAGTGGGTACAAATTAATTCCTCGCGTCAGTTGAGTTGTATTTTGCTACAAAAATATTCTCACTTATAAAGCACTAAATATTGTATTTTTTATATAGGTGAAATTTTTTTATTTGTTATTTTGTGCCATAGTTATTTTATTATTTGTTAATTGATTATGTGTAATCATAATTAGTAAAAAGAAACTAAAAGTTACTTAAGATTTGAAGTTTGCTTTAGATTCTAGACTCCACTATTACTGGTCATTCTGTATGTACATAAGAATACACTACTTATAAAAAATATTTACATATATTTACACTAAATAGGTTTTGAATTTAGAATTTGATTTTAGTGTGACAGAGTTTGAAGCACTCTGTGTCTATATGAATGCAACTTTACCATGTTCACACTCATATCTGATCCTTTTGTCCTAACAAACTTCTCACTCCCGTTGACATAAAAACTGAAGCGTTCTATTATTTTTAGATATCTGATAAAAGGTCAATGGGACATAAATATGTCTTTATTTATGCTGTAAGTTTTGAGAGTCAATAGATATAACTTACAAAAAGACAGACTTTTAGACTTGTGCTTGATTTATCAGAAAATAAATTGAATCAAACAATGATTACATTTATGACTAGATGGGCTAGTCTTTATTCCTGCTACTAATAAATTGTCGTATCTAGCTGACCTGGTCTGCAAACCGCAATGGGTTAAAGGACATTACTTAATTATACTTTGGCCCAAGGCCTAGGCTCCACTTCCCGTAAGTTTCGTGCGCTACACGCGACATTTAGGTGGCTCCAACTGTTACTACAATTACCAACAATAAGTAACAGTGCACTCCTAAACATTGACCTGAACACTCTAAACACATCAGACATTAATTGCAACTTCCTTAAGTCAGAATAAAATCCTCAGTGAGAAGGGAGACATTCGAGTAGACCCATTGACTGACTTACTACAATTACCAACAATAAGTACCAGTCTACTCCTAAACATTGACCTGAACACTCTAAACACATCAAACTTTACTGGCAACTTCCTTAAGTCAGAATACAATCCTCAGTGAGAAGGGAGACATTCGAGTAGACCCATTGACTGACTTACTACAATTACCAACAATAAGTACCAGTGCACTCCTAAACATTGACCTGAACACTCTACATCACACATTAATTGCAACTTCCTTAAGTCAAAATACAATCCTTGGTGAGAAGGGAGACATTCAAGTAGACCCATTGACTGACTTACTACAATTATCAACAATAAGTACCAGTGCACTCCTAAACATTGACCTGAACACTCTAAGCACATCAGGCATTAATGGCAAATTGCGTTAAGTCAGAATGCAATCCTCGGTGAGAAGGGAGATATTCAAGTAAACCCATTGAATGCCGAACACTAAAAGGGAAAGCGAAAGAAAAGAAGTGTCAAATGTCATGATATTGTTATGTTACAATAGTAGATATGTGTAAAATAAAATTATATGTTTGAAAATTTTAAACAGTAAATTAGTGTGAATAAAATGATACTCCAATGTGTTTGATTTCTTTGTTTGCAATAGCAGATGTAAAAAAAATAATAAAAGTTGGTAGGCCTATTTCAGACTTGCCAAACTTGGTCCAAAAAAGATTACCCGGAATTACCCAGCTCATATAAAAAATGTAAATGGCTAGTGGGTAGCTCAGAGCTAGAAACTATTTTCTGTTGAAATCGTATATTGTTTGCAAAGTATAGGAATACTAACTGGTCAAAAAGGATAAAAACTTATTCAATGAACAGAACTGGTCAATAGATACTCTCTGACATAGTTATAGAAAGTATACACACAAGTATAAATAAATACTAACTTTTTCATTACATTATTGAATATAATCTACATATACATTATTAATCAATGTTATCATAAAAATCCAGATTGAAAATCCATTAGTTCTATCCCCAGATCTCCCTTTCACCCTGCCTTCATATACTACCACAAGCCACTGCTGAAATACTATTTATTATTTAATAATAGCAAAATAGTATTTTCAAGTATTTTAATCATTTATTATTACTATATCATATAAATTTTTGTATAAAGTCAACTAATCCCTTAAACTGTTATTCAAAAACATATTACTTTGCAAACAAAATACATCTAAAGTTAGCCAAAAAATGTTTATGGTAGACCAATTAGCAATACCAACATAATTATCACAACTTGCGAAGAAACTTACAATGTCAGGGAAATCTGAACCAGGCCACACTGCAGTCTGGAAATCAGGCAAAATTACGATTGAAAAAATTTCATTTATTTCAAACTTGTTTCCCGCATTTGGATCAAAACCTCCTTCTACACCAATCGCCAAACGAGTAACTTTCTTCTCTGGACCATCTCCTTGAACTGAAGATATCTGTTAAATTGAAGACATTAATTTTTTTAAAATTTATTAAAACATAATGTGTATACACACACATATGCATACACACGAATCTGTGTGCACGCAGGCAGGCACACACACACGCACACACACGCACACACACACACACACACACACACATACACACAAGGTCTGTTCAAAAGGTAATGGGCATTTTGAATTTCCCAATATATGGGCTACATATATTTGATTTTTTTTGTGGTTTTATGTTGGTACTTATGTCTCTCACTTGAGCTGAAAATTCTGACCATTTTGAACGTTCAGTAAACTGTTGACACCTGTTTGGCTTGGACGTGTTTCGTCTTGTCTTCGATTTTTGCCTGTTCCAATTAATAGATCAAAGCATCTGTATTAAATTTTGCGTGGACCCATTCCGAATGTTGACTGTAGCATATGGAGAAGCTACCTTGGACTGAAGCAACGTAATCGGTGTTCGGACCTAAACATAATGATTGGCTCATGCCATTCAATTTTTACCAATGATTTGGGCATGACATAGCTTGCAGCAAAATTCGTATCAAAATTGCTTAATTTCAACCAAAAACAGCAAAGCATTAACATTGCGCTGAACTCTGTCCGCTATGACTCGAATTTCCTCCAGAGGGTCATAACTGGTGACAAACCATAAGTTTATGGTTATGACGTGGAAACTAAAGCTCAATAATTCCAATGAAAGCTGCAGCACAAGCCAAAAAAAGCATGCCAAATTCGGTCAAAAGTTTTGCTTACAGTTTTTTTTTTTTTTGATTGTAGGGGTGTGGTGCATCATAAGTTCTTGTCACAGAGTAGAACAGTATAAAAGGAATATTACCTGTAAGTTATACACAATTTTCACGAAGCAATCTGCCAGCAAAGAAGAACACAAATTGGCTTTTGCAACACTGGAACTTGGCTTCGAAGGAGGAGCTGAACAAGATCACAAAAAATGATTTTTTGAAGTGCTTCGAGGCTTGGAAAAAACGTTGGGACAAGTGTATAATATCTAGTGGGGATTACTTTGAAGGGGACAAAATAGATACTCATGAATAAATAAATAATTTTTGAAAAAACACAAACGTTGTGATACTTTTTGAACAGACCTTGTGTGTGTGTATAAAATAATATATATATATTTATTATTTATTTATATATATTTACAATATATATTATTTATATATATTTATATTTCTTGTAATATATTTAATAAATTAAAAGTATTTCAAAAACAAAAATACTTTTATTGCATATATTATTCAAAGCTTTTTGTCGATAAAATAGTACCAGCATCTTCAGGAAAATAATTATCTAACAAAAAAAAAATGTTAGATAATGGTTTTTTTTGTTAGATAATTATTTTCCTGAAGATGCAGTTACTATTTTATCGGCGAAAAGCTTTGAATAATATTCAAGTATTCTTGTTTTTGAAATATTTTTAATTTCGTATATATATATATATATATATATATATATATATATATATATATATATATATATATTTAGGTTAGTTTTGGTTGGTAAAGATTATTTAGATTTTTTGGACTAGGAGACTGCATATATATATATATATATATATTAAAACAACATAGGTTATTCAAATACAAGAATATTTATTAATTTATATCCAAAGCTTTTCGTTGGCAAACAGTATCAACATCGTCATGAATGAAAAATAACTGATGATGTTGGTACTGTTTGCCAACGAAAAGCTTTGGATATAAATTAATAAATATTCTTGTATTTCAGTAACCTATGTTGTTTTAAATTATTAAACAAGAAAATGTATTTTATATTTATGTATGTATATATATATATATATATATATATATATATATATATATGTATGAAGTTCAAGAATAGATCAAGAATATATATATATATATATATATATATATATATATATATATATATATATATATATGCAATTAGGTAGGACAATGACAGCCTTCTTTGTAAAATCTTTTCTGTTTCCAAATGTTGGCACATAAAAGAACAGGAACACACCACAAAATATTTCATATAATCTTGATGCATTAGTTCCTTTTTCTATCACACATACATTGAAAAAAAACACTAAAACAATTGATATATTTTGGACACAGTGTTTCCTTTTCCAATGACTGAAAAAGGTAAGGTGGTAGTTATTAACAAAATAAGTCTGTCATTCTTCTATCTAATCTGATTGATGTTAACCAGAACTAACCTAAAAATTATAAATATATTATACTAGGGGCTTGTAGGGGCAAATGCCACTATTGATATTGAAACAAATTTAAAACTTTTATATGATGATTTTATTCTTTAATACTAATTAAATTTAATATAATTCAAGTTTTTTGTAACAAATATTGTCTATAAACTATATGTTTGTGAATGAGTTTTCAATTTGATTTTCTTGACCAATTGTATTAACATATCTTTAACCCATCTTGGGATTTTACTCTACTTAGCGCAACATAAAGTTGACCATGTATAAAAACAGGTTTGGTCAATTGAACCCTTGCTCTTAAGAATATTTGACCCTGAGCCTTATTTATAGTTAATGCAAGGAGCGGCTAAAGCCATTGGACTGTTATACTGTCTAATGCATTTAAACAGTTGCAAATCATTTTTAAACAAACGTCTAAGTCCTGCATGAGTTTCTGGGTCTGGTAGATAACTAACCCATTGTGACGACTTGAAATGATTATTTGTGGAGTGACCCACAATGTAGGCATTCTTCATTCATCAACTCTACAAAACGTGAATCTATATCATTTTCAAGTACTAATATTCTTCTGAACGGTGGCCTATAGTCAACACCATTTGGTCGAGCAATGTTATTGGTTTCACAAACAGCTCTTTTTCTGTCTGTAATATTTCTGAAGACCACCCCTCTTCTACGTGGCCTCCCCCTTACACTCATATTAAAACTACATAATAAAATAAATTATGTAAACACAAAAACTATAAAGGGTATTAGCAAAAGCCTATACACATAACCTTTAATACTGTTTAAAGACAAAAACTATAAAGGTTATTAGCAAAAAACCTATACACATAACCATAAATACTGTTAAAATATTTGGTAAATGTTTGGATTAGCAAACCCGGCTAGAAATTAGTATGAAACATCCCTAAGCATTTCCTAAGGCTATTTTCATTAAATAAATTTTGTTTGTGTCGGAAAGTTATTTTTTATCACTTTTTAGTTAGGTGAAAAATTTAGTGTGCAGTAGTAAGTGTGCTACAGCTGCCCAAGGTGTATTCTACCCACCTTGGCAGCTGCCTGCTTCTGTGGAGTGATACACGTCGCAACAGTTGGTGTTTTAGGAATCTAAACTTTTGTACACACTCAGATTACCCACCCCCAATGGAATGTGTATAAAATGAACCAAAAACCTGTCCTGAAGCTAAATTGATAACCATTATTTTTATTATTGCCACGGAAGGTTAACTGCATCGAAGTACTATTAAAAAGTCTTCTTGTAAATTCTCGATTAAAAGGTTTTTATTAAAAGAAAAACTTATCTCTGCTGATGCATTTTTAAGAAATAGTATTAAATAAATTTTCAAAAATTTTGGAGATCTAGTTAACTCTTATCTTTAGTAAGCATACCACATAGAAACATATCCAATCTGTAAGATCAAACTCTCATAACCTTGACTTAGTTTTTTCTTTGGCAATAAATGCGCCATACTCTTTTTTTATTCTATCTGCTTTAATTACGATAAACGATTTCGTTCAAGTAAATAACCTAGTGGTGTTTCTACTCAGGTTTGCCCATGGTTTTGAAAACCATTATATATCAGGAGAAAAACAACTCACTCCTATAATTAATTTTGATATCAAAGGTAACTTTCCTTTAAATTTTTTTAAAACTATTTTGATAAATTTTTGGCGCTCTTGTCTGAACTTTGCCACATCTACTTTCTTTATTTGATTGGTTTTTAAACTTTTGCTCCGAGTACAGTATGCTACAAAACCTACATCTGTCAAGTTTAAAGTCTTTAAATTATTTAAATAATCTAAGTTGATTTTAATTAGATCTGTTACATTTTTCACCTTCTTCATTTTATATAACCTTGCAATTCTATTGAAAAGATCTTCTAATCTTTGTGTAAAAAGGATAAATTTGGGTCATTTGTCTGATATTTTGCAAGAAATGGTTTTAACTCAGGCAATATAGAAAAAAAAATTCAAGTCATGCTTCAACAGTTCACACAATTTTTATAATTATTTGAATTCGGCGGATCATTAGATGTTTTTTTCATTGTTAAAGCTCTTCCATAAATTTTGAATTTTCTAGCCATCTTGTTTCCCACATTTCAGAAAAAACTATTTAGAACTAGTATAATATATATAATCTGCACACTCTGATGAAAAATCTTAAAATATATAATAAATTGGTTACATAAAATAATTTGTGTTCCATCCCATCTTATTATATGCTGTTTTGAACCCTTTATTTATATAATATATATGACACAAGTTCTGAAGTCAAGTAACTCTGGATAACCATCTGAATTGTTTAAATAATCATTTAAATCATTGTAAAAATTATTAACATTTGGACCATCTCTTGAAACCTGAATCATATTTTTAACTGAATATCACAATCTTTAAAAGTACTAGTGAAATATTAAAACTAGTAAGAAACTTTTGCATAAGTATCTTGTCTGAACTAAGTCATTCTCCCAAAAGCAAACTATTATATCTAATTGACATTTTTGTGTGAAATTATTTAAATATTCATTATATGAAACAGCAAAAAAATTCTATTCACGAATAATTTGTAACAATTCATTCTCAAAATATGATCCTATTCCGTATGATATGATAATATGGTCCTAATTCGTATGATATGATAAGCTAGAGGTAAGCCACTAGCTTATCTTATGTAAATGTAAATTTTTCGCTTTAGTACTATCGGGAAAAATATGTCAAAATAAATCCATTGAACGACTTGTTTAAATAGAAGATTCTTGTGAATAAACTTTATTCAATGACCATAGGATTTTGACTCTTGATACGTCATCTTTATCGGAGTAATCAATAATTCTTCTTTCAACTGTATCCGCATTTTGATATAGACCAGATGGACCTGCTGAAATATCATCATTCAGAATATTATTAACAGAGCCAGGAGGCTGAAAGATTGGCTGCTTAATCTCTGGAGTTCCCAATCCTTTTTCAGTTTCACTTGTTTTGGGGTATTTTTAAATGTAATCTGACTATTATTTTTGCATATATTTACGAGTGTTTGATGTTTCCCACTTTTACCGTGTGGGGTTACAGCACTAGCAACCATATTAGAAATATCTAATGTCTTCTTACGTAGAGTCCATATCGCAAACTTATTATTGCTACTCTTTTTAACCAAAAAATAACCTGGATCTATCTCGGCATTTAGCCACTCTTCTTTGAATGTGCAACCCTTCGACATTATTTTATATACTAATATTTGAATATATAAAGTAATTTCTCGTTTCAAATGTATAAAGTATTATATAGTTCATTCTAGAAAGACAATTACTTACTTCTAAGAAATTATCCAATTACATTAAAAATTCTATTTTTCTGGTTTTAACTTTATACTGCAGTGGAAAAGGTTAACAAAGCAATGCAAAAACATTAAAGCTCAAGATTCCAACCTACGTTCATTTACAACTCCATTTACACTACTACTGATTATAAATTTTAAATCCAAACAATAAACTATACACTATTGTTAATGTAAATAACTAAAGATGAAACAATTTGTCAACATGATTAACTTGTAATACCCAATAGTTACTATAATAAGAAAGCAACACAGTTGCGAATCACAAACATACGAGGGCTATTCAGAAAGTAAGGAACGTTTTTGAATAAAAAAAAAATAAGCACAATAAAAAATTATTATATACATCTGAAAGAGCAACTAAAATACTACTTTTCTACGTAGTCGTCATACAAATTGAGACATTTATCGTAGCGGTGGACAAGCTTTGAAATTCTTTCATCATAGGAATCTGCCGCCTGCGATGTCAGCCACTCAGTGACGCGCGCCTTGAGCTCCGCGTCGTCGTCAAAGTGCTGTGTTGCTAGTCAGGTCTTCATTCTTGGAAACATGTGAAAATCGCTTGGTGCAAGGTCAGGACTATAGGCCGTATGAGGAAAAACCTCCCATTTGAATGACTCAAAGAGTTCTTTGGTGCGGTTTGCTGTGTGAGGTCGGGCATTGTCATGCACAAACAAAATTTTTGACGTTAATTTCCTTCGGCGCTTGTTTTGAACTGCTTTCCTAAAGTTGCACAAAGTTTCACAGTACCGCTCAGAGTTTATTGTTGCACCATGTTCAAGAAAGTCAATAAGAAGCACACCTTGCCTGTCCCAAAAAACCGTCGCTATAATCTTCCTTGCTGAAAATGTTTGCAAACATTTTCTTGGTTTTTTGGGGGAGGTGTGTGCCCCCACTCCATGGACTGTAATTTCGTTTTGCAATTAACGTGTTTTACCCATGTCTCATCACCAGTTACGATGCGATCCTGTAGTGAATCACCATGTCTGTCGTAGGCATCCAGAAATGTCAAACTTGCCTTCATTTGCTGACTTTCATGGCGGTCAGTGAGCATTTTCGGCACCAATCTTGCCCAAAATTTGTGGTAGCCTAGCCTTTGTGACAATTTCAAACAACAAAGTCCGTGAAACTTGTGGGAAACAAAGCGAAAGCTCCTTTATCGTGAATCGGCAGTTTTTTCAAACCTTTTCCTCAACTTTAGCGACCAGTTCATCAGTCACAATGCTTGGGCGTCCGCTCTTCGCTTCGTCATGAATGTCAGTTCGGCCATTTTTAAACTGAATGCACCATTTTCTCACAGAACTTTCATTCATTACGTTGCTTCCGTAAACGTCACTCCCTTGGCGATAAATGTCTATCGGTTTTAAGTTTTTGCCAACAAAAACCGTATCACTGACCGCACCTCACAACTGGCAGGATTTTCAATCTAAGCGCACATCTTCAGTTCAAATTGCGAAAAAACGGGCAACGCGGAAATGTTCCCGTTGTTACTGCTGGACACCGACTGAGTTGCCTAGTGCGCACGCACCAAAATGTACGTGATCAGCGCGCCTAGCGGCGTCAGACAGAAACGTTCCTTACTTTCTGAATAGCCCTCGTATAATGCAACTTTCTTAAATGGGATTTTCGCCACGTCTTGATTACTAAGTAGAACCGCTTAAGATTTAAAAAGTTATTAAAAAGCTAACAGTTTGGTCCATAAGTACACCAGTATGGGAGAGTTTACTGCCAAGCTTACTGTAGATGTCGCACGTGTTTCCACCGAGTTTATTATTAGAGTTAGTGATAAACAACATTGCGCACAGCTAATGCTAGCTCTCTTTCACTAACGATAAACCGGAGAGAAATGCTTTTGTGACACCTTCAATAACCTTGTCAACAAATTCTCCCATAGTTAATGTGACTATAAATGAATGTTAAATATATTCTATGTGCGCAGAACAAATCTTGTAACATGACTGACATTGGTAATATATATATATGGTATTGTAATAGATTTGTGTGTTAATTCTTTAAAGTTGTGCTGCAAATTATATGCAATTACAATGTTAACACACGTAGGACTTACTTTTTTTCTGCAGCTGAAATATAAATAAACAGAATTAAAACTGAAAAAAATTCCAAGGTTTTTCAAAGATTTCAAGGATTCCAGGATCGCTAGACACCCTGCTACACAATTGTTGTGTTTAAATACTTTGTAGCTTATCATTTTCATTTTGTTAAAGTATTTTTATTTGCTTATAGCATAATATTTTCTGGATTTTCCAGAATTCCAATTTACTTGAACACATCAGGTCACATATAAATAAGATTGTATACTTTTTAAAACTATTACAAAAATAACCTAATTTGACATTTGAAATAATAAGAATATAGTTAGATAAACAAATAATAATAATAAAACATTAGGTCTATGTATCATAAAACATTTCTTGGTTTAAACCAGCAAGTTTCTCTATTACCACTTGAAGCAAGACTAGTCTAAGTAACAAAATAAATTCTGTTATATAAAATTTTGTCCCCTAGAACTTTTTATGAAATATGTTAAAAATAAAGTTTAAACCTTACTGCAACTTTTGTCCGCTTTATATGTAAGTAAACAGAGCTGCCAGTTTTGCGAAAGTGGCGATCAATATGCTCTCTTCCAAGCCCCAGGAAAGTTTTAAGGCACACATAAAGTCCTGTGTCAGATTCCTAAAAATTAAAAAAAGAATTAGGTCGTCATTATACAAAGTTACTTGAAATTTATTGTATAGTGTTCATAGAAGAGAAACAACTCTTTAGTAGTGCAACATAAAATAGGTTACTAAGTCGGGCTACAGCGTGGCATTGCACAAGCATCCAGATACAACTCCCAGATAGTGAATATGCAAATTACTGTTTCTTTGTTTTGTAATGTGATTTTGGGTGTAAGTTTCTATCGGTATCACAAATGCTTCAGAGGCAATACTCAGCGCTCATTTCAGTCAATTATTTTGGTGACAAGGTAATAAATTTTAGCACGCTATTCAGCAAGTAAAAAAAAAATGGTTTTTTGTGGATCTACAAGTTTTTTTTCAAGTGTCATAATCTGAGGGACAAATATTTCCCAACACTGCATCACACTCCACGTGCTTTCTGTGTAAAACTGAAGAATGCAAAACGAAAATAATATTTTTTTCAGTTTTACATGTTATTTGAAAACACAGTCTAATACAGTAGAGCGTCAGTAATTCGGACGTCAAAAATACGGAGTGTTGTAAATCTGCAGTGGTTTTAGCGTGTACGGCATTCGCTGTGAAAGAGTGCTACGCTCGGCGCCAATACAATACATACTAAACTAAGTGTTATCTTTAATTATAAATTAAAATAAAATAAACTAATTCTGAAAAATGTGTAATAACTAAATTTAAAACGCAACATACGATATATTTAATCATGATTTAAATATTTTAGATTTGTGTGTTGTACACGCTAATCAATAGCGTATATTATAACCAATCAGTGAAATAAAATTTATTATTAAACCTAATCTTTAGCTTATTTGTCATATAATATGCTTTAGATAAAAAAGCAATAAAATACTTTTTCACTCAATAAGTTTGTACCTGCATGTTTTTTGGCTTTCTTTGCTATGTATTAGTATGTACAATAAATGTTCTTTCACTCTTACCTCCACGTGGTGTACCCTGAGCAACGTCTTTTGACGGCAAAGAAGTCTATTAACTGGCACTAACAACTGAACATGAACGATACTGGGAAGCACAAGGTTTATTACAGAGTGTATAACTAATGTTATTTTGTACTTGCCATTAGAATAAATAATTGTTCTTTCACTAAATTCTTTTGTATTTTTTAACCCTATTCTAATAGTTCCTGGTTTAATTAAACCTACACGATACTTTAAGCATTAAAATAGATTACAGTTAATGAATTATCAATTACACACAATAGTTTGGAGATCATGTGAAAATTCGGATAAATCAGTACGTACTTGTAGTAGAGGTGGTTCTAAATACCAGCGTATCGCGCCCGTAAGACTCTCATCTCTTTTCACTCCAACAATACAACAACCTCGTCAGTCTGTTTAGTACCACTCACTAGTTTGTACAGTTATTTGTTGGTTTCGTGCAGATTGTACAGTTCAAGTAAGACTTTCTAGATTTTTAATTGCTATACGGTTTTTCCTCCAATTTGATTATTGTGTGTTTTAAGTTGAGTTCAAGTGCCTTTAACATATCCTAGAACATAAGTGAAATGTCCTAAATCGAGAAGAGGGAGCAAGTTTTGGTCTCTTTAGTTGAAAAATTAAAAATTCTTGAAGCACCGAAAGTTGATAAAGTTGCTAAAAGGTTTGAATTGAATGAGTCAAGCGTTTGCGAAATTTGAAAGGGGAGAATCAGATGCAGTGTAAAAGAAAGTGGACTTATATGTACCAAAACTGCTTCTGTTTCTCAAGACATGAGGGTTCAAAAAACTGAAAAGGCATTGAGCATATGGACAGAGGGTCAAACTATGAAGAGAGTTCCTCTAAGCTTTCATACCTTCAGAGAAAAAGCTTAGCATTCACAAGCATAACTTCACAAGCATTTTTAGGAGTTGTTAGAGAAGTGTAGTGAACATCCAAAATCAGCCAAGTTCCTGATTAGTAAGGGATGATTTGAGAGATTCAAGTGTTGTTTCAGCCTTTGTAAAGCTTATAGGTGAGTCAGCCTCTGCAGATCAGTAAGTCGTGGCAGAATTCCCACCACAGCTAAAAGACGTCATAAAAGAAGGAGGGTTTTGTCCTGAACAAGTTTTCAATGCCGATGAAAGTGGACTTTTTTAGAAAAGGATGCCTTCAAGAATATTTTTGTCTAAATCTGAAAAAACAGTACCAGGCCTCACGGCTGCTAAGGATCAACTCACCCTATTGTTCTGTCCCAATGCTATTGGATTCATGATTAAAAGTGTTGTCGGTTATTAATCACAGAATCTAAGAGCTCTGAAAGGTAAGGATAAGAATCACCCGTGGGTCACTGCGAATTTGTTTGGTAATTGGTTCATCAATTGTTTTGTTCCTGAAACTTCCCTTTCAAAGCCCTACTATCGATTGACAATGCCCCTGGATATCCTCAAACTGAAAATCCAAACGTCTAAGTCATGTTCCTGCCTGCCAACAACACATCCATCTTACAGCCATTAGACCAAGGGGTAATTGCTGCTTTCAAAGCTGATTATGTTAACAGAACCATTGCAACTTATCTTGAAATCGATGATGATGCCCCTGAAATCATAGTTTCGTTAATGTGAAAAACATACATCTCGGATTGCCTTATTAACATCAATGAATCCATCCATGAAGTGAACCTGTCAACCATAAATGCATGCTAGCAAAATTTATGGCCTGGAGTGGTGGGGGCGATTGATTTTTAAAACAATTCAAATGGAATGGTTAACACTAAATGTGAATAGAATTTTAGAAATTGCTCAAAACATAGAGAGGTATGGTTTTCCAGAAATCGACTGCCAAGATGTCAAGGAAATGATTCAAGGTCAAAGAGGAACTAACAGTGGAAGAGTTGGAGGATATGGTGAAATCCCAAAATAAAATAGCCGAACAGCCTGAAGATGAAGATCCTGATGGTCATGAAATTGAGCCAAGATTTTGACCATTGATGAGATCCTCCAAATGGCAACGCAGTTTGCGGATCGCGTGTTGTAGACGAATCCCCTTATGAAAAAAGTCATTCAGTTTAAAAGAGGACTCTAGGAGCTCATGCTCCCGTATGATGAAGTTCAAAAAAAGTTTTAAAAAAGAAGAAACAAACAGCTATAACTAAGTTTTTTAAGCCTAAATGTTGCATACTTTACAAATTTACTTAGTAAAACTGTACTTAAACCAGTTATGTTGTATTCAGATTTGTAAGTTTCCTTTTAGAACCCAACCCCAATTTTTTGTTCAAATAAGGTACAATTATCAGCAGTTTTGCTATCTGTGGTATCCCTCCTGAACCTAACCACTGCGGATAAAGAGGTATTGATTACTGCATTGATAATATATATATATATATATATATTCTTGATATTTTACTTACATAGTAATATATTAACTTCATATATATATATATATATATATATATATATATATATATATATATATATATTGTAACATTTATAGAATGGGCTATATAATATTATTTAAGAATTGGAAGAATATATTAGAAATAACTCACACAAAATTTAAAAAAAGAAATTCATTAAAAGATTGGTTAGATTAAATTGAAACGAAATTTAGGTAAAAGCCTAGAAAGGTTATAAAACGGTTGTAACATATAAATAAGATATTTGAACTGTAAATACATAAAGAAATTTGTTGTATCAAATAAAATTTAAAACAAGATAATCTAATAATAGTTATATGTCAAACAAAATTGTAAATACTAGTAACATAGGGCATAAGTAATTACTTGAAGGAAAAAGTGAAAAACGATTGTAAACAATGAAAGGTTATGTTTGGAAAAGTCCAGTCAAAACACACACAATTCAAAATATTACAAAAATAAAACACAAAGACACTTCACACACTAATAATAGTAATTAAATAAACACTGGAAGGTTGGTTAAGGATCGGAAAATTGAAACAGTATGTTAACAAAATTAAAACTGGTGAAAATAGTTCGTTGACATTAACAGATTTGAAAGTAAAGAAATAGGTCAAGTTGCAGTCGACTCTAGTGGGAAGGAACGGAACTTCGTTCAATTAGAGCATATGATTTTTTTTTTAAAGAAGAAGGAAGCCGCCATATTAGAAAAACAAACAATTGTTTAAAATCTAAGGACGCGTAGTTAGAGTCTGGCGTGGTGACGCCGAGGAAGCAGACCTTTCTTAGCAGTCAAAATTTTACATTGGAAAGGAAATCGTCAAAATTATACCGTTTTGGGAAGAAACTTGACAAGATTAAACAGGGATAAGTGAATTGAAAGAATTAATTAAGTGTAAATATAATTTGAAGGAATTAAAACGAATTTAAGTGTGTAAAATGTCAAATTAAAGAGAACGGAATTCTACGTGTGAGCAAGCAGCCATTCGACGTTATTTGATAAGTTAAGTACCTAGCGCTATATAAAAAAAATAAACTTTAGTGGACTCTTAGGATAATAGGGAAGTTTAAAATTGTACATTAGAATATCTTGTGATTAATAGAAATAAGATCATAATCCAGTTCAAATAGTTTCGCTTTTTTTTTGCTTATTCCAAATTAAAGTTTTTCCATCAGGAAAATATTTATTAAAACTAATTTCAAAATTTAATATTGTTTTTCAAAATTTATTTAATTAACAAAAGAAGTAAAAATATAGCCCATGCTATAAACCCCGAGATTGTAAGAGATCGTAAAATTAGCCAAGGGTATTAAAATTGTGTAACTATAAAATCAAAAGAAATAAGAGTTAAACCGAGTTTGTTAAAACTTGTTAAGTTATAAATTTTTGTTTTGTGTTTATTGTTTAAATGTTGAGATGAAATTGTGATAATAAAGAATTATGAATTGTTCCTGAGTAGTTTTTTTTTGTTTGTGTTTTAACTAGAAATAGATATCATCATTCAAATAAATATTTAATAATAAAAATAATAATAATAAACATAGTTGTATTGCGTTTTATAAAAAATATTACAATATATATATATATATATATATATATATATATATATATATATCATAATTGAAAATTTCATTATAAGAATTTTAATTCATGTTTTGTTTAACTAACCATATGAATTCATATGTAAAAAATCCCGTTTTAACAAAACAAAAACGGGTAAATATCAGTACAACAAAATATTTATACACTTCAAAAATATAACTACGGTTTTTTAAAGGATCGTGTTTATCGCTGCATTTGAAAGAAAACATAAATAACTCACAATCTCTATCATTGTAAAGAATGTGGGAAACAGCCTATCACATGTGATAACCGAATGATGGAACTGCACTCTAAATACTTAGCCATCGACCTCTGCCTAGGGCTAAATATTAGTTTCTTGCTAGCAATTATGACGTTCAAAAGTCTAAGTACGATATTGTGTTATGCCTTGTAAAACAGTACACTACAGTACACAGTAGTTTGGAGTGCCTGTAATTTACTATAATGAAATGAATCAGTTCATAATCGAGAAACAAGGGGTTCAAAGACATCAGTGTATGATAAAAAACAAACTTGTCACAATAAAAACTGTTGATTCGGGTAGGAAAAAATTTGATATGGCTAAAGATTTTGGAATTACACCATCTACAATTTTGAAAGACCGTAAGAAATCAAAGATGCGTTGACTGACAATGGCCTTGCACCTATTAGGAAAAAATCTGCAGTGCATTACATGATGATTTAGACAAAGCAGTTTATTCTTGGTGTGTTGATGTCAGATCTAGAAATATGGCAATTAATAAACAGTTAATCCGAGAAAAGATTCTGGACATTATAAAATTACTTACCTCAAGGAAGTATCGGATTGGTTAATCGATTCTGTGAAAGATATGCAATTTGCTTGTAAGGTAATTTGTGGAGAAGAATTAGCCATTCACATTAAATGAGTACAGCCAGAAAAACAATTTATTGCCGATGAAACTGGGAAATTTTATCAACTGTTAACGCATCTTACTAAAGGGAAACAATGCTAAAGGGGAAACATGCAAAGGTGGAAAGAAATCTAAACTTCTTGTTACAGCATTATGTTCCTTTAAGAATGTAACCAAACAGAATTGAAAAACTGCAGCCATTAATCATCACCAAGTCTTTAAAACTTCGTTGTTTTAACATGTGAACTCTTGCCTACGTACTTATTGCGAAAACAAATCTACTTAGATGACAAATCCTATTTTCAACAAATAGTGAGTGTAGTTAGATAAAAAAATTAAAAGACTATTTCTTTTAGTAGACAATTGTTCAGCTCATACAATTATAAGCTGATTAAAAAAGTATGTATCAAATTCTTTCTGCCGCCATAAAACCTGAGGGTCAAAAGATCTGTTAAGGTAACTTACAAGACACGTTTACTTTGAAAACTAAATCTACTTCTACTGAATCTAGATTTGAACAATAAAATTAAATATCGAAATCTTGTTGCTGTTCATGACGAGCTGGTTGTAAATTACAAATTACACTTTTGCTATTACTTGCAAAAGCCTGGTCGCAAGTAATAGTAAAAGTGTAATTTGTAATAAAATTAATTTACAAGACACCTGCAATATGATTAGATCTTCATGGTGGTCGGTAAAAGATTTGATAATCTTAAATTGCTGGAAAAATCAACAATTTTCATATTAACTGGACTAGAACCTGACAATGAAGAATGTGTGGGGAGAAATGAAGGAACAGATTTATGGAATGCTGTTGTTTTACATCAAACAGTTGTACGAATTTGGGAATTTTCGATAACTATGACAATGTGGATAGTATTATGTTGGTGAGATATGAACCGAGTAACCATGAAAGTGTGGAGAATGTAAAAGGAACAGCGTCGTAAAGCAAAAAGGTGTTGTTCGCAGAAATGAATAAAGATACTTTTAAAAATTTTGTTTCTGTTAAACAACTCATTTTAATGAATGAAACGATAAAAAAAATTTATATTCGCAAACTACAAAAATAACAGACTTTTTTAAAAATAATCCTTCAAGTTAAGTTCATATTTTAAATTTAAAAGAATTTATAGTTTTTCAATATTCTATACTTTGCTACAAAACAGTATCATAAATTTTATTCCTACACAAAACTATTTATTACTAATTAAAAATTGCTGTTACAGAAAGTGTATTCAATTTATTTTCAACTATTCTACTTCAACAACCGCTTCTATAAATAGAAAAGATAAGAATGAAATTATTTGATGCACTGTAGTATTGTATTGTAACCATTAGCTTACGCTTCATTATAACAAAATTTAGTGGTCCTGATGATTATTTTATGAGATTTGACCTGTATATATATAATAAATATTCTTGTATTTGAATAACCTATGTTGTTTTAATATATATATATATATATATATATATATATATATATATATATATATATTTTACGTTATCCATTGTTTTTTCGTTGCACTGAGTTTATGAAGTTAATATATTACTATTGTAAGTAATTTTATCCATCATTAAGTGCAATGATTTTACCTTGTGTGATGAGGCGCCTTTCAGTTACTTGACCATTGTCGAATCGCTAATTACTTTTTCTCAATTTTTCTGGTGTGGATGTTTGGTCCGTGGTGTTGGTACTTGTTGACGTCATCTCTTGAGTCTCGTGTATAATGTTTTTGAATAGTATGTCTTCTGTATATGTTGTTTGTAGATTCATTAAATTGTTGTGTATGTTTTTATAAATGTGGTATTTTTCTAGTGAGTTTAGTTCTATTGGGTTATTATTTATTTCAAGTATGGTTAGGTTATTTTTTAATTTGTTATTTCATGTTTATGTGATATTAGGTGTGCTGCAACATTTGATACTTTTGAATTTTTGTTTTTGATTGCTCTATAATGTTCTTCAAATCTTATTTTAAATGATCTGGTTGTTTTCCCTATGTAAAATGTGTTACAGTTGTTACATGTAATTTTGTAAATTCCTGATAGGTTATGTTTTTCGAATGAATTTAATGAATCTACAAACAACATATAAAGAAGACATACTATTCAAAAACATTATACACGAGACTCAAGAGGAAACGTGTATGACGTGAACAAATACCAATACCACGGACCGAACATCCACACCAAAAAAAAATAATAATTAAACCTATACTAAACACACATATTTCACTATGGACAAGGTACGTAGACGATATACTTGTAATATACCAATCTACCATTCACAACAAACACATCATAATACTAAACAAACTAAATACATACAATGAAAACATACAATTCACCGTCGAAACAGAAACAAATAGAACAATCGACTATCTCGACATTACATTAAATATAAATGATAATAAAATAGAAACTACAGTATACAGGAAACCTACTTCCAACAACACCACAATACACTACAAATCTAACCACCCCTGGGCACACAAAATTAACACTTACAGTAACATGATAAATACAGCAATAAAATACACACAGGATAACAAACAAAAATTAAATGAAGAATTAGATAACATTACAAAAATAGCAATAGAAAATGGATACAACAAACACCTTATAAGAAATATATACAATACATTCACAAAAAAACCTAACCTCAACACAACATTACAACCGGAACACAAAAATAATAGAAATAAAGAAATCTACCTAAAATATAAATACACCAATAACAAAATAGAAAAAATAACAAATATATACAACAAAGAGTACTACACTCCAACATACAAACCAAACAACAAAATAATAAAATATCTTAATAACACAAACCACAAAACAAATTCAGAAAAACATAACCTATCAGGAATTTACAAAATTACATGTAACAACTGTAACGCATTTTACATAGGGAAAACAACCAGATCATTTAAAATAAGATTTGAAGAACATTATAGAGCAATCAAAAACAAAAATTCAAAAGTATCAAATGTTGCAGCACACCTAATATCACATAAACATGAAATAACAAATTAAAAAATAACCTAACCATACTTGAAATAAATAATAACCCAATAGAACTAAACTCACTAGAAAAATACCACATTTATAAAAACATACACAACAATTTAATGAATCTACAAACAACATATACAGAAGACATACTATTCAAAAACATTATACACGAGACTCAAGAGGAAACGTGTATGACGTCAACAAGTACCAACACCACGGACCGAACATCCACACCAGAAAAATTGAGAAAAAATAATCAGTGATTCGACAGTGGTCAAGTGACCGAAAGGCGCCACACACAAGGTAAAATCATTGCACTTAATGGTGGATAAAATTACTTACAATAGTAATATATTAACTTCATATATATATATATATATATATATATATATATATATATATATATATATATTTGTAAATGGTATATTTGCGCATCAACTTTCAAGATTATTAATTAGAGTTCTTTTATTTTTTAGCTTAAGACAACTCTTCTATGTGAACATCCAATAAGTTCAATAACACTGTTATCTGAAAATTTATCTTAAGACTATAACATTCTATAAACTGTATTTTTACAAAGATTAACGCCTGTGTTTTCTAAACAATAAATATGTTATTTAAAGCACTGCAAAAGAAATGTTTGAAATATTGATGTTCACACAGCAGTGGAACCTTTGTTAATAGTAACAAATGCAGTGAAGTCTGTTTACAAATGCTACAATTTACTTGTAGGAAGTTAGGCAATACAATCAATTTTAGCAAAAAAAATACCAGGCGATGCAGAAAGTCTTCAGAAATACAAACAAAATTGCCCCAAAAATTGAAAATTTTGAAAAATAGCAATTCCCTCTCCTCCCCTTGTCCATGGCACACGTATAATGTTATTAATTTAACATTTTGGCTTTATTTTTTTTTACAGTCATTCGCAAAACCCCTCAAAATGTAATTAAACAGTTGTTGACTCAAAAATATAAGAATTTTGAAAAAAATTTAACAAATTTCTATTATCACCACGCTTTACCCGGCACACAAACTTTATAAAATTATATAACTCTGACACGCCTCTTATTTTCTTGCGGTAGTGGCAAAATTACTCAAAAGGACGAAACAAATACTTACAGACACTATTCCACTAGCAAAACAGAAGATATTGCATTGAACCAACTTTTATTTCTAACTTTGGTCTAAAAATGATAGAGCTTACCACAAAGCAAAAAGTGAAATTGAAGTTTTCAAGTTGATTTGTTTTTTAAATTTGTAGTTATTTGAGAGTCAAGAATAACTTCAATTACATTTTGAGCCATTTTGGGAGTTACTACGTCAAAAAAAAAGTCAACATGTTGAATTAGTAACGACTTACATATCCCTTCGCCAAAGGGGATTGCTATTTTCCAAAATTGAGTGAGAGGAAATTTTTATATTATTTTTATTCCTGATGAATTTCTGCATAGCCCAGTATAAGTTTTTTCCTCAAATCATTTATGTGGGAACAGAAAAATAAAAAAAAACATTATTTATTATCTTGTTTATCCTAACTAGATTCTTTGTAAGCAAATTTTAATGTATAAGAAGTGAGTTTATTTAAAACACCATTGTTTACATTAATTTTTAAGAAGTATTGATGAATTGCCTAAACTAAAATCGACTTTTACTTGTTGAGAACATATTCTTGAGTAACATTTGTGAAAATTTAAAATATTTAATGGTACTCATTTTCCTAAGTATTATCAGAAAGAGCTAAAAATACCTTCACAGATAATGGAGATACCACTGAACAAAGAGAAAGCAATTCAGAATCGGAAAAAAGCGGAATCGAAGAGAATGTGGAGCAAAATGAAAATCTTTATTACTTCTAATTGAATACTTGAATTTTTCAAATTGACAAATTAAGCATCAATATCTCACAACGTCTGACAGGAAATTACTTTAGGAATGTAATAGTTCATAAAGACATAAATTGACAGTAATTGTAAGAAAGAGGGGCCACCTGAATTTAAAATACAAAATTGTTCCAAACCACCAAATAGGATGATATGCACAAGTATTTATTTATTTTTTTTAAATTTTATACGGAAAGTCATTTTTTATCAGTTTAAAGTTGGGTAAACAATTCAGTGCGGAGTAGTAAATTGTGCATTGTCTGCGGAGGATACAGTGACGTCACAACTGTAGTTGTTTTAGCAATCTCAACTTTATGAACCAAAAAGTATTATTTTAGTTATTGCCAGGGAAGATTAATTTTATATATCTATATTGAAATATACCTATGAAGTATCCAGTCATGATAGATTTGGTTCTAATTTTAGTAATTATTAAGATCAGCGACATTTTTTTTGGATCAATTTGACCATGCTGAACACGAATCTGAAGTTATTTTTAACGGCAAACATATATTTACATAAAATGAACTAACCTAACCTAACCTGACCTTGGTCTTATTAAAGTTCTGATCGCTTGAAATATGAAAATGATTGCTCGTTTTATTCTCATGAAAAAAGCACAAATCTTAGCAAAAGCCTATCTTAGCTTTCCGATTAGCCGACAGATGCCATGTCACTTTTCAAGTGAAAATGGCACAAATCAGCGGCAATCTAAATCACGTGATCTGCAAAATGCTTTCCGATTGGCCGATAGATCCCGCGTGACTTTTCAACTGACAAGCGCATATTTAGTGTGTGTGTGTGTGTGTGACAATGGACTGTGACGAATCTTGCTACACATTATTTTTGAAGCATGTTTATTTGATAAAAAGCGGGTAATTAAGACATTATTTTCGCACTAGGACAAGCTGTTTAAAGTGCGGTAATACAGTGAAGCTCACAGACGTCTTCAAGTTTAGATGCGGAAATATAGCACTAAGGTAAGCACCTAGGTTAGGTTAGTTTTTGTTGGGTTAATATATATTTGCCATTAAAAATAACTTCAGATTCGTGTTCGGCAAGGTCAAATTGATCAGGAAAAAATTGCCAATCGGAAAGCTAGTCACTGATTTTAATAATTAGGTAAAAATATAGTCTTGATGACAATGGTGATAACATTTTTTTTTTGTTATGTTACTTGTTTTTATGTGTAGAACACGAATATCAACTTTTTTCAGCAGAAAATGCAAAAAGTTAATTTTTCTGCACATTTTTAATGTTAGTCTGTGATAGCGTGAACTGGCCGCGCAGTAGCTACAGTGCACTGCACTACGTCAAAGTCAGTTTATTTTAATACTAAACTTAAAATCTAAAAATTTAACTTTTGGTTATAATTTTATACATGACTATATACCTACATTAAAATATACCTACGAAGTATCCAGTCAGGACAGATTTGGTTATAATGTTATTCAATTTTACTATCCACCTATATTGAAATATACCTACGAAGTATTCAGTCAGGATAGATTTGGTTATGTATACTACATTACTATATACCTACGAAGTATCCAGTGGTCAGGATAGATTTGGTTGTAATTTTCGGCATTGGCAATAAGTCTAAATATTTACCAAAATTACAACCAAATCCATCCTGACTGAAAACTTCGTAGGTATACTTCAATACAGGTAGATAGCAATGTTAAATAAAATTATTACCAAATCTATCCTGACTGGATACTTTGTAGGTATATTTTAATATAGGTAGATAACAATATTGAATAAAATTATACCCGAATCTATCTTGACTGAATACTTCGTAGGTATATTTTAATATAGGTATATAGTAATGTATAAAATTACATATCTAGATGTGGTGCGGTGGGCTGTAGCTACTGCAGGCCCAGTTCACGCTATAGGCCTACATGCCTTTACAACTTAACATTTAAAATGTGAAAAAATTAACTTTCCATACTTTCCGCGGAAAAAAAGTTGATATTCCTGTTCTACACATTAAAACTAGTAATATAACCATAAAAAATGTCAGCACCAACGTCATTAAGACTATATTTTTAACAATAATTACTTTAATTTAATACATTTAACCATTTAGGTAATGTATAAAATAACCAAATCTATCCTGACTGGATGATTGATCAATTTTCAATATATATCTCAGGTGGTACTGATTGACTTTATAAGTACTGTATGGATATGATTAGTGTTCAGTAAAGGTTCATAAATAAATGTAACTCGAACTACATGATTCAATAAATATATATCAGGCTTAGAGGTAAGTCAAGACAACCAATTTTATAAATAAGTACTTATAACCTGTAGTGAGTGATACTAGGTGTGTGTATGTGTGTGTAAAAAATATATATTTAAATATATGAATTAACTAATGTTGTGACAAAACTTACTGGAGTATCAAACGAGTAAACACATTCATCTTTGTATATCTTATCACCCTGCTGTGGCACAGAAATACTATTTATATGCTGGGATAATGCTTTCAAAAAAATATCTGCCATTGTTTTATTGCACAGTTTTCGTTTCAGTGTTACAATTTATATATTACCGTATTTAAAAACAAAACTCACTACTTAAGAAATTCACAAATAAAATTTAACGATATTATCATCATATACTGTACAAAATTCTTTGAACTTTACTAATGCTAGTAATGCACAATTGGCCGGCTCACAGATGGTTTTTACACAGATATTGTAGATATCTAATGACAGATAGGTATCGTCAATATTTATATATATATCACTTTCATTATATGTACTTACGTGATAAGTTAATACAAGAAAACAGTATTGCAACGCTAAATATATGTATATATACATCTTTGGAAAATATTTCAAGTTATTTTCAAAGGTATGACATGAATAGATATTAATTCTGTAATCAACCACAAAACAGGAGCTTGAATAAACCTAAATGCAAATAGAATGTTGCTGATGGACTGGAAAGACAGATCATCTCATCTCTGAAACATACTTCCCTTTTTTGGAATTCTTCTCTTGAGTATACGGATACTTGTCATGTGTACGTATATTCAACCATTACCCTCTGGTTTGCCTCGCTGTATTGGCTTAACATACCAAGAATAGTGATTATTATAAAGAAAAAAAACAGAATATTAATGCATTAATCACTTTTACATTAGTTTGTTACTATCTGAACTTTCGGACTAAAGTAAAACTAAACTAATGTAAAAGTACTGAACTAAGTGAATACGTAATTGCTTACTCGTTTCAAAACATTCGTTCCTTTTACGAAGCTCACCCTCTACTGGTCCCAAAGAGATTATGGTTTATTGTAAAGGAGGAGCAAAGGAGTTTATGGTATAGGGTTTGACATGAGCTTTATAAAACGAACGAATGTTTTGAAACGCGTCAGTAAGTAAGCAATTACGTATTCACTTAGTTAAGTATTTTTAAAATTAGCTTCATCAGTGAATTCAAGATGATTACATCAAGCAACTTTAATGTAAAAGTGATTAATTAAGTTTCACCGAACGTAATGGACTACACAATTCCAGAAATTAATAAATGTGTGTGTGTGTGTGTGTGTGTGTGTGTTTGCGTCTATTATTACAAACATGAAACGCATTATACAATATATATATATATATATATATATATATATATATATATATATATATATTTAATGTAATACTTGTAAACATATGGTTGTTTGTAGTACATATTATTTAATTTTTAACATTTGTTGATTCCATCTTCGCGTGAGCTACTAGTAATCACTTAGAGTAACTACAAAATAGCTTACTCCACACACAACACTCTTAACAAACAATTTAAACCCAACAGCAAAATCAGCGACATTTACAACACCACTGGTGTTTACAAACTAACTTGCAGTTCATGCCCCAGTTTTTACATAGGCCAGACATGGAGGTCATTCTACACACGTTACCAAGAACATATAAAAGCACTAAAAAACAATAACAACCAATCAAACTTCGCCTATCATCTCAACTCCAAAAAACACGACTACATAGACATAACATCTAACCTACAAATTCTTCATAAACAACACAGAAATAACCAACGCTACACATCCGAACAATACGAAATATATAGGCACTTCAAACTACACCCTACACACATACTCAATACACAATTACATTACAACTCACACGCACTTTTTGACATCATAACTCCTAATACACACAAAATACACCCACACCACCAAAATATCCCACCCCCACCCTAACCTACGTAAACCTTGAGATCAGTTACGGTCTGAGTTGACAAAGGGACACATCCCGAAACGGCCGTCCTCAACAAGCAAAGTAAGTACTACTATAGGCAAGTTAAAACATTTTTCAAAAGTGTATTTAATTTTTGTAAAAATATTTTGTTACATACTTATTTTTCCTGAAGATGTTGGTACTGTTTTATCGGCGAAAAGCTTCAAATAATATATTAAAACTATTCTTGTTTTTGAAATATTTTTAATTTATTAACTATATTACAAGAAAACATATTTTATATATATATATATATACACACACACAGACACCACCAGTATACATCTTGTATATGACTAAATATTGGGTTTCAAAATCAACCATATCACAATTTTGGTGAGTTTTTGTTTTCAACAGATTTGTTAAGTCCAAATGGCCCTTTGTAAGGAAAAATGCCTAATATTTAAAACTAACTAAAGCATGCTATTTTCTTATCTCAAAGTATGGTGTAAGTTTGAAAATGAACTACGTACGTCATAGAATGAGCTCTACAAGGGATATGGGTGACTGCGCCTCGGATTCCGTCTACGTTGTTATTGCGAGTCCAATTTTTAGTGAGGTTATTTAGAACTGTTGTTTTTGAGATAGTGAGAGAAGTATTTTGTGATGGTTGTTGGTTTATAAACATTGAAGTACATCCTATTGAAAATGCAGAATCAGAATTTTTTACCTTAAGAAACGTGTAAATGCCATTTGTTTTACATTTTATTTCAAAACAGACTACATTCGAAGTAGTAAACAAAACCACTTCAAAGGCTCTACATGATGGAAAAAATCTTAGGTATTTATTTCCCGTTCCCACTTCTACGATTTTATGTAACAAAATTACACCGGCCAAAGCAGAAAGCCGTCAAGGTTACGAAAAAAAAATATTACAACTTTCGCCCCAAAACTTGTGCCCCAAAAAATAATAATTTTAGAAAATTATAATCCCCCATAGGTGGTGCTAAAGTGCTGGTAAAAATAAATGCAAATTGTCCACCCCTAATACAATGCATATAAAATGAATCCAAAACATGTCCTGAAGTTATATTGATAATTATTGTTTGTTATTACCACAGAAGGTTAATTTTATATACCTATGAAGTATCCAGTCAGGATAGATTTGGTTGTAATTTTATAGGATTAGGCAAATGTACACATGTTAAGGCTAGAATAGAGATAACATGATGCCACCTGGCAAAAAATATTACTCTGCAGAAGTAGACAATTAATAAGGTAATGTAATAAACTTGCAAATCTTGGCCGGACACTCCACTGGTATATTTTAATATAGGTATACTGTCGTTACAAGGATGTAGTACTTCATACCACACCGCACTGAATATTTTAATTTGATAAAATGATATTTATTTCCCTGAGTGAGAGTTTTTGTTATTTTTTTTGTATCTCTGATGACTACATTACTCGGTACAATTTTTTTGCTAAATTCGTACATGTGGGCACGGGAAATAAATATCAAATCTTAAAATTAATAGCAAAATGAACTACATCCAATAGGTTTTAATAAAAACCAACTACATCCAGATTTAAATTGTTAATAATGCAAAAAATTAAAAAGTTATGGCATTTTTACTTTAATGCATTCTGTGCATATCCTTCCCAAAGCTAGGACAAAAAAACAAACAAAAGTTATATAGTTTTTTGTTTTCTGAAAATATAGGTCTAAGTGATGTAGATATGTTTTATCCCATCTTCACGTGAGCTATTAGTTTTCAACTAAAGCTTCACTTTTTCAATGTTTTTAATAATAGACGTAAACACATACACATGCACATGAATTTTATGTTTTGCATAAGATAATTGATAATCTTCGACAGTTGAATCTGTAAAGCGAGGCAAACAAAAGATTAACCCTTAAAGCGACACCACGGTCCATGAGACGTTTGTGGAACAATGTTGGCTCGCCTGCAATGATAAAGGGATTGCTCGGGCTATGTACAGTAGAGACTAGACGTGCACTAGTCCTTGAGAGAGCACAATAGGCGAGATGGGTGGAGAGCTGTGTTAAATTAGTATAAATACTTTCCTACAATCTTGATAAGGACTATGAAAACACTGTCTTGCATGAGGCCTTTGATATTAGATAAATTAGCTTCGGCATGAACTAAAATATCTTGAAATATACGTATATGTATCGGATGCAGAAGCTGTTGATGTGTAGAACATTTTGAAAATGTAATACGTTTTTAAAAGCCATAGTACATTAGAAAGCAGGAGTGAGAAAGTGTACGGTTAGCTGGACGGAACTATAAATTTGTCCCATTAGTTGATTAGTCGATGCGGCCTTGTAGTCATCTCCCCTTCTAACTTCTATTGATGGTAAGTACAACATTATGAAAACTCAACCTGTCTCTCAGACCCAGGTGTCGTCAGTCTGGCACTTCACTCTCTATTTATCTAACATGTCATAAGATTTTACTGATTGGTAAAAATTTACATAAGGGAACTAATTAGACGTCTGCGTCTGCGAAGTAATACTTTTTGTCAGGCTGAACCACACTTGAGGAACAAGTCAGAAAATCTTAAAATTAACGACGTGAAATTTTAGATACAGAAAATATTCAAAATAGAACCAACCACCCCTTTAACCAAGTGCTAGTCTTTTTGGTTACAAGTTACTTAAAAAAAAACATTTTCCATTGTCCTGCAAAAGTCAGAAAAACTGCGTATGAATGTTTGAAATGACACAGACCAATTTGTTTGCAGTGACCAAAAAAACCCACCATTGAAAAAACTTGTTTTTTGTATTTTTCATGTGTGTATGTAATTCTTGCCGTGGTTCATATTCCTAGTTAAAATATATTTCAAACTTTAGTCTATAAGTACTTTTTTTTTCTCCGGTTGTTAGTTCGTATCTTATGTTGAAGAATGATGTTTTTTTTTTTTGAAGGAAAAAGAAATATTTTTATGTTTATATAAAAATGTTATCAAATATAGTTATGTTTCTATAAATACAAAAGAAATAAAAGATTGCGTTATACAATTTATGATGTAATGTCCATTTGTAAGTACATGATATCATGTTATTTCAAGTAATAAGCTGTATTATTTGTTTGCTTTTGAATAATAAACTGTTTTGAAAAGTAATCATTTGAATATTATTGTATGAACCAAGAATGTCAAAATGACTCAAAAGGTTATTGGGAGCTACAATGGAAACAAATTGTATCAAAGTTAAAGTAAAAACAAAGAATATCTTAAAAATTGTTAAGCATGGTCGGGAGGTGTCACCATACTATCATTATAAACTGGTGTGGTGTAATGTGTTAATGATCGAACCTATACATAACAAGTATACTCAAGTGAAAGATTTCAAAAAATGGGAAGTATGACATGGTTTGTCTTTCCAGTCAATCAGCAACATTCTATTCACATTTTGGTTTATTCGAGCTCCTGTCTTGCGCTTGCTTTACATGGATTCCATAATTCATATCCACCCATATCATATCATGCGAAAATAACTTGGAAATATTTTAATTAATAGAGATATATTGATAATTTGCGTGTGCTTTGAAAAAAAATCCTTGAAGATCACAAGTGTGACAATCGGCAATCCTGCTTTTAGATATTTTTTCACAAGTGTTTCCAATAGTGATCAATACAGTTTCTGTTAGAATTAGAACAGTACAGTAATATACTAAAAGTTTATATTTGCAAAAATAAGAATGTTCAAATTTTGTACAAAACAAAGAACACCTAAACAACACATACAACAGCAAATAGACCAATACCACTTATCTGGTATCTACAAAATAACATGTAATGACTACCCCAGTTCTACATTGGCCGAACGAGCAAATCATTCAACACAAGATTCAAAAAAATATTTCATTGTCATAAAAAATATAAGCGGGAAATCCCCCAGCTATGTAACACAGATAAAAGACACCCAACACACATATATAAACATCAAGTCTAATTCGTAGATTTGACACGTACTAAATCACATCAGAAACTAATCACTACAGAGAATTTTGAAATACACAAACATATCATTACAGAAAAATTGCATTCATTAAACGGATACACTTTGAATCTAACATTTTTTTCCAATACGTAGGCCCTAATCCTAGACTCCACCCATCGATAAATAGAAACTCTTCAACCTTGAGTGAAAGCCGAAGGTACACAAGTAGACTAAAATAAAATATTTTTAAAACTCCTAAGCATTGCAATTTGACATAGTTTTCCCCTTATAAAACAAATATTTGTAGATTTAATCAGTGAAACAAGATTATTATGATTACCAACTATTAGTTTTAGGTTGTAAAGTGGTGCAAAATATAAGTAAAACATGAACTTTAGCATAAGTATTTACTAACACTTTTAAATGTTTTGAAATTGTCTATAGTAGCACTTACTTTGCTTGTTGAGGACGGCCGTTTCGAGAGATGTCCCTTTGTCAACTCAGACCGTAACTGATCTCAAGGTTTACGTAGGTTAGGGTGGGGGTGGGTTATTTTGGTGGTGTGTGTAATTGTGTATTGAGTATGTGTGTAGGATGTAGTTTGAAGTGCCTGTATATTTCGTATTGTTCGGTTGTGTAGCGTTGGTTATTTCTGTGTTGTTTATGAAGAATTTGTAGGTTAGATGTTATGTCTATGTAGTCGTGTTTTTTGGAGTTGAGATGATCGGCGAAGTTTGATTGGTTGTTATTGTTTTTTAGTGCTTTTATATGTTCTTGGTAACGTGTGTAGAATGACCTCCCTGTCTGGCCTATGTAAAAACTGGGGCATGAACTGCAAGTTAGTTTGTAAACTCCAGTGGTGTTGTAAATGTCGTTCATATTGTTGTTGGGTTTAAATTGTTTGTTGAGAGTGTTGTGTGTGGAGTAAGCTATTTTGTAGTTGTATTTTCGTAGTGTGTTAGATTGTGGGTTTTGGATGATCTGTATGGTATTGATAAGTATTTTATGGAATTGTCATCTATGTGTTTGTATTTTGGTTATTATGTTTATTTTTTAGGCGGTTGTATAATTTGTCAATCATTGTTGGGTTGTATCCGTTCGCTTGTGCTATATATTTTATGGTGTTTTACTCCTGGTAGTGTTCATCTTTGTCTAACGGTGTTTTAAGTTTTACGTTGGTGTGGGTGGTTTGAGGAACTGTGTGTGGTCGTATTAGTACTAGTGGGTTTTCGGTATATGTTGAATTTATGTGTTTGTTTGTCTGTTCGTTTAATTGTAAGGTCTAAGAAGTTGAGGGAGTTTTGTTGTTCTGTTTCGATGGTGTAACTCCTAATACACACAAAATACACCCACACCACCAAAATATCCCACCCCCACTCTAACCTACGTAAATCTTGAGATCAGTTACGGTCTGAGTTGACAAAGGGTCACATCTCCCGAAACGGCTGTCCTCAACAAGCACAGTAAGTGCTAATATAGGCAAGTTTAAAACATTTAAAAGTGTTAGTGATTACTAGTAGCTCACGCGAAGATGGAATCAACAAATGTTAAGTATTTATATTAGGTATACTCCTGCAATTCTTCACTTTCTAAAGATTTTTCAATCTGTGTTATATTTTTCCATGAAACAACCTCAAATTTCATATTGTTATAAGAAACAGTATAATTAATAAAATTATAATAAGGTATTCCATTTATAAAATGTTCTTAGTTTTATAAATAAAATATATTAAGCGTAATTTTTTATGCAATTTTTCTAACTCATGGAGGTTACCTTTGTTTTTGTGACACGGGTCACTTTGTTTTTCAATTAAAAAATATTTTTAGTAGGGCTGAGTGTCTATACTTCCCCACACTTCATTACACTCTTTCTTGAAATTTAAAAATCCCACAGTTCAGTATTTGTTTCTTTAGATGAGCTCAATTTCTGAAGCAGAGGAAGTTACTTTTGTGTATTACTTCTCCTGTTATATTCATATGTTGACGTTACTTCTGTGTTTGAGCTTATAGAGTGCTTGTAGGTTTATTTAGTTTAGATTATTTTTTTAGGATTATTTATTTAGGATAGTTTATTTATTATTGTAGGATTATTTACACTATATAGTTTTGTTTTGTGGTATTGATTGATGTATCTGTATTTAATTTTGTTTATATTTTCTTGAATTCAGTGTTTGAGGTGATGAATGGAAGCAAGGGAAAGCATATCGAAATTGCCAATCTTCTTGCTAGTATGGAACGAGATTAGCAGCAATAGTGACTATCAAGTAAATTTGTCAAGTAACTTCACTTTGACAATAACAGTAATACAGGTGATGGGTTACCAGCTGATGATCCAGAAATAGAGGAGGATGCATTTGTTACAAATGATTTACAAAACAAAAGATGATGGGGGAAACAAATGAAGAGGACTTTCGTGATTTAGAAGATTTACGTTTTGAAGGAAGACTTCATAACTGTATAGTTGGAAGAACAAATGACATGGTTGCTTATGTATACAAAAATCATTAACTGCATTAGATATTCAGCATCCACCTCAGAATCTAACTTAAAAAAGGAATTTAATTTTTATGAGGAAAGGGCATATGTGACAGATTCCAAAGCTTCTTATGATGTATGCAGGTTATTTTTTACAAAGGAAATGATAGAAGAAATTACAGAATGCACAAACGTTTTACTCAACAAAAATAAAGTAAATCATAGAGAGAGAGACTGTCAAAATTATAACAGTTCCAGACCTTAAGTGTGTAATATGAATTCTGTATATGTCTAGGTATTAGAAAACATCACATCTAAATGTAGAAGACTTCAACGTAGCAGATGGATGTGATATAGAACTGTTTACACTTACCACGAACTTGAGGTGATTTAAATTATTTTTCAGAGCCATGAGATTCAATGACATCTGCATATGGGATCAAAGTTAAGGTAGCGATAAGCTTGCACCTATTAGAAATAATATCTTTCAACAGTTTTTTGTTGTATTTTACTTCAAAGGAAATTATACTGTAAGTGAATTTGTCACAACAAATGAAATTCTGGCATCAGATTGTGGGAGGTGCTCATTCAGACAGTACATTAAAAATTAAACTGCAAAATATAGAGTGGTAGTATTTGCAATTATATGTACCAAGTCAATTTATACCTAAATGTGTGGTGGTAGACTACTCACAGGTGAAGTTGTAGAATTCACCATATAACCTATTTCTAGCAGCAAACAAAATGTTACACTGGAAAACTGGTTTTGTTAAATCTATCTTTGTAATGTAATGCCACCAGTTGCAACACTTTAAAAAGAACAGAAAAAGAACACCAACTCAGCATTTTACAATCACAATTACACAGACATTTACCATAACCTGGATATCATACACATCAACAAAAAAGGACCACATCTCAACACACTAGAATAATTTGAAATTTACAAACACACAAAATACAAATATATTAAACGAACAAACCCAATACAAATCACACCTCCTCTTTGATACTATAAAAAACCTGCCTTTAAAGACGTCACCGCTTAACCTAACAACTCCAAGCAAAAGAAACTGATGAAGATTGCCACGGAGCGATCGAAAACGTTCTGTCTCAGTGAGTTTTTACAAAGTTTAAAGTTTGAATAGTCATAAACTAATGTAAAAGTGTACTACAAAGATAAATATTTCCATGCACAAAAACACAGACAACCTGGACACTTAATCTTTGGCTAGCAAAAATAAGACTGTATTACTCTTCCATAAACAATAATGCTGTACTCAACTTTGATGAAGATAAACTATCTTTGGGAAGCCGAATATAATATTTATTATATATGCAAAAATATTTTTATATTTGTTGATTCCATCTTCATGTGAGCTACTAGTTTTCACTAAACAATTATAAATATTTATAAACTTGCCTATAGTAGCACTTACTTATATTTGTTGAGGACGGCCGTTTCGGGAGTGTCCCATTGTCAACTCAGACTGTAACTGAGACGTAAACCTTGAGATCTGTTTCGGTCTGATCCCGATTGACAATGGGATACATCTCCCGAAACGGCCGTCCTCAACAAATATAAGTAAGTGCTACTATAGGTAAGTTTATAAATACTTATAATTGTTTAGTAAAATATTTTTGTTTTGCGTGCAAATCAAAAACAAGGACTTTGGATAAAGTTATGAGCCAAATATTAATTTATTATTGTCTGCTTTTAAGATGAAAATATATTTAATAAAATGTGTTTTATGCTTGTAGTTTATTCTTTATGATTTTCTAAAAATTTCTTCTACAAAGCAGTCAAACAAGCGAGACTTGTTCTCATTTACGTTTTTTTCATATAACTATTTTATTTTTTGTGTTATCCTATATCCTGTATAACACATTTCACCCCAGGGATTTTGTGAACATTTCATACATACCTGTGTCTTATGGTTTAGGAGCGATATCTAATTAATTAAATTGATGCCCAAAAATTCTCCATTTATTATTTTTTTGTTCAAGTGAAACATAAGGAGTTTTTACACAGATATACCCAACATTTTATTTCATTATAGGTTATCCAGTTTATAACAAAAAAATTATTTATAATACAATACATTTTATGCTTTGATCACTACTTGTAGGGTTAATCGCTTAATATATTGAGAAAAAAATTACTCAATAGTAAATTTTAACGATAACATATTGACTAGTAAGTGAAAACAAGAATAGAACTTTTTGTTTTACAAACACAATGAATTTACAGTTTATTATTTATTACTAAAACTCGGAGGCACCTTTTCGGTGTAGAGCACTTAGCTGCAGCCTTTGTACTCTCTTTCCATCCCTACCACAGGACTAGCTTAGTGGATATCTCTTTTCAGAAACCAAGTACCCACCTGATGCTAAATCTTCTGATATCCTTTGATGTACATACCTGCCAGCCAAACCACTTTCTCCTTGCAGCTCCCAAAGCAGAGCACTCACATAGCACGTGGATTGGGCTTTCCTCCTGGTTTTCATTGCATCTCTTGCTCAAAGGGGATCTAGATCTTCCAATTTTGTACTGAAACCCCCTCAGATTCCCATGGCCTGTGACCAGCTTTACAGTAACTCTGAGTTAAAATCTACGTAAGGAGTAGTTCTTTGCCCCACAAGTCTCCCGAGTAACCCCACAGTACCTTGGATTTGTTGCATTCCAAGGTCGCATTTCATTCTTCAACAACCTGTCTCATGACAACCTGTCTGTAAGTGCCGTGATCCTCTTGCACCACTCCTGAGGCGGCATGCCCACTGCCCTCTGCAACGGTCCTTGAGTTATACACTCTTGTTTTGCTAAGGCGTCAGCTCTCTCATTCCCTATCCAGCCAGAATGTCCTGGAATCCAGGTTTGGTTATACTTACTCAGAATTATACTTACTCAGCTCTGCTAGAGAAGCTATAGTCTTAGCCACCAGCCTAGAGGTAGCACTAGCCTTACCTAAAGCCTTCAGAGCTGCTTGACTGTCTGAGCAAATCTAGATGGTCTTGCCCCTCTTGCCAGACCCTATTATTTCCTCAGTACATAGTTTGATCGCGAGCACCTCCGCCTGGAAAAAAGAATTATAGTCTTCCAGGCGATGACAAAATCTATCTTGGTGTCTTGGTCCACTAAATCCTGCTCCCAATCCTTCTTTCATCTTGGATCCATCCGTGAACCAGATTTCACCATGTTTGGATCTACACTCTGCCCATGCCTCTTTTGCAAGAATATGGATTTTGTAATTTCCTTTTTTCCTTATAAGAGACAGTATCTTATCCTGAGGTTCTATCCAGAGCTCCTTCAGTGAATCACCAAATAGCTGTTTATGACGTTTCCTACTTGTCGATTTTGCCGATTCCTCCTCAGCACAAATAAATGCTGAGACTCCACCCCTCAAGTACCTATCCCTGAACCGCAGAACAAAACCTCCATTAGGAATGTCCAAAATTCGGTCCATGACAGTGCCCTTAAGGTGGTCGAACGCCCCCATCTCCATCCTTACGCCTACACTATTCCCAAAGGTCACTAGTACACTCGGTTGGTTGACGGAGATCGACGAGAAAGATGGTCCTCTCGACCCAAGAGGCCTAGACCATTGTTTATTCCTCTTGGCCTCCGACTCTGGAGTAGAATCAGAAGCACTCCTTTCCTTCTTTTCACTTTCTTTCTCCTGTCGTATTAAGATCCTACCAGATCCACTGGTGTCCGGTATGACCGGGCGGGTTCTAGCTCCAGCCTCCGACAAACCCTTCCGTTTCCTGGACCAGTGTTTCCTCAAAGGGGGTGGTTGTGGTTCTCTGTCCTCTGCCTCCACCTTCTTTGTTCCATCATGGTAGGCAAGTCAGAGTGCTTTCCTCCTTTGTGCCCCACACATTCCTCCTGTTGCCTTTGCAACTGGTTTTCCATCTGTCTCTACAGAAGCTGAAGCCACATCTATTGGGACAGATTTTTTGGTAGGTTTTAGGCCCTGGCCAGTTAAATTTGTTTCATTTTTATCTGCCATGTGTATTTCCACAAGCAGGCAGGGAAAAAAATGGTTCCGTCACAGAGGCCCGCTTACAGCAGTAAGGCGACTTAAATACTCAAGGGTGGCGCCAGGTGCTTAGTTTTAAGTATTATTTAATTAAAGTTTAATAAAAAATAATCTGTTACTATTTACAGAATGCACTTGGATGAAGGAGCCAGACTATAGCTTATTCCTGAAGTGCATTTTGTTGTATGTGAAGTAATTTTGAGAAGTAATTGTTTCCGCTTGTGTTGTTATTTCTTTGGTTATGTTGTTTTCTATTTACATCTGTTTTAGTATTTTTTTGTTTGGTATGTTATGTGAAAGATATTGCTACTTAAACGCGTCAATTCAGAATATTTGGTGAAAACGTAGCATAAATCATATATGTTTTGAAGGAACTTTCACAAGGTGCTACCAATAAAGAAACCAGAATGAAAGCCAATAACCTACACATATCTATAATTACTCCGAACCTTTTTTCCTAATGCTACTTGTTGTTATATAAATATTTAACAAAATTAAATGAAGTATTTCAAGGCCAACATCAACAGCTCAATGAAGACTTCAAGAGTACATTTTAATAAACCCTCTGGAGTTTGTTGGAAAAGATGTCGATGTAATACAGCCTAAACTTGTAGCAAGACAGGTTCAAACAGCAAATCACTCATTTAATAATTATAAGTATTCTTTTACATAGTCTATTTATATCCCACTTTTAGATTCTCTAATTACACCTCTGAAAGATTGTTTCTCTCCAATGAACGATAAAGCGCTTTTATTCATGCAACTCCATTCTTTGGATATGAAAAATTCACTAAAATTGAGCTTAAATCAAATTACAGAAGAAATAAACAATATGTATAGCCAAACTTAAAGAATGAGGCTATGGCATGGTATAATGTGTAGGTAAATGATTATACAGATGAACAACTAAAGCCTCTCCTAGCAGCACCTTTTCATTGTAGTGTAGATGAGGTCATCCCAACTACAACATTTATCTGCTACATTGTACCAGGTGTTGATGTGACATCACTCTACTTTGGGTTTGTGAATTAAATATATCACATATGTAATTATGTTCATTAAACAATAGGTTTTGTATTACAAATGTTTTTTTACTGATCTCCCTGATTTTATGTTTTTAAACAGATATAGAGACCATTTATTTAACCAATAATATGTCATTACAGACATTTTTAATTTAAATATAATGAGTAAATCGGTGCAGAATTCTGATGAATATTCCAATGTTCATACAACCACAATATTGCCACAAATAAATATAATGAATAAATCCGTTCAGCAATCAGATGAAGATTCGAATGTTCATAGAGCCCCAATATAGCCACAAATACATATAATGAATAAGTCAGTGCACTAATCCGATGAAGATTCAAATGTACGTACAACCATAATATTGCCACAAACAGTACAGCAATCAGATGAAGATTCCAATGTTCATACAACCACAATATTGCCACAAATAATTATAATGAATAAATCTGTGCAATCCAATGAAGATTTGAATGCTCATACAATCACAATATTGCCACAAATAAATATAATTAATAAATTGGTGCAGCGATCCGATTAAGATTCCAATGTTCATACAACCACAATATTGCCACAAATAAATATGTTCTGCACCACACTAAATTACAGCATATTTGGGGGGGGGGGGAATGGCTCTATTCTAATAAACATACACAAATATATTTAATACAGTCTATCGGGTGTACTTCGAGGACTGAACCTAGTCTACCTAAACTGACAATAAATATACATAAAAAGAAAAAACTTACAAAATTTGCCATAACTAAGCAGCAGCCAACTGATCATCATGACATTCAATAAATAAAATAGAAACAAAATGAATAAAAAATAAAATAATATAAAAATATTTAAACGATAATTATTCATAAATTTTTCCTTAGCCAAGGGAGTAGTGGGCACATGTTATAAGTAGCCATATAAATATAAATCAACTTTCCTGTAAAATATCATTTTTATAATGTATAACTTAAAAGTGAGGCGACTGATAAAAAAGCCAATTTCTTTACATGTTTGATAAGTCTAAAATCTAAATAGAAATTTGTTTCGAGAAAAAATTTAATTAGTAATCATTACATGAAACACACCTGAAATTAAATTTTTTTAAAATTTCTTAAATAACTTGTTTAGGTCAGACAATATTAAGAAACATGATTTTGCTGTCCATAACGATTAGATTCTCTATCTTACAAGATAAAAACTTTGTACATAACAATTTGTGAAATCTTCATATTCAGCTTAAAACTTTAATTTTCCCAAAGACTCAAAATGTGTAAGTTTGAAATGTTAGCCAAAGAAATAATGAAGCAAAAAGAAAAGTCCCCTTTCATATAATAATTACTCATATATTGGCTTGCAACCACAAAGTCACCCTGTAACTCAAGAGTTACTGTAGGCTGGAGCTACAGGTTCTTAGTAAGTTTTATTCATGGGTAAATGAACAAAGAATAAGTACACTAAGACAGTGATATACGCTTTAAAAGTTTAAAGGTGAATATGAAGATACTTTGACATGCAGCAATGTAGAAATGATTTTGAAAGAGTATTCTCAGCAGTGGTTAGTGTTGTAGATTTTGACAGTCTTTAAAAGATTATTTTGTAATTACTATTAATTTAGTTTTTATTTGTTTGTATCAAAAGATCTCGAAAAATTACAACTGAAATATGGAAAAAGAACACATTATTGAACCGTGCAGTGAGTATTTTGAAGTTTAAAAATTTACTTGTCCTTTGACAATATTTTATGTAAGTTCTTAAAACTTAAATAGATGCATAAGATTAGGTTTTACTTTTGATTTATAACTAATTTTTATTTATTTATTTAACAAAAAAATATGTTGGGGTAAAAGTTTTTCCCATATAAACATAGGCATTGGCGGGTTAAATACAGGAAGTAACAGGGAAATGATTACATTAAGTAGATCAACATATCTCAGTCAGGATTGACTGTTTTAGTCTTAGAAGCATAACCTCCACCACAATAAACCATATGACACAGTTTCATAAAGTTTACAGATATGTAAACTATAAGCAAACTGGTATAAAATGATATTCATTATTAAAAAATATCATAGTTTTGTAACATTCTTTCTTTACACCTTGCTCTGCAAACCTAAATACAAAGTAGCATTCACAACATCCAACATTATTAAAAAACACCAACACATTTAAAAAACAAACCAGGATAAACACGACAGGGCAGGCGTATACAAGATTACATGCTACTATTGTCCCAGCTTTTACATAGGACAAACAGGGAGAACATTTACCACAATATACCAAGAACACGTAAAACAGATAAGAAAGACTCAACCCATATCAAATTTCGCCATACACACACAAAACACACTACACTCACATACTAACATAGACACCAATCTAAAAATCCTACACTACATAAAAAAAGCAACAAACTTAACACAGTAGAAAACTATGAGATATATAAACACTATAAATATTATCCACAACACATTATAAATGACAAAACACACTCACAATCAAATACTATATTTGAGCATGTAATTAACAACTACTCTGTGAACAATAACACACCACGGAACAGAAATACACCACAGACTCACACCAACACAACACACCTGAGCAACAGTCTTGTCAGTAATTCACAGCATTGAATAATGCGCTGACCAAGAAACATGTCTGCAGAATAAATCAGTAAGTACTGGTTTTTTGCCAAGTTAATACAAAAATGTGTAATTTATACGAAAAACCTCAAGATGTAGAACACAAATACTGCAATTCTTTCTTTGTAAAAAAATTATAATTTGAATTGTCACATATGGGAACAAGAATTTGATTTAGAACAAAAAAAAGTTCATAAATATTTAAATTTAAATTAAACCCTAACATTGATTACAATAACTGTAAATGGAAAATGGCTACTGGGAATAAAAACAGATCTAATATGCTGAATTTCCATTCAACATTGCATCACCCTGTAGAGTAGCAGTTAAATGAAACAGCATTCATCTCAAAACTGGGCAAGGTGGCACTTTTTGTTTTCAATTTGATCATTTATTTTTAAAAAGTTTGTTTAAAAATTTATTTAAAATATATTTTGAAAAATAAGTTTAAAATTTGAAGTAAAATGTTATGATACGCCTAATATAGTTTTAAATAACTCATAATTGCTTTACTAAATGTAATATGAAATAGCACTGATGTCAAGGAATATTTTTAATGAATGTTCATACTTTTTAAAATAATTCATCTACATTAATATGCACAAAATTCTAAGCTCTAAAAATTCTAGAATAAGTAGGGAAAAGGTTTTAGTTTCGTTTCAGCTCTTTAAAACTAAAAAATGTTCAAATCTCTTTTATTAAAAAAAATGTTTTCAGTGATTTAAGTTTAATTAGCAATATAAATAAGATAATTGTATAAATTTCCTGAAGGAAAACATAAATTTAGTTTTTAAAATATGTAAAGATAGTTGCTCCATTGCAAAACAGAATAACTTGTATTTATTTGACATAAAGATAAACTCACGTGTGTAATATACAATATCAAGAGCACCATGGTACAACATATTACAATGAAAATATTGCAAGCAACCCCAGTATCACAAAAATAACAAATAATAGGTTACTTAAAATTTAACCCTTATGTACAATCTTATTAAAAGTCTTATTACAATCTACCAAAGAAGAAGTTACAAAATATAGTCACTAATACAGACTCTGATGCTAGTGAATTATCGATGATCCACTGTATGTAGAAACTGTACGTATTGCAACTGGCAGTTTGCCCTTGCAATATAAAAAAATTAGAATTTTTATAATTTTGAATTTCAAAAATTAAAATTGTAATATCCAAATGTTAAAAGTTTTATATAAAGAAAAGCAAAGAATAACAGAATGTTAAAAGTCAATATTTTATAGTAAACTTTAAAAATTGTAATTAACAAATGAATTTGACAAACCGGGAATGTAGTGCCGATTATTAAGTGCAAGAAATAACTAAAAAATACTTGCTGGTGGACCTGACCACCTACAACCACCATCGACAATTCTAGAGAACAAGTAAAGTATGAAAAAATTAATAGTGAAATCATAAACTATAAAACTTTAGTAAATAAAACATTACAGTAAAATTAAATAAAGTAGGCATTTTAAGAAGTAAAAGAACGATAACGGCCTTCAAGCAAGCTGGTTCATGTAAGGGAGAAACAATCTAAGACACGTAAATAAGCTATCGGAATTGTGAGACCAAACGGCTGGAGGATGAAGTGCGACGAGGCCATTATATACGGTAGCGCAAAAGTTTTAAAGAGAAGTCTGAAAAAATAAAAATTTACAAGTGCCGAATGAAACTATGTCGGTTTGTAATTGGACAAGAGTGTCTATAGGCCAGATGGAGTCTACAAAAACGTTATTTATAACGCAAGTTATAAATCGGGTTACAACAGGAGAATTTCCTCCTGAGAGTAACTTAATTTAAAATATTTGAGCTATATTAAAAAATAATTGGTTTTTAAATTAAAATCCACGGACAAGTTCCACTGGCAGGTCCTGCTTAAATGTAACACAGGGGTCTACAAAAAAATAAAATTAAACAGAATCATATTTTGCACGGCCCGACCTTAATAGCCTGTTGAAATGCGTTAACACAATAAGTTATTAGTTTCCTCTTAGTTCTTTAAATAATTACTTATTATTAAATCAGTGAAATTGAAATGATTATCAAAATGAACTCAATATATTTTAAGGATATGGTAGTTTAATATATTTATGACATTTCAAAAATTTTACCTCAAAACAATGTTTCCTTATACACAACTTTTGTTATTATCATTTTTAGCTTTATTGTATACATGTTGATAATTTTTAATCCAGTGAATTAGAGAAGATGTTGTTTTTTAAAACTTTTTGAAAGCCGTATGGTTTAGGACCTATGAACAATTAAGAGAAGAAAATGTATTTAAAAAATTTAATTTAGTTGCTCATGAAAATATCGTTTTATATTAAATTATTTTTATTCAATACAGTTTAAAACCAATACAAAATATAAATAGTACAATGTTTATGCTTAACTTAATTAATAATTGGTTCCAATAGAACAGCTACCTTTAATGCAATGAAAGCTAAGCCTACTTCAGCGGTTGTTTTCTGCTACAACTCCAGGCATGGTATGATAGAAGCTGTTTATAATCAAAAGCCAACACACCCTTAAAACTGGAAAAAACAAAAGTAACTAAGTAATGAATTGAAATGTCTAACATTAAAATATATTCTACGGATTTTGTTTGTTTTTAAATTTCTTTTCATTAATCCATACATAAGGCATATACTTTAATCATAGTAATTGTAACTATTCCATAAAGAGATCCAAAATAACATTTTTCTTTGTTGGTCTAAGCAGGACTTTGCCTAAAAATTATTTTGCTTATATTGCTTAATTTATTTTAAACTACTTAATTATTGAAATAACACTATTATTACAGAAATTAGTAGGGAACACTATTGTATAAAACAGTTATAAAGAATGATAACTTGTTATTTTTCTTGCATTAGTTTAAATCGAAATTTACATAGGGTTTTAAATAAAATGGCACACAACTCTACACATGCCAATTACAGATCATCACAAACTATTTCATTCCTTACCTTGTAAATAACACAAACTAATTCAACTAGTTCATAGTTCTGTCTTAGGCAAAATAATGGCACATCCTGCATGTTGCTAGAAACTTCCAGGGGAAAACTAATTTTAATTTGCATGCCCAATTTCACTTTTAAGTACGCAGCAGTGGACGTCGAATTTGACAGGGAATCTATAAAATAATGTAAAAGGTTATTTGAAAAGTAATATCTTTACAGATTAGCATAAGGAGATTCCAGTCCTTCAAGAGTTCTTGTATGATCTCCTGCGTGGTTTTCCTTAAAAGGGTTTGTTTCTTTCTAGACACCCCCTGCTCTCCCTTATACTAAATGTACTGCTTCCCTTCACTATCTTGTGTATCCATGGAAAGAGCTCAATAGCTGTGTTAATGGATAAATAATCCTGAATCCACTCAGAGATAAACTAATTCGACATAGAAAGAGAGACTGACAGCTAAAGGACTGGGTGGCTATAGTTGCCCAGAGTTAGGCCAAAGAGAACATGGTTTACTGAGGTATAAGAATTAAGTACAATGTACTAAATCTAAATACATTTTATTAAGTGTATTGTATTATCGGCACAGAGTTAGTGAAAATAAAGTTTACTCAATATTGATTGTAACTATTGTATTAGCTATTGTTAAAAATAACTGAAAGAGTCAAAACAGAAGTAATTTGTAGTAGTAATTACCATTATTGTGAGGTATTTTTTCAAGTTTAATTAACATTGTAAATACATTAATAGTGCACCAATTGTCACTAAACCAATAAGTATTTGTCATTAGCTTTTTTTTCTAATGAGATGGTCGTTCAAGGTTATAAAATCAAGTAAGAGTGGTCAGGGAATACTTTGTTTAAAAACAAAGACATTTATAACAAGTTCACCACTTTCTATTATTTTGTTTTCATTCCCTGCACATTCCACTAGTGCTGATGACACAAATTTTAACTGTAATTTGACGTAGTCCTGGAGTCTTTTTAATGACTTAAGATATTCTTCTCCTATGGTAATGGTGTACAACGGTGAGAAGATCTCTGACCATCTGCATAATCTATACACCAAATAAATCGAGAAATGAACTCATTACTGATTCGTAATAGTTCAGTACTGATTAAAATCACTCGCTCCAGTAAACAAATTGTCAGCCAGACCTCACAAACGAGCCAGCTCTACCGAGTAACCTATAATTTCAGTTTTCAACAAAAGGAATTACGAACTAACTACAAATATATACCTTAATTTAAATATAGCATATAATTATCAATTGTATTGAAAAGTTTATTATTGTGAATAATTAAATAATATTTGTGTATCTTTCTTACCAATTATTGCAATAAATATCATTGTAAACTCGAAATCAATAGGTTCAGAAAAAAATATTAACCAGAAAATACATACAAGTACGAGTATAGCATTGAACCCCACATAGAATCTGACAAAGAGGTGCTTTTCCTGAAAAATAAAATATTCAGTTGTGAATGGTTAGCAAAATAGTTACAAATAAAAATTTAAAATTCTTTAAAATAGTGTTTAAAAACAAGATAGAATATTTACAGAGATAAAACTGTAGTAGGGTCTATATGTTAACTCTAGAAGCCTACTTGTAACTACGTTCATTCTGTATGGTATATATTTAGCCTACGTACTTGTAACTACGTTTATTCTGTATGGTATATATTTAGCCCACGTACTTGTAACTACGTTCATTCTGTAAGGTATATATATAGCCTACGTACTTGTAACTACGTTTATTCTGTATGGTATATATTTAGCCTACGTACTTGTAACTACGTTTATTCTGTATGGTATATATTTAGCCTACGTACTTGTAACTACGTTTATTCTGTATGGTATATATTTAGCCTACGTACTTGTAACTACGTTTATTCTGTATGGTATATATTTAGCCTAAGTACTTGTAACTACGTTTATTCTGTATGGTATATATTTAGCCTACGTACTTGTAACTACGTTTATTCTGTATGGTATATATTTAGCCTACGTACTTGTAACTACGTTTATTCTGTATGGTATATATTTAGCCTACGTACTTGTAACTACGTTTATTCTGTATGGTATATATTTAGCATACGTACTTGTAACTACGTTTATTCTGTATGGTATATATTTAGCCTACGTACTTGTAACTACGTTTATTCTGTATGGTATATATTTAGCCTACGTACTTGTAACTACGTTTATTCTGTAAGGTATATATTTAGCCTACGTACTTGTAACTACGTTTATTCTGTATGGTATATATTTAGCCTACGTACTTGTAACTACGTTTATTCTGTATGGTATATATTTAGCCTAAGTACTTGTAACTACGTTTATTCTGTATGGTATATAGTTAGCCTACGTACTTGTAACTACGTTTATTCTGTATGGTATATATTTAGCCTACGTACTTGTAACTACGTTTATTCTGTATGGTATATATTTAGCCTACGTACTGCAACGGGGTGAGAGACCGTCGCAAGTGGGAAATAAGTAATTTCCTGTTTTTTAGAAATAAAGCTGTTTTTAAAATAATCAAGTAGGGAATTATACAATTAATAAAGAGGGAAAAATTAAATAAAACAGTAAATAGAATAGTTAAACCACATTAAAGAATGTTATAAAATAAATTTGTAATAACTAACTAAATTTGAACATCGAGAGTGAAGCGAAAAAATTCTAAGTGCCTAAAAAAGCTATTTTTCGAACCAAACCACGTAGAACTTTCATCGACATTTCAAAAGAACCACAATAACCTAGAATGAACATTAGAGAAAACAGAATTCAAAAAACTTAAGAAACAAAAAAGTTACAGCCGTTTAAATAAAATAGACATTTTTCAGTGTTCTAAAATTAATTATCAAACTATGCAAGCTAAAACAGATTCGTTGCCCGACTTGCCTGTACAAGGAATAAATCGAGTGATAGCAAGCTTTGCAGGCGGGGTGCGGTAGGTTAAATTCACCGCTATATATACTTGGTCTCTAAGCCTTTAGAGACAGTCTGTAAAAATTTTCTAACACGAGGTGCCGCGGGACGCTATGCTGGACCGCGAGTAGAGACCGTCAGCAGGCCAGATGGACAATAACCTCAGCGCTTTCGACATCCAGGACCACCAAGGATGAAGGCTCCAGACTCAGCCTCCAGGACGCTCGAATAGAGGGAAACCACCACCGACGAACCAGGGATGGCGACTTCCGGTGTCCAAGGACCAGGGAATCCAGACGAGGGACCCCAAGGACCGGCAAGAACATCTTTGGCAAGTCATTTTCTTTATTTGAAATCAGTCACGTCAAATTTAGTTAGTTAATTTTATTAAATTCAAACAAATTTGCAAGCTTAAAACAATGACTTCACTCTTTATAAAATTTTAATAAATTGTATACTAAGTAAAGAATTTATGTGCTCAGAATATTTAAAATAATGAATATTAAAATTACAAAAGGTTTTTGGCCATAAGCCGTTTATTTAAAGAAAATGAGAAATTCTCGAATATTATAAATTTAAAAATTAAAGGTCATAAACTATGAATTTACCAATTCCATATAGGAAATAAAATATTATTATGTGTAATTTTGAAAATGATTTTATGTTATGTCTATGTTATTAATCTATATGCAAAGTATAATTTTTTAAAGCATAAGAAACAAGAAGTAACTCAATGAATTGTTTTGCTAATATAATTGTGTAATATTTTGAAGGATAAATTTTCTTTTTTATTTCAATAAATAGAGTTAAATATGTCATAAAAATCAAGATTATTTGCATTCCATCCTGTGTCAAGTAACCAATAAAAACTGTTTAGCTTTTTCCAACTAATATAAAAATGATTATCAAATCAGTAAACAAATTTAATTAAATTTCATTAAATGGCAATAGATAAAGCCTAATGTTTTAAAGAGTTTCTCTCTACTAATTTCATGAGCTAGTCTATAGATTAGTTGGTTTTTTGTTATAAAAGTCCAGAGATTTATCTACTGGCAGATTGTGTTTAAGAGGACACAGGAGCCTTTTAAAATAGGTATTTTTTAAACACAATCATATTTTGCACGTCCCCTTGCTGTTTCTGCAGATCATCATCAGGTGGTAAGCCTCTGTGTTTTTTATGTGTATTATTCTAAATGTGTTTCTTTCCAGCTGACTATTAATTTGACATGTGTGACTATACTTAGACCATACACAATCGATAAACTTATTTAGGAGGGTTTATATGTATTTTAAATAGTAGTCAGCGGGAATAGGCATGTTGTGGGTTTTGCCCTACGAGTAGGAAACATACACTTAACTCTGGGAGTTTAGCACGGTTTTACCAGCAGGGTGATAGGCAGAGTTTTGGTTGTTTATAAATATGGTTTCTTGTAAACAATTAAATTTTAGTATTCTGCAAGAAAGGATTTAAACAACACAACCAACGACCGCGCGTAGTGCTGCGGTGGTAGGGACGTAGAGGTTAGGTTAGGTGGGGGGACGTTGCAGAATTGGCGCCCGGACGGTAGGGACTTTGAACAGGTTCCCTATATCAAAATTGAATAATTAAATAATAGAAATGAATCGAGATAGTTTAAATAAAAATCTGAAGTCAAAATGTTTTAAATAATGTAATTAAATTTTTAAATAATAATATAAATTGAACAAATCCAAGAGCGTACTAATAAAATAAATAAATAAATGAATTTGAATAAGGATCTAGTCGAAAGAGCGGGTAGGAACCATCTGGCCTAAACCAAATCGAAAAGAAAGGAATAAGTACATAAATAAATAATTGAATATTAAATAGTAAATCAAAATGTCAAAACCCGAGATAGATAAATTGATGGCCTTTTTCAAGGCAAAGGAGGAAAAAGACAAAGAAGAGCGAGAGAAGGAGAAGGCGGAAGCAAGACAAAGAGAGAAAGAGAGAGATGAAAAAGAGAAACGATTGAGAGAGGAGGAGAAACAATTGAGAGAGAAAGAGAGGGAGGAAGCAAAACAAAGGGAGAAGGAGAGAGATGAAAAAGAGAAACGATTGAGGGAGGAAGCAGAACAAAGGGCGAAGGAGAGAGATGAAAAAGAAAAACAATGGAGAGAGGAAGAAAAACAATTGAGAGAGAAAGAGAGGGAGGAAGCAAAACAGAGAGAGAAGGAGAGAGAAGACAGAGAAAAACAAAAGGAGAAGGAGAGAGAAGACAGAGAAAAACAATGGAGGGAGGAAGAGAAAATGGAAAGACGACATTTATGGGAGGCTTTCCAGGGAAAGTTCGATGACTACCAAAAAGAAAATGAGGCTAAGACAAGTCATATATATGAAAAGTTAAGCGAGCATGAGACAGAAATAGAGAGACTGAAAACTAAAACGGAAACAAAAACGGCTAAATTAAACGAGAAAGTACAGGATATCCAAGAGGACATTAAATCGGTAAAGCAACAAGTTGCAAAGGTAAAGCAAACAGCTGGAGCTGGAATAGTAACACAAGTTTGCTTACCAAGGGTAATAGACAGGAACGGGGAGGCTACGTACCGTAGGATTGAGTTCTGGGGGAATGACAAGGAAGATCCAATGACATTCCTAGGGGAAATAGAAGATCTATTTTCTGAAATAGACAATACTATGGACGAGACTGCAAAATTAAGAATAGTAGAACGATATTTGAAAGGGGCAGCGGATGCATGGTGGAAAGCCATAAAGAACAATACAGAAACTTATTCTGAATTCAGGCAGGAATTCACGGATCATTTCTGGAGTTATCGCCAGCAGGATAGGGTACGCAGACAGATAAATCAAGGGCGCTACCATAATAATGGACCATACTCTATGGCAGAGTATTTTATTATGATGGTAAACAGGGCGAAAAACTTAGACCCGATAATCCCAGAGAACCATCTCATTTTCATGTTAATGAAACACTTTGGGAGTAACGTTCAGCTAGCTAGTGTGGGGAACCCCACAAGTAACATCAAACAAGCGATAGTTTTCCTACAACAGCTAGACAGCGTTACTGATAACGGCAATGGTAATGGGATCGCTCCAAGAAGTCAACAGAGGCAGGTTGCTCCAAACCAACAACCTAACCCTAACCCAAGGTCCCATGGTGATACCGCAAAATACCAAGAGACCAAGTATCCTAAAAACCCTCATCCTAAATCGCCTATCCCCGGACCAAGCGACCATAGGCCAAAAAACTAAATATAAGGATCTCTGGCAACAATCAGGGAGATAAGTTAACCAGGTTAGAGATCCGAAGCACAAAGAAGTCAAAAATAATTCAGAGCGAGAGACCGAAGGAAAAGCCGGTTTACCATCATAATAAGATCAGGCTAGGCGGTTTTTCCATGTCTATTAGGGACGATTTGTTAGAGGAAAGAATTGACTCGGTTGTAAAACTGGAGAATATAGACCAGTGTCCAGTGATAGAGTGCGAAATTAAAGATCATAAGTTAATTGCACAAGTTGATACAGGTGCCCAAATGTCTGTGATTAAAACAGAAAAATACATAGCCCTAAAACAAAACGGGGACTTATTCTATGAGCTACCTATAGCTAACGTAGCGATAGTCACAGCATTAGGGTCAACCTGTAAACGAGTCAAGTTACAAACGATGCTACCTCTAACATTAAACGGACACACAAAGGAATTTGTTTTCTTGATTGTGGACAATCTACGGGTTGACCTCATCTTGGGAGCAAATACTTTGTGTGCGTTAAAAGCCCGGATAAACATGGAGAGATCGTTCATGACGTATGAAATTGATGGATATCTGCTGCACCAGGAGTTTCTGGTTTCGAATAATAATAAAAATAATATAAAACTAGAGATAGGATGTAATAAAATTAATAAAATAACAAACAAAAATACTAACAAAAATGTAATATGTTCCGACGTTACAAGCGGGGAACAGGAAATAAATATAATAGATCCGTCTTATATAGACGGGCAAATTAACGACGGCAAATTAACACCTGTAGAGCCGACATTGGAGTGCCCGATAGTGAATAGCGTGCAGAAGGGGCTGTTCACGGGAAAGGATCAGGAAGATGGGTCCTTGTGCGAGTTAGGCGATGACAAACTAAAAAATAAACAAACACGAAACAAAAATATAACTAAAAATGTAAAATGTTCCACCGATACAAGCGGGGAACAAAAAATAAAACCAAAACAATTGTCAACAAATAAGGTTAAGAACGAGGTTACCAAAAATTTAAATAACAAATTGTGCGAAAATTCGAGGAAGAGTGAATTATTAAACTGTGAAAGAACGGAATCAAGTAAGCTAACGGGATTAAACAAAGCAAAAAATGGGTTAACCAAGCCTACAACAAACAAATTAAATAATGACGAGGGAGGATTCAACGAATTAAATAAAAATGGCTACAAGCCGAAACAAATAAAATTCCAACAAGTTAGGGAAAGACCTAATTGTCGGGAAACAAATCCGTTAGACTTAACAAGAATTCCAAAGCACTTTAATTCTAATCAATCTTGCTTGAAAACGAAGTCCAAATTGTTTGCTAAAAATAAATTTAAAAGTAAATCTCACCAGTATAAAAATTATCAAAATAAACCAAGTAAAAATAAATCAAAAACAAAAATAAAATACAGGAATTACGCACAATGGCGTAACACAAAACGCCGAAAGAAAATCAGAACGCGTAAAACATGTCTTAAAATAAATACGATTAAGTTGGAAAATACAAATAATCATTGCATATTAAATAAACAAGAAATGTTGAAGTTACCAGAATTGCTAAACAGTTATTCAGACGTGTTTGATGAAGAGTTTTATGAATGAGTAAAAACTATTTTAAAACTAAATACTATTAAGAAAGGCAGTACAAATAAATAACCGCTGTACTTTTAAATAAACCAGAATTGTCTAGGTTGAAATAATTTATAATAAAGTATCCAGATGTTTGAATGAAAGACCCACCAAGTCGAACAAATGTAAACAAAGGCTCAAGGTTAAGGGCAATCACTTGTGTTTGTAAACAAGGCCACAATGAAATATCCGGTGGACGGGCGGGGAACGAGTTTATAAAAACATTCCTTGCTACAAAATAAGCCGGACGTACCAAAATAGTAGAGGGCAAAAAAAGCCTAAATGTATTTAAAACAGGACAAAGTCAATAAGATGTTCTACGGAATTTCCAAAAATAAGTTAAAGGGAAATGTTTACGGGATATGAAGCAAACTCAGGGACAATAACATGATTTGTTACAATTAATCAAATCAACTGTGTCAACAATTATAAAATATCTTGTAATGTATTCTGTAAAATTGTATAGGATGTTAAAAACATTAAGAAGTTTTATGACGAGTAAAGGGATTCTAGAATGTGAATTTTACACGGATCATAATCCAGAAAATACGGAAATGCCAAATTAGAATATTGTTCAATAATAGAACCAGTACGCGAGCGATAAGCTAAGTTGGGCAGGAATTAAATTGTCAGGATGATTAATAAACTGATTTAAAGTAAAGACAAGAATAAGCAGTAATTGAATAAGGCTAAATCTAGACTTTAAGATTAGCTACTTATTTGTAAAGGGACGAATGTTAAAATTTAAAACAAACTATTTAATAACTAAATCAACATTACAAAAGTATTAGTCAGGAAGTTTGTGTGCTGAGCAAACATTGGCTAGCTACATCCACTGCTTAAGTCAAACAAGCGGGTTAAATCAAGCAACAATCAGGCAGATAGCAGGCGAATCTTAATAACTTGTACAACAAATACGCGGACAGACCTTTGCAAATCAAACAAGAAATTTGTGTGCATGAAATAGTGGGTCGTTAGATCAGACTATCACTGTACAATATAAAACAAGAAAACTTGTGTACTAACGATCAAGGTCGCAACAATAAGAAACTTTGCATTAAAATCAGAAGCAATCAAGAGTTATCAAGTGGACTTCGATAATCTGGACACAAGCCAGTCTTATAAACTGTACAATCTAAAGATAGAGAATTTAAAAGGCAAGTTTCGTTCCGTTTTAATATGATAAGTAGAATTGTTGTCGTATTTTATTAGAATGTTTACAAGCCAGCTCATTGACCTTGCCAGGTAGTTTGGAATGTAGAATCCACGCAATAGTTAGCCGCTAGGAAAGGTTTATCGGAAAGTAAACAAATTAAACTCGATAAACTGTACTTCCACAGCTGACACAATAATACGTAATACTTAAGATATGAATGGAATATGTTTAAAAAATAGTACTGTAAGATTAGTTAGGTTTTTAATTGCAAGTCATTGTTTTTAAAGCCATAACTAGTATAAAATGAAATTGACGTGGTAAATATATAAAGGAAATGACAGCCATCAGTGTGGTGAATGATGTGTAATTTGACAAAATAAAAGTTAGTGTAAACAAATGTGACTAATAAATTGCTAATTGACTTGTGTTTGAAGTGTTTCAGGGTGAAAACTTCTCAAGAGACAAGAGAATAATTATAAGAAAATTTTGTAATAGAATAAGATAGTTTAAGTAATAATAAGATAAGGAATTGGTAAAAAACATTTTAACAAAGTAAAACATTTTTAACCTCTCAAACGGGGAAATTGCAACGGGGTGAGAGACCGTCGCAAGTGGGAAATAAGTAATTTCCTGTTTTTTAGAAATAAAGCTGTTTTTAAAATAATCAAGTAGGGAATTATACAATTAATAAAGAGGGAAAAATTAAATAAAACAGTAAATAGAATAGTTAAACCACATTAAAGAATGTTATAAAATAAATTTGTAATAACTAACTAAATTTGAACATCGAGAGTGAAGCGAAAAAATTCTAAGTGCCTAAAAAAGCTATTTTTCGAACCAAACCACGTAGAACTTTCATCGACATTTCAAAAGAACCACAATAACCTAGAATGAACATTAGAGAAAACAGAATTCAAAAAACTTAAGAAACAAAAAAGTTACAGCCGTTTAAATAAAATAGACATTTACTCAGTGTTCTAAAATTAATTATCAAACTATGCAAGCTAAAACAGATTCGTTGCCCGACTTGCCTGTACAAGGAATAAATCGAGTGATAGCAAGCTTTGCAGGCGGGGTGCGGTAGGTTAAATTCACCGCTATATATACTTGGTCTCTAAGCCTTTAGAGACAGTCTGTAAAAATTTTCTAACACGAGGTGCCGCGGGACGCTATGCTGGACCGCGAGTAGAGACCGTCAGCAGGCCAGATGGACAATAACCTCAGCGCTTTCGACATCCAGGACCACCAAGGATGAAGGCTCCAGACTCAGCCTCCAGGACGCTCGAATAGAGGGAAACCACCACCGACGAACCAGGGATGGCGACTTCCGGTGTCCAAGGACCAGGGAATCCAGACGAGGGACCCCAAGGACCGGCAAGAACATCTTTGGCAAGTCATTTTCTTTATTTGAAATCAGTCACGTCAAATTTAGTTAGTTAATTTTATTAAATTCAAACAAATTTGCAAGCTTAAAACAATGACTTCACTCTTTATAAAATTTTAATAAATTGTATACTAAGTAAAGAATTTATGTGCTCAGAATATTTAAAATAATGAATATTAAAATTACAAAAGGTTTTTGGCCATAAGCCGTTTATTTAAAGAAAATGAGAAATTCTCGAATATTATAAATTTAAAAATTAAAGGTCATAAACTATGAATTTACCAATTCCATATAGGAAATAAAATATTATTATGTGTAATTTTGAAAATGATTTTATGTTATGTCTATGTTATTAATCTATATGCAAAGTATAATTTTTTAAAGCATAAGAAACAAGAAGTAACTCAATGAATTGTTTTGCTAATATAATTGTGTAATATTTTGAAGGATAAATTTTCTTTTTTATTTCAATAAATAGAGTTAAATATGTCATAAAAATCAAGATTATTTGCATTCCATCCTGTGTCAAGTAACCAATAAAAACTGTTTAGCTTTTTCCAACTAATATAAAAATGATTATCAAATCAGTAAACAAATTTAATTAAATTTCATTAAATGGCAATAGATAAAGCCTAATGTTTTAAAGAGTTTCTCTCTACTAATTTCATGAGCTAGTCTATAGATTAGTTGGTTTTTTGTTATAAAAGTCCAGAGATTTATCTACTGGCAGATTGTGTTTAAGAGGACACAGGAGCCTTTTAAAATAGGTATTTTTTAAACACAATCATATTTTGCACGTCCCCTTGCTGTTTCTGCAGATCATCATCAGGTGGTAAGCCTCTGTGTTTTTTATGTGTATTATTCTAAATGTGTTTCTTTCCAGCTGACTATTAATTTGACATGTGTGACTATACTTAGACCATACACAATCGATAAACTTATTTAGGAGGGTTTATATGTATTTTAAATAGTAGTCAGCGGGAATAGGCATGTTGTGGGTTTTGCCCTACGAGTAGGAAACATACACTTAACTCTGGGAGTTTAGCACGGTTTTACCAGCAGGGTGATAGGCAGAGTTTTGGTTGTTTATAAATATGGTTTCTTGTAAACAATTAAATTTTAGTATTCTGCAAGAAAGGATTTAAACAACACAACCAACGACCGCGCGTAGTGCTGCGGTGGTAGGGACGTAGAGGTTAGGTTAGGTGGGGGGACGTTGCAGAATTGGCGCCCGGACGGTAGGGACTTTGAACAGGTTCCCTATATCAAAATTGAATAATTAAATAATAGAAATGAATCGAGATAGTTTAAATAAAAATCTGAAGTCAAAATGTTTTAAATAATGTAATTAAATTTTTAAATAATAATATAAATTGAACAAATCCAAGAGCGTACTAATAAAATAAATAAATAAATGAATTTGAATAAGGATCTAGTCGAAAGAGCGGGTAGGAACCATCTGGCCTAAACCAAATCGAAAAGAAAGGAATAAGTACATAAATAAATAATTGAATATTAAATAGTAAATCAAAATGTCAAAACCCGAGATAGATAAATTGATGGCCTTTTTCAAGGCAAAGGAGGAAAAAGACAAAGAAGAGCGAGAGAAGGAGAAGGCGGAAGCAAGACAAAGAGAGAAAGAGAGAGATGAAAAAGAGAAACGATTGAGAGAGGAGGAGAAACAATTGAGAGAGAAAGAGAGGGAGGAAGCAAAACAAAGGGAGAAGGAGAGAGATGAAAAAGAGAAACGATTGAGGGAGGAAGCAGAACAAAGGGCGAAGGAGAGAGATGAAAAAGAAAAACAATGGAGAGAGGAAGAAAAACAATTGAGAGAGAAAGAGAGGGAGGAAGCAAAACAGAGAGAGAAGGAGAGAGAAGACAGAGAAAAACAAAAGGAGAAGGAGAGAGAAGACAGAGAAAAACAATGGAGGGAGGAAGAGAAAATGGAAAGACGACATTTATGGGAGGCTTTCCAGGGAAAGTTCGATGACTACCAAAAAGAAAATGAGGCTAAGACAAGTCATATATATGAAAAGTTAAGCGAGCATGAGACAGAAATAGAGAGACTGAAAACTAAAACGGAAACAAAAACGGCTAAATTAAACGAGAAAGTACAGGATATCCAAGAGGACATTAAATCGGTAAAGCAACAAGTTGCAAAGGTAAAGCAAACAGCTGGAGCTGGAATAGTAACACAAGTTTGCTTACCAAGGGTAATAGACAGGAACGGGGAGGCTACGTACCGTAGGATTGAGTTCTGGGGGAATGACAAGGAAGATCCAATGACATTCCTAGGGGAAATAGAAGATCTATTTTCTGAAATAGACAATACTATGGACGAGACTGCAAAATTAAGAATAGTAGAACGATATTTGAAAGGGGCAGCGGATGCATGGTGGAAAGCCATAAAGAACAATACAGAAACTTATTCTGAATTCAGGCAGGAATTCACGGATCATTTCTGGAGTTATCGCCAGCAGGATAGGGTACGCAGACAGATAAATCAAGGGCGCTACCATAATAATGGACCATACTCTATGGCAGAGTATTTTATTATGATGGTAAACAGGGCGAAAAACTTAGACCCGATAATCCCAGAGAACCATCTCATTTTCATGTTAATGAAACACTTTGGGAGTAACGTTCAGCTAGCTAGTGTGGGGAACCCCACAAGTAACATCAAACAAGCGATAGTTTTCCTACAACAGCTAGACAGCGTTACTGATAACGGCAATGGTAATGGGATCGCTCCAAGAAGTCAACAGAGGCAGGTTGCTCCAAACCAACAACCTAACCCTAACCCAAGGTCCCATGGTGATACCGCAAAATACCAAGAGACCAAGTATCCTAAAAACCCTCATCCTAAATCGCCTATCCCCGGACCAAGCGACCATAGGCCAAAAAACTAAATATAAGGATCTCTGGCAACAATCAGGGAGATAAGTTAACCAGGTTAGAGATCCGAAGCACAAAGAAGTCAAAAATAATTCAGAGCGAGAGACCGAAGGAAAAGCCGGTTTACCATCATAATAAGATCAGGCTAGGCGGTTTTTCCATGTCTATTAGGGACGATTTGTTAGAGGAAAGAATTGACTCGGTTGTAAAACTGGAGAATATAGACCAGTGTCCAGTGATAGAGTGCGAAATTAAAGATCATAAGTTAATTGCACAAGTTGATACAGGTGCCCAAATGTCTGTGATTAAAACAGAAAAATACATAGCCCTAAAACAAAACGGGGACTTATTCTATGAGCTACCTATAGCTAACGTAGCGATAGTCACAGCATTAGGGTCAACCTGTAAACGAGTCAAGTTACAAACGATGCTACCTCTAACATTAAACGGACACACAAAGGAATTTGTTTTCTTGATTGTGGACAATCTACGGGTTGACCTCATCTTGGGAGCAAATACTTTGTGTGCGTTAAAAGCCCGGATAAACATGGAGAGATCGTTCATGACGTATGAAATTGATGGATATCTGCTGCACCAGGAGTTTCTGGTTTCGAATAATAATAAAAATAATATAAAACTAGAGATAGGATGTAATAAAATTAATAAAATAACAAACAAAAATACTAACAAAAATGTAATATGTTCCGACGTTACAAGCGGGGAACAGGAAATAAATATAATAGATCCGTCTTATATAGACGAACAAATTAACGACGGCAAATTAACACCTGTAGAGCCGACATTGGAGTGCCCGATAGTGAATAGCGTGCAGAAGGGGCTGTTCAAGGGAAAGGATCAGGAAGATGGGTCCTTGTGCGAGTTAGGCGATGACAAACTAAAAAATAAACAAACACGAAACAAAAATATAACTAAAAATGTAAAATGTTCCACCGATACAAGCGGGGAACAAAAAATAAAACCAAAACAATTGTCAACAAATAAGGTTAAGAACGAGGTTACCAAAAATTTAAATAACAAATTGTGCGAAAATTCGAGGAAGAGTGAATTATTAAACTGTGAAAGAACGGAATCAAGTAAGCTAACGGGATTAAACAAAGCAAAAAATGGGTTAACCAAGCCTACAACAAACAAATTAAATAATGACGAGGGAGGATTCAACGAATTAAATAAAAATGGCTACAAGCCGAAACAAATAAAATTCCAACAAGTTAGGGAAAGACCTAATTGTCGGGAAACAAATCCGTTAGACTTAACAAGAATTCCAAAGCACTTTAATTCTAATCAATCTTGCTTGAAAACGAAGTCCAAATTGTTTGCTAAAAATAAATTTAAAAGTAAATCTCACCAGTATAAAAATTATCAAAATAAACCAAGTAAAAATAAATCAAAAACAAAAATAAAATACAGGAATTACGCACAATGGCGTAACACAAAACGCCGAAAGAAAATCAGAACGCGTAAAACATGTCTTAAAATAAATACGATTAAGTTGGAAAATACAAATAATCATTGCATATTAAATAAACAAGAAATGTTGAAGTTACCAGAATTGCTAAACAGTTATTCAGACGTGTTTGATGAAGAGTTTTATGAATGAGTAAAAACTATTTTAAAACTAAATACTATTAAGAAAGGCAGTACAAATAAATAACCGCTGTACTTTTAAATAAACCAGAATTGTCTAGGTTGAAATAATTTATAATAAAGTATCCAGATGTTTGAATGAAAGACCCACCAAGTCGAACAAATGTAAACAAAGGCTCAAGGTTAAGGGCAATCACTTGTGTTTGTAAACAAGGCCACAATGAAATATCCGGTGGACGGGCGGGGAACGAGTTTATAAAAACATTCCTTGCTACAAAATAAGCCGGACGTACCAAAATAGTAGAGGGCAAAAAAAGCCTAAATGTATTTAAAACAGGACAAAGTCAATAAGATGTTCTACGGAATTTCCAAAAATAAGTTAAAGGGAAATGTTTACGGGATATGAAGCAAACTCAGGGACAATAACATGATTTGTTACAATTAATCAAATCAACTGTGTCAACAATTATAAAATATCTTGTAATGTATTCTGTAAAATTGTATAGGATGTTAAAAACATTAAGAAGTTTTATGACGAGTAAAGGGATTCTAGAATGTGAATTTTACACGCATCATAATCCAGAAAATACGGAAATGCCAAATTAGAATATTGTTCAATAATAGAACCAGTACGCGAGCGATAAGCTAAGTTGGGCAGGAATTAAATTGTCAGGATGATTAATAAACTGATTTAAAGTAAAGACAAGAATAAGCAGTAATTGAATAAGGCTAAATCTAGACTTTAAGATTAGCTACTTATTTGTAAAGGGACGAATGTTAAAATTTAAAACAAACTATTTAATAACTAAATCAACATTACAAAAGTATTAGTCAGGAAGTTTGTGTGCTGAGCAAACATTGGCGAGCTACATCCACTGCTTAAGTCAAACAAGCGGGTTAAATCAAGCAACAATCAGGCAGATAGCAGGCGAATCTTAATAACTTGTACAACAAATACGCGGACAGACCTTTGCAAATCAAACAAGAAATTTGTGTGCATGAAATAGTGGGTCGTTAGATCAGACTATCACTGTACAATATAAAACAAGAAAACTTGTGTACTAACGATCAAGATCGCAACAATAAGAAACTTTGCATTAAAATCAGAAGCAATCAAGAGTTATCAAGTGGACTTCGATAATCTGGACACAAGCCAGTCTTATAAACTGTACAATCTAAAGATAGAGAATTTAAAAGGCAAGTTTCGTTCCGTTTTAATATGATAAGTAGAATTGTTGTCGTATTTTATTAGAATGTTTACAAGCCAGCTCATTGACCTTGCCAGGTAGTTTGGAATGTAGAATCCACGCAATAGTTAGCCGCTAGGAAAGGTTTATCGGAAAGTAAACAAATTAAACTCGATAAACTGTACTTCCACAGCTGACACAATAATACGTAATACTTAAGATATGAATGGAATATGTTTAAAAAATAGTACTGTAAGATTAGTTAGGTTTTTAATTGCAAGTCATTGTTTTTAAAGCCATAACTAGTATAAAATGAAATTGACGTGGTAAATATATAAAGGAAATGACAGCCATCAGTGTGGTGAATGATGTGTAATTTGACAAAATAAAAGTTAGTGTAAACAAATGTGACTAATAAATTGCTAATTGACTTGTGTTTGAAGTGTTTCAGGGTGAAAACTTCTCAAGAGACAAGAGAATAATTATAAGAAAATTTTGTAATAGAATAAGATAGTTTAAGTAATAATAAGATAAGGAATTGGTAAAAAACATTTTAACAAAGTAAAACATTTTTAACCTCTCAAACGGGGAAATTGCAACGGGGTGAGAGACCGTCGCAAGTGGGAAATAAGTAATTTCCTGTTTTTTAGAAATAAAGCTGTTTTTAAAATAATCAAGTAGGGAATTATACAATTAATAAAGAGGGAAAAATTAAATAAAACAGTAAATAGAATAGTTAAACCACATTAAAGAATGTTATAAAATAAATTTGTAATAACTAACTAAATTTGAACATCGAGAGTGAAGCGAAAAAATTCTAAGTGCCTAAAAAAGCTATTTTTCGAACCAAACCACGTAGAACTTTCATCGACATTTCAAAAGAACCACAATAACCTAGAATGAACATTAGAGAAAACAGAATTCAAAAAACTTAAGAAACAAAAAAGTTACAGCCGTTTAAATAAAATAGACATTTTTCAGTGTTCTAAAATTAATTATCAAACTATGCAAGCTAAAACAGATTCGTTGCCCGACTTGCCTGTACAAGGAATAAATCGAGTGATAGCAAGCTTTGCAGGCGGGGTGCGGTAGGTTAAATTCACCGCTATATATACTTGGTCTCTAAGCCTTTAGAGACAGTCTGTAAAAATTTTCTAACACGAGGTGCCGCGGGACGCTATGCTGGACCGCGAGTAGAGACCGTCAGCAGGCCAGATGGACAATAACCTCAGCGCTTTCGACATCCAGGACCACCAAGGATGAAGGCTCCAGACTCAGCCTCCAGGACGCTCGAATAGAGGGAAACCACCACCGACGAACCAGGGATGGCGACTTCCGGTGTCCAAGGACCAGGGAATCCAGACGAGGGACCCCAAGGACCGGCAAGAACATCTTTGGCAAGTCATTTTCTTTATTTGAAATCAGTCACGTCAAATTTAGTTAGTTAATTTTATTAAATTCAAACAAATTTGCAAGCTTAAAACAATGACTTCACTCTTTATAAAATTTTAATAAATTGTATACTAAGTAAAGAATTTATGTGCTCAGAATATTTAAAATAATGAATATTAAAATTACAAAAGGTTTTTGGCCATAAGCCGTTTATTTAAAGAAAATGAGAAATTCTCGAATATTATAAATTTAAAAATTAAAGGTCATAAACTATGAATTTACCAATTCCATATAGGAAATAAAATATTATTATGTGTAATTTTGAAAATGATTTTATGTTATGTCTATGTTATTAATCTATATGCAAAGTATAATTTTTTAAAGCATAAGAAACAAGAAGTAACTCAATGAATTGTTTTGCTAATATAATTGTGTAATATTTTGAAGGATAAATTTTCTTTTTTATTTCAATAAATAGAGTTAAATATGTCATAAAAATCAAGATTATTTGCATTCCATCCTGTGTCAAGTAACCAATAAAAACTGTTTAGCTTTTTCCAACTAATATAAAAATGATTATCAAATCAGTAAACAAATTTAATTAAATTTCATTAAATGGCAATAGATAAAGCCTAATGTTTTAAAGAGTTTCTCTCTACTAATTTCATGAGCTAGTCTATAGATTAGTTGGTTTTTTGTTATAAAAGTCCAGAGATTTATCTACTGGCAGATTGTGTTTAAGAGGACACAGGAGCCTTTTAAAATAGGTATTTTTTAAACACAATCATATTTTGCACGTCCCCTTGCTGTTTCTGCAGATCATCATCAGGTGGTAAGCCTCTGTGTTTTTTATGTGTATTATTCTAAATGTGTTTCTTTCCAGCTGACTATTAATTTGACATGTGTGACTATACTTAGACCATACACAATCGATAAACTTATTTAGGAGGGTTTATATGTATTTTAAATAGTAGTCAGCGGGAATAGGCATGTTGTGGGTTTTGCCCTACGAGTAGGAAACATACACTTAACTCTGGGAGTTTAGCACGGTTTTACCAGCAGGGTGATAGGCAGAGTTTTGGTTGTTTATAAATATGGTTTCTTGTAAACAATTAAATTTTAGTATTCTGCAAGAAAGGATTTAAACAACACAACCAACGACCGCGCGTAGTGCTGCGGTGGTAGGGACGTAGAGGTTAGGTTAGGTGGGGGGACGTATTCTGCACAGGATGGAATGCAAATAATCTTGATTTTTATGACATATTTAACTCTATTTATTGAAATAAAAAAGAAAATTTATCCTTCAAAATATTACACAATTATATTAGCAAAACAATTCATTGAGTTACTTCTTGTTTCTTATGCTTTAAAAAATTATACTTTGCATATAGATTAATAACATAGACATAACATAAAATCATTTTCAAAATTACACATAATAATATTTTATTTCCTATATGGAATTGGTAAATTCATAGTTTATGACCTTTAATTTTTAAATTTATAATATTCGAGAATTTCTCATTTTCTTTAAATAAACGGCTTATGGCCAAAAACCTTTTGTAATTTTAATATTCATTATTTTAAATATTCTGAGCACATAAATTCTTTACTTAGTATACAATTTATTAAAATTTTATAAAGAGTGAAGTCATTGTTTTAAGCTTGCAAATTTGTTTGAATTTAATAAAATTAACTAACTAAATTTGACGTGACTGATTTCAAATAAAGAAAATGACTTGCCAAAGATGTTCTTGCCGGTCCTTGGGGTCCCTCGTCTGGATTCCCTGGTCCTTGGACACCGGAAGTCGCCATCCCTGGTTCGTCGGTGGTGGTTTCCCTCTATTCGAGCGTCCTGGAGGCTGAGTCTGGAGCCTTCATCCTTGGTGGTCCTGGATGTCGAAAGCGCTGAGGTTATTGTCCATCTGGCCTGCTGACGGTCTCTACTCGCGGTCCAGCATAGCGTCCCGCGGCACCTCGTGTTAGAAAATTTTTACAGACTGTCTCTAAAGGCTTAGAGACCAAGTATATATAGCGGTGAATTTAACCTACCGCACCCCGCCTGCAAAGCTTGCTATCACTCGATTTATTCCTTGTACAGGCAAGTCGGGCAACGAATCTGTTTTAGCTTGCATAGTTTGATAATTAATTTTAGAACACTGAAAAATGTCTATTTTATTTAAACGGCTGTAACTTTTTTGTTTCTTAAGTTTTTTGAATTCTGTTTTCTCTAATGTTCATTCTAGGTTATTGTGGTTCTTTTGAAATGTCGATGAAAGTTCTACGTGGTTTGGTTCGAAAAATAGCTTTTTTAGGCACTTAGAATTTTTTCGCTTCACTCTCGATGTTCAAATTTAGTTAGTTATTACAAATTTATTTTATAACATTCTTTAATGTGGTTTAACTATTCTATTTACTGTTTTATTTAATTTTTCCCTCTTTATTAATTGTATAATTCCCTACTTGATTATTTTAAAAACAGCTTTATTTCTAAAAAACAGGAAATTACTTATTAGAGTACTTATTACTTAGAAACTACGTTTATTCTGTAAGGTATATATTTAGCCTACGTACTTGTAACTACGTTTATTCTGTATGGTATATATTTAGCCTACGTACTTGTAACTACGTTTATACTGTATGGTATATATTTAGCCTAAGTACTTGTAACTACGTTTATTCTGTATGGTATATAGTTAGCCTACGTACTTGTAACTACGTTTATTCTGTATGGTATATATTTAGCCTACGTACTTGTAACTACGTTTATTCTGTATGGTATATATTTAGCCTACGTACTTGTAACTACGTTTATTCTGTATGGTATATATTTAGCATACGTACTTGTAACTACGTTTATTCTGTATGGTATATATTTAGCCTACGTACTTGTAACTACGTTTATTCTGTATGGTATATATTTAGCCTACATACTTGTAACTACGTTTATTCTGTATGGTATATATTTAGCCTACGTACTTGTAACTACGTTTATTCTGTATGGTATATATTTAGCCTACGTACTTGTAACTACGTTTATTCTGTATGGTATATATTTAGCCTACGTACTTGTAACTACGTTTATTCTGTATGGTATATATTTAGCATACGTACTTGTAACTACGTTTATTCTGTATGGTATATATTTAGCCTACGTACTTGTAACTACGTTTATTCTGTATGGTATATATTTAGCCTACATACTTGTAACTACGTTTATTCTGTGTGGTATATATTTAGCCTACGTACTTGTAACTACGTTTATTCTGTATGGTATATATTTAGCCTACGTACTTGTAACTACGTTTATTCTGTATGGTATATATTTAGCCTACGTACTTGTAACTACGTTTATTCTGTATGGTATATATTTAGCCTACGTACTTGTAACTACGTTTATTCTGTATGGTATATATTTAGCATACGTACTTGTAACTACGTTTATTCTGTATGGTATATATTTAGCCTACGTACTTGTAACTACGTTTATTCTGTATGGTATATATTTAGCCTACATACTTGTAACTACGTTTATTCTGTGTGGTATATATTTAGCCTACGTACTTGTAACTACGTTTATTTTGTATGGTATATATTTAGCCTACGTACATGTAATTACGTTTATTCTGTATGGTATATATTTAGCCTACGTACTGTAACGGGTTGAAATGTCCCATCACAATTCAATAAAAATTGAAATAATCTCAATTTATAAAATATTATTAAATAAATTTTTCAAGCCATGAATATTGATCATTAAGTCTATGATTCTAAAATAAATTGTAATTGTACAAAAATCATGACTTCGGGAGTGTTTTGTGTGCTACGTAAAAATCAGGTTTCTACAATATTTTAAGTAAACAGTTAAGACAAGAAAAAATGGCAAAATCCAAGTCAGACAAGCAAATCGAGGGTGGGGAAATAGAGACGATAACTGTCGCTGAGCGTTTAGGTGCTGTCTCGTAATTAGGCCACTGACCAGAAAGGTCATAGTTTCTGTTAAATTATCAAAATTACCAAAATGGATTTCTAGAGCATAAACTCCAGGCCGCGGAGCGCGGAAACAATGTAATATGTCTTAATTTATGTCTAGTGAAAACTAGACATCGAAATATGAAAAATCACGGTTAAATTTTCATTTGTCAAGAAACTGGCTTCGCCGAATTTGTCCGTTTCTGCCTCCTGGATGAACCAAATTCCAGACGAGAAGAACTACCAGTCTGGAAGCTTAAAGTCATCTAATAGGACCTTGGGAAAGTGAGATTTGGGCAAGTCATGATTTCTATACAAATTTAGTAATTAAATAAAATTTGATCTTGAAATACGTTCCAAAGATTCAAATAAATGCTTTAAATGTGTAAAATTATAAATAATGGCTTTAAATAATTACAAAATTATTTAGTTATAAAAATGGTTATGTAAAAATGTTCAAATGTTTGCAAATATAGAAAAATAGTAAAGTATATAGAAAAAGATAGAAAGAATATTAGGCATATTTATAAAATAAATTCATTCATAATATCTAAGTAAGTGCAGTAAAGTTTGTTACAACCAGTAGTTAAATAAACTAGGAAAAAATATTTATCAATATTTAACTTGTAGAAAAATATATATAATTTCCCAAGCAGAAATTACTAAACAAAATCAATCACAAATTATTTAGTATTTCTGAATCAGTCATAAAATTTGAAATTTAGTTGTAATTAAAATATTTCTATTATATATATATAAAGTGATAAGCCTGTAAATCAATGTTTTTTGTGGTAGTAGAATTAGTAACAAATTTGGTTTAAATAATACAATATGTAAATTTATTGAATGTCATTTAACTGCTGGCACAAAATAAGATCATAAATTAAATTTATAATAATTGAAATAAACTTAGCCAACCTCCCTGCAAATAAATATCAAAGTAATTTTAGTTTATTTAAGGAAAATTTAATTTATGTTTTGTTGGCTAAGGACTTTAAGATAATACCATTTAAAAATATATATTCAATTTATTTCAGTCACAAATTTCTTTATTATTAAATTCAGTTTCCAACAACAGCCAAAAGAGTAATTTTTATTGAATTAATCCTCTGTACAAAAATATTAAATTTAATTATGTCCCAACTAGTAAATTATAATGGTAAATTAATAAAATCAATAAAATTATTAAAATCTAGCCTATAATCAGTCAGTCATATTAATTTAGTAATAAATAGCTAGAAATCAATGTGCAACCTAAAGATAATCGAGCAACCCATCCAGAGAAATTAATTAAATTAAATTATACTTTATGAGCTAGCTTAAGGACTAGGTGGTTTTACTTTAAAGCCCAGGAGTTAATACTCACTGGCAGGTTTTACCATATGAAACACAGGAACTCTTTTAGGAGGATATGGTAAGACTCTATCTTGCACGGACCTTACTAAAGCAGGAGCATGGTGGAGAGATGTCTTCAAAGCATGGTAAGGCAAATTTATGATGTGATAAATTTTATGTGTTTTCAGCTGACATAAATTAGACCATATGACAGATCACTGACCTTACCACGACTTTAAATGCACTTTATAGACAACGTTCCCAGGGTATACTTATTAGATGGGATTTTAATACTTGCACATGTAACTAGGTGGTAGGCAACTTTCGACAGGTTGAAGGTTGGCGGGGTAAAGCACCGTTGCAGTACTTGTAACTACGTTTATTCTGTATGGTATATATTTAGCTTACGTACTTGTAACTACGTTTATTCTGTATGGTATATACTTAGCCTACGTACTTGTAGCTACGTTTATTCTGCATAGTATATACTTAGCCTACTTACTTGTAACTACGTTTATTCTGTATGGTATATATTTAGCTTACGTACTTGTAACTACGTTTATTCTGTATGGTATATACTTAGCCTACGTACTTGTAACTACGTTTATTCTGTATGGTATATATTTAGCTTACGTACTTGTAACTACGTTTATTCTGTATGGTATATATTTAGTTTACGTACTTGTAACTACGTTTATTCTGTATGGTATATATTTAGCTTACGTACTTGTAACTACGTTTATTCTGTATGGTATATATTTAGCTTACGTACTTGTAACTAGGTTTATTCTGTATGGTATATACTTAGGCTACGTACTTGTAACTACGTTTATTCTGTATGGTATATATTTAGCTTACGTACTTTTAACTACGTTTATTCTGTATGGTATATACTTAGCCTACGTACTTGTAACTACGTTTATTCTGTATGGTATATATTTAGCTTACGTACTTGTAACTACGTTTATTCTGTATGGTATATACTTAGCCTACGTACTTGTAACTACGTTTATTCAGTATGGTATATATTTAGCCTACGTACTTGTAACTACGTTTATTCTGTATGGTATATATTTAGCTTACGTAATTGTAACTACGTTTATTCTGTATGGTATATACTTAGCCTACGTACTTGTAACTACGTTTATTCTGTATGGTATATATTTAGCCTACGTACTTGTAACTACGTTTATTCTGTATGGTATATATTTAGCCTACGTACTTGTAACTACGTTTATTCTGTATGGTATATATTTAGCCTACGTACTTGTAACTACTTTTATTCTGTATGGTATATACTTAGCCTACGTACTTGTAACTACGTTTATTCTGTATGGTATATATTTAGCCTACGTACTTGTAACTACGTTTATTCTGTATGGTACAGATTCTAATACAGGTATGCAGGCGCGTATCCAGCGACTTGCTTTGGGGTGGGGGCAATCGATGCATTATATATATATATATATATATATATATATATATATATATATATATATATATATATAAAGAACAAAAGTCAAAATACAAATACAAGAATTATATTTGAATTTACAATTCATATACATATACATATACATATTGCGATATATATATATATATATATATATATATATATATAATATGTGTGTGTGTGTGCTCGCACGCGTGCGTGTATGTAAAAACATAGAACAGAAAAAGTTCTTTCTACGCTTGCGTTAGAAATCGGTAACGTGATAAAGATTCGTAGCAAATTAGACTTTTTAATAAATAATTATACCAGTTTCGATAACACTTATGGCTAGGGAATAAGCTATTATTATAAAAATGGTTTATTAATTAATACAAGTAGTTATTCTTCCAATACGAACAATTCTGGAGTCAACTACGAATATTACGCTTGCAAAATTACGTATTGAAAATCATATGTTTGAGACTAAGCTTCACTATCTGTTGTTAAAACGTTTAGACGTTTACGATTCTATGCCGAGGGAACGCGTCACATATTCAAATTAAAATATAATTTTTTATTTACAATAAAAGACGAATTAACTTGAGTAAAAGTCTAATTTAATAGAAAGTCCAAATTTAATAATATATTGTCGATTTTTAACAAAAAAGTTCTTGAGGGTTGGGGGGGCGATCGCCCCCCCCTTGGATACGCGCCTGGGTATGAAAATTGTAAAAAATATATTGAAAACAATAATAAATAAATACAATTTATACATTTTTGTTGACGCAATAAATCTATAAAAGTATAATCGGAATAGTTTTAGGCTAGTTACAATGACACTTGATACTTTATCACCAGTAGGTAACAATTAATAAAAAGATATGTAAATTCCTACTTATGTCAACCAAGAAAAATTTTATTCTACTTACTTTTTATTAAATAATTGGTAATAATATATATATATATATATATATATATATATATATATATATATGCATATTATATACTTATGACAATCACAATATTAAGTGGTAAAATAGTAAGCAAAACTATTTAACATTAAGTGTCATCCACTACAAGTTTTATAAAATGTATTTGAACATGGAAGGATGAATAAATGGGTATTTTATTAACCATTGAAAATTGAACAAGATTTATAAATATAAGGGAGAGTTTGAACTAAATGTAGGAATTGAATAATATCGGGTCGCCCTGCCTCTCCTGCACCGGCCATGGCTCATGATGACAAAGACTATTTACTCATAAAAAGGAACAAAGTAGCTACCAGGAATAACTATAGATGATGGTGCAGATATCCAATAAAGAAGCGAGGGCTACCAATTTCCTACAGGTTATAAAATAACCATTTATAAATATTGTAGTAAGGGATGTAAGAAGTATTTTTCTAAGGTGAAGAGGGTGTTACGTATTTATTTTTGGATAGTGGGTATTAGAAATTACCATGGAATTTTAACATTATTACAATCATGACTGCAATTATTATTGTAAATTTGTCACATTCAGTGATAAGTAATCAGGGAGGTGACAGATCAAGGGGCATGGCTCAGGGAATAATAAGAAAAAAAATATTAAATATGTTGCCGATATCACAATATTCGTTACTTTCAACTGTAGCACCAGACGTAACTGAGGGAAAGATAGAGCAATATTCATATTTGAAATCTATATAAAACCAACCTTGAAGAATATTTAATAAAAAAAACTAAAAGGTAGTTATGAAATTTAATTTTAGGGCATAATTATCTTCCAACAAAGGCTTTTTATATTGCTGTTTGTCATCATTCGAAAATAAGTTTTAAATCCCAAAGGGATCCGCACTTGGAATTTCTACAGCGGCATTAGTTTCAAAACCAAGAAAATATTCCCCTACATCCCTCCACACGAAATTAAATAATTTATTTGCGAAATGTATCCGCAAATATATGGATAAATATGGGTACAGGAGTGGTAGGGAGGTTGTTAGTGAGATGATAGATAGGGGGACATCTTATTATGCTACGGAGGGGGCTTCTCCCTATGGTGTGTAGTACCATTGGTGCACTGGAGGAAGTTGCCTAAGCTCCATGTCCATCCCTATAAAGAAAAATGTTTACGCCCGTCATTCTTCATTCAAAAAGGTATAGCGCACATGCGCCTTATATAAATTCAACTATCAAAATTTACCAAAATATAGGTGTTAATAATACATATTTTGGTTTTGTTTGTGAATAAAAGAATTAGGAGCATTAGTTAGTTAGCAAATTAAAATGATATTAATATTTAAATCCATCTATAATAAAAGCTTGATGAATACTGTTAGAAATATACATTTGTTGAGTTTGTTCCCTAAAGTGATAGCTGAAGTAACTTTTTTGGTTTGGGAAATATTACAACTGAGTTGATGCCATCTACTGGCTGTTGTTGATTTCCTTGGCTCGCCTTTAACGAAACTATGGGTTCGCCGCTGTGTAATACTAGACTAATATTAAATCATTATCAATTTTGCATTACCTCTGAATTACAAGCCGAGTTTGGACTGGTAGTTTTAACTTAACAAAAAGGCTTTCCGTATTTACTCTCATTTCAAAATTGTTTAAATTTCAACCTTGGTTGGTTTTCAGTTTCTATCGTTTTTCAAATATTTCTTATTCATTTAATTTTCACTACCGAAATTATGTATATATACATATATTAAAACAAATACAAGAATATTTATTAATTAATATTGGATATAAATTAATAAATATTCTTGTATTTGAATAACCTATGTTGTTTTAAATTATTAAAACGTATTTTATATTATATATATATATATATATATATATATATATATATATATATATATATATATATATATAATGTTTGCATCTCTTGCCGAAACGTATAAATTCTCCATCCAACTTAAAATAGTTATATAAAGTTTGGCTATATACATTATAAATTAAACGCCTTTATGACTGAAACTCACCCCTTCCACCCATGCTAGGATCTTAGTCACCAATTCCAGGGAGCAACCACCGCAACAAGTATTTAATCTTTGTGATCGCAATTTCCGTCTTTTCTGAAAAACCAGATTAGGTAGGCCTATATATGTATGTATGTATGTATGTATGTATGTATACACACACACACACACACACACACACACACACACACACACACACACACACACATATCGCAATATGTATTCTTGTGTATTAATAAAGACATAAGTCAAAATACAATAAAAAAAAAATGTTGTAATTTACTTACTAACACAATTCAAAGATTAAAAATTTGATTTTGTTAAAAATTTTCAAAACTTCAAAAATTTTCAAAAATGTTTATATGTTTATAATAGATGTTACATTTTTTTTCTTAATTGATGAAAATTTAAAATGAACCACAAATTTTTTGAAAGAGGTTAAATTTTTAAGATTTTCCACGTGTACAAATATTTGAGAAATAAATATTTAAATATCAAAATTAAAAGCAAAATTGTTTAGTTTATAAATGTCTTTAAAATATTGACTTTTCTTGAAAAATGTTTCTGCTTATGTATGTCTCATGATTATATTCCTTCTGTGATCAGTCCTAAATTTAGAATTATTTAACTCATCTCTATGATACATCTCTACGTCTCTATGATACATCTATGAACTAAAAGCTATTTATGCGGTGTTATTCTAAATTTACTGATAATATGGTTTATTTCTTAAAAGAGTTTCCGAAAATATTTTGTAATAATATTTATATTGAAGAAGATATTCTTTTGTGGCCCAATTAGAAAGTAGGTCTAGCCACAGTTTTCGTTGAATATACTAAACTAAATCTATACAAAGCTTTAGGAATGATATTCATTTATCACTATTACACGTATACAGCACTACACACATAGAATATTACACATTACAAGCATTACAAATACACATCATTACACTTATATATTATTACACATATACAGCAATACACATATACAGCTATACACAATACAGTAACAAACATATAAAGCATTACACATATACATATTTACATATATAAATCATGATATTGTATATATATATATATATATATATATATATATATATATATATATGTGTGTGTGTGTGTGTGTGTGTGTGTGCATTACACTTATATAGCTTGAAATATAAACAGTATTACACATAATAACCACCACAACAGATAAATTTCTTCACTGAAATATATTTGTATGTATATATATATATATATATATATATATATATATATATATATATATATATATATCAATTCACATATTCAGCATTACATAAATACAGCATTACACATATACAGCACTACACATTTATTATTTTTTGAAGAAATATGAATTTGAACAAAATAATATATTTGGTTTTCTTAGATAAAATATAAGGAGGAAACACTTGACTACAAACGTAATTAATGTAGTAGTTACAAAACATTTCTCGGCAAGCTGGCCTGAGCAACCGGGCGGGTCCACAGGTGGCGGATAGTGGACGGCCTACAGAAATGTAGGTTACCTGTGAATAAGGATTCCGGAAGGTTTCTGAATATGCAGGCCTGGACCAAGGCTATGGTTCAAAGGTGAGGAATTATCCCTCCTCGTCAGTCAACCGGTTGGGTGTGGTAGAAATAACTGCTCTGACCGGGGAGACTGGGGTAGTTGGGAATTAAGTCCTCACAATGCTACTCTCACCTCCCAGGTGAACCAAGGGCAATGCGACAGTGAAGTATGGGCGGGAAACTACCCTAACGACACAGTTGTAAAAAAGAGAGTAAAGCAGGCTGTTCGCTCCATGAGCAACAGTTAATAATGTCCTGAACTTGGGGTGTGCTTCAAGGTCAGAGACTGAATACCCAATCCAAGGTGGAAGGCATCGTGCCGAAGGATGAATGGCTGCAGGGTATAAAATGCAGTCGCACACGATCCCCTTGAGGAACCAGACAAAACCTCATTGTATATTGTCTTGCCAGGGCAGTGGGGGCTCTGCTCTGGTCGACCTTTATTTCCCCCATACTCGTGGGACGTTTATGGACCAGAATAACACAAAAAATGATTTTGAGACTGCACAGACGGCGGGAGCCAATGAGATGGCAAACCATGGGTCTGTAGCAGAGATGCCAACGGCAACCATCACTGGGGGTGCGGGGGCGGCTGTCAAGCTGCCGACTGCAGAAACCGGTGAAGTGGCTGCAGAGTTGATCACGCTCTCTTTACGGAGAAAGCGTATGAGTGGAGCGGCCAAAAGGCGGCTCCGAAAAGAACAGGCGAGAGCAGCGTGGAGTGCCAATAACCCTGAAAAAACGAAGGGGAGGCCAAAACCGAGCTGAGTCTGTCAAAGTCCCGGGCTTGGATGTTGTGAGGAGGGATTTGCAACAGGGAAGCAATCAACCAAGAGAACCAAACCCCAGCACATCTAAAAGGCCTAGGAGTGCGACGTAGTGGAGGGAGGAATGAAGAAAGTGAAGCTGGGACAAGGGGGGGATGCTGGAGTGTCTTCGGGCACATACGGCGATACCCTCAGGCAAAAGCTAGCAATTGTCCCAGTTAGTTACCCTGAGAGACAACTCTCGGAAGAGATGGCGTTGGAGCTGGAGGAGCTGTTCTTCTCGGAACTGCTATCCGCTGAGGCGGAGAGTGGGGATAGAGGATTCAGGACAGCATACTTAGAGAGGGGAGCTCTAAATGTCGTATGCTCCTCGCGGGAGAGCCTGGAGTGGGTCCTTCGGGTCCTGCCAAGCTTCACCCTGAGTGAGGGGGTAAATTTGAAGGCAGGGCCACCCAAGGAGATCTTTTGCATTGCAAAGGTGTCAATGTGGGTGCCCAAACCCTACAATGACAAGGAGCCGGAAGAGATCCTGAAGGTGGTCAAAACCCAGAACCCTGGGGTAGTTCAGGATACTTGGAAGGTGATTGTTAGGAAAAGGGAGGATGCAGGTCTTACCCTGATATTGTATATAGGAGAGGGCTCACTCAGGGCACTGCGGAACAACAACCTGAGGGTGAACGTGGGGCTGAGACAGCCTGAGCCTTGAACGTGGCGTTCAAGGTGCTCTCTAGTCTTGGGGCTGCTCTGCGAACCCAGGCAACTGCGAAGTAAGCAGGAAAATGATCAAGATCCTCCAAGTGAACCTACAGCATAGCAGGGCGGCCAGTGCTGTCGTGTGTAGGATGCTGGACAGGGGAGAGGTGGACTTGGTGCTCATCCAGGAACCATGGATTTCTGGAGGACGAATATGCGGGCTGGCGACATCTGGAGGTAAGTTGTTGTATGATAAGGACTCCGGTGTTCCCAGGACGTGTATCCTGGTTAGGAGGGGGTTGAGTGCTTTTGTACTAACGAACTTCTGCTGCAGGGACTTGTTAGCAGTGACGGTGGAGCTGCGGGCGGAGGGGAGGATGAAGAGGCTGAACCTGGCCACGGCATATCTTCCCTTTGACTACACGGGGGCTCTACCAACACAAGAGCGGAGGAGCCTGGTCGAGCACTGCGGGGCTGTGGATGAGGAGCTGCTGGTGGGGATGGATGCTAACTCCCATCACACTTCGTGGGGAAGTACAGGTACCAACACTAGAGGTGAGAAACTTTTAGCTTATCTTAGCTCTAAAAATTTACTAGTCTTAAATCAGGGGGAAGAGCCGACGTTTATCACTAGGGCCAGACAGAAGGTCCTGGACATTACGGTGGCATCGAACCAGATGGCTAGGTATGTACTAAATTGGTATGTGTCGGATGAACCATCTTCTTCTGATCACAGACATATTAGGTATGATATCTCTCTAAATCCAGCCATGCTTCGCCCAACCAGGGATCCAAGAAGAACAAACTGGGACTTCTACAGGAGAGACCTGGGTGTTCGGATTGACGAGGCTGGATTGGAGTATGGTGGGAGGAGTGAGCTAGAAGACTCTGCCACATTGGTTGGCGAGGCTATAGTAGAATCCTTTACTGATAACTACCCTCTCAGTGAGGGAGGAAAGTAGGGGATCCGTCATGGTGGAACAAGAAGCTAGCCAAACTTCGGAAGACCACCAGGAGACTCTTTAATAGAGCAAAAAAGAACGGGGAGTGGGACATGTATAGGAAAACACTAACCGAATACAACAGGGCAATTAGAGAAGCGCGCAGGAAGTCCTGGAAGGAGTTTTGTCATGAGATTGACAAAACTCGGGAAGGGGCACGACTGCATAAAGTGCTCTCTAAGGACCCAGTTAACCCGGTGGGGATGCTAAGTACCCTACTGGGAAATATAACAAAAACGGCAGGGGAAACTGTGGAAGAATTAATCAGAACACATTTCCCTTCCAGTACACTGAGAAAACGTGGGGGAGCAGACACTGAACCAGTTGCCAAACTCTCTACAAGACGTGGTAAGAGGGAGGACTGGGAAGTGGCAAGGAGGATAGTAACTCCACAAAGGGTAAGATGGGCTATTGGCACATTTAAACCCTACAAATCTCCAGGTCCAGATGGGATCTATCCTGTGCTGCTGCAGCAGGGAATGGATATGCTGGTGCTGGTACTTACTAAATTATACAGGCTAAGCATTGCTCTAGAGCATGTGCCGGCAGCCTGGAAATCTAGTAAGGTGGTCTTTATACCTAAGCCCACCGGTAACCAATCGGAAGGGAAAGGATACAGACCTATTACACTCATGTCCTTTGTTCTCAAGGGACTTGAAAAACTGGTTGATAGGCATATTAGGGGGAGGTGCTTTGGCTATCAAACCACTGCATTGGAACCAGTATGCTTATCAAACAGGGAAATCCTGCGAGGGAGCTCTCCATCAAGTGGTTGGTAGGATTGAGCAAATGATCGCTAAGAAAGGTTGTGCCATAGGTGCCTTCCTCGACATTGAAGGGGCTTTCAATAACCCCTCAGTGGAGACGATGGTAAGTGGTGCAAGGCGTCATGGAGTGGATGCGACCACTTGTGGTTGGATAGGTTCCATGTTAACAAATAGAAGCATTTCTGTAGAGGTGGCAGGGGAGGTCAGAAGGACGGAGACAAGTCTGGGCTGTGCACAGGGGGGGTATTCTCTCTCCTCTGTTGTGGTGCCTAGTGGTTGACAACCTTATTGAACTCCTGAATGAACAGGGGTACTTCTGTCTAGGATATGCGGACGACATAGTGGTCCTGATCCTGGGCAGATTCCCTGATACAGTCCTTGAGGTAATCAGAAATCCTCTATGACTGATTGAAAAGTAGTGTAAAAAGGAGAACCTTAGGGTAAATAAAGGCCAACCAGGCACAGACAAGAGCTAAACTGAGCTCTATCCAGAGATTGGCCTGTCTGTGCACACTGGGAGCGATGTCAACTACACCAGGTGCAACAATGGAAGTAATGCTTAACCTCCCTCCCCTTGAGCTTGTCCTTAGGGGAGAGGCAAGGCTGGCGGCATGGAGATTGCGCAACTCGAGCAACTGGGCTAACCTCCCAGATGTTTCGGGACATATGAGTATCGAGTGCGTGGTCAAAGAACCCGTCTTGGAAATGGGCAGCGACCACATTACTCGAACGTTTGCACCTGACCAGGTCCACCAAACTATGATGGAATGGTCAGGGACATTAATATCGGGAGCTCAGATCTGGTACACAGATGGCTCCAAGATGGACTTCGGCACTGGAGCGGGAGTGTATTGTAAAAATCCAAGGGTAAAACTATACGGAGGGATAGCGAGAAGGGGAACACAAGGCACCCGGATTGCTATTTTCTCCGACAGTCAGGCAGCAATTAAGGCACTAAACGGACATGTGATCACCTCGGCCATAGTCAGGGAGTGCCTAAATAACCTACAAGCCCTGGCAAGGCACAATCAAATCAAGATAGGTTGGGTACCAGGGCATAGGGGAATACTTGGAAATGAAGCCGCAGATGCGCTGGCCAGGGAGGGGTCTTCGACTCCCCTGATTGGACCGGAGCCTGCGGTAGGTATTCCCAAATCCATGGTCAAGATGAAAGTGCGAAGGTGGATGGCTGAAAGACACTGTGAGCACTGGATCAGGGCTGAAGGGATGAGACACAGTAAGCTAACCCTTAGGAAACCTTCCTTGGGGCTGCAGAAGAGTCTCATCTATCTGTCTAGGCAGGAACTGAGGATAGCCACAGGTCTACTCACGGAACACTGTGGAATAAGGAAACATTTGCATAAAATGGGTATCTACAAAGATGAACCAGTGTGCAGATTATGCGGGCAGGAACTGGAGACTGCCACACACATTATTTACAGATGTGAAGTACTTGCTGAGAGTCGCTTCAACCTCTTTGGTGATGGAACTTCTTTGGTGGACGCTGAAGGTAAAACTCTAGTCAGGAAACTCCTAAACCTGATAAGAGGGAAGGGGTTATTTGACTAGATCAGGGAGGTAAGTACAATATACCTTAAGGTAGCAGTGCTTCGGGCAGTTCAAACCCGCTCCCAAGTTAAAAAAAAAAAAAAATACAAAATATTTTGCGCACATACCAAAGCACAATAGTCATTAGAATAATAACAGCTGATATTATTTAACTTATGCATTATCTTTTGTATCATATTAGGAGTTTTCCAGTTATATTTTTGTTCCCGTTACAGTGCTCATTATTTATTTACTTCTCACATAATTATTTTTAAAGAATAAGAAATTTTAAAATATTCACGTTACACCATATTATGAAGTAATTTTCTATTTATTAACATAACTTCCATTCAATTAAGAAATAATTTAGGCAATAAATAAAATAATTTGCTAATTAAATTACAGCTAAAATAATTGGAAGATCTGGAAACAGTTTTGTTTATTTTTGAACGAATTTTATAACTTTTGTAACATCGACCAAAGATTGAGCATTTTAACGAAATGACACAATCACATAAAAGATTGTAGTTTAACCTATTTGCTTTGTACAACTCAAGTCCCTTTATTTATAATTATGAAACCTTTATTACTCACCTCTTGCAGTGCTCAATCACAGTTGCACAAACATAAAGTCTGTTTACATTCTAGCGAAGTTGTATCGTTGCTGACACCAAACAATACACTGCTCTGCACAGCACCTAAGGCGGAACAATTAATACTATAAATAGATTTCTAGTCATGCGCAATGACCACATAATATATTTATGTGCGAACAGTTATGAAATGACGTTCCACTATACTACGCAACACATACCACTGTAGGGAATACTAGAATATTCAGTTAGACGCACCCACCTCTAACACAGACACGTAAGTGTGTGTGTGTGTGTGTGGCGCGCACGCGTGTGTGGGTGTGTGTGACTGGCTCACTGTCTTACTTCCCTCTCGTAGACATGGTATTATAATAAGCGTTTATAGATATTTTTAGAAACGTTATGTACAACACTATTTTGATTCCACTATTAGGAAATAATAAGCAAAATAGAAGGTAAAAAAGAAAAAAATCGCTACTATTAATGTAGATTTCATGATATATACATGAGTTTTACAAGGCATTAATGCTTGTAGGTTAATCTTAAGATTTGTATTTTGAAACATGATCCCGTAAAGAGCTACGATTATTGTAAACATTCCGATATCTAAATTATAAATTAAATTACATAAAACGTATATTATATTAGATTTAGCCCATTTTGTTTTACTTGTATTTTTGTTTTCCGTTGAAAGTTTAAAAACTGAGTTTATAAATGTCCTTGTTATTGATGAAAATAAAGTGGAGCATATCTAGGAGGATGGTGTCACTGAGTCTAACCTAGTTTCCCCCTCATATTTTACTATCCTTTTAATGATAGTTTTCAATTGGTGTCGGAAAACATCAAGTAAAATGCTTTTTGTATGTAAATTATTCACACTTATCTAAACATGTAAATAACTTTCATAGTTACAATTATAATAAATGAAGGCGGTGATTTCGTGAGGTTTGCTCCATTTTCAGGTCCGACAACCATCGCTGCAAACACGATATACAGGATGCTTTCGAAACTTCTAAACACACTTATCCGTAGGTCGGATGACACTTATCCGTAGGTCTGTGTATGTGTGTATTTGAATGCGTGCGTGTGTGTGTGTGTGTGTGTGTGTTTGTGTGTGTGTGTCTGTGCTTGTGTGTGTGTATGTGTTTAAGTGTGTGTTTGTGTGAGTAAGTGTGTTAGTGAGTGTATGTGTGAGTGCGCGCGCGCGTGTGTGTGTGTTTTTGAATGTGTGTGTGTGTGTTTGAATGTATGTGTGTGTGTGTGTTTGTGTGTGAGAGATTGAGAGAGTGCGAGAGTGTGGGTGTGTTTGTGTGTGTGTGTTTGTGTGTGTGTGTGTGTGTGTGTGTGTGTGTGTGTGTGTGTGTGTGTGTGTGTGTGTGTGTGTGTGTGTGTGTGTGTGTGTGTGTGTGTGTGTGTGTGTGAATGGTGTGTGTTAGTTGCGGCGGGCTGCATTCTGTTGGAATACCTACCGCAAAGGGAAAAAATTTAAACCAAGCCATCTCAAGGGGTTTAGCAAATTAAAGTAACAGTAAGGGGGTCATTTGCCAGGGGAAAACCGTCAAAATCTACCTAGAAATGCAATCGACATCTTAAAAGATGCAGCAAGACAAAAGAAATAGAAAACCAAGAATAAGAAGAACTACTGAAAAGCACCAATAAAGAGTTATACGGCTAGAACAAAAAATAGTTAGAATTCGATCCAGTATTTATTTTCTGGAGCAGCGTTGAAGTACACAAAGGAATGCGTGCGCAATTTATGACGTAATCGATAGAGATCCTTATTGGTTAAGAGGAATCATGGGAACAGGTAGCTGGAGATGGAAGGCCTACAAGTGGGGGAAGATATAGCGTCATGACGCTGGCAGCTTAACTAGAAAACCGAAAGGGTACGGATCGTGGCAAAGTTAGCTCCGGTGAGAAACAATGAAAAATTGTGTTATTACCGTTAGTCGATCCAAAACGATGCAGGGCTAAGTACGTAGTGATTCGCCGGTATGTCGTGACGTGGTGTTTTAAGAAAAGGGGCACTTTCGGCGAAGATCTAGCCAAAAGAGGAACCCCAAAAGTAAGATCGAAGTGTGCAAGCCTCTTAGGACGTTGTTGTGTTTCAAACGGTAATTAAAAATCAACCTTACTCTGAAATGGTAAGGGGTAGTTAACTGTGTTGAATTAGGCAAAATGTTAATGAAAATAAGAGTCAAAATTAAGTGTGAGAAATTTAAAAAAATCTGAGTGCTAAAAAATGCCCATCTAGGACCAGTATTACAAAGGGTTTAAAGTCAAAATTGTATCAGTATGGATTCTAAATTTAAAAATGTGTCAAATTCTTAGAAAAATGAAAATATAACCAAAGAGAGAGAGAGAAGCCAAGCAGACTAGAACCACAGCTGATGCGTTTCAAATATGGCGGCCAACTCACTTAGAAGCTGGACAGGCAGCAAGCGTAGGTTCGAGTTAGGAACAAGAAGGACCTCCCCACCTAGCGGTGTAACCAAGATCGCCTTCACCAATGGAGAGAGGGAAAGGAGTGAAACCAGGCCATATGGAAAAGTTGAGGTTAGATCTGCACAGTTTTCTCTTTGCAAATTAGAAATTTTAATTTGAAAAATTTTTTAAAAGGGAAAGTGTAAAACAGTTTAAATTAATCTTAAAAACATAAATAACAAACTTTGAAATTCAGCAATAAGCACTGGTGGCTTTGTTTAAGGGAGGGGTAAGAATTAACAAGATGGCGTAAGCCTTAAAAGTAGAAATAAGTTGTATTTTATGAAAATAAGGGAAATGAAAATTTGAGGTTAGAAATATAAAAAAGGGTTAAGGGTTCATCGTAAACAACTCAAATAAAGATGTTTAAATTATTTAAAGGGTCAAAATTTATAGGGTGGTAAGGAAATAAAGTAAGATATAATTTGTTGTTTAAAGTTAAATATGATATCACAAATGTAAGCATGCAAGATGGCTGACAAAGGTAGATTGTTTACTACAGCTGATTCAAAGGTTATGCATTGCTTTCAAAAAGCCGTAAAAGTGGGGCGGTATGTTATTTAAGTAAATTAAACTAAATTGTTGTTTTATTTAGAAGGAGTTATTTTGTAATTAGAAATGGAAACCAATTAACATAAATTGTTCTGGTAATAAAAAGGAGTTATTCATTAATTCAAGTTGATTAGATTAAATTGTTGGTTTTATTTAAAAAGGGGTACAATTATATATATGTATCCAAGAAATTAAATTAAAATAAAATTTTGAGTAAAAATGAAGGGTTATGACTTTCATTCGTATTAAATTAAAATATTACAAATGTGAAACAAAAGGGGTTAAGGGAAACAAGAGATGTTTTAAATGAGGTTATATATATGGATGAATTTTGTAAATTATGAAAATATGAATAAGTAACCAAATATTTAAAAGAAGGGATTTGAAAATATAAGTGGGGCTAGCTAATAAATTAAAATAAATTGTTTTCAGATTAATTATAAATTTATTTTGATTATTTCAGGATTTATGTATATAAGAAGATTTCATTTTGTTGTTAGTGATAGGGAAAACTAAATAGAAAAAATCTTTGCAAGTTTTTGTAATCCAAGTTATATGATTTCTGTAAATGGGTTAACTACCATTCAGTAAATGTTAATTAAACTTTAGTAAGTATAAATTTCCTTCAGAAATTAAGTTGATAAAGTTTCAGTAAATGTTAGTTAATTTCCAGTATGTATTACTTTCTTGCAAAAAGGGTTAAATATTTTCTATTAAATGTGTTAATTAATTTTCTGTAAATGTGTGGATTCCTTTTGGTAAATGATTAAGTATCTGTCAGAAAAACTTTTAAATATGTTTCAGTAAACGTTTTAATTAAGATATGCAGTAAATATTGTAATTTCCATTCAGTAAATGTTTGATTTCACTCAGCAAATGTTTTAACATTTTTTATTAAATATAATTTGTTATTCAGTAAATACTTTGGATATCTTTTGGTAGATATATCTATATGTTTATAAATATAATTTCTTTTTCAGTATGTGCTTTGATATTTTTTATTTATAAATATAATGTAATTTATGAAATTGTTTTAAGGTTATTCGGTAAAGTAGGATTAATTTCTACATATAAAAGGAAGTAGAAAATTGCTTTGAAAAGTTAATTAAAGTTAATAGAGATATAGGACAAACTTTAACACATACATGGCTATATAGGATGTTGTCATAAATAAGTTGTTTTTTAAGAGATTTTAACTAGTTGGAACAAAATGTAAAGGTTAGGGAGCTTTCGGAGTGTACTGAAGAGTAAAGCTTTGCGAGAAACAAAAGGGCTAAAACGAAAATTTGTAGAATGTAGCAAATAACTTTTAATTACAAATCTAAGTAAACATAAACGAATATTGTCAATTAAATTTTCAGGGTTACATAACCAGGGATTTTGAAATAAAAATAGATCAAGTATTCAAATGTTTTGAAGATCCACTTAGGGAAAAAGAGATATTTAAATGGAAGGTAACAACCAAATTTCAGGTTGAAAAGGTTAAAGTTTGACAAACAATATTGAGAAATTAATTGGGTAAAGTTTTACGCTTCTTTATATTCCGATAGTTAGTAAACAAAAGTTTTAAAATCTTAGTTAAATGTTAAATTTTCAAATAAAATAAACAAATATTATGTTTTCTAAAAATTAGCAAGATACCAAATAAATGTAATTCAAGGTTAAAGAAATGCATACTGTGCTATGCATATTAAAATTAATAGATTTCAAAATTAAAAAATAAACATTTTTTAAATAACTTGCAAACAAACTGAGTATTCTTTTAAACAAATTTCTTACACTCTCCTACAATCGATATGGTTATTTCGCAGATTATATGCCTTTAAAAAGAACTCCTTCCCCGGGATGACTCACCCGTAAAGGGTAAATTCTCAGCAAGTTAGGTTTTATGTTTTTTAAGTCCAGTGACTTGTTCTCTGGCAGATTTTGGCGAGCACTGCACAGGGTTCGTAGCTTGGCTACGAACGGCTCGTTTCAAAATTCTTGCTCTGCAGCGGGCGCGTGTGCTGGTTATGCGCTAGAGAGTTGGTCAACGAAAGGGTTGACGGCTGGATAAGTGAGCGTATGATCATGGTGGTGAGGTGGTGAGCGGGCCCGTTGCAGTGTGTGTGTAAATGAGTGTGTGTGTATGTGAATGTGAATGTGTGTGTGTGTGTGTGTGTGTGTGTGTGTGTGTGTGTGTGTGTGTGTGTGTGTGTGTGTGTGTGTGTGTGTGTGTGTGTGTGTGTGTGTGTGTGTGTGTGTGTGTGTCTGTGTGTGTGTGTCTGTGTGTGTGTGTGTGCGTGTGTGTGTGTGTGTGTGTGTGCGTGTGTGTGTGTGTGTGTGTGTGTGTGTGCTGGGTGGTTAATCATGTAAATTTGTCTGGTTCAGCGGTTCCCAACCTGTGGTATTCCCCTATAGGTACGTAAAATCCTGTGGTGGTAAGCGGTAATAATGCCAGCAATGGCGGACATTAATACTTCACACTTTAGATTAGATTTATATACTAGGTTACACTAGTAGTTGCCACGATAGTTGATGTGTTGTTGATCCGTAACTGCATGGAACTTAGGATGAACTGGGATGAATAGGTATTTTTATATCATTGCGCCGGTAAAGCCAGATCCTCCATTTTGGTGAGGAATCTAGCCGGGAAACATAACTTGGCCAGCGAATAAGTTTAATAGGTAGGGCTTCACTCAACAGCGTTTTTAACCTGTTTCCATTGTCAGAAAATAATAACATTTGTTTTTGTATTAATAAACCAGTATAATATACGGATTACGGTAATGAAATATTTTTAATTTTATAATAAAGTTCTCTTATCTTTAAACGATATTTATATTACAACCTCTCTAAATAGAAACAGTTTGACATAAAAAAATCAGTCTGTGAATTATTTTTATTATTTGCACAGGAAAATGATGTCAGCGGGAAATTTGGAGGTATGATTTCAAATGTTAATTCTTTAAAAAAAATATTTCGCCACGACTACAGGTTTGGTTGTGGCATTGGTGTATTTGAGCGCAAACATTATGTGTTATTGTCTGAAAGTGTGACCTAACGCAAACGAGTTACCATACTGGTTGTCCTTGGATTAATCATATTAACTTATTTGTCTAGTCTATTGAATCTGTATCAAAGGGTTATATTAATTTATTGACAGTTAAAATTATTATTTCGGTGTTTATATTAGGCACTTTCAACTGCAGCCCCAGACGTTCCTGGGGGAAATATAGAGCAACATTCATATTTGGAACCATTACAAAACCAACCTTAACAAACTTCTTTTAGAAAAATAATAATAATTTTAAGGCAATTTTTCCCAACAAAAAGCTTTAAGGTTGGTTCTATTGTTATTAGTCCGAATTCGGAAGTAATTTCCAAACGAAACTGCGTAGAAGAAAAGATCAAAATGGACCGAGGGGACCCTATCGGGAATTTTTACAGCGGTATTAGTTTCAAAACTAAGAGAATATTCCCTTACTACCCTACTCACGTAATTCAATAACCTAGTATTGCAAATATACGGATAGTTATGGGTAGGTGATAGGTGGGGAGAGTATTACTAAGATAGGAGAAAGAGGCACACTATGGTCGTTTCTGTAACAACAGATTATGTATGTATGTATTTAGAGATGGGTCCCCTTTGTGCAAGAGATGTTACGAGGACGAAAAGGAAAGCCCCGTCCACGTGGAGTTAGGTGTCCACTAAGCTAGTCCTGCGGTAGGGATTAGAAGAGAGTACAAAGGCTGCAGCTAAGTGCTACACACCGATAAGGTCCCTCCGAGATTAGTAATAAAAAAAATAAAATGTAGAAATGGGAGATAGGGGCACATCTCATTAGGCTACGGGGGGGGGGAGGCTTCTCACTATGCTGTGTTATGCTAGAGACGAGCCTGAGGGCGTTGCCCTACTCATCCCTATACAGGAAAAGAATTACGTGCATAACTCTTCAATGGAAAAGGTAGAGTGCATATGCACTTTAGATAAACTCAACTATTGACCAATAAATAGATGTTATTAATACATATTTTAGTTTTGTTTGTGCCTAAAGAATTAGGAGTATTAGTTAATTTCCAAATTAAAATGATATTATCATTAAAACCCATCAATAATAAAAGCTTGAGGAATATCACTTAGAAATACACAGTTGTTGAGTTTGCGCCCTAACGTGATAGCTGAAGTAACTTGAATGTTTTGGTGGAATATTACAATCGAGTTGATGCTACCCCCTGGCTGTTATTCCTTGGCTCCCCCTTAACGAAACGATAGGTTCGCATCTGTGTTATACTAGACTAATTTTCAATCTTTATCAATTTTGTTTTACCACTGAATTTCAAACAGAGTTTGGACTGGTAGTTTTAACTTAACAAAAAGGCTCTCCGGATTTACTATCATGTCAAAATTGTTTGAATTTCAACCCTGGTTGATTTTCAGTTTCTATCCTTTCTCGAATATTTCTTATTCATTTAATTTTCACCACCGAAATTATATATAATATGTCCGTACCTCTGGTTAGCCCTCTTGATAAGAATTCGATCGTTGCAACGTCAGAACACGAACTCTCAGTTTATGCAAACAGCGTACGTTTTTTGTAGAAACGTGTAAATATGAATTGTGTATCAAACGTTTAATAGATTTATAGAAATTATAGGTTACATACACATTTAATTGAACAAATCTATGACTTGAAACTCACCACTTCAACCCATGCTAGGATCTTAGTCCCCATTTCCAGGGTCCAACCACAGCAGCAAGTTTATAGCCTTAGTGATAGCTCCATTTTCATATATATATATATATATATATATATATATATATATATATATATATATATATATATATTTGAAAATGTATACCATATACCACATATACCATATATATATATATATATATATATATATATATATATATATATATATACACGTACATACTCATATGCATACACACAAACATTCATTTATATATATATATATATATATATATATATATATATATATATATAATAATAAATTAAAAATATTTCAAAAACAAGAATACTTTTAATGAATATATTTATTCAAAGCTTTCACCGATAAAATAGTACCAGCATCTTCAGGATAATAATTATCTAATAAAATATTTTTACAAAATTAAATCATATGTGTCTATGTATCATATATATATATATATATATATACATATATATATATATATATATATATATATATATATATATATTTAATTAATTTAAAATATTTCAAACACAAGAATACTTTTAATGAATATATTTATTCAAAGCTTTTCGCCGATAAAAAAGTATCAGCATCTTCAGGAAAAATAATGATCAGTGATAATTATTTTTCCTGAAGATGCTGATACTTTTTTATCGGCGAAAAGCTTTGAATAAATATATTCATTAAAAGTATTCTTGTGTTTGAAATATTTTAAATTTATTAACTATATATACAAGAAAACATATCACCATATTTAATATATATATATATATATATATATATATATATATATATATATATATATATATAAGCAAAACAAAAAGTAAAATTAAAATATTCGATTCTGTTCCCATAGATTTCATGAAATTTATATGAATATTCTCTTACACGTTTTAAAAAATGTTTTAACTTGCTTATAGTAGCACTTACTTTGTAACTTGAGTTACGGTCTCAGTTGACAAAGGGTTACATCTCCCGAAACGGCCGTCCTCAACAAACAAAGTAAGTGCTACTATAGGCAAGTTAAAACATTTTTTAAAAAGTATAAGTGATTACTAGTAGCTCACGCAAAGATGGAATCAACAAATGAATATTCTATTAAAATAAACATTGTAATAAATGCAATAATGCATACAGGTAGATTTTAAGCCTAATATTTCGAAATATTCGCCTTTAAAGAGCTACGTTTAAATTTTAAACATTCATTTCAGGGTGGTGTCAGAGAAACGTATTGCAGACTGGAGAGCGTCACTGAGTCTATCTAACCCAGCGAGCACAGACACAACTAGAGGTGACATAGGTATCCTCATATCATAGAGCCGGTGAAACCGGATCCTCAATCTTGGTGAGGGATCTAGCCGGGGAAACAAGACTTGGCCAGCGACTTCCCACAGTATAGAATAGCGATGGAAAACATCTGTTCCAGATTTTGGCAATACAAATGCAAGAATGTGTCTACGATTTGATGATAGGAAACTTTCATGGAACCGTCTGTCGTGTTGTCCACACAAATATATCGTATACACAGCCGGTCACCCACCCCCTTTGCTAAACTGATTACTTACAGCGCAGTCAGGCAACCACTCTTTGTAATACATCATGCATTAAATCCTAACTACAACAAAAAAATTTAAGTTTTTCCAGAGTCTCCAACGTTAATACAGTTTTTGCATCTGCTAACAATGAATATGAGAATGCAGTACAAGCGTCCTATAGAATTAGCTATCATATAGATAAGAGTGAAAAATTATATCACACAGTTGCTGAAAATCTGATTTATGGTTGTATTCAAAATACTGACAAATGTATGTTAGGTGATGAACATCCAGAAATAATTAAGATAATTTCTTTATCAAACAAAACATTTTCTCATATAGGACTTCCAGACTATATTGATCTACGTTAGTTGAGAAAATATAACAAATACCACTTTTCTATTCGAGTGGATGAAAACACAGATGTTTTGAGTCTGTCAATTTTGCTTGTAATTGCAAGATATTTGAGTGGCAATATGCTTGAGGAAAACCTGTTGGTTTGCTATTCTCTTTCAGAAAGGTGCAGATGAGGACCAATTTAATGAAAATGAAGATTATTTCAACGAACATTAAATGAGTTCGAATTAGTACTGATGGAGGTAAATTTATGTTTCGGTGTTACAAAGGTTTGATAGGCCAAATCAATGACGTTTCCTGGAGCCATTGCGCTATCCATAGGCAAATCCAAAATTAAAAAACTTCCTGATTAATTAAAAAGGTTCTTAACCAATTTTACTAAGGGAAGGGCAACAACATTAAGGCTATTTAGATTGTTATGTGAAGATATGGACAGCCTAAATCTCACGTTCCTTTATTACGGAGGTGCGAGGGTTATCTCGAGGAAAGGTACTCACAAGATTATTTGAATTGAGAAATGAAACACTAGCCTTTTTTGAAGATCACTCTTTTTAGTCGGCTGTGAAGTTCCATGATTTCAATTAGCAGCTTGCGTACTCACGTGACATTGTTTCAGAGATCAATAAATTTATTGTAGGATTTGAGAATGGTTCTATCACATTTTCAAAGTATCAGAAAAATGAGTCTATGATAAAGAAGTTGCAGTTTTGGAAATCTTCCCTTATACAGAACTAGTGTGAAGTTTTTGACACACTTAATATTTTTTGTTGGATAAAATCTCAAACTCTGATTAATTGAAATGTGATATTGTATCACACTTAAAAGTACTTAAAGCATTACTCAGGGCATCATTTCCACAGCAAAATTGTGAAAACAACTGGATATCAAATTCCTTTGATTCCCAATATTTTAAGCAAACAACCAATTTTCCAGTCTTGGACCAAGAAGCATCAATTGAAATTTCAACAGGTTTTTCCCTGCATTCCATGTTTAAACACAAAATCCTTACTGAGTTCTAGACAGGAGTCAGGAAAGAATACGAAAGTGTCAGTGATAAACCCCTGTAGTGAATGTTGCCTTCCACAAGTTCAGTGCTTGTTGAAAGAGCATTTTCATCTTACGCCTTCATTAGGAGTAAACAAAGAAATAAACTTGATGCAGCTCCAGATTTAAGGTTCTACCTTCATCTTTCGATCCAGATTTTAAAAAGCTGAGCTGGAACACCCAAGCTTAAGGAAACCATTAAGAAGAACTAAGTTTAATGTTCACAAAGGTCCATGAAATGTATTTTTTTCATTTACAATAAAAAAAAACGTTCCTTATCTTTCAGATTTTGTTTGAGTTATATGTATTCAAGTTAAATTAAGTATTGTTTTCTGACTTAATATAAATAAAGTTAGTGGTTTTATTTTTGTTGTGTTTAATTTGTACCTACTAACATAACTAAAAATTAATACCAATTCTTACTTTTAAAAGTTATGAATGGTTATTAGGAAATTTGATAAAACTAATAGTACAGTTCCAAACGCCCATTCTTTAAATTTATTAAAACAATATTATAGTGTTATTACAATATTATAGTGTTATTACAATATTATAGTATTATTACAATATTATAGTGTTATTACAATATTATAGTGTTATTACAATATTATAGTGTTACTACAATATTGTAGTGTTATTACAATATTATAGTGTTATTACAATATTATAGTGTTATTACAATATTGTAATATTTATAAGCCCTTTATTTATCCAGCTCTTCCGAAGGTAGGATTAGTGGACGAAGTAAATCTCTGAACAAGACTTGCATCTTCAGGCAAGATAAAATACCTTTCTGTAAAAGGTTAAAAGCATTCTGCGTCTAAAGTTATCAATAGGTAGATATGCACTGCAGTAATTCAACTAAGCAATCGTTAAAATTAATAGTAACGATTGTAAAAAAAAACCTCGTCAAAGCAGGGTATGGTACGTCCAACCCTCATAAATCAAAAACCTCCTTAGATCCCTCCTCTATGAAAACTGAGAAACCCTTCTGTGTTCAAAACTGTCAACATTTTTACTAACTTACCAAAACTTATTTTAACATTCTTTATTAATGTTTGTTCTTGTAGCTTGCATACACAAAATGTCAAACACACATACACAAAAACTAGTCTCTAGAGATAAATTTGAAATACACAAACGCTATATAACACAAAACCAACATATTTTAAACTACCACACACACACACACACACACTTACCCAGCGCACGCAAACTCCTCCTCTTGACAGTTGTTTTTCTCCAGATCCATACTTACCTGTAGACCGCCTACGCAGGTAAAATTTGAAACAAGCAGATCTGACACGAGCCAGAACCTGTACACAAAAACTCTCACTACTTTAAATATTCTCCACTTACTAAACCACTTACACACAACCCAAGGAAACCACCCCTACCTCGCTAGCTCTATTCTAAACTTCCTGCCTACTGTTTAAAATACACTCAAGCGCATGCAACGACACGCCGACTTGTCTTGCAATTCTAAATATGCCCCCTACTGTTAACTAATAATGTGAGGGCTATATAGTCATTTGGCTGTAATGTTGTCACCTGAAAAGCTGGTACATATTAGCATGATCAATCATAACATACATAAGATCTTACCATGTGCCTTTCTTAACAAGTGATCCAGGTTGGACAGTGTAAAATATGATCCTGCCTAATTTTACCTTTTTATAGGCTCCTGTGTTACATTTAAGCAGTATCTGCCAGTGAACTTGTCCCTGGACTTTGAATTAAAAACTGATTATCTTTTAGTATAGCTCAAATATTTTAAATTAATTTACTCTCAGGAGGAAACTATCATGTTGTAACATTAGGCTTTTATTTTATTGCATTTATCATTTTGGGAATTTAAATACTCTTGATATATAAATTTACAACCTTTATTAGTTGAAAAAAAAACCTAATTTTTTTTGTATTTATTTATTAAAACAGGATTTTTTTAAATAAATAAACAATATTTGCATATTAATTTTAATGAAAAAATATAAAAACTAACAATATAATAGACTTTGTGATTTCTACTGGCATTGTTAATATGCAGAATATTATTTTAACATTACATATTTGATTGAATTTACTCTTCACATACATTCAATTTATCTTATGAATTTAATCATTGATATTTTGATATATTTTTACAGTATATCATACGCTAATTATTTCCATTAGTTTTAATTCTTGAATTAATTTTTCTCAAGTGTTAACACATTATTCTGTTATTTTAATAGTTATTTAATAACTTCAAAATCATTTACCAATATTACATGAACTTATTTACTATTTCAAATCATTCAAACGTTTGCAACAATTCTTTACTTTTTTGACCATTAAAAATGACCAAGTTTATAGTCGAAACCACTTGACTTATTACGTTAACACAATAAATTAATAGTTTTTACTTAATTCTTTAAATAATTACTTATTATTAAATCAGTGAAATTAAGATGATTACCACAATGAACTCAATATATTTTCTGCATATGATATAATATTTATGAAATTTTACCTCATAACAGTGCTTCTACACAATTTTGGTTATTTTCATTTTTAGTTTTATTGTTAACATGTTATCCCAGTGTAATATCCTAATGAATTAGAGAACATTTTTATTTTTAAAACTTTTTTGAAAGCCAGGTTCACGGTCTACGAACAAAAACAAGTATAAGAGAAGAAAACGAACTTTAAAAGTTTTATTTTGTTGCACATGAAAATGTCGTGTTAAATAAATTATTTTTATTCAATACAGTTTAAAACGAATACAGAATATAAATCGTACAATGTTTATGCTTAACTTAACTAATATTTGGTTCCAATGGAATGGCTTCCTTTAATACAACGAGAGCGAAGCCTACTTCAGTGGTGGTTTTCTCCTAGAACTCCAGGCATATTATGGTAGAAACTGTTTATAACCAAAAGGAAATATACCCTTAAAGCTGGAAAAAACAAAAGTAATTAAGTACTTGAAATATCTAACATTAAAAATATTCTACGGTTTTTTTTCTTTTTCAGTTCTTTTCATTAATTCATACATAAGGCATATACTTTATTCATATTAATTATAGGCCTAACTATTCCATAAAAAGAACCAAAATAACATTTTTCTTTGTTGGCCTAAGCAGGAATTTGAATAAAAATTATTTTGTTTATATTGCTTAATTTACTTTTAAATGACTTAATTCTTGAAAAAACACTATTATTAAAGAAAATAGTAAGGGACACTATTGTATAAAACAGTTATAAAGAATGATAACTTGTTACTTTTCTTGCATTAGTTTAAATCAAAATTTACATAGGGTTTTAAAGAAAATGACATACACCTCTACACATGCCAATTACAGATCATCACAAACTATTTCATTCCTTACCTTGTAAATAACACAAACTAATTCAACTAGTTCATAGTTCTGTCTTAGGTAAAATAATGGCACACCCTGCATGTGGTTAGCAACTTGCAGGGGAAAACAAATTTTAATTTGCATTCCAAATTTCACTTTTACGTATGCAGTAGTGGACGTCGAATTTGACAGGGAATCCATAGAATAATGTAAAAGGTTATTTGAAAAGTAATATCTTTACAGATTAGCATAAGGAGATTCCAGTCCTTCAAGAGTTCTTGTATGATCTCCTGCGTGGTTTTTCTTAGAAGTGTTTGTTTCTTTCTAGCCAACCCCCCTCCCCGCTCTCTCTTATATTAAATGTACTGCTTCCCTTCACTATCTTGTGTATCCATGGAAAGAGCCCAATAGCTGTGTTAATGGATAAGTAATCCTGAATCCACTCAGAGATAAACTAATTCGACATAGAAAGAGAGACTGACAGCTAAAGGACTGGGTGGCTATAGTTGCCCAGAGTTAGGTCAAAGAGAACATGGTTCACTGAGGTATAAGAATTAAGTACAATGTACTAAATCTAAATACATTTTATTAAGTGTATTGTATTATCGGCACAGAGTTAGTGAAAATAAAGTTTACTCAATGATGACTGTAACTATTGTAATACCTATTGTTAAAAATATCTCAAAGAGTCAAACAAGATGTAGGAGGGTAATTACTACCGGTGAAGTATTTTTCCAAATTTATTTAGCATTGTAAATACATTATTAGTAAACTAATATTCGCTAAGCCTATAGTAAGAAAAATAAGGTTTAACACGTCAATAGCTTTTTATGGAGGTAAATCAAGGTTATTATAGCAAGTAAGAGAAAAAAATCTTTGTTTAAAAACAAAGATGTTTACAACAAGTTCACCAAGGTAACAATATGAGAGAAAGAGCTTACAAACGACCCAGCTCTACCGAGTAACCTATAACTTCAGTTTTCAAAAAAGGAAATTATGAACTAACTAAAAATATATTCCTTAATTGAAGGATAGCATATTAATAACAATTGTATTAAAACGTCTATTATTGGCATTAATAAAATAATATTTGTTTATCTTTCTTACCAACTACTGCCATCAATATCATTGTGAACTCGAAATGAGTAGGTTCACAAAAAAATAATAACCAGGAAATAGATACAATCATTAGAAGTAGAGCATTAAACGTCACATAGAGTCTGACATAGAAGTGTTTTTTCTGAAAAATAAAATATTCAAGTATGATTGGTTAACATAAAAGTTACAAATAGAAATTTAAAATAATTCTTTAAAAAATTCTTTAAAATAGTGTTTTAAAACAAGATAGAATATTTAGAGAGATAAAACTGTAATAGGGTCTATATGTTAACTCTAGAAGCCTACTTGTAACTAAGTTCATTCTGTATGGTATATATTTAGCCTACGTACTTGTAACTAAGTTCATTCTGTATGGTATATATTTAGCCTACGTACTTGTAACTAAGTTCATTCTGTATGGTATATATTTAGCCTACGTAATTGTAACTACGTTTTTTCTGTATGGTATATACTTAGCCTACGTACTTGTAACTACGTTTATTCTGTATGGTATATATTTATCCTACGTACTTGTAACTAAGTTCATTCTGTATGGTATATATTTAGCCTACGTACTTGTAACTACGTTCATTCTGTATGGTATATATTTAGCCTACGTACTTGTAACTAAGTTCATTCTGTATGGTATATATTTAGCCTACGTACTTGTAACTACGTTTATTCTGTATGGTATATATTTAGCCTACGTACTTGTAACTAAGTTCATTCTGTATGGTATATATTTAACCTACGTACTGTAACTACGTTTATTCTGTATGGTATATATTTAGCCTACGTACTTGTAACTAAGTTCATTCTGTATGGTATATATTTAGCCTACGTACTTGTAACTACGTTTATTCTGTATGGTATATATTTAGCCTACGTACTTGTAACTACGTTCATTCTGTATGGTATATATTTAGCCTACGTACTTGTAACTAAGTTTATTCTGTATGGTATATATTTAGCCTACGTACTTGTAACTACGTTTATTCTGTATGGTATATATTTAGCCTACGTACTTGTAACTACGTTTATTCTGTATGGTATATATTTAGCCTAAGTACTTGTAACTACGTTTATTCTGTATGGTATATATTTAGCCTACGTACTTGTAACTACGTTTATTCTGTATGGTATATATTTATCCTACGTACTTGTAACTAAGTTCATTCTGTATGGTATATATTTAGCCTACGTACTTGTAACTAAGTTCATTCTGTATGGTATATATTTAGCCTACGTACTTGTAACTAAGTTCATTCTGTATGGTATATATTTATCCTACGTACTTGTAACTAAGTTCATTCTGTATGGTATATATTTAGCCTACGTACTTGTAACTACGTTCATTCTGTATGGTATATATTTATCCTACGTACTTGTAACTAAGTTCATTCTGTATGGTATATATTTAGCCTACGTACTTGTAACTAAGTTCATTCTGTATGGTATATATTTATCCTACGTACTTGTAACTAAGTTCATTCTGTATGGTATATAATTATTCTACGTACTTGTAACTACGTTCATTCTGTATGGTATATATTTATCCTACGTACTTGTAACTAAGTTCATTCTGTATGGTATATATTTAGCCTACGTACTTGTAACTAAGTTCATTCTGTATGGTATATATTTATCCTACGTACTTGTAACTAAGTTCATTCTGTATGGTATATATTTATCCTACGTACTTGTAACTAAGTTCATTCTGTATGGTATATATTTAGCCTACGTACTTGTAACTACGTTCATTCTGTATGGTATATATTTAGCCTACGTACTTGTAACTAAGTTCATTCTGTATGGTATATATTTAGCCTACGTACTGTAACTACGTTTATTCTGTATGGTATATATTTAGCCTACGTACTTGTAACTAAGTTCATTCTGTATGGTATATATTTAGCCTACGTACTTGTAACTACGTTTATTCTGTATGGTATATATTTAGCCTACGTACTTGTAACTAAGTTCATTCTGTATGGTATATATTTAGCCTACGTACTGTAACTACGTTTATTCTGTATGGTATATATTTAGCCTACGTACTTGTAACTAAGTTCATTCTGTATGGTATATATTTAGCCTACGTACTTGTAACTACGTTTATTCTGTATGGTATATATTTAGCCTACGTACTTGTAACTACGTTCATTCTGTATGGTATATATTTAGCCTACGTACTTGTAACTAAGTTCATTCTGTATGGTATATATTTAGCCTACGTACTTGTAACTACGTTCATTCTGTATGGTATATATTTATCCTACGTACTTGTAACTAAGTTCATTCTGTATGGTATATATTTAGCCTACGTACTTGTAACTACGTTCATTCTGTATGGTACATATTTAGCCTACGTACTTGTAACTACGTTCATTCTGTATGGTATATATTTATCCTACGTACTTGTAACTAAGTTCATTCTGTATGGTATATATTTATCCTACGTACTTGTAACTAAGTTCATTCTGTATGGTATATATTTAGCCTACGTACTTGTAACTAAGTTCATTCTGTATGGTATATATTTAGCCTACGTACTTGTAACTAAGTTCATTCTGTATGGTATATATTTATCCTACCTACTTGTAACTAAGTTCATTCTGTATGGTATATATTTATCCTACGTACTTGTAACTACGTTCATTCTGTATGGTATATATTTATCCTACGTACTTGTAACTAAGTTCATTCTGTATGGTATATATTTAGCCTACGTACTTGTAACTACGTTTATTCTGTATGGTATATATTTAGCCTACGTACTTGTAACTAAGTTCATTCTGTATGGTATATATTTAGCCTACGTACTGTAACTACGTTTATTCTGTATGGTATATATTTAGCCTACGTACTTGTAACTAAGTTCATTCTGTATGGTATATATTTAGCCTACGTACTTGTAACTACGTTTATTCTGTATGGTATATATTTAGCCTACGTACTTGTAACTACGTTCATTCTGTATGGTATATATTTAGCCTACGTACTTGTAACTAAGTTTATTCTGTATGGTATATATTTAGCCTACGTACTTGTAACTACGTTTATTCTGTATGGTATATATTTAGCCTACGTACTTGTAACTACGTTTATTCTGTATGGTATATATTTAGCCTAAGTACTTGTAACTACATTTATTCTGTATGGTATATAATTAGCCTACGTACTTGTAACTACGTTTATTCTGTATGGTATATATTTATCCTACGTACTTGTAACTAAGTTCATTCTGTATGGTATATATTTAGCCTACGTACTTGTAACTAAGTTCATTCTGTATGGTATATATTTAGCCTACGTACTTGTAACTAAGTTCATTCTGTATGGTATATATTTATCCTACGTACTTGTAACTAAGTTCATTCTGTATGGTATATATTTAGCCTACGTACTTGTAACTACGTTCATTCTGTATGGTATATATTTAGCCTACGTACTTGTAACTAAGTTCATTCTGTATGGTATATATTTAGCCTACGTACTTGTAACTACGTTTATTCTGTATGGTATATATTTAGCCTACGTACTTGTAACTAAGTTCATTCTGTATGGTATATATTTAGCCTACGTACTTGTAACTACGTTCATTCTGTATGGTATATATTTATCCTACGTACTTGTAACTAAGTTCATTCTGTATGGTATATATTTAGCCTACATACTTGTAACTACGTTCATTCTGTATGGTATATATTTAGCCTACGTACTTGTAACTAAGTTCATTCTGTATGGTATATATTTAGCCTACGTACTTGTAACTACGTTTATTCTGTATGGTATATATTTAGCCTACGTACTTGTAACTAAGTTCATTCTGTATGGTATATATTTAACCTACGTACTGTAACTACGTTTATTCTGTATGGTATATATTTAGCCTACGTACTTGTAACTAAGTTCATTCTGTATGGTATATATTTAGCCTACGTACTTGTAACTACGTTTATTCTGTATGGTATATATTTAGCCTACGTACTTGTAACTACGTTCATTCTGTATGGTATATATTTAGCCTACGTACTTGTAACTAAGTTTATTCTGTATGGTATATATTTAGCCTACGTACTTGTAACTACGTTTATTCTGTATGGTATATATTTAGCCTACGTACTTTTAACTACGTTTATTCTGTATGGTATATATTTAGCCTAAGTACTTGTAACTACGTTTATTCTGTATGGTATATATTTAGCCTACGTACTTGTAACTACGTTTATTCTGTATGGTATATATTTATCCTACGTACTTGTAACTAAGTTCATTCTGTATGGTATATATTTAGCCTACGTACTTGTAACTAAGTTCATTCTGTATGGTATATATTTAGCCTACGTACTTGTAACTAAGTTCATTCTGTATGGTATATATTTATCCTACGTACTTGTAACTAAGTTCATTCTGTATGGTATATATTTAGCCTACGTACTTGTAACTACGTTCATTCTGTATGGTATATATTTATCCTACGTACTTGTAACTAAGTTCATTCTGTATGGTATATATTTAGCCTACGTACTTGTAACTAAGTTCATTCTGTATGGTATATATTTATCCTACGTACTTGTAACTAAGTTCATTCTGTATGGTATATAATTATTCTACGTACTTGTAACTACGTTCATTCTGTATGGTATATATTTATCCTACGTACTTGTAACTAAGTTCATTCTGTATGGTATATATTTAGCCTACGTACTTGTAACTAAGTTCATTCTGTATGGTATATATTTATCCTACGTACTTGTAACTAAGTTCATTCTGTATGGTATATATTTATCCTACGTACTTGTAACTAAGTTCATTCTGTATGGTATATATTTAGCCTACGTACTTGTAACTACGTTCATTCTGTATGGTATATATTTAGCCTACGTACTTGTAACTAAGTTCATTCTGTATGGTATATATTTAGCCTACGTACTGTAACTACGTTTATTCTGTATGGTATATATTTAGCCTACGTACTTGTAACTAAGTTCATTCTGTATAGTATATATTTAGCCTACGTACTTGTAACTACGTTTATTCTGTATGGTATATATTTAGCCTACGTACTTGTAACTAAGTTCATTCTGTATGGTATATATTTAGCCTACGTACTGTAACTACGTTTATTCTGTATGGTATATATTTAGCCTACGTACTTGTAACTAAGTTCATTCTGTATGGTATATATTTAGCCTACGTACTTGTAACTACGTTTATTCTGTATGGTATATATTTAGCCTACGTACTTGTAACTACGTTCATTCTGTATGGTATATATTTAGCCTACGTACTTGTAACTAAGTTCATTCTGTATGGTATATATTTAGCCTACGTACTTGTAACTACGTTCATTCTGTATGGTATATATTTATCCTACGTACTTGTAACTAAGTTCATTCTGTATGGTATATATTTAGCCTACGTACTTGTAACTACGTTCATTCTGTATGGTATATATTTAGCCTACGTACTTGTAACTACGTTCATTCTGTATGGTATATATTTATCCTACGTACTTGTAACTAAGTTCATTCTGTATGGTATATATTTATCCTACGTACTTGTAACTAAGTTCATTCTGTATGGTATATATTTAGCCTACGTACTTGTAACTAAGTTCATTCTGTATGGTATATATTTAGCCTACGTACTTGTAACTAAGTTCATTCTGTATGGTATATATTTATCCTACCTACTTGTAACTAAGTTCATTCTGTATGGTATATATTTATCCTACGTACTTGTAACTACGTTCATTCTGTATGGTATATATTTATCCTACGTACTTGTAACTAAGTTCATTCTGTATGGTATATATTTAGCCTACGTACTGTAACTACGTTTATTCTGTATGGTATATATTTAGCCTACGTACTTGTAACTAAGTTCATTCTGTATGGTATATATTTAGCCTACGTACTTGTAACTACGTTTATTCTGTATGGTATATATTTAGCCTACGTACTTGTAACTACGTTCATTCTGTATGGTATATATTTAGCCTACGTACTTGTAACTAAGTTTATTCTGTATGGTATATATTTAGCCTACGTACTTGTACCTACGTTTATTCTGTATGGTATATATTTAGCCTACGTACTTGTAACTACGTTTATTCTGTATGGTATATATTTAGCCTAAGTACTTGTAACTACGTTTATTCTGTATGGTATATATTTAGCCTACGTACTTGTAACTACGTTTATTCTGTATGGTATATATTTATCCTACGTACTTGTAACTAAGTTCATTCTGTATGGTATATATTTAGCCTACGTACTTGTAACTAAGTTCATTCTGTATGGTATATATTTAGCCTACGTACTTGTAACTAAGTTCATTCTGTATGGTATATATTTATCCTACGTACTTGTAACTAAGTTCATTCTGTATGGTATATATTTAGCCTACGTACTTGTAACTACGTTCATTCTGTATGGTATATATTTATCCTACGTACTTGTAACTAAGTTCATTCTGTATGGTATATATTTAGCCTACGTACTTGTAACTACGTTCATTCTGTATGGTATATATTTAGCCTACGTACTTGTAACTAAGTTCATTCTGTATGGTATATATTTAGCCTACGTACTTGTAACTACGTTTATTCTGTATGGTATATATTTAGCCTACGTACTTGTAACTAAGTTCATTCTGTATGGTATATATTTAACCTACGTACTGTAACTACGTTTATTCTGTATGGTATATATTTAGCCTACGTACTTGTAACTAAGTTCATTCTGTATGGTATATATTTAGCCTACGTACTTGTAACTACGTTCATTCTGTATGGTATATATTTATCCTACGTACTTGTAACTACGTTCATTCTGTATGGTATATATTTATCCTACGTACTTGTAACTAAGTTCATTCTGTATGGTATATATTTAGCCTACGTACTGTAACTACGTTTATTCTGTATGGTATATATTTAGCCTACGTACTTGTAACTAAGTTCATTCTGTATGGTATATATTTAGCCTACGTACTTGTAACTACGTTTATTCTGTATGGTATATATTTAGCCTACGTACTTGTAACTACGTTCATTCTGTATGGTATATATTTAGCCTACGTACTTGTAACTAAGTTTATTCTGTATGGTATATATTTAGCCTACGTACTTGTATCTACGTTTATTCTGTATGGTATATATTTAGCCTACGTACTTGTAACTACGTTTATTCTGTATGGTATATATTTAGCCTAAGTACTTGTAACTACGTTTATTCTGTATGGTATATATTTAGCCTACGTACTTGTAACTACGTTTATTCTGTATGGTATATATTTATCCTACGTACTTGTAACTAAGTTCATTCTGTATGGTATATATTTAGCCTACGTACTTGTAACTAAGTTCATTCTGTATGGTATATATTTAGCCTACGTACTTGTAACTAAGTTCATTCTGTATGGTATATATTTATCCTACGTACTTGTAACTAAGTTCATTCTGTATGGTATATATTTAGCCTACGTACTTGTAACTACGTTCATTCTGTATGGTATATATTTATCCTACGTACTTGTAACTAAGTTCATTCTGTATGGTATATATTTAGCCTACGTACTTGTAACTACGTTCATTCTGTATGGTATATATTTAGCCTACGTACTTGTAACTAAGTTCATTCTGTATGGTATATATTTAGCCTACGTACTTGTAACTACGTTTATTCTGTATGGTATATATTTAGCCTACGTACTTGTAACTAAGTTCATTCTGTATGGTATATATTTAACCTACGTACTGTAACTACGTTTATTCTGTATGGTATATATTTAGCCTACGTACTTGTAACTAAGTTCATTCTGTATGGTATATATTTAGCCTACGTACTTGTAACTACGTTTATTCTGTATGGTATATATTTAGCCTACGTACTTGTAACTACGTTCATTCTGTATGGTATATATTTAGCCTACGTACTTGTAACTAAGTTTATTCTGTATGGTATATATTTAGCCTACGTACTTGTAACTACGTTTATTCTGTATGGTATATATTTAGCCTACGTACTTGTAACTACGTTAATTCTGTATGGTATATATTTAGCCTAAGTACTTGTAACTACGTTTATTCTGTATGGTATATATTTAGCCTACGTACTTGTAACTACGTTTATTCTGTATGGTATATATTTATCCTACGTACTTGTAACTAAGTTCATTCTGTATGGTATATATTTAGCCTACGTACTTGTAACTAAGTTCATTCTGTATGGTATATATTTAGCCTACGTACTTGTAACTAAGTTCATTCTGTATGGTATATATTTATCCTACGTACTTGTAACTAAGTTCATTCTGTATGGTATATATTTAGCCTACGTACTTGTAACTACGTTCATTCTGTATGGTATATATTTATCCTACGTACTTGTAACTAAGTTCATTCTGTATGGTATATATTTAGCCTACGTACTTGTAACTAAGTTCATTCTGTATGGTATATATTTATTCTACGTACTTGTAACTAAGTTCATTCTGTATGGTATATAATTATTCTACGTACTTGTAACTACGTTCATTCTGTATGGTATATATTTATCCTACGTACTTGTAACTAAGTTCATTCTGTATGGTATATATTTAGCCTACGTACTTGTAACTAAGTTCATTCTGTATGGTATATATTTATCCTACGTACTTGTAACTAAGTTCATTCTGTATGGTATATATTTATCCTACGTACTTGTAACTAAGTTCATTCTGTATGGTATATATTTAGCCTACGTACTTGTAACTACGTTCATTCTGTATGGTATATATTTAGCCTACGTACTTGTAACTAAGTTCATTCTGTATGGTATATATTTAGCCTACGTACTGTAACTACGTTTATTCTGTACGGTATATATTTAGCCTACGTACTTGTAACTAAGTTCATTCTGTATGGTATATATTTAGCCTACGTACTTGTAACTACGTTTATTCTGTATGGTATATATTTAGCCTACGTACTTGTAACTAAGTTCATTCTGTATGGTATATATTTAGCCTACGTACTGTAACTACGTTTATTCTGTATGGTATATATTTAGCCTACGTACTTGTAACTAAGTTCATTCTGTATGGTATATATTTAGCCTACGTACTTGTAACTACGTTTATTCTGTATGGTATATATTTAGCCTACGTACTTGTAACTACGTTCATTCTGTATGGTATATATTTAGCCTACGTACTTGTAACTAAGTTCATTCTGTATGGTATATATTTAGCCTACGTACTTGTAACTACGTTCATTCTGTATGGTATATATTTATCCTACGTACTTGTAACTAAGTTCATTCCGTATGGTATATATTTAGCCTACGTACTTGTAACTACGTTCATTCTGTATGGTATATATTTAGCCTACGTACTTGTAACTACGTTCATTCTGTATGGTATATATTTATCCTACGTACTTGTAACTAAGTTCATTCTGTATGGTATATATTTATCCTACGTACTTGTAACTAAGTTCATTCTGTATAGTATATATTTAGCCTACGTACTTGTAACTAAGTTCATTCTGTATGGTATATATTTAGCCTACGTACTTGTAACTAAGTTCATTCTGTATGGTATATATTTATCCTACCTACTTGTAACTAAGTTCATTCTGTATGGTATATATTTATCCTACGTACTTGTAACTACGTTCATTCTGTATGGTATATATTTATCCTACGTACTTGTAACTAAGTTCATTCTGTATGGTATATATTTAGCCTACGTACTTGTAACTACGTTTATTCTGTATGGTATATATTTAGCCTACGTACTTGTAACTAAGTTCATTCTGTATGGTATATATTTAGCCTACGTACTGTAACTACGTTTATTCTGTATGGTATATATTTAGCCTACGTACTTGTAACTAAGTTCATTCTGTATGGTATATATTTAGCCTACGTACTTGTAACTACGTTTATTCTGTATGGTATATATTTAGCCTACGTACTTGTAACTACGTTCATTCTGTATGGTATATATTTAGCCTACGTACTTGTAACTAAGTTTATTCTGTATGGTATATATTTAGCCTACGTACTTGTAACTACGTTTATTCTGTATGGTATATATTTAGCCTACGTACTTGTAACTACGTTTATTCTGTATGGTATATATTTAGCCTAAGTACTTGTAACTACGTTTATTCTGTATGGTATATATTTAGCCTACGTACTTGTAACTACGTTTATTCTGTATGGTATATATTTATCCTACGTACTTGTAACTAAGTTCATTCTGTATGGTATATATTTAGCCTACGTACTTGTAACTAAGTTCATTCTGTATGGTATATATTTAGCCTACGTACTTGTAACTAAGTTCATTCTGTATGGTATATATTTATCCTACGTACTTGTAACTAAGTTCATTCTGTATGGTATATATTTAGCCTACGTACTTGTAACTACGTTCATTCTGTATGGTATATATTTATCCTACGTACTTGTAACTAAGTTCATTCTGTATGGTATATATTTAGCCTACGTACTTGTAACTAAGTTCATTCTGTATGGTATATATTTATCCTACGTACTTGTAACTAAGTTCATTCTGTATGGTATATAATTATTCTACGTACTTGTAACTACGTTCATTCTGTATGGTATATATTTATCCTACGTACTTGTAACTAAGTTCATTCTGTATGGTATATATTTAGCCTACGTACTTGTAACTAAGTTCATTCTGTATGGTATATATTTATCCTACGTACTTGTAACTAAGTTCATTCTGTATGGTATATATTTATCCTACGTACTTGTAACTAAGTTCATTCTGTATGGTATGTATTTAGCCTACGTACTTGTAACTACGTTCATTCTGTATGGTATATATTTAGCCTACGTACTTGTAACTAAGTTCATTCTGTATGGTATATATTTAGCCTACGTACTGTAACTACGTTTATTCTGTATGGTATATATTTAGCCTACGTACTTGTAACTAAGTTCATTCTGTATGGTATATATTTAGCCTACGTACTTGTAACTACGTTTATTCTGTATGGTATATATTTAGCCTACGTACTTGTAACTAAGTTCATTCTGTATGGTATATATTTAGCCTACGTACTGTAACTACGTTTATTCTGTATGGTATATATTTAGCCTACGTACTTGTAACTAAGTTCATTCTGTATGGTATATATTTAGCCTACGTACTTGTAACTACGTTTATTCTGTATGGTATATATTTAGCCTACGTACTTGTAACTACGTTCATTCTGTATGGTATATATTTAGCCTACGTACTTGTAACTAAGTTCATTCTGTATGGTATATATTTAGCCTACGTACTTGTAACTACGTTCATTCTGTATGGTATATATTTATCCTACGTACTTGTAACTAAGTTCATTCTGTATGGTATATATTTAGCCTACGTACTTGTAACTACGTTCATTCTGTATGGTATATATTTAGCCTACGTACTTGTAACTACGTTCATTCTGTATGGTATATATTTATCCTACGTACTTGTAACTAAGTTCATTCTGTATGGTATATATTTATCCTACGTACTTGTAACTAAGTTCATTCTGTATGGTATATATTTAGCCTACGTACTTGTAACTAAGTTCATTCTGTATGGTATATATTTAGCCTACGTACTTGTAACTAAGTTCATTCTGTATGGTATATATTTATCCTACCTACTTGTAACTAAGTTCATTCTGTATGGTATATATTTATCCTACGAACTTGTAACTACGTTCATTCTGTATGGTATATATTTATCCTACGTGCTTGTAACTAAGTTCATTCTGTATGGTATATATTTAGCCTACGTACTTGTAACTAAGTTCATTCTGTATGGTATATATTTATCCTACGTACTTGTAACTAAGTTCATTCTGTATGGTATATATTTAGCCTACGTACTTGTAACTAAGTTCATTCTGTATGGTATATATTTAGCCTACGTACTTGTAACTACGTTCATTCTGTATGGTATATATTTATCCTACGTACTTGTAACTAAGTTCATTCTGTATGGTATATATTTATCCTACGTACTTGTAACTAAGTTCATTCTGTATGGTATATATTTAGCCTACGTACTTGTAACTACGTTCATTCTGTATGGTATATATATAGCCTACGTACTTGTAACTACGTTCATTCTGTATGGTATATATTTAGCCTACGTACTTGTAACTACGTTCATTCTGTATGGTATATATTTAGCCTACGTACTTGTAACTACGTTTATTCTGTATGGTATATATTTAGCCTACGTACTTGTAACTAAGTTCATTCTGTATGGTATATATTTAGCCTACGTACTTGTAACTACGTTCATTCTGTATGGTATATATTTGTCCTACGTACTTGTAACTAAGTTCATTCTGTGTGGTATATATTTAGCCTACGTACTTGTACCTACGTTCATTCTGTATGGTATATATTTATCCTACGTACTTGTAACTAAGTTCATTCTGTATGGTATATATTTAGCCTACGTACTTGTAACTAAGTTCATTCTGTATGGTATATATTTAGCCTACGTACTTGTAACTACGTTCATTCTGTATGGTATATATTTATCCTACGTACTTGTAACTAAGTTCATTCTGTATGGTATATATTTATCCTACGTACTTGTAACTAAGTTCATTCTGTATGGTATATATTTATCCTACGTACTTGTAACTAAGTTCATTCTGTATGGTATATATTTAGCCTACGTACTTGTAACTAAGTTCATTCTGTATGGTATATATTTAGCCTACGTACTTGTAACTAAGTTCATTCTGTATGGTATATATTTAGCCTACGTACTTGTAACTACGTTCATTCTGTATGGTATATATTTAGCCTACGTACTTGTAACTAAGTTCATTCTGTATGGTATACATTTAGCCTACGTACTTGTAACTAAGTTCATTCTGTATGGTATATATTTATCCTACGTACTTGTAACTAAGTTCATTCTGTATGGTATATATTTAGCCTACGTACTTGTAACTACGTTCATTCTGTATGGTATATATTTATCCTACGTACTTGTAACTAAGTTCATTCTGTATGGTATATATTTAGCCTACGTACTTGTAACTAAGTTCATTCTGTATGGTATATATTTATCCTACGTACTCGTAACTAAGTTCATTCTGTATGGTATATATTTAGCCTACGTACTTGTAACTAAGTTCATTCTGTATGGTATATATTTAGCCTACGTACTTGTAACTAAGTTCATTCTGTATGGTATATATTTATCCTACGTACTTGTAACTAAGTTCATTCTGTATGGTATATATTTATCCTACGTACTTGTAACTAAGTTCATTCTGTATGGTATATATTTAGCCTACGTACTTGTAACTACGTTCATTCTGTATGGTATATATTTAGCCTACGTACTTGTAACTACGTTCATTCTGCATGGTATATATTTAGCCTACGTACTTGTAACTACGTTCATTCTGTATGGTATATATTTAGCCTACGTACTTGTAACTACGTTCATTCTGTATGGTATATATTTAGCCTACGTACTTGTAACTACGTTCATTCTGTATGGTATATATTTAGCCTACGTACTTGTAACTACGTTCAATCTGTATGGTATATATTTAGCCCACGTACTTGTAACTACGTTCATTCTGTAAGGTATATATTTAGCCTACGTACTTGTAACTACGTTCATTCTGTATGGTATATATTTAGCCTACGTACTTGTAACTACGTTCATTCTGTATGGTATATATTTAGCCTACGTACTTGTAACTACGTTCATTCTGTATGGTATATATTTAGCCTACGTACTTGTAACTACGTTCATTCTGTATGGTATATATTTAGCCCACGTACTTGTAACTACGTTCATTCTGTAAGGTATATATTTAGCCTACGTACTTGTAACTACGGTCATTCTGTATGGTATATATTTAGCCTACGTACTTGTAACTACGTTCATTCTGTATGGTATATATTTAGCCTACGTACTTGTAACTACGTTCATTCTGTATGGTATATATTTAGCCTACGTACTTGTAACTACGTTCATTCTGTATGGTATATATTTAGCCTACGTACTTGTAACTACGTTCATTCTGTATGGTATATATTTAGCCTACGTACTTGTAACTACGTTCATTCTGTATGGTATATATTTAGCCTACGTACTTGTAACTACGTTTATTCTGTATGGTATATATTTAGCCTACGTACTTGTAACTACGTTCATTCTGTATGGTATATTTAGCCTACGTACTTGTAACTACGTTCATTCTGTATGGTATATATTTAGCCTACGTACTTGTAACTACGTTTATTCTGTATGGTATATATTTGACGTGATGGATATAATATTATTTATATAAAGTAGACTCTCTATAATTCAAGGTAGATGGGACGGAAACCACCCTCGGATTACCCAAAACTCCAACAACTCGCAAATACGTTCCTGTGCATTAGAGAAAATAGGAGATGAAATGAATACTAATACTACGAGTATAATTAAAAATGCGCTAAATAAGTTTATAGAACTTTTTATGAAAAATTTCTTGGACGCCCGGCTCATTTCCATTGCATACCGTATGGATATAAAAATGTCTTGGAAACCACACTCGTACCCATAGCATCCCGCATGATATAACAACTTCATGGAAGTCCGACGTTTTTTGCATACCGTATTGATATAAATATTTCTTGGAAGCAGGACTCATTTCCTTAGCACACCTTATGGCTTTAAATAATTCCTGGAAGCCAGACTTATCATTTTTCTTTCAAATATATAAAATACGTTCACATAGAAAATTTGAGACTCTGCTGTATTTGAATAATATTTGTTTCAAGTATTCACTGTCATTAAATCCATTATTTCACAACCAACAGTGGTAAATGTAATCAAATACGTATATATGCACTGCAGGCTCAAACAGATAAAACTTGGTACTGAGTATGCAATTTAACGTCAGTGATAATCTTAAACCATTAACTCAAATAAGTAAAAGGTAAAAAAAGAACGTAATAAAGATATTTACAGTAACGGAAAAATTATTGTTAAGCAAGTTTTATAAAGAGCGTTTGTTATATATTGTTTAGTTTAATTTATATGTGAAAGTGTTTGGATATTTTTAAACACTCTTATATACATTTCTCAAAATATTGTTAAAAAATCGTTCTCTTTTGCTTCTTTGAAAAAAAACAAATTTCTTAATTAGATGTAAAACTGGTTTAAAATCATGTTAGTTCTTCTATGATACCAGAAAGCAATGGGGAAATGTTAACGTATATATATATATATATATATATATATATATATATAAAGAAATAAGTAAAAATACAAATATACAAGAATTATTATTGAATTTAAAATTATAATATTGTAAATTCAATAATAATTCTTGTATTTGTATTTTGACTTATTTCTTTATTTATACACAAGAATACATATTGCGATATATATATTTAAGGTAACACTGGGAAAACAATGTTTTTTAAAATATAATCAACTTACTTGGTACAACCCTTTAAGTAATAGTAGGTCAATAAGCAGAACAATACTTAATCCAATAAAGCAGAATATCAAGTAAACCTTAAAAAGACCTGAAAATAAAATTTAATTCAGTGTTCATAAAAATATCAACTAAATAAAAATAATATGTATTATGTTCTCATATTAGAGATACTATATAAATATACTAATGATGCATATGCATATGTTAAAAGAGAAATAACACAATACTTTGTTGTGTTTATGTCTTAATTTTCATTTCAGAAAAACTGTGCAATTAGCATATTTAAATTTTAAAATACAAATTCCTTTTAGGTTTGTGTTCTTTTTTAAACTAAAACTTAAAATGAGTAAATTTTATTATTTTTAAGAATTAAAAAATCTATATACAGCCCTATTTGAATTACTTTCAAATTAAAAGCTGTTTTTAATGCAAGCTATTAATTATTAATTTTGATACCATTACAGAAACAGTATAGTTTCGTGCTAGTCATGAACATAAATATAGCTTCAAATAAACCTTATTTCTAAATCTAAATAAGACATTAAATCTAAGGATAAGCCACGGAGAGTAAGGTCTTACCCCATGAAATCCCATACTGGCCATCGCTCCCAACTGGCTTTGGATCATAGAAAATAATGCCATATAGAGTAATTAGAAACATTATCAGCGTTCCAATCTGTAAAACAAAGAGGGAAATCTCAGCATTGGAAAAATACAGATTCTAATACAAGTATGAAAATTGCAAAATATACATTTGAAAAAAAAATAATAAAGAAATACAATTTACACATTTTTGTGGACGCAATAAATCTATAAAAGTACAGTGGGAATAGTGTTAGGCTAGTTACAATGACGCGTGATACTTTAAATCATCGGTAACAAGCAATATAAAAAAAATAAGTGATTCTTACTCATTTCAACCAAGAAAAATTTTATTCTAGTTAATTTGTATTAAATAATTGGTAATAATATAGATAAGTATATTATATACTTAAGACAATCACAATATTAAGTGGCAAAGTAGAAAGCAAAATTATTTATTACAATTACTTAATAAAATTTTATTAATGAATTATTGTGTTAAAAAACTGTTTAACACTAAGTGTCATCCACTAAAAGTTTTATAAAATGTATTTGAACTTGGGCGAATGAGTAAACAGGTATTTTATTACCCATTGAGAATTGAAAAAGATTTATAAATATAAGAGAGGGTTTAAACTAAAATTAGGAATTGAGTAATATCGGGTCGCCCTGCCTCTCCTGATGACAAAGACTATTTACTTATAAGAAGGAACAAAGCAGGCTATCAGGGATAACTATAGATGATGGTGTAGATATCCAATAAAGAGGCAAAAGCTACGTTTCCTACAGGTTATAAATAGCCATTTATGAATATTTTAGTAAGGGATGTAAGAAGTATTTTTCTAAAGTGAATGAGGGGATATTAATTTGTTATTGCATAATAGGCATTAGTAATTACCATGGAATTTTAACAATATTACAATCGTGACTACAATTATTATTCTAAATTTTGTCACACTATAGTATCAGTGGGGGGCAACAGATCAAGGGGCGTGGCCCGGTGAGCATTAGGAAAACTGTACACCACGGGAAAATAAATATAATAAATATGCCGCCGATATCACAACGTTCATGACTATCAACTGTAGCGCCAGACATTCCTGGGGGAAAAATAGAACAATATTCACCTTTGAAACCTTCACAAAACCAACCTTGAAAAATTTTTAGTAGAAAAATAAGTAATTTTGAAATTTAGATTTAGGGCATATTTATTTTCCAACAAAAAGCGGTAAGGGTTTTCCATTGCTACTTGTCAGCATTCGGAAATAATTTCTAAATCACCACTGTGTAGAAGAAGATATCGAAATGTACAAAGGGAGCCTTATCGGAAATTTTTACAACGGTATTAGCTTCAAGAGAATATTTCCCTACTGCCCTCCACACGAAATTCAATCTAGTATTGCAAGTGTACGTTTAAATATAGGTGGGGAGGTTGTTACTGAGATAGGAGATAGGGGCAGATCTCATTATGTTGCAAGGGGGCTTGTAAATATGCTGTGTTGCACCAATAGTCCACCAGGCAGGATCGCCCTCATTAAAAAAGGTGATGGGAAATGGTTTAATTATAACAATAAAATTCCTAAATATCCCTAACCGTCATATTGATATAACATTGTAAATATGCCGTACCACTACCGCACCCTCGTAGCGCGTTGGCCTCGCCGTACCAGCCAATCGAAAACCAGTTTTGTTGAGGGAATTTTCTCTGCACAAGACAGCAGAGCGGTAGCAATTACACGCGCTAATGCATCACGGTACCGATTCTATCAGACATCAATATAATTTTTTAAAGACTCTGTAACACATTTATTGCTTTAAATTGTCAATTCATAGCTTAAGAGCTACAATTCAAGCTTTCATTGCTATTTGTATCTTAATCCGATCCCAAAATAACACACTTTGACAAAAATCACAACAACTTTTATTGTAATTAAGTAAAATTCTGAAATTCATAAATGTGGTATACAAATATATGTGCTACAATCTATTAAAGTTTTAACACGATTGGTTTAATAGTTTTAATATTATAAATTTTCAAAGTCTGGCATTTTCTGAAGATCGCCAAAAAACTGGTACTTTTTTCATTCAACCCGCTGAAAGATAAAGTAAAAACCGCAAAAAAAATTAAGTTTACATTAATAGACGCAAAATTAAATTTATGAAATTTTGGTACATCTTGTTTTATTATAAGTATATCGGTTGCCTTCTAGTAAAAGCTTAAACCCGAGTATCAACACTTTTTGACCCGATAGTAAGCCCTTGGGCACCCTATAAAGAAAAATATTTACATGTGTCATGTTTGTAATTACGTTTGTACCTCTGGTTAACCCTCTTGTTACGAATTCGATCGTTGCAACATCACAACACGAACTCTCTGCTTATGAAACCAGAGTACGTTTCTTGCTGAAACGTATAAAAATGAATTGTGCATCCAACTTTAAACAGAGTTATAGAAATAGTGGCTACATACAAACTTAATTAAACAACTTTATGACTGAAACTCACCCCTTCTACCCATGCTAAGATCTTAGTCCCCACTTCCAGGGAGCAACCAAAGCAGCAAGTTTTTAGCCTTAGTGATAGGCCCATTTTCGACTTTTCTGAAAAATCAGATTATGTTTGTATGTGTATTGTATGTATATATATTATATATATAATATTTTATATTTTATTTTATTAAAAAATAAATGTTTTAAATTAGGTACTACTAAGATTCAAAGGTAAAATTCTTATTTTATTTAAATTAAAATTAGTAATTATATCGATTCACGACTACCGCTATTTTCGTCAATTTGTTTTTCTTTTCTTATGTATTTTTACGTCCTGAACACGAATTTGACACTAGTTTCTGGCGCTGAGGTCTATTTAAGGCCAAATATTCTGAAGAAGAACACGTTCATCATTTTCTACTTACTGTTGCGGTAAGTGAGAGAATTGGGACCACCTGAGATTAAAATAGAAAATCGTTTTAAAATACATCCTAGGACGATATGCAAGAGAATTGTTTAAACCTTTACACGGAAAGTTATTTTTTTATCATTTTAAAGTTGGGTAAAAATATCAGTGCGTAGTAGTAAGTTGTTTTGCAGAGTGATACAGTGACGTCACTCTATCCCCATTCATAACTTACGTGTGAAAATATTTGAGAAACGTTTTGGCCCTATTTTTATAGTTTCTGCATACTAATTTAAATGTACCCATAAAGTGTCCAGTCAGGATAGATTTGGTTGTAATTTTATGGTCAAATGTATAAAATTACAACCAAATCTCTTCTGATTGGATACTTCATAGGTATATTTCAATATAGATGAGCTATATAAAATTAACCTTCCCTGGCAATAACACAAATATTAGTTATTAATGCAGGTTAAGGACTGCTGCATATTTTCTAAAGTTTAGATTCCTAAAACACCAACTACAGTTGTGACGTCACTGTATCACTCCGCAAACGACGCACAACTTACTACACCGCACTTAATTTTTTACCCAACTTTAAATTGATAAAAATAACTTTCCGTGTAAAATTTAAAAAAATTCTTGTCCATATTTCTACGACGTTTTTTAGAACAATTTTCTATTTTAACTCTCAGGTGGTCCAAAATTCACGCAAATACCGCAACAGTAAGTAGTAAATGATGAACGTAGTCTTCTTTAGCGTATTTGGCTTTAAATAGACCTCAGCGACAAAAACTAATGTCAAATTCCTGTTCAGGACGTAAAAATACATTAGAAAAGAAATTCACGAAAATAGCGGTAGTCGCATGTCTATATAATTACCTTAAAATTTTTCAAAACTGTACAACTTTTATTTATATCTTTGTAATTATAAAGTTCAATGGTTTGTGAAAAAGTGAACATAAATAAAATTGTTCATCAAATATTTTAAAGAGGTTAAATATTCTAGATTTTCCTTATGTATACATGTCTGAGAAATCGATATTTAAATATCAAAATTAAAAGCAATATTGTTTAGCTTATGAATGTCTTTAAAATATTGACTTTTCTTGACCAATGTGTCTGCTTATGTATGTCTCATTATTATATTCCTTCTGTGATCAGTCCTAAATTTAGAATTATTTAACTCATCTCTATGATACATCTCTACGTTTCTAAGATACTTCTATGAACTAAAAGCTATTTTTTCGGTGTTATTCTAAATTTACTGATATTATGGTTAATTTATTAAAAGATTTTCCTCAAATATTTTGTAACAATTTTTATATTGAAGAATATATCCTTTTGTGGCCCTATTAGAGAGTAGGTTTAGCCACAGGTTTTCGTTGAATATACTAAACTAAATCTATACAAAGCTTTAGGAATGATATTAATTTATCACCATTACACGTATACAGTATTACACATATACAGTTTTAGCCTACACATATACAATAATACACATATACATATACACACATAAAAATAAATATTTTTTTAATACACATTCAGCATTACATAAATAAAGTATTACACACATACATCGTTACAAATATACAGCATTACATATAAACAGCATATAGGTCCTACTGTTGAACATATATGGCATACTATATATACAGTATTGCACATATACTTGTACTGCATTACATTAATACAGTATTATACATATACAGCATTTCATGTATAAATGCCTAAACATACATAGCATTACAGATATACAGCATTACACAAAATATACAGCAAAATATTTATATAGTATTACACATGCATAGCATTACACATATACAGCAATCCATATATAGAGTTTTACACATATTTAGAATTACAAATATACACCATTACATATATACAGTATTACACATAACCAGCATTACACTTATACATCAATGCATTTATACTGCATTACACATATACAACATTTCATGTATAATGTATTACACTAATATAGCAATAAAGATATACAGCATTACATGTATATAGTATTACACATGCATAGCATTACACATATACAGCAATACATATATAGAGTTTTACACATATTTAGCATTACACATATACACCATTATATATATACAGTATTACACATAACCTGCATTACACTTATACATCAATGCATTTATACTGCATTACACATATGCAGCATTAAAGACATACAGAATTAAACATATACAGCATTACACGCACATTGTATTACACATATATAACATTACACATATGCAATATTACACATATAAAGCGTTAGAGATATACAGAAATATACATATACAACATTATACAAATACAGCAATACACGCATATACCGTATTACACATTACAGAATTACACATATATTATAATTTAGAAGCAATATGAATTTTAAAATAAATAATGTTTTGTTTTCTTAGATAAAATATATTCAAGAAAACCCATGACTACAAACCAAATTAATGTAGTATTTACAAAACCTTTTGCGCACATACCAAAGAACAATAGTCATTAGAATAAAAACAGTTGATATTATTTAAAGAAGTAATAACTGAATACATAGTACCTTATGCATTATCTTTTGTATCATATTAGGAGTTTTCCTAGTTATATTTTTGTTCCCATTACAGTGCTCAATATTTATTTACTTCTCACATAATTATTTTTAAAGAATAAGAAATTTTAAAATATTCACGTTACACCATATTATGAAGTAAATTATTTTTTCTATTTATTAACATAACGTCCATTGAATTAAGAAGTAATTTAGGTTGTAAATAAATACCTTGCAAATCAAATTACAGCTAAAATAATTGGAAGATCTGGAAACAGTTTTGTTTACTTTTGAACGAATTTTAAAATAATTGTAACTTCGACCCTTGATTGGGCATTTTATCGAAATGACACAATCACACAAAAGATTGTAGTTTAACCTATTTGCTTTCTACAACTTGGGTCCCTTTATTGATAAATATGAAACCTTTATTACTCACCCCTTGCAGTGCTCAATCACAGTTGCACAAACATAAAGTCTATTTACATTTTAGCGAAGATTTAATCGTTGCTGACACCAAACTAGACACTGCTCTGTAAAGCACCTAGGCTACAGAACTGGTAGCTTTCTACTCATGCGCATTGAACACATAATGTATAACGTACAGTTATAAAATGGCGTTCAATATGACTCCCCAAACTGCTCCTGTTGGGAATACAAGCATACTCACAGTTTGACGTGTGTAAGTTAGTGTGTGTGTGTGTGTGTGTGTGTGTGTGTGTGTGTGTGTGTTTGTGTGTGTGTGTGTGTGTGTGTGTGTGTGTGTGTGTGTGTGTGTGTGTGTGTGTGTGTGTGTGTGTGTGTGTGTGTGTGTGTGTGTGTGTGTGTGTGTGTGTGTGTGAGTGTGTGTATGTATGTGTGTCTGTCTATCTGTCTGGCCCTTTCGTAGACATGGTATTATTAATTAGCGTTTATAGATATTTCCAGAAATTTTATGTACATAACTATTTTGATTCCATAATTTCGAACTGATAAGCAAAACAGAAGATAATGAAAAAAACATACGCTTCTATTTTGGTAGATTTTATGAGATTTACTTGAATTTTGTATTAAAATAAACATTGTACTAAAGGCATTAAAGGTTGTAGATTGATTTTAAGCTTTATATTTTGACATATGAGCCCTTAAAGAGCTACGATTAAATTTGAAGCATTCCGTTACCTAGATTATAAATTAAATTAGATAAAACTTATATTATTTTAGATGCAACCTATTTTGTTTTACTTCTATTTTTGTTTTCCGTTGAAAGTTTAAAAACTGAGTTTAGAGTCTGATGAATCTCCTTGATATTGATTAAAATATAGTGGGGATATCTAGGAAGGTGGTGTAAGAAGAACATATTGCAGCCTGAAGAGCGTCACTGAGTCTAACCTAGTTTCCCACTCTTAGTCTTCAGTATTTTTCTATCCTTTCAGTGATAGTTTTGTCGTTTTCAATTGGTATCGGCAAACTTCAAGTAAAATGCTCTTTGTATGTAAATTATTCACACTTTTCTAAACCTTTCCAATGCCTTCCCTAGATACATTTATAATAAATAAAGGCGGTGATTTCGTAAGTTTAGCTCCATTTTCAGGTTTGAGAACCATCGGCTACAAACGCCATGTACAAGACGGCTTCCAAAACTTCTAAACATACTTATTCGCAAATGAAGAAGTTAGAGACACTGAGGTCTAATATAATTAGTAACATACTTCTACAAGAAGTAACTTGGTACTGGAGTAATACGACCAAATAATTAAGCGTGTTTACCTATCAGAGGCTGCATAAGACGAATCATTGATATTGATTGAATATGCGTCGGACGGCACAGTTTCCTGTGAAGTACAGTCTGTGCTCGATATTAGCTGTAAACATTCAACGCAGTAGTTATTACTGAAAGATAGAAATCCTTTTACAACTCTCATAAAGCTCAGTTAATAACATTAAATTATTAATAGCTTCTTTTGTTAAAATAGCTGTTTCTCCCTGTAGTGATTAGAAGTCACTACAAAATTTAAAAAAAAAACCCGACTTCAAAAAAAGAACCCGAAATATAAAGTTTACTTACTAAAAAGTAAACAATAATTTTCTGATAACGAAAACATAATTTCATACTTAGCGCTGACTTTCATACTTGGACTCATTTTTAACATACTGAACGTAACAAATAATGGGATTTTACATGATGTAGAGCTCCTTGGCATGTAGATTAACAAATTATGATATACACACGGGCTATTCAATCATTTCTTCCATAATCTTATTTTATAGTTACAGTATAAGAAATTTATTAAAGGATTAGGGATATATGATTTCTTACTTCTACAAGCATCAACAGTAATCACATTCCGTGTGTCATTTAAAGAAGGTTAAATTTTCTGCAATCTGCATATCTAAACGAAAAATACGCAATCACATAATGTATGATCTTTACCGAGAACAAAGATCAATTATCGTTCCGCATATTAAAATAATATCGAATAGCCTACATGAAATGTTTGTTTCATGAGAAGACTCTATGGGTGGCTATAATTGGTCATGAGAAATTAAGCAATCAAAAAGTTGATTGTTCAGGAAATGTTTGGAATAGATCTGATTGACTAGCAAATAGCAGGGTTGACTAGCAAATAGAATATATATTCATATATTTTTAGAGGTATAATCTTCAATTTTTAATGACCGTAAATTTACAACAGGCTAGTAGTGTGGTGGCTGCAGCTCTTTGTCTCACTAGTTCTCTCCCAAGTTCTCTCCAGTGCAACCTTTTCTTCACAGATATGTTGCTCTGTAACCATCCTTGATGCTAACAGCTACTAGTGTAATGGGGCAGGAACGGTGTCCCCGGTTCATCCGATGCTCAAAATTCACCAATGATATTATTGTCAACCTAACCTAATTCAGCCCAATTCAACCTAACAATTACTTCATGTGCCTCCCTCTCGGACCAGTTAGAGTTGACGTCCACGGGAACCATCAGACCAGTTCGACCCACTACTTGTGGGATTAACACAAAACTGAGGAATCCGACTACAACCGGCTTACCCGCTCTGTTTTTCCAAGAATCATATACATTAATTATACACATAAATTATTAATTTACTATAAATTAGTTTAATATATTAATTTATACTTTTATACAAACTAATAAAGGACTATTATATTATAAAAATTTTAATTGAGATGGAGATTTTTGAACTAAATTACCCTTAAATTATTTGTTACTAACTTTCAAGGTTTTGTATTTTCCAAAACATGGATTAGACTAGACCAAAGTAATTACATGGTAATATCAAATAAAATGGTCAAGTTGTAATATGGGTCAAGATAAATATTTTTGTAAAACTGAAATACTTTTATAATTTAAAAATACAAAAGCAACAAATGACGAGTCTACAAACAAATTTGTTACAATGTCTAGATACAATCTATAGACAATAGGGATACAAAACCTGTATCTCTAAATATATATGCATTTGCAACAAATTCGCAAAACTTTGGTTTTTAATTTTTAAATATGTGGCCTACAGATAAAATTTTGTTTTTCATAGAAGATTTTTACAGTAGAAATTGTTTTTTTGGAAGTTACAAATCTCGATAATAAAAATTGCAATAAAAAAAGGCTATTGAAGAACTGGCCAAAAAAATTAAGTATTTGTGGGTGATGTTGACAAATCTATAAATTGAAAACAGCGTTTCAGTGGGAATACCAAACAATCAATGAAAATAAAAGCAGAACATCTCCTCTAAAATCCTCTTGGTTCGCATACAAACACCGATATATATATATATATATATATATATATATATATATATATATATATATATATATATATATGTATATACATATATAATTTTTTCCATCATTCAAAGTTATAACAGGGCAAGCAGCGATTCCAACAAGGTCAGGCCATGTCTAGCAACTAACCAACCCAACAAGTGTGTAAGCAACAAAGTCTCTAAAATGTAAAGATACAGTGTCTAGAGAGATCCCTTACACATGTCTATAGAGAATTGCTCAACTTAGTCTTATAGTGTAGTCAAGGCATTAAACAAATTAAAATAATGGACCCACATAATGACTATCATTTTGCAAGTCCAAATCCTGGAAAACGTGTGATGGAAATCAGGTTTAATAAATAAGGTTTAACGAGATCTCCAGCCCCGAGGAACTATGCGACCTCTATGTCTAACTGAGAGGTAAACTCGTTTATGTAACTCAATGATTTAGAAGATATTAATGATATAAAAGATAAACGCTCAAATTCTCCTTCAAGTTAAAGATTGTGTAAGTTGTTAGATTAGTAGGTTTGACAAATGTGAACAGAAAAAAAAGGAGAAAATGAGAACATCCAAAGAGTATTTAGCAAGTATAAAGAAAGGGCCTATGCATCAAATAAACTTTATGCATATGTGAAGTGGTATGTAGGAACAGAAAATATATTTATCTGCAGATGAAAAATATAGTATAATTTTAATAAAATAATACATTCAACAATACTTTAATTCTATTACACTTATAATTTCGTATTATTTATTTTTTATTGTAATATTTTGTATTTTATCTTGTTACAGAACTTGGCAACACAGACTTTTTAAATTTAACTGAACTTTAGCTGTACCCCTGATTCTACCTAGGCTTGTACATCTATTAGGTGGTAATTTCACAACACCAAAAGGAAAGCCCTTAATCTAATATTAGAATAATGACTTAGACATTAATTACTAAACTATTTCCAACAATATTTTACATCCAATAGTCTCATTACTTCAACAAAACGATTACACCAAGTAGAATTATCGAACTACAACATACATAATACATAGACAACATTATAGCATAATACATGGGACAAACACTTAAATATTTCAAAGTACAATAAATCCATATAAAGCCATATTAAAACCCATAAATTATAAGTTATAATAAAGACTGAGTAAAGTTTTCACAGCAGTTATCTTAGTAATTAATTGCCTCCAATAGAATGACTTTGTTGAATATTAAAGATAGACATAGCCTAGGCATAGCTTTCTGGTCCAACTCCAGGCATAGTGTAGTAGTAGCTATTTACAACCATGAGGTAATATACTTGAATAGCTGGAAAAAAACAAATAATAGAGTAACTATTTGAATTACGTTTTATTATTTTTTTAAATATTTCACGAGCAATTGTTCTGCTTTGTTGTTGAATTACATAATTATAATAAAACACATTATAATCATCTTGTTATAACAAAATTTTAAAAATATTAAATTTAGACAAGGGATACAATGAAAATGAGTTTTTTACTTATTACAGTATTTCTCCAATCAAAATAATTATAGCACAATAATGATTCAAGTTATTTGAACAACAAGAATAGGCGTGAATTGTTTAAGAAAGAAAATTTTAAAAATAAACTTTAGTATCATATTAGACTTACAACTAAGTTATATCTATAAATTAAATTGATTAATTTTCAGAAAAAAGAATTGTAAGAAGCGCTACTCAAATATTACTGTACTTTACCTAAGCTAGTTGTTTCGTTTTGTTCAACCTTTGAAACCTTAAGAATATTTCCAAGTACTTTGGTTTCTAGGCATCCTGAAGAATACATTTATTCTAATTAAAGTGTTTTAAAATTAAGATTGCTTCTTTTTCTGCGATGCGTTTCTTTAAGGCATAACAGTTTTTAAATAATTTTTAATGTCTAAATGGCGATTATTTTGCGATGACCGAACTCCTGCGACAATTTCTGGGACGTAATTGAGTGTGGTTTTTAATAAAAAGCACTTCTTTAATGCCACTGTTCAAGTTCTGACACCGAGGAAAACTTTCATAAAAAAGTGTCACTATATTGTAATACATAAAACTACTTGGATATTTAAGCTTGCTGTACAATAAATAGATGATGACAACCAATCCTCAAGAGCACATGACAACGCAAAAGCTATCATGTATATTACTTGTAAAAAAATTCTAAATAATTAACTATCTGAAGCCTTTCCTAATTGTTCTAAACCTATAACTGTTATGATTGTTTATGAACTGTTGTGATTCTCAGTTTCTCTTTCTTACTCACGGTGAGTCACTGTGACTGTGACTTGTGACCACTCGTGGTGTTGTGTGTGATCGTGATCGCTAAAGAGAGTTCTGAAACAATTTTGTTCTAAGTAGTTCGTTACTCATTTATAAATAATTTGTTTCATTTAAATCGATTAGTTTAGATGAAATTTTTATTATATTTTACGTAGTATTATTAAATACAGTTGGTGTCTGAAAGTGAAATGTCTAGAGTGTACAAAAGAAACAGCAGGAGACGAAATCGGAGAGTAATTTAAACCTTGTTAACTGAGGACGAAAATGGTCAAGAAAGTAGGGAGTATTAGACACAGCATCCCACTTCAAGATCTTTGGGGGGGGGGGTTACCTTCAAGAACAAACCCCCTACTAGATCCTAGAAAAACATCTGAGAATAAGTTCTTGGATTTGTTAGGGGACTGACTACTGACTTGGGTTTTAGTAATAATTCGGATTGTCCTCATAATAAACATTCATTTTGAAGAATGTAGATTCTTTGTTACTAGAAGAAAAGAAACAGAATGAAACATTTGATACAAATACGGCCTTCTCGTTAGACAAGAACACGTAAAATGATCATGTTTTAGATTACCGTAGTGAATAAATGTTTATTTGATGAAAAATTATTTGATTAAACTAATATAACAATAATACAATATAACAATAATATAATAAATACATTAATACAAGAATAAAAATGTTTATTCAATATTTGTAGTTCAGATTGTATCACTTTATCAAGAACGATTTGAAAACCGCTCAAAAGATATAGGATTTGAATTTGGTGAATTTTAAAATTTTAAACTAAATTAATATGTGTTCCCTTTATTAAAAAAAAAACAGTAACTTGAAAATTCCTGGCTCAAAAGTTATAGACAGTCGTTTTGAAATTGTTCGTGACTATAAGAAATTCTGAGAGCTGATTTTATTGTAATTTGTTTTTAGATGTTCAAGATGGGATAGGTGCTGGCAGACGTTCAAGAATTATGGTTCAGAATGAAATGTTTTACCTTCTCAAAGATAGTTTTATTTTTAAGATATGATTGATACTCTTATTTCATTAGAAATTTATAGTTTTTTCAAATCCTTTTATTATTTCACACTCTTTTTTTATGTATCTTGTTCAAACTTTCAATCATTAATAAAGTACTTTTTATCCATCCACTCAAGTTCAAATACATGTTTGAAAATTTGTAGTGGATGACGTTTGATATTAATACAGTTAAAAAAATATTAAATCAATTAAATTTAATAATGAATTAATTTAGTTTTAGATGGGAAAAAACTTCTCTAAAAAGGAACAAGATATCCAATATAATTATTGCGTCCCATTGGTAACACATGATTTACAAAAATATAGGTGAAAAAACCCCAAAACCACAAAAGTTAATCAAAAAATAACTAAAATAAGTTACCTAACATTAAATCCTCCTAAATGTACATAAGGATTTAATCTTAGGTAACTTATTTTAGTTATTTTTTTATTATTTTTTTTGGTTTTGGGGTTTTTTCACCTATATTTTTGTAATATATTATACCACTGTGCTCTTGATATTGTATAACACATGATTTCATAAAACAGCTGATTTTAAGTTGTAGGCTGTGAAGCAGAAAACATATTTATGCTACTATCTGTAAATTAATTGTTATTACTTAACAAAAAGTAACTAAATTTATTTTATTATTGAAGAAGGAATTTACTTTATAAAAATCTTTAATCTATTTTACTCGTTTATTTCAATACTGTATTTCTAGTTTATTCTCAGCTATTACTTCTTGATCTCAATGATGTCTGAAAACCACCTTCTTTCATCTAACAATAGTAAAATAAATATTTATATTAGACTTAGAGTAGATAAGCCATTTTAAAAACTTTAAAAAAATATTCTATCTATTAGAACTTTCAATACACTACATTTTTCTAACCTGAGTAAAATTTGATTAAACTCTAAACAATTGTTTTTAATTATTTTTGTTAAAATTTCAAAAGTCAACCTATTCAAAACTTCACTAAACGACTTCATCAAAATATATTAATAAGGTTAAAACATTAATTTAAACTTGCCTAACTACGATATTTTAATTACTTCCGTGTACTTTCAATAATTTAGAATTCTGTATGACACGTTTCACTATTTGCATTTAGCAAAAAAAAAAAAAAAAAAAAAAATGGTAAGCAATGCATTTATGGTTTCGTACACATGATCCTCTTAAAGGATTTATGTTGTCAAACAAACACATTTTTTACTCTAAGTTCTTAACATTGCTTATTATTCCGTTGACGTTTATACTTCGTTGTTTCCTTCACGTTTTCGCCCATAAAAACTTTAAAGTTCCTTATTAAATAACATATTCTAATTGTACTTACCAAGGCTTGCCATCATTTTTATTGTAGAGTTGGCGTCACCATTAAAAAAGATATTAATTAACAAGAGAATGCATAAAACAACAGTAAGTGCTGCGGTAATCTGCACATAGAGTTTGACATACTTTTGCTTTTCCTGAAAAATAAAACAATATACAGTGAAAACTCATTATAATGGACCCTAATAAACCGAACATTGCTTATAATGGTCAATGTTTTGAGGTGTTTGTCAAATGTTTTGTAGACAAATATACCCCCTGTAATAGTCAGAAGGCTTGAGACGCGACTAGAGGCTCTAGTAGCAATTGATGCTTATTATTTATTACAATTAAACTAAATGAAATATTTACTGTTAAATACTTTTCAAATAGTTTAAGTATTGTATTGATAATCTCATACAAATACGAATAAATGCTAGAATTACAATAGGATTTCTTGGTAAACAATGTTTTCATTGTAACTGTTTTCATGGTCGTTTACTTCCCCTTATGTGTTTTGGTTTTTTATTTGAATCCTAATATCTCAAGGCACTCTTGCTCTACAAATATTGTCCATGACTGAATACTGTGCTTCCCAAATAGATACCAATTTATAGAAAGGTTTGCCCTTGTGGTTTGATTATTGTCATTGCAAAGGTTTGGCTTATTGAAAATTGAGTCTTAACGAATAAAAATAGATATTTTTATTTGTTGTTCTCAGTTTGGTGAAGCCCAGGTAATGTTTGGCACGTCTGATTGTTTTCTCACCGTCTTTAACCTTGAAGCTTTAAAATGAATCTAATTAAGGAATCTTGTCTTTTCCTTGCTAGAAAAATTTCATGGGGTCCGATTCGATTAAATATATAGATGTATCTTCGTTAAAACGTTTTCAATATCAATCTGAAGACTCCAAACCAAAAGTAAAAATGACATTTTAACACTGTCATTAAGTTTTACAGAGCACTAGCCACAGCTGTAAATACTTTACTGTGGATTAATTATAATAAATAATAAATAAACACCAATATCCATAAATATTTTTATTCTAACTTGATGTATATTTCAATTAACAAATAACGATCTCCAGAGGCATTACACATAATAATAATAACAGTGTCGTGTGTTATTCCTCTGAGGACGGTTACTTGGTAACCGAAATGTAAATCACGTTGGAATAAAAGTATTTGTGGATAGAGGTTTTTGTGTGTTATTTATTAATCAAGTGCTAATATAGCAAGTGCTACATATTAATGTATGTTCAAGTGTAAACTAGCAGCTCATGTTAAAGGCTAGAATCGAATAATAAAGTCAAGTTACAAAAATATTTGAAAGACTTCTATTAAAAAGACTTTCACAGATTATAAATGAAATGCAATTGATTCCAGGTCACCAATTTGGTTTTAGAAGTAAACATTCTACAATCGATCAGGTTCATCGTATCATTAATACAATCGAAAATGCTTTAGAAGAAAAAAAATCTGCATGGCTGCTTTCTTGGATGTAGCCCAAGCATTTGATAAAGTATTGCATGAAGGGTTGAAGTATAAGCTCTATAGAGATTTACCAAAACCGTTTTATCAAATACTTTCATCATATTTAGAAGAAAGATATTTTAGGGTTAGATATGATAAAGACTACTCAGACTTGAAAAAGATATTTGCTGGAGTACCCAAGGGTAGTGTACTGGGACCTACACTTTACCTACTATATACGGCTGATATTCCACTGGGTAATAACACAATGACAGCCAAGTTTGCTGATGATACCGCACTTTTACCAACAGATAACTCTGTTACCAAAGCAGCCAATAGTTTACAAATTGCCATGAATAATCTTTATATCTGGACTCAAAAATGGCGCATTAAGTTAAATGAAACTAAATCCGTTCTTGTAACCTACACAAACAGAAAGGTTATTACTCCACAAATACTGATAAATGGCAATGCCATACCAACAGCAAACACAGCAAAATACCTAGGTATGACACTGGATGCAAAATTGAAGTGGAAGGAACATGTAAAAAAGAAAAAAGATCTAAATGGCAAATATAGAAAGTTATACTAGTTTATGGGCCGTAGTTCTGAACTATCACTAAATAATAAAATAAGATTATATAACCAAACTCTAAAACCCATCTGGACATATGGTATTCAATTATGGGGATGTACCAAAAAAACAAATTTGGAAATGATTCAGACATTTCAAAATAAGGTATTACGTAACATGGTAAATGCACCATGGTACGTTAGAAATGAAGACCTGCACCAGGATCTGAAAATCAAATTTGTTATAGATGAGGTTAAGGTTTATGCCTCTAGGCATTTGCGTAGACTGCATATACACCCTAATCAGGACCTTGATGTGACTAGGCATGTCCGCCGTCTACAAAGAACTAGACCACATGATTTGGCCACTTTAGAACAAAGAGAAACTTGAGTTTTCCAACACCCTTTTTTTTATATAAATGAAAGTTATTAGTCAGTTGCATCAACTGGTCATGACAAATGGAAGTGTTTTTAGTGAGTAAGAATCTCACACTGTTGCGTAATACGGATTGCGCAGCGTCTTTTTGAAGATTTTCACCTACCCATTAGAACAAAAAAGTTACAAAAGCATTTTGCATTGAGATATAAATAACGGAAATGACCCTGAAGAAAGTGACTATCAAAAAATTAGAACAAACAAAACAGAAATAAGTTTTTATCCTGATAATGTTTGTGTTGCTACATAATCCCTAAAGTTTATTCTACAAAAACCATTGAACTGGAATCCGGGTGAAATCTTTTTCAATTCTTTCTTTTTACCCATTTTTCTCCTTTATATTTGTTATAAAAATTACACACCATTTATCACGGTTAAATAAAGTAAGAAATACATTTGAAAACAATATTAAATTGAACGTGGAAATTGTCACTGCAAAATAACTTGAAGAAAATTTTGGGAAACTATAAAGACGCCATACCTAACGAAGAAAAGTCAGGAAAATACTGACTGAAGTGTGCCTCTTAAATGTATAGGCCAAACAAAAATAAATATCAAAGCTAGGGCTAAAGAACATTTTCCCATGTTAAATATAACAGACCAGAAATATTTTCGATGGCGAGACATTTTTTAGAAGAAAATCAAGTATATAGGACGATGTAACACTTTTTGAAAAATGTAATTAGGTATAATGAATTGAATGCGTGAGAAAAACAGTGTAATAATAAGTATAAAACTAATATTGTTAATAATGAGTCACGCTCTATTTAGAATTCCATAATAATGTAATAACTGTAACATAAGGAAATTCGAATGTAAATTTTGGTCATTGTAATTATTGAGGGGAATAAAATAAAAATATTATTTTATAATTATGTAATTATGTTTATAAGTAACTGTAATTAATTGCAATTGCTATGAATTTCATTCTAATTAACGAGTTGCGCCTCCGTATGAAATTTCTATTTGATGTAATCATTTTCAAATATTATAAATACTTAAGCCTACAGTACAACTTTACGTTCACCTTAGTTGTAAGTTAGAGTTTGTAGTAACAACACTCACTAATGATGACTTTGTCATTGAAACGTGTCTGAGTGAATAAATGATTAATTTGTGAGTTTTTTTGTGCGTCTTTCATTTGTAATTCTACTTAATATTAGAGGATTATGTACAATAATGACCAATGAGCTATTTACCATTTACTTTAACTGTAATATATTTTTTAAAGTTAATTACCTGAAGCTTTTTTAAAATTCCTCATTTGAACAATTGTCTGTCTATGAAATTTATGATTTTAAATTAAAATATGTATTTTTAAGTCCTTTAAATTTTATATTCACACAGTTCAAATTTAATGTCACACACTTTTGTTAACCCGCATTAAAAATATATCGTTTTAAAGATATATTCAAAAACCTTTATCAAAGTACCTATTAAATCAACCCCTTAATTCAATATAAAGAATAGTTCTTTTGTTATAGGCCTAAGTTTTTATGATGCTAAAACTTACATTTTAAAGTTAAAGGGTTTCAATTAAAAATTCATAAACTTGATTTTGTTTACGTTATTTAACCAACATTTATTTTAAGTTGTTTTATTTGATTTATATGCTCGATTTATTTCTCTACAAATCGTCTAAAACATTTATCATATATTATTTATTAATTAATGCACTTCTCTATATTTAAACTTTCAGTTATGTAATAATTGAACATATAAGCTTTTATTACTCAAAACATTGGTATTTTATACCAATTAATTTTTATAATCTTACATTTTGTTTGACCAAATAATAATAGATATTCTTATCATTTGTGTGTTCATATATATTAAACATATCGCAAAAATCATCAAAATATATTTCTGTGTGTTACATCTTCGTGTATCATATATTAGACGCTTTTAAAACACTATTTACAAATTGATTTGTTTAATTGAAATTAGGTAAAATAATTCAATAATTTGTATGTATTACTTTATATATTTAGTATAAATATTTATATTTCCCTAGCCATAACTGCTAGCTTCTCGCAACCAGTAGGTTGTGAGCAGACATTTATAACTTGCCTTTGGGTTGAACACATTGAGGTTTTATAATACTTATGGCGAGAGAAGAGGTTACAGTTCCCTGAGATTATAATTTCAGCTTTAGCTCGACTGGATGGGCATCAGTTGCGAACCTATAACACTGTGTACATGCTTCGACACCTGTGCATTGTGGACACTAACTAACCATGGGCATCGTCAGGATTGTCAGGGTCTGACCTTTCAATACAGTGGTTATGGTCAGTCACAAAATTCCTACACCAAGGGGAAAGTCGTCTGAATACAACTGTAGGAATTGTTTTCACAATAAGTACCTGTGTAAAAAAGCTGGTAGTTTTACATTAATATAATATCTGTCATTGAGTGTTTGACGCATGTGCGCGCGGGTATGTCTAGGCGTGTATATGTGCGGGTGATTGTCTTGTGTGTGTGTGTGTGTGTGTGTGTGTGTGTGTGTGTGTGTGTGTTTTGTGTATATGTGTATGTGTGTGTGTGTATGTGTGTATATGTTGGTGTGTGTGTGTATGTGTTGTGTGTGTGTGTGTGTGTGTGTGTGTGTGTGTATGTGTGTATGTGTTGTGTGTGTGTGTGTGTGTGTGTGTGTTTATGTCCGCGAGCAAATGACAATAATTGTTATTCGTATTTCAAAGTTCTTCTTCCAACTAAAAACCCATTTATCTCCAGAAATAAATCTATTTGGCATATTAACCTTGTACAATGGTTGATTCTAAAAATAAAGAATAATTTTATAATTATTAATAACTCTTCTCATTTATTTATTATTAATTAAATAAAAAATATTTGTGACTCTAAAAGTCTAAGATTACTTATAAGTAACATATTTTTATCATATATTGAGTTTTAAAATGTTGTCATATATTTTTCTTGAAAAATTATTCTTGAAAATTAAATGATTTAAAACTGTGAGTTATTATTTAAAATATTGTACCAAGATCATTAAGCTTTGTCAGTTTGGATTATCAATAAATATTTCTTAAATTTAAAAGTATTTACGACTCATTTAAATATTTAGTAAATTCGATTAAAACAATATCAAATTAATAAAGTTAAAATTAATTACTTTGACATTATTATAAGTTCTAACTATAATTTTGATAATATATTATATGAAGTATGTCTTATATAATACATATAGGACAGTATATATCATTATATATATATATATATATGTATGTATATATATTTGAAGAGAATGTTAATAAGCAATGCTAATTAATTTCTTTATTAAAAAGCAAAAGAAACATCTGTATAAGTTGTTTACAATTAATTCCACTTATGATTTGTTTGCACATAGAAACAGCAAATTTCCTGTTAACTAAACCTTGTGTGTGTGTGTGTGTGTGTGTGTGTATGTATGTGTGTGTGAGCGTGTATGTGACTTATATTCAATGTCCCTCATTGATCAGCAAAGGAGACAGTATGTCCAAAATATAACATTACTTTATTGTTTTAAAGTGTTTATGTGTGTCTATTTTATGAACATAGATTAGAGGATTACCAAAGTACGTTTGTCATTCCCTTATCTAGTCCAAAATATAAAATATTATATACGTTTTCGTGTAATGTAATAAATGTATAAACATATTTCAAATAAAAGAATTGTTTCAAGTTATGAATTACTCAAAGCGTTTCTCTAATTAATGTATATGCATCTTCAGAAAAAATAAAGATATAACAATGTTTTTATAAAAATTTGCTAAATTAGCTCGTTTTTCTAATAAAAAATAATAATAACCTTTTAGTTACGTACATACATATATATATATATATATATATATATATATATATATATATATATATATATATATATATGCTGATACGTATTCCTTCACGGATGGAAAAATATGATAAATAATTATTATCTGGTGTACACCTGTTCATTCTGCAGTGCATAGATTCGCTGTACCGACGTTTCGGAAGAATCTCATCTAGCATTGACGAGGTGAAACCAACAACAGTTGAAGAGCGAGTATATATATATATATATATATATATATATATATATATATATATATATCGAGAGAGAGAGAGAGAGAGAGAGAGAGAAAGGAAGGAAGGAAGAGAGAGAGAGGTTCATATATCCAAGGTTCAACTAATTCGGGAAAACCATGGGAAAGCTGGAAAAGCTGGGAATGTTACACCTGTTACAGTGTGGGAAGTCATAAAATTTATAAAGGTGCATGGGAAACACTGAAACAGCAGAAACCGTTGGCCGAACGTTATGCGTTCGAAATTTTAACAAGTTAAGTGTGGTTATTTGAAATACGTAAGGAAGGAGGGATTCGTGGTCGTTCTTAAAAACTAAAGTCCTCGGGAAAAGCGAACTAAGTTTGAGGAACTTCGGAAAATGCAGACGTATGGGGGGAGAGGGGGCAAATTGTATGATATTATTTTAAAGTTGTAAATGTGTTTAGAAGAGTTAAGGGAATGGTTTTTATTTTCTTGACTTGGGAGCGGGTTTAAAACTGTCCAAAGCACTGCTACCTTAAGGTATATTGTACTTACCTCCCTGATCTAGTCAAATAGCCTCTTACCTCTTACCAGGTTTAGGAGTTTTCTGACTAGTGTTTTACCTTCAGCATCCTCTTCCAGAGCTGTGCTATCTCCAAAGAGGTTGAAGCGCCTCTCGGCAAGTGCTTCACATCAATAGATGATGTGTGTGGCGGTCTCCAGTTCTTGCCCGCATAATCTGCACACTGGTTCATCTTTGTGGATACCCATTTTATGCAGATGTTTCCTTAGTCCACCGTGTCCCGTGAGTAGACCTGTGGCTATCCTCAATTCCTGCCTAGACAGATAGATGAGACTCTTCTGCAGCCCCAAGGAAGCTTTCCTAAGGGTTAGCTTACTGTGTCTCATCCCTTCAGCCCTGATCCAGTACTCACAGTGTCTTTCAGCCATCCACCTTCGCACTGCCATCTTGACCATGGATTTGGAAATACCTACCGCAGGCTCCGGTCCAATCATGGGAGTCGAAGACCCCTCTCTGGCCAGCGCATCTGCGGCTTCATTTCCAAGTATTCCCCTATGCCCTGGCACCCAACCTATCTTGATTTGATTGTGCCTTGCCAGGGCTTGTAGGTTATTTAGGCACTCCCTGACTATGGCCGAGGTGACCACATGTCCGTTTAGTGCCTTAATTGCTGCCTGACTGTCGGAGAAAGTAGCAATCCGGGTCCCGTGTGTTCCCCTTCTCGCTATCTCTCCCAGACAGGCATTTATAGCATATATTTCGGCCTGAAAGACAGAGGTATGCCTCCCCAAGGAAAAAACTAGTTTTACCCTTGGATTTTTACAATACACCCCCGCTCCAGTGCCGAAGTCCATCTTGGATCCATCTGTGTACCAGATCTGAGCTCCCGATGTTAATGTCCCTGACCATTCCATCATAGTATGGTGGGCCTGGTCAGGTGCAAACGTTCGAGTAATGTGGTCACTGCCCATTTCCAAGACGGGTTCTTTGACCACGCACTGGATACTCATATGTCCCGAGACATCTGGGAGGTTAGCCCAGTTGCTCGAGTTGCGCAATCTCCATGCCGCCAGCCTTGCCTCTCCCCTAAGGACAAGCTCAATGGGAGGGAGGTTAAGCATTACTTCCATTGCTGCACCTGGTGTAGTTGACATCGCTCCCAGTGTGCACAGACAGGCCAATCTCTGGATACAGCTCAGTTGAGCTCTTGCATGTGCCTGGTTGGCTTTTGTCCACCACACCAGAGCACCATAGGTAATCATAGGTCTTATCACCCTCAGATACATCCAGTGCATCATTGATGGCTTCAGTCCCCATTTCTTACCCACCATTCTTCTCACTGTCATCAGTGCCCTTTTGGCCTTGTTAACTGTCCTCTCAAGATGTGGGTTCCAGGTCAGTTTCCTGTCCAGAGTAACTCCCAGGTACTTCACCTCCACCACAAACTCAAGGTATTCACCAAACAAGCGAGGCATCCTGGTCGTCAGATCTTTTCGCTGTCTGGTGAAGTTAATAAGAGCAGTCTTTTTCGGATTTACCCTAAGGTTCTCCTTATTACACCACTCTTAAATCAGTCGTAGAGGATTTCTGATTACCTCAAGGACTGTATCAGGGAATCTGCCCAGGATCAGAGCAACTATGTCGTCCGCATATCCTAGACAGAAGTACCTCTGTTCATTCAGGAGTTCAATAAGGTTGTCAACCACTAGGCACCACAACAGAGGAGAGAGAACCCCCCCCCCTGTGCACAGCCCAGACTTGTCTCCGCCCTTCTGACCTCCCCTGCCACCTCTACAGAAATGCTTCTGTTTGTTAACATGGAACTTATCCAACCACAAGTGGTTGCATCCACTCCATGACGTCTTGCACCACTTACCATCGTCTCCACTGAGGGGTTATTGAAAGCCCCTTCAATGTCGAGGAAGGCACCTATGGCACAACCTTTCTTGGCGATCATTTGCTCAATCCTACCAACCACTTGATGGAGAGCTCCCTCGCAAAATTTCCCCGGTTGATAAGCATAACTTTTATAATATATATATATATATATGAATAGTTACTATCTGGAGTACATCCATTCATTCTGCAGTCCATAAATTCGCAGTTCCGACGTTTCGCCAGAATCTCCTCCAGCATTGACGAGGTGAACCCAACAACAGTACAAGAGCGAGTCTACTATTGTTGGGTTCACCTCGTCAATGCTGGATGAGATTCTAACGAAACGTCGGAACTGCGAATTTATGGACTGCAGAAAGAACGGATGTACTCCAGATAGTAACTATTCATCATATTTTTCCATCCGTGAAGGAATACGTATCAGCATATATATATATATATATATATATGAGAAAGAAACATGATTAAAATAATATACAGTAAAGCTTACCTGGTGGACGCCAATAAGCAAAATTACGTCAAAGACGATACCAAAAACAGATCCAATCAAGTAGGCCCATAAAATCACTGTCACAACTGAAACAAAATTCCATTTAACATACATATATATATTAACAAAAGCTACACTTATTTCTTCTAACTTAGAAATAATAGTCTATACACATGTAGTTATGGAAATAAAGGATGTAACTTATGAGAAACAAGTATCCTTTAATGTGTATCTACAATATAATCTCCAGAAACTCTTTTCGATTGTATTTATCCGTTTCTGTATGTTCTTGTTTATTGTCAAGACGTCACACCATAGTCACTATACTTTCCACTAGTGTTTTAAATAAGTGTCATTTTGTTGTTTTCTTTATGTCTTTATTTCATGATAATGCATGTAGTTGACTTGTAATATTTCTTCTCTCCCTATTTTCTGCAATATGTCTTCTATATCGTTTCCATCTTCAGTCATTGTTACTCCCAAATATTTGTACTCTAGTATTTTTTCTAATGTTTCAATGTTTAAATCTTGTCGTGCACCTTCTACTGTATTGTATTTTGTTTTCTCAGTATTAATTTCAAGCCTTATTTGTTTAGTTCTTTCCCTAGTGTTCTAGCCAAATATTTATCATCCTCAATATCTTCAGCTGGAACAACCTGGTCGTCTGCAATAATTGTGTTGTAATATATTCTCTCCAATTCGTATTCCCGTTTTTCTACATTTGTTTTAACTAAAGGTGAGTATAATTAAACCTCAAAGAGAGTGGAAGACAGAAAGCCCCCTTGTCTCAGAACCTTGTCTCAGAACCTTGTCAATTTGAAAATACTCTTAAAATATTTCCCTAGTCCTGATAATACTTACGTTAAAGCGATGAGCCTGCTCCTCATTTTATGCGAAAATTTCAAATTTTGCAAGATATTCGAACAATCCTCGGATAGAAATTTAAAGTTCAATTAAAAAGAGACTGAAATTTAATTCTGTTTTAAGCTTCGAGTTTGCAATGTTTTGGGTGGCAACAATAAAGAATTTATTTCTGAGTAATTAATGCATCTATTTTAAAATTAATTTTTAGTTAATGAGGCCAATTTTTAAAAATATATTTAACGTTTTTTTATTTATTTATAATATTTTCTATTTAGAATATCCACTATTCCTTTAATTCTAAAAATTGTGCAATAATGTCTTATATAATAAACCCAATTTTATATTATTTTTTCTAGAATATCTACTGTCCGTTAATTCTAAAATTTGTCTAATAATGTTTTATATAATAAACCCAACTTTATAATATTTTTTTCTAGAATATCTACTGTACGTTAATTCTAAAAATTGTGTAATAATGTTTTATATAATAAACCCAATTTTATAATATTTCTTTCTAGATAATATTTTTTTATCTACTGTCCGTTAATTCTAAAATTTGTGTAATAATGTTTTATATAATAAACCCAACTTTATAATATTTTTTTTTCTAGAATATCTACTGTCCGTCAATTCTAAAAATTGTGTAATAATGTCTTATATAATAAACCCAATTTTATATTATTTTTTCTAGAATATCTACTGTCCTTTAATTCTAAAATTTGTCTAATAATGTTTTATATAATAAACCCAACTTTATAATATTTTTTTCTAGAATATCTACTGTACGTTAATTCTAAAAATTGTGTAATAATGTTTTATATAATAAACCCAATTTTATAATATTTCTTTCTAGATAATATTTTTTTATCTACTGTCCGTTAATTCTAAAATTTGTGTAATAATGTTTATATAATAAACCCAATTTTATAATATTTTTTTTTCTAGAATATCTACTGTCCGTCAATTCTAAAAATTGTGTAATAATGTCTTATATAATAAACCCAATTTTATATTATTTTTTCTAGAATATCTACTGTCCGTTAATTCTAAAATTTGTCTAATAATGTTTTATATAATAAACCCAACTTTATAATATTTTTTTCTAGAATATCTACTGTACGTTAATTCTAAAAATTGTGTAATAATGTTTTATATAATAAACCCAATTTTATAATATTTCTTTCTAGATAATATTTTTTTATCTACTGTCCGTTAATTCTAAAATTTGTGTAATAATGTTTTATATAATAAACCCAACTTTATAATATTTTTTTTTCTAGAATATCTACTGTCCGTCATTTCTAAAAATTGTGTAATAATGTCTTATATAATAAACCCAATTTTATAATATTTTTTTCTAGAATATCTACTGTCCGTTAATTCTAAAAATTGTGTAATAATGTCTTATATAATAAACCCAACTTTATAATATTTTTTTCTAGAATATCTACTGTCCGTCAATTCTAAAACGTGAGTAATAATGTTTTATATACAAACTCCAGTTTTATAAAATTTTTTCTAGAATATCCACTATCCCTTTAATTCTAAACATTGTGTAATAATGTCTTATATAATAAACCCAATTTTATAATATTTTTTTCTAGAATATCTACTGTCCGTTAATTCTAAAAATTGTGTAATAATGTCTTATATAATAAACCCAATTTTATAATATTAGTTTCTAGAATATCTACTGTCCGTTAATTCTAAAATTTGTCTAATAATGTTTTATATAATAAACCCAACTTTATAATATTTTTTTCTAGAATATCTACTGTACGTCAATTCTAAAAATTGTGTAATAATGTTTTATATAATAAACCCAATTTTATAATATTTCTTTCTAGATAATATTTTTTTTATCTACTGTCCGTTAATTCTAAAATTTGTGTAATAATGTTTTATATAATAAACCCAACTTTATAATATTTTTTTTCTAGAATATCTACTGTCCGTCAATTCTAAAAATTGTGTAATAATGTCTTATATAATAAACCCAATTTTATATTATTTTTTCTAGAATATCTACTGTCCGTTAATTCTAAAATTTGTCTAATAATGTTTTATATAATAAACCCAACTTTATAATATTTTTTTCTAGAATATATACTGTACGTTAATTCTAAAAATTGTGTAATAATGTTTTATATAATAAACCCAATTTTATAATATTTCTTTCTAGATAATATTTTTTTATCTACTGTCCGTTAATTCTAAAATTTGTGTAATAATGTTTTATATAATAAACCCAACTTTATAATATTTTTTTTCTAGAATATCTACTGTCCGTCAATTCTAAAAATTGTGTAATAATGTCTTATATAATAAACCCAATTTTATATTATTTTTTCTAGAATATCTACTGTCCGTTAATTCTACAATTTGTCTAATAATGTTTTATATAATAAAACCAACTTTATAATATTTTTTTCTAGAATATCTACTGTACGTTAATTCTAAAAATTGTGTAATAATGTTTTATATAATAAACCCAATTTTATAATATTTCTTTCTAGATAATATTTTTTTATCTACTGTCCGTTAATTCTAAAATTTGTGTAATAATGTTTATATAATAAACCCAATTTTATAATATTTTTTTTTCTAGAATATCTACTGTCCGTCAATTCTAAAAATTGTGTAATAATGTCTTATATAATAAACCCAATTTTATATTATTTTTTCTAGAATATCTACTGTCCGTTAATTCTAAAATTTGTCTAATAATGTTTTATATAATAAACCCAACTTTATAATATTTTTTTCTAGAATATCTACTGTACGTTAATTCTAAAAATTGTGTAATAATGTTTTATATAATAAACCCAATTTTATAATATTTCTTTCTAGATAATATTTTTTTATCTACTGTCCGTTAATTCTAAAATTTGTGTAATAATGTTTTATATAATAAACCCAACTTTATAATATTTTTTTTTCTAGAATATCTACTGTCCGTCATTTCTAAAAATTGTGTAATAATGTCTTATATAATAAACCCAATTTTATAATATTTTTTTCTAGAATATCTACTGTCCGTTAATTCTAAAAATTGTGTAATAATGTCTTATATAATAAACCCAACTTTATAATATTTTTTTCTAGAATATCTACTGTCCGTCAATTCTAAAACGTGAGTAATAATGTTTTATATACAAACTCCAGTTTTATAAAATTTTTTCTAGAATATCCACTATCCCTTTAATTCTAAACATTGTGTAATAATGTCTTATATAATAAACCCAATTTTATAATATTTTTTTCTAGAATATCTACTGTCCGTTAATTCTAAAAATTGTGTAATAATGTCTTATATAATAAACCCAATTTTATAATATTAGTTTCTAGAATATCTACTGTCCGTTAATTCTAAAATTTGTCTAATAATGTTTTATATAATAAACCCAACTTTATAATATTTTTTTCTAGAATATCTACTGTACGTCAATTCTAAAAATTGTGTAATAATGTTTTATATAATAAACCCAATTTTATAATATTTCTTTCTAGATAATATTTTTTTTATCTACTGTCCGTTAATTCTAAAATTTGTGTAATAATGTTTTATATAATAAACCCAACTTTATAATATTTTTTTTCTAGAATATCTACTGTCCGTCAATTCTAAAAATTGTGTAATAATGTCTTATATAATAAACCCAATTTTATATTATTTTTTCTAGAATATCTACTGTCCGTTAATTCTAAAATTTGTCTAATAATGTTTTATATAATAAACCCAACTTTATAATATTTTTTTCTAGAATATATACTGTACGTTAATTCTAAAAATTGTGTAATAATGTTTTATATAATAAACCCAATTTTATAATATTTCTTTCTAGATAATATTTTTTTATCTACTGTCCGTTAATTCTAAAATTTGTGTAATAATGTTTTATATAATAAACCCAACTTTATAATATTTTTTTTCTAGAATATCTACTGTCCGTCAATTCTAAAAATTGTGTAATAATGTCTTATATAATAAACCCAATTTTATATTATTTTTTCTAGAATATCTACTGTCCGTTAATTCTACAATTTGTCTAATAATGTTTTATATAATAAAACCAACTTTATAATTTTTTTTTCTAGAATATCTACTGTACGTTAATTCTAAAAATTGTGTAATAATGTTTTATATAATAAACCCAATTTTATAATATTTCTTTCTAGATAATATTTTTTTATCTACTGTCCGTTAATTCTAAAATTTGTGTAATAATGTTTTATATAATAGACCCAACTTTATAATATTTTTTTTTCTAGAATATCTACTGTCCGTCAATTCTAAAAATTGTGTAATAATGTCTTATATAATAAACCCAATTTTATAATATTTTTTCTAGAATATCTACTGTCCGTTAATTCTAAAAATTGTGTAATAATGTCTTATATAATAAACCCAATTTTATAATATTTTTTTCTAGAATATCTACTGTCCGTTAATTCTAAAAATTGTGTAATAATGTCTTATATAATAAACCCAACTTTATAATATTTTTTTCTAGAATATCTACTGTCCGTCAATTCTAAAACGTGAGTAATAATGTTTTATATACAAACTCCAGTTTTATAAAATTTTTTCTAGAATATCCACTATCCCTTTAATTCTAAACATTGTGTAATAATGTCTTATATAATAAACCCAATTTTATAATATTTTTTTCTAGAATATCTACTGTCCGTCAATTCTAAAAATTGTGTAATAATGTCTTATATAATAAACCCAATTTTATATTATTTTTTCTAGAATATCTACTGTCCGTTAATTCTAAAATTTGTCTAATAATGTTTTATATAATAAAACCAACTTTATAATATTTTTTTCTAGAATATCTACTGTACGTTAATTCTAAAAATTGTGTAATAATGTTTTATATAATAAACCCAATTTTATAATATTTCTTTCTAGATAATATTTTTTTATCTACTGTCCGTTAATTCTAAATTTTGTGTAATAATGTTTTATATAATAAACCCAACTTTATAACATTTTTTTTTCTAGAATATCTACTGTCCGTCAATTCTAAAAATTGTGTAATAATGTCTTATATAATAAACCCAATTTTATAATATTTTTTCTAGAATATCTACTGTCCGTTAATTCTAAAAATTGTGTAATAATGTCTTATATAATAAACCCAATTTTATAATATTTTTTTCTAGAATATCTACTGTCCGTTAATTCTAAAAATTGTGTAATAATGACTTATATAATAAACCCAACTTTATAATATTTTTTTCTAGAATATCTACTGTCCGTCAATTCTAAAACGTGAGTAATAATGTTTTATATACAAACTCCAGTTTTATAAAATTTTTTCTAGAATATCCACTATCCCTTTAATTCTAAACATTGTGTAATAATGTCTTATATAATAAACCCAATTTTATAATATTTTTTTCTAGAATATCTACTGTCCGTTAATTCTAAAAATTGTGTAATAATGTCTTATATAATAAACCCAATTTTATAATATTAGTTTCGAATATCTACTGTTCGTTAATTCTAAAATTTGTGTAATAATGTTTTATATAATAAACCCAACTTTATAATAATTTTTTCTAGAATATCTACCGTCCGTCAATTCTAAAATGTGTGTAATAATGTTTTATATACAAACTCCAGTTTTATAAAATTTTTTCTAGAATATCCACTATCCCTTTAATTCTAAAAATTGTGTAATAATGTTTTATATAATAAACCAAATTCTATAATATTTTTTCTAGAATATCTACTGTCCGTTAATTCTAAAAATTGTGTAATAATGCT
>JBAIZL010000001.1:281598424-281600924 GCA_036971475.1 Prosapia bicincta
ACGTTGAAGCACCAAAATATAACAACCTTTCGGAAAATATAAAGAAAGTATAAATAATATGCGAAGAAATTGTCAATACTGTTCGAAAAATTTGTCAACAGTATTTAGAAATATTATCAATAATGTTTGGAAAACTATCCACAATGTTCAGGATATTGTCAATAATAGCCTATTCGATAAAATTGTCTATGATGTTTGAAAAATTGTCAATAGTTTCGGAAAACTATTGTCAATAATATTCGATAAAATTGACTAAGCCATTTAGAAAATTGTCAATAACGTTCAGAAAAAAATGTCAAGATACACCAAATATTCGGACAATATTCTCGCGGATATTTATATTGAAGGTTTTGCTTGTAGTTGTATATAACCTATTTCGTTTCCCCATTGTCGTGTGTTGGTCGGAACAAGTCTTAGTACAATTCTACAGGTGTAGAGGGTTGTTGAGTATAGCAGGAGTGTTATAGCAAAGCCAGGATTGCAACAGAAGGCTCTGCTGCAACACACACACACACACACACACACACACACACACCCAAACACACACACACACACACACACACACACACCCAAACACACACACACACACACACACACACACACACAAACACTAACATACACACAAACACACACACACACAAACACTATTATACACACACACACCCAAACACACACACACCCAAACACACACACCCAAACACACACACACACACATACACACACACATACACTCACGTACGCGAAAAAATTTGGTTTACCCAAGCTTTGCAAAATATAAATGTAATATATTAAAACACTGTTGAAAAATTATTTTATCAGAGCAGATAATGAGGGCTTTTATTTTAATTTTTTTTTAATCAATAAGATTTATTGCAATAACATATATTCTCTTATTTCCTTAAAAATTGTAAGAAGTATTATTTGTCTAAAGTAATATAAGGACAATTTTTGTATCAGTCAAGTCTATGGTAGAATATTTTAATCTGATCTAACTTGAAGTTAAGATTTTAGTTTCTGAAGTTTGTGCTACGTGCCAATAGTACTTCGGAATTGAGTCAATGATTGTAGGAATACTATGTAGAACAAAAAAATCATGAAGACAAACACAGCGATCATTTAACGCTTTCAGAAAATCACACATAAATTCAATCTACCTATGGACATAATTTTCCCAGCACTAAAACATGACTATAATAAACATATTAATAATGAACTGACAGCGAATTTGTTAAATTGTTTATAAATATATAAACATGATTACTATATTATATATCAGAAATAATTGAAGGACAAACTCAAATTCAATAACTGTAATATGTGTTTGATAATTTGATTACTACCACGACAATTTAATCATTTTAGTTGGCAATATTGGACTAATTTCAAACTGTAGAAAATTAGCTGACAGTGATTAATTAAAATGGTTGTCAAGATATAAATAATTTATTAATAGATAAATATAACCTCAATAAAGATTATATTAGCTTCTACATAATATAAATCACTTAATAATATATGCATAAATATGTAATATGTATGTACATATGTAATATATACCTTTACATAAATGTATAAATGATCTTATACTCTTTGGTATAGCAATGTAAACTTCGATTAATCTCAATCTGTACAATTGAAATTAGTTGTCAAAGATTAATTTAATTACTTATCAAGATATAAATAATTAAATAATAAATACATCTTTCCTCTTTAGAGAGGATTGATTTATAATTATATATTATAAATCACTTAATAATATATGTATAAATATGTATTATATGTATAAAGATATTTATAATATATGTATGAATAAATTATGTTTAGTCTTTATTAATGCTAGCAATGTAAACTGGCGAAAACCTTTAGAACTTCAGTGAGATCATTCTCGTTTGTAAAGTAATTATAGGCTACTAACATAACAATATTTATAAATTTCCGCTAATAAATATTGTTTTCGACAGTGATCACCTCTGAGTATAAATTGAAAATTAAACAATTTTTTTAACTACCAGAAAATGTTTTGTGAAATAAAACATATTTATACATATTTTGTTACAATAATAAACTATTTTACTAGGTTTATTTTCAAGAAAAAGTTTTTAGTTACAAAAACATGATGGTTTTTCAATGTAATAAAACATTTAGTCTAATTATTTAGGCGAAACTGCATCATTTACTCTAACTTGCTTTAGGAAACACTCACGAGGCAACATAAATATAACTGAGAAGAGTACCCAAAAATGAACACGTCTGACCACTAACAATAAATAACAGAACTAAATCGTTTACACTTGAATTGTCATCAATATCAACCCAAAAATACCACTATGGCGGTTCATGTACTCTAGCCTCGAACCCGCCATAAAACACTTACATGGACCTGTTAAAGAATGTTTATGCCTGTGCTGCGTTGACCAACGAGGGGTAACTACAGATCACTTAATACAAATAGAGTAGTCGTCTAGTGAAATAGATATAAGAAGATGTGAAGTCGAATTCG
>JBAIZL010000001.1:281605924-281608424 GCA_036971475.1 Prosapia bicincta
GAGGTGATGTTTTGCACTCTTGATTGCTGCTTCCCAAAGACCACCTTGATGAGGAGCTGCAGGCGGGTTGAAATGAAAGTTGATATTGTGTTGTAATGAGAATTCAGCAAGAGGGGTTCGGCCTGAAGAGATGATGAGATTTTGTAAAGCATTATTCGCTCCAACGAAATTCGTTCCACAGTCAGAATAAATATTTGTGCAAAGACCGCGTCTAGACACAAATCGGGTGAGAGCGGCAATAAACCCATCTGTCGACAGGTCCGATACTACTTCAATGTGTACAGCCTTTGTCACAAGGCAAACAAAGATACAAATATATGCTTTTGTCAAGCGAATCGAGCGCAAATTGTGCATTTTGATGTTAAAAGGACCTCCGTAGTCAATTCCGGTGTTGATAAATGGACGAGAAGGAGTATATCTTGCTTTTGGTAAATCACCCATGAGTGGAGATTTATTGTGAGGCTTGTGTCGAAAACATACAACACATTGAAAAATGCGAGAGCGTATTACACTTCGGGCCGAGAGTATCCACACATCCTGTGCAAGAAGTGATTGAGTCAATTGAGCGCCCGAGTGTAAGTATTTTCGATGATAAAAATCAATAAGAAGGTTGACGACATGATGTCCTTTGGGCAAAATCACAGGATGTTGCACATCCGTAGGAAGTTTTAAAGCGTTGAGACGTCCTCCCACTCGAAGGATATCATCCTTGTCGAGAAAGTCGACGGAGTTGTGACGAGGCAGGTGTAGTTGGATCCTTCTTCATGGCAACGATGTAGTCTCTGAACGCTGATTCTTGAACCATCTTGAAAATTGCCAGTCTTGACGCCCTCATTTCCAGAGTGTTGAGAGGACCATCGAGCTTTCTTGAATGACGAGCGTTATGAGTAAATCGCAAAATATAAGCCATCACACGCTGGAGTCGGCTAAAGTGAGAAAACTGAGTGAGGAGCTCCCATTCATGAGGAGCAGTTGATATGAGAGATATAGGTGAAATGGGTTTCTCTTTTCCTGTGTCAGTAAGTTTTGCAGGCATAAAATGAGATACAGGCCAGTTATCATTAGATTTTTGTAGCCAAAAGGGGCCGTACCACCATAATTAGTGCTGTGGTAAATCTTTAGGAAGTAACCCACGCGACGCGCAATCAGCAGGATTATCTTCACTCGCTACGTGTCTCCAGTAATGAGAAGGCACTAATTCTTGTATCTGGGCTACCCGGTTGGCGACAAACGTCTTCAATCGATGAAGAGGTGTTTGTAACCATGTCAGTGTTACTGTCGAATCACACCATAGAAATACAGAAGAAAATTCCACCCTTTTTTCAAAAAGAGAGATAACATATCCCACTAGTTGGGCGAGTAAATGAGCTGCACTTAGCTCTAATCGAGGTACCATGAGCCTTTTCAGAGGGGCTACCCGAGTCTTCGATATTACTTGCCGAATTAACACAGAGTCGTCGCTAAGTTGGCATCTCAAGTAAACGACGGCGGCATAACCGTTCTCAGAAGCATCTGAGAAACCGTGTAACTCAAAGTTTCTCGAGTGTGTTATTCGAATGCACGAGGAATTACAATTTCTCGTAGAGTATTAGCCGAGTCTGTAAAGGTTTGCCATAATTTCAATCGTTCAGATGGAAGTGGTTCATCCCAGTTCAATCCTTTGATCCAGAGTAGTTGCATAAAACGCTTGGCCCACATAACAATGGGTGAGAGAAAGCCACAAGGGTCGTAAATCTGGGCAATGATACCGAGAATTTGACGTTTAGTCCTGGAATTGTGAGGAAAATTCAAATTATAGGTAAACGTATCGGTAGAGGGTGACCAGTGAAGACCTAATATAGTGAAATGTGGTTGTTTACTGCCTTGAAGGAATACAGGGGTCTCTAAATGAGCATCAGGAAGATCTTGCAGCAGTTGACTTGAGTTAGATGTCCATTTGCGTAGTTCAAAGCCTCCGCGAGCCAGGAGCGAGATGAGTTGCTTACGGAGGCTCAAAGCCTTTTCTTCAGAGTCAGCTCCAGATATGATGTCATCTACGAACGTCTGCGTGCGTAGAATATTTGCAGCTTCAGGATAGGAGTCACCTTCGTCTGCAGCGAGCTGATGTAAGGTTCTAATGGCAAGATACGGTGAACAATTCACTCCGTAAGTCACTGTCGTGAGCTTGTAGATTAAAGAGGGCTGATCTGGACTTTCACGCCATAAGATCATCTGATAGCACTGGTCATCAGGGTGCATTTTTACCTGTCTATACATTTAACGAATGTCACAAGAAAAAACAACGTTATGAATCCGAAAAATTAGTAATAAATCACAAATATTCGTTTGCATCTTTTTGCCTGTTAATAAAATATTAAGAGAAATACCATTAGAGGTTTCAGAACTAGCATCAAATACAGTACGTAAACGAGTTGTGCTGCTAGACTCCTTTAAAACACCATGGTGAGGAAGGAAGTAATGAGGTACAGTTAGATCAGTATTACGAGCGTATATCATGTGA